>JAVLUX010000021.1:31789940-32409940 GCA_032164185.1 Moxostoma hubbsi
CGCTTTTGACGTACCGGGTGGGGGGGCAGGTAATAGCGCGTCGGGAGGCAGAAGAGCGTCCCGAAGCTTGGGTGCTGAGAAAAGACTTACCTTGCTCCACAAACCTGGCAGGGGGTGGGTTAGAGACTGAGGAAGAGGACCTAGAGAGGCGTCTTCGGAACTCATAAGCACTGGCCTGCCGGGGCTGAGCAGTCGTGGGGCCGGAGGCAAGGGAACTGCATCCGGGGAGCCGGGACTGTAGAATTTTGGGGCCGGGGTGCCGTGAGAACGGCGCGCACTGGCTGGATGACCCAGGGAGTGAGAAAATCGCTCTTTATTGAGAATGTGGGTGCTGCAGCCCAAAGGCGGTGAGGCAAATGAAACAAGGATTCTCCTCCCGGCCCTCCACCAGGGGAAGGAGTGGTCTTGGTACCAGCTCCGGAGCGAATGCCAGACCGCCTAGGTTGCCCGTATCAGGATCGCTTCGAAGCTTTCCTGGTCCTGGAAAGCGAGCTGCTCGACGCTGGGGCTGAGAGCTGGGCCCGGGTTGAGGCGGAGCTACATGTTGTTTAGCCGCAGGGGGACGCCCTCAATGAGCAGGCGGGGTGTGCTGGTTTGGCGGCGCCGTGGCAAGATGTGCCATCTGCTTCTTTATAGCCGAATACTGCTGGGAGAAGTCATCGACGGTGTCGCCGAAGAGGCCAAGCTGGGAGATGGGGACATTGAGAAAGCGTGCCTTGTCAACGTCGCGTATCTCGACCATGTTCAGCCATGATCCTGGACCATGAGGGTGGCCATCGCCCACCCAAGTGCCTGCGCTGTGACCTTCATAGCTCTGAGAGCGAGGTCGTGGCAGAGCGCAGTTCCTGCAGCACGTCGGGGTCAGAGGTTTCCAGTCCAGCCTCGCGCTCATGGCAGCCCGGGAAAGCATAGCGGACATCTGCGTGTCAGCCTCAGACTGGGCGAGCTGACCCGAAGTTGGCAGCCCAGACGAGTCATCAGCATCAGAACATGAACCATTCATAAAACGCTGCCTGCGTGTGATTGTAGCCCTGGCACGCAAGGCAGCTTTTATGACCATCAAAAGTGGAGAGAAATCAACGGCATCCAGGAACTACACAGAGACGGAAATACATCTTTAAAAAGACGCGTCCTGAAAAGGACGTTCAACGCCTGCTGTGTATTGCTCTTTTATGAGTGGGAACTCAAACTCTTTTTAGTTGGAGAAACACTCATTCAGGCAATGAAAGTGCTGTTGAGGCACCCAGGGGCGTGGACTGCAAAGCGGGCAGAGAGAGAGAATGCCAGCTGGAAACGTGCCGTAGATCCAACAGAAGTGCTTCTTGCCAACAGAGGTGAGTGGAACAGTGGTGAACTCAACTTTGCTGTTGCACAACCGTTCGGCTCCGAAGAAAAATTCTGACTGGCACTCGCTGCCCCGCTTCCCTTTATACCCTTATGTCCGGAGCGGACATTTCTCAGGTTCAGAGGTACGTTTGGCATCCCAGGAAGACCCCTTGTGTCACTTCATTCAACACAACGTCGAGTGAGTGACAGAAGGGGAACATATGTTGTGTACAAATTGCCTAAATATATTGTGATGCATCAGTCTAACGATGAAACATCAATGCATCCTTTACAAAATGTAATTACTTTTAACCACACTTATTACAAATTAATTTCTACAGTTTCTTTGATTATAAAAATACAATTCTATACCTATTTTCAGCATTAATAATTTTGGCTAAGAATAATAACTGAATAAAATGTTGTATACATATTACATATTTGATTAATATTAATACTTAATACTACAAGAGTGTGTTCAGAATTTACCTGCTGGTTAGCTTCATATGCTCGACGCTCCGCTTCCAACACCTGCGTCTCCAACTGCTGCATCTGAACAATAACAAGAGGGAAGAGTCTTTTCAATAATCTCCTGATATTTTTGTGTTGTGCTGCACCCAGAGCCATTGAGCTCAGCATAAGCCGAACGGCAAAATTATGCTCAACGGTGAATCTATCTGCTCACTGCTGTGTCTGGGATGATTCTGGGACAACTCAAAGGCCAAGATATTCGATAAAATAATGAGGGTGGTGCATGAACTGAAACCTAGACTGAACGTCTATGGACGAGCACATCTGTGAGTGCAGAAATGCATTAAAGTGCCACCAATATTTCAGATCTGTATATTGTGATGAAATGTGATAAATAAAAATAATAATTTTTCTTAGTACTTGCTTGCGGAGTGAAATAAGAATTTTCAAATAATGATTGAGTAAAAAGAACCAGATACGCAAGCATACAAAGTTACAATTTAAATAATAATGAAAATAAAATTACTTCCTGTTCATCATAAGAATGTTAAAATATCATTAAATATTATTTATGTATATTTGGAGTAATTTATTTTTATTTGGGGGGTTTTCTGAAATATTAGACCAACAAAAAATTGCAGATGGCAGCCCAAAACGGCACCCGAGTTTAAGAGGTTAACACCTTGCAGTAAAATGTGTCACTACTGCAACCGGATAGACACCCGATCAAAGTTACCCACTCAAAAAGGTAAATACTGCTTACTATTAAAAACACTATTTATATCAGAGGCTGTGGTAACTGAAAATTCTCTCTCTTTTAGTAAATGCAAAAAATATTGATGGATAATACAAATGCTTTACATCAGTGGCGTAGCTAGATCCTGGCTGATAGAGCTGAAGTTCCGGGTCTTTTGTTAATAGCCCCAAATGTTTTTTTTGTGTTGAGAGAAAAAAAAAAGAAAATTTAGGCTAATGTTAATCAGGATACAAAAGGTTCCCTAAGCAACCAAATTGGCCCGGTTGATAGGGAGGGTAGAGTCACATAGGGTAACCTCCTCGTGGTCATGATAAGTGGTGCATGGATTGTGGAGAGTAGCATGAGCCTCCACATGCCGGGAGTCTCTGTAGTGTCATGCACAATGAGCCACATGATAAAATGTGTGGATTGACGGTCTCAGAAGCGGAAGCAAATTGGACGTGTCCTCCGCCAACCAGATTGAGGCGAGTAACAGTGTCACCACAAGGACATACTAAGTAGTAGGAATTGGGCATTCCAAATTGGGAGACAAGGGGATAAATAAAATCACTGAATACATTTTAATGCACGCGCCAGCCAACAGTCAGTATGTGGGAATAAAAAATGTTTATTGCAATGGAATTTCCTCAAACACAACTGAAAATAGCAGCACGGTGAGCTATAAGCCTAACTAGTACAATACATAGGTCTTAAAATGATAAACTCAAACAAAAATGATCAAACTGTCAATGCCTGTATATGTGCTCTGCCCGTGCTGGTTCACATTTCCATGTCATGTGCGTTGAGTTAAACTGCTGCGTTTAAATAGCCTCTTTGGGGTACCTTGATTTTTAAATAGTTTAAAATGAAATAATATTGAACTTGTCAAATTATTGTATTTAAGTCTGCACACCAGAGCAAAAGGGGAAAAACATATTCTTACTGCTTATCAAGCGTCGAAACTTTGCTTTGTTAAAAACAACATGGAATCATGTTTAATAACAGTCATGAAACCCAACGCAGGTGTTTCGAGATGCGTTTAGAAAAATGAAAGTTATTTTTAACTTTCCTCAGTGATCCCACAATGATGTTTTATTGCCACGTTAGAGTTTGATAATAAAGTCCTAATATTTTGCAAATAAAGTAAAAATTACAAAAATAAAGTTGCAGTATTATGAGATTAAAGTCGTAATAGTTTTAGAATAAAGTTGTAGCATTATGAGATTAAATCTAAATTATTAGAATAAAATCAAAGCATTTTGAGATTTTAGTCATAATATTTTGAGAATAAGGTAAACATTATTAGAATAAAGTCTTAACATTGTGAGATTAAAGTAGTATATTGTGTGAATAAAGTAGAAATATTTGAGAAAAAAATCTCAATATTAGGCCGAACAGAGCGCCATTATCACAACGATAGAACGGACGCTGAAAAAGCAGCTTCGTTGATGCAAGAGATGGATGTGGATGACATAGTTAAATGCAGTTTTAATGCATTATAGCTTTATTAAAGTTCAAATAATGCAGAAGCTGGTCATGTAATTAACTACAAACTCCGACTCTGGCATTTCTCTGTGCAGTCGGTGCCTCTTCTATGAGTTGCGCAAATGTCCCGATCTAAGGGGGAGAGATTGAAACTGCACCCGGCTGAGGCACACTCTGTCACGGGGACTCATCCCTCAAGCGCACACTTAATGAAGCTAGAATACAACATGATGGCTCAAGACTTATTGAACCATAATATATGTCACTGTGCATTTCTTATTGTGAAGAAAATTGGCAATATGCAGCTTTATTAACAAGAGAGTTAATTTTTTTGTGAGTTAAAGATGTATTGAAGTGAACAGAAAGGTGAGAGAGGAAAGTCTGCTCCCCATTATACACTGCAACAAAATATGTTTTTGAATTGTTTTTGCTTTGGCTTTTATTCCAATATAAATATCTGTGGCACGGTGGAGGGCGGGGCCGGGTCGTGACTCAACACGCCCGGTCCTGTATTAGGCTAATCAAGCCACCGAGAGGGATAAAGGCCAATCGCGGAGGGCGGTGCAAGAGAGAGAGAGATCCTTACGGACATATCCGTCGTCCTATGTGTTTGTCTTTTGAGTAACACATTAAACCTTTAGTTGTATGTCAAGCCGGTTTCTCACCTCTTCCTTGCCCGTGAGCATTAACTTCTTTACAATATCTAAAACTCCTTTAAAACAATGTACATTTACTTTAGCAGCTATACTGTAGAAGAAAACATTTTTTCTGAGAATGTTGAATATAATATTAAAAATGCAAATATTTGGAAATTAAAATTAATTACTGAAGTAGTTGTATCCGGAAAACAAAAACACATTTGCATTGAAAACTTCTTTGAATGTGGTCAGCATCCGCAAAAATGCATGTTAATGCAAGGTGCAAATAATGGGGCCTCAGAGACGCAGGTTATGATCCTGTGGAAAACAGGCAGTAATTGTCTCCACATAAACACTGATAAGCATGATTTGGAGGTTGCATATTCGCTCTAAAATAACATTTTTACCACACTGATGGTTAGGTTTAGGGTTGGGCTTTCCTGTTAACTTAAACATTATAACCCTGACTGGACAAATAAAGCATTTATTTTTCTCAGTTTCAGTGTTGGTGTAGTAGTTTCTGTGCTTTGCTATCGAAGGGCAGTAATTAAGTCAATCTTGGTTGAGCTGGTTGTGTAAATAAATTTCCTTTGAGTTGGCATGAATGGATTTCAGCTTTATTAAATAGGTATTCCCCCACTGCATAACATTGTAAGGAATGCTATATGTCAGCTTCCAAATATTTTTTCATAGCGAGAATGCCATGCTATATTACTGTTACATTCCTCAAAGAGAATAAATTGTATATGCTTCAAGTCTTTTATATTTCTGTTTTGGATGAAAAGCCACGATTCCTTTGGACATTTAGTGTGTTCGAAAACCTCCAAACAAATCTTTGTTGTATTGGTATGAGCGACACTTCTGAATGTCTAAACTATATTTTATTTGCTGTCACAATTATGGTTGTGTGTGCATATAAAACAAGATTTCTATGGTAAACCAAAGTTAATAAATGAATGTCTACTGTCATCACATTTTGTAAAATTGTAGGGCTTTTGACCAATGTATTCCCAGTCGGCATATTTTCTAGTTTTTCCTGTAATTTGTAATCTTTATAGTAAATGCCCTATTTCTTTTGCCAATCACACATACACATACATGCATCTCACACATTCATTGACCTAGTTGTGGCCAGTAACCAGACTGGAGTTTGCTGAATGACTTTTGGATATCTAACATATACTGGAACAGAATGGCCGTGTGTGTGTGTGTGTGTGTGTGTGTGTGAGTGTCTCTCTCTCTCTCTCTCTCTCTCTCTCTCAAACTGGTGCCTCCGTCTCGTATTTATCCCCCTCCTGGATAAATGCGTCCTCAAGGCCTGACCATGCCCACTTCCTCATCATATGGTGCTTTTTTTTTTGACAACAAAAGGAATTGAATCTACTCAAATACTCTTAAGTGCCCATTACTTGTGGTCTGTATGTTGTTCTCAGCTGTTTCAAACTTCTTTTTGGCTCTGTGCGATGAAGCACTTTGCTGTGAGTGTGCTGGGGCCTAAACTAACAGCCTCTGACATTTCTCTCCAATTTCCTGTCACGTGAAACTTGCTGAAATAAGAACAGGATCACCATATGATCTATTACATTCAGCTATTGCTCATGCAGTGCAATAAGTTTGGCAAACACCTACCCACAGCACTGCAGAATCTGTCTGTGGTGAATATGTGTACTGTACATTGTGTGTGTGTGTGTGTGTTTGTGTGTCATAATCGAATAGTGTGCTTGTTTCTGCTTTGGAAGAAGCTTCCATTGACAGCCTGTTTTTCTTCAGAGATTTCCCAAAGGAGAACAGTCAAATACTGTATGACCTAACACATTACTAATAGTCATTGGTGCTGCACTAATAATTTCCACTATACACCATACAAAAGTGTTTTTATGTATTTGTGTGTGTGTGTGTTTTTGTAACATACTGATGTTCTGATCTTCCCAACGTTCTTCTTTAAGAGTTCTTAGTCTGCCTTATTAAAGACATATTGTAGCACAAAGGACTACTTACAAAATGTTAATTATAATCATTTGGAATAGTTTAGTCCATGTTCTCCTTTTCTGCTCTAGTTAACTTGGACTTATGTTAAAGCACATTTGGTTGGACTTGGTAATGGTGCATCAGTCAGAGCTCAATCAATGATGTAAATGTCAAATTCTCTGATGGAAGTTAAAAAGATTTAAAAAGACTCTGGTTAGATTTCCATTAACTTAATGATATAAAGCAACTTGCAGTATCCAAGGATGCCTTCCTGTTTCACTGAGCTAAAGAACTAGACCAAAGTGTGTGTGTCCCAAAAGCACACCAAGCATGCTCAGAAACAAATCTGTAAACTGTACACGCTATACTGCAGCAGTAATAAGAAGAGTAGTATTGTTGTGTGCCATTTTGAACATATAGCCAACATACAGTACACTGCATTCAGACACTGAAATCACATTCCCTTTATATACCAGGTTAAACTTCAGGTATACTTTTATGACAATCACAGATGCATAAGCTGACAGGCACATAAACACAAGTACACACTTGCTTTATCTGAGGCCAAGTTGGTCCGCAAGCCACCACTGCCCGAACGTCACAGATATAGAAGAGAATAAATAGCAGCGTAATAACAGACTTTTCTGAAAACAGCTACATAAACTCAATTAAATTTTAACCACTTCAGCCACAGGATGGAAACATCTGTTTTTGCGTGCAGTGCACAAGTGAATCTGTCGTGGTGAAGGGATTTGGCTTTCAAGGCTTTCTTTTTTCCTGAAACGAGCTCAGTAGACGTTAAGGTTACACGTTGTTTGAGGCACGTGGTCACACAGACTTTTTATGCCTAAGTAGGAGCTTCTTTGCTAGAATAAGCAGCAAACTAGAGCAGACTTTCTGCCGATACTGAAAAGTCTGGTTAAACAATTAGTTTACACCCAGCTCACCAGTACAATTTGGTAACAGATACATTGTTGCTGGATCAGAGACAAACGTAGTTACTACACTGTTAAAAACATACATGTAGTCTGTTTTTTTACACTCAATCAGAGGAAACCCCACCCAACCTCAACTAGGGATACTTTTTTATTTATAGCCTTAATCATTTTTGTGTCTGTGCTTTAAAAGAAATCTATTTAGAAACTAACTTTTTTGAAGAATGTTGCAGTGCGCCATCACCTTAAAGAACCCCCTTTACAGCAATCAAAGCATCACCTTTGTATCATATTCACTAATTTCTAAAGTAGTAATTACTGTTGGACTTTAAATGCAATATAAGAATAATAATGCTATTGTTACTATGCATTATCATAATAGGACAATGTGGCAGCGGGGGCGTGGTCAAGCGCCCGTCTGAAGGGAGAAAGTGGTAAGGGCGCTTGCACCTGAGCTAAATTATGTCTAACACCTGTCTCTAATTTCAGTGAGTATGGGGAGAGCGGCATAAAAGAGCACCAGTGCCTCCAGTCGAGAGAGAGAGCTGCCAGTCCAGTGTTGGCCATAGAGAGTAAAACCTAAACTGTTAGTCTAGTTCAAGAAAGTTTATGTATAGCACGTTTTGCACTACCCCTGTCTGTCTACTACCCGTAATTAAAGAGCCTTACCTTTGTGTTGAACCCTGTTCCCGTGTCCTCCTTCCTGTGAAGTCTTTACAGACAATGATAGTTTTGTGCAGTTTAAGGTTACAGCTATTTACCCTTTATAGTTATTTATATTTATTTGTCTGAATATCAGTTTCCTATTCAAGGTAAGCACTTAGCATCCATGTATATACTGTATATAAAAAAACATGTATTATCATTGTCTGGTGGCCTAAGCCAACCTAATCACACAGGGCTTCCTTAAGGCTGACTGTAGTTGATAAATTGTTCAGACAACCCACCAGATTAAAAAAAAAATGTGATTTTGCTCATATCTAATCCCAACCTCCACTATCATTATTATTCAGCATGATCACAAGAGAAATTAACATGTTGATTCTCAAAGTTCATGTATTATGAAATTAACTTGAAACAAGTGTTCTGATCCTGTAGGAATCAGAAAGTAATTGTATCCCCATAAACAATGGTGAGCGTGATTCTGAGGATGCATTTTTGCTCTACATTTTTTGTACCCCAGTGATGGCTAAGTTTAGAGTTGGGGTTTAGGTCATAAAATATGCATGCCTGTTGACTGATTTAAAACTAAAAATATAACTCGCTTTTGGTGCCACCTTGTGGATATTTTACCTTAACAACACTTCCAGCTTCGGCCACTGGGGACAGTGGTTTAAAAAAACAAAACAAATAACATTATAGATTCATCTGCAAACTCCACATTTTCAATCAACGTCTCTTTAAATCTTGTACGATTCCACCCCCACTTCTCTGCCCCATATGGTCCTGGCTACAGTCAGTCTTCCATTCCATGCATTCCGTCCTCGGCCTTCTGTGGCCGGACCGCCCTGCACCCTCATCCAGCCTCCCTCCATCAGGCCAGCTCACAAAGCCTGTCTGTGTGACACCCCTAACTGCACCACAGCTCCAAATTCCCCAGCTTCACCTTGCCTTTGCTCTCAAACTCCACTTATCTATGTCCTACACACTCAGAGGAAGCAGAAGCATGCCATTAATGGAAGCCACTGACAAACTTATCACTGAACTTAATTCTATGAAGTCTATTATAGATGGATACATTCTACAATAACCAGGAAAAGCTGAAACTCCAAAGTATAGGCTGTTTCTGGTTACAGCCCTCTGAAAAGAAAAACCACAAATGAGGGCTCTATAATGTTTGAATTGTTTCTCCTAGACAGCACTGAGATTAAATGGAGAGCAATCAGAGTCTTTTGCTTAAGATTCCTGCTTCTCAGCAATAAAAGCAGAACGCTAACCTGAAACAGACTCCTACTTTGCACAATGTGCTTTCAGTGTGAGAACATGTATTTGACTTCTCTTTGAATGTGACTTTGAGTGAACGTAACCTTTTAGGCTGATCGGCGAACATAATATTCTCGCTGTTCTGATTTTGCATCAGAAATACTATAAACATCGACAAAGGCTTCACAGGCTCCTTCGTGATGCTCCTTCCTTTCTTTGAGGATGACTCGCAGTGAACATTTGTTACTGAGTTTCTATGCATTCTGTCCAAAGCCTAGTTGGTTCATTCATCCTACAAAAGGAAGCAAACTAGGAGAGAACATGACCAACATGACCTCTTTATCAATTTTATCAACAAGATTTTAGGTTAATATTTAAATGAACGTGTAAGCTTTTCATTAATTATAATCATATTTTTGCTGTCACTTGTTAATTTTAAATGGTGTTTAATGTGGTGTGACAAAGGATTTATTTACAAAATATTTCATGCAGTCTCTCAATTAATATGGAGTTATAAAAGATACATGAATTAAGAAGAATTAGTCAAATGCTGTTTCAAAAAGGTTTTAGGTGGAGTTTACCACTGTGTAATGGCAAAATGGGTTTGGCTCAAATACTGTATGCTCAGATTCAGAGAAAAGACTGCAGTAACTACAAAATACTCACTAAAACTAAGCCGTTATTTTTTGGTAATGGTGTTGGTATAGTTACAGCGTTTTGCCTTTGTGGGGTAGAAAAGAATGTCACATTGCAGTACATGTCAACTACCCATATTTGTGTGTGTTTTTATCTGCATTTCATATGTTAACTTCCTGAATAGCACACGCTGTGTTTACAAACACAGGCATTTCCTCCCTGGGGAGTCTCTGTGTTTAAAGTATAGTTTGTTTTGCGACTCTTTTCATCAATCTCTCTCCTCTTGTACTCCATCTCTTTCCCTTTAACTCTCTTATACCTTCTTAAATTTCCTATAAGGCTCACTTTATCAATTTCTCCATCCTGTGTCTTAGTGTTCCCCATCCCCTTCCTCTGATAAGGTATTTGTTGTAATCGCTTCCTCTGACTGATCTAGTCACAGTAAATTCAGAAACAGTAGGTTGACTTTTCTTTAGCTAAAATTGGTCTGTGCTTACCGAAATGTGAAACACTGCCCCCAGTGGCCAAAGCGGTAAGTGTTATCGGGCTTAAGGGCACGAGTGAGCTCTATTTTCTGCTTGAAATGTCCATGGAGAGGCACCAAAAGTGAGCTGAGAAGCGAGTAGTTTTTAGCTGTACAGGCAGTAATACAGTGAAGGGGAATTCATATTTTCTAAACTGAACCCCCAGCCCAAACCCTGAACTTAAACCTAAACATCAGTGAAGTAAAAATGTAATGTTAGAGGAGCAAGATGGAGTTGAAGATGGAGAAATATGGCAGATCCCAACATGGTTGCTTGATAGCCCCTCAAAAAATCATGAACAAAAGTAAATAAATATGACCCAAGCTACATTAAATATGGGCTGAAATCAAGATATACATGGTTTGTACTGACCACAATGTGTTTTCTGCAATTAATTATTGGCTGCTGAGAGCATGAAACCACTGAAATTTATGAGAAATGTATAAACCAAGCATTCAATAAATGTGTATATTTTTGGGCCTGTGAAGCTCTTGGTAATATTAATAAATGTTTGATTTTAAGGATATTCTTGTGTACTTTTGTATGGTAAACAATTTTTATACTGTGTTGGGTCGCCACTTGATGTAAAATTTGTTCCACAAGCAAAACCATTTGAGAACCACTGTTGCAGACCCAACAGATCTCCAAAACAATTTATTTCAACTGCCCAACTGACCCAGGACCTGCAGTGACAAGAAGAAATAGGCACTATTTCTGGCAGCTTTTAATTACTCCATGAAGAAAATGCATCCATGTTGCAGGGGAGGAATAACGGATTCTGCTACATATAAGTGAGTCCAGACACTACCCAGCTGCTAATAACAACATCCACTGACACAGGAATGAGATAGAATTACAATGAGATTCTTCTAGGATGAAATCATATGAATGGCTCAGCAGCATAGGGGTCAGAGGTTACAATTACTGAGACTCAGAAATGAACAGAGTTGACATATAGAGGAGTCTAATGCTTATCATTTAGAGATATCAAATTTGCCTTGGATTTTTAAGAATAAAATATTTCAAGGCAATTAAAAAAGTACTCTAAATTACAGAACTCAAACATTTTATTGAAATGTACCTCCGAAAATGGCTTGTTTCAAATTTTCTGACGTCAAACTAATGTATACATTACCACATCATGATCCTCTATATTGCATATGCCTGTACATTATTACATGTATTATGTACAGTATATTACATGTCAACAAGACCTATTCGCTGGGAATTTCTAGCTATATTGAACCCGACAACAAATCTGCATTCTGTGTATAAGTGTGGCAAATCACAGTTTTTAAGTCGTCACACCAGACAACCACTCACTTCTTACTGTGAAAAAACGTTTTGAGAAATACAATATACATGTCACAGATTGACCTCAAATTTCCAAGTTTCATATTGGAGAGTGGAGTACAGTAGAATGCACATTGTTTAAAATTTAGAATTAATTATTATTTGTAATTTATACTTTATTTCTACTATTATTTGTGTCATTGACAATAAGATTGTCCGAGGTGCTAAAAATTAAATGTTTTAATAATACATGTAGCAGCCAAAACATTAAAACCACCTGCCTAATATTGTGTAGGTCCCCCCCAAATCAGTGCCAACCAGCATCTCAGAATAGCATTCACCACAATTTTACAGAGCGGTAATCTGAGTTACTGTAGACTTTGTCAGTACAAACTAGTTTGGCTATACTCTGTTGACCTCACTCATCAACAAGGTGTTTCCATCCACAGAACTGCCACTGGATGTTTTTTGTTTTTGGCACAATTTGAAGAAAATTCAAGAGACATGGAAATCTCAGGAGATCAGCAGTTACAGAAATACTCAATCCAGCCCATCTGGCACCAACAATCATCCATGCGATTATCTAATCAGCCAATCGTGTGGCAGCAGTGCGGTGCATAAAATCATGCAGATATGGGACAGGAGCTTCAGTTAATGTTCACATCAACCATCAGAATGGGGGAAAATGTGATCTCAGTGATTTTGACCGTGGTATGATTGTTTGTGCCAGATGAGCTGGTTTGAGTATTATTAGAACTTTACAGAGTATCAAGAAGCAACATCATCACAACACTAAGCACTAATCCCTAAACTTGACCACTCCCCGGGCGCAGGCCATTTAAAGCACAGAAACCCATCTCAAGTCTGTAATTCCAAGAAGATTCTGCTATCCCAGAATGCAGCAGTCTGGAGCCCTTTGGTCAAGTGTCTGTTTATATTAACCTCTAATCTACTCTCCCTCGAGACAGGTCAAAGAAATAGGCCGTGGCACACATGTACACACACACACATACACCTCTTTCATGGAAATGAAAACCAAACATGGAAGAGAGCAAATACTTTACTATGTAGCTTCTTCGCCTTCCCTAGAATCCCTTCTATTGAATATTTGACCGAAATAAATCGACAGGCATTAGAGGGACCATGATGGTTTCCAACTAATCATACAGTATGTCTGTTCTGTTATTAGTCTAATGAATGGAAGTGTAGTTTTTACATACTCAGCATGCGGTCAAACATAATGATTTTTAAAGATCTAGGAGCTACAGTGTAAAAGGCAGCTGGAGAAAAGATTTTGAGGGTTGACCTTTTCTGCCGTGAGCTCCTGGATCACACTCATCTGTCCCCTGAATTTGACGAGCAGGTTCTCGAGGGCCATATACTTCTCCTTCCATTCCCCACCCGAGCATTCATCACCCTCTGCCATGCCGTCACCCCTCAGGCCCTGCAACATCGAACGCACAGCATGAGACTGAAGCAGAAAGACAGACATTAAGGAAAACATGCATACAAACTAACAGTTAGATGTACTGTACATGGTATATCAAATATGGAGAACCCTTTTAAAACCAATAATGAGGACAAGCAGTCTATAAATTGAGCTGTAGTTTATACAGTCTATAAATTGAGCTGTAGTTTATACAGTCTATAAATTGAACTGTAGTTTATACAGTCTATAAATTGAGCTGTAGTTTATACAGTCTATAAATTGAACTGTAGTTTGTTTTTACAGTCTATAAATTGAGCTGTAAGCACGTTAAAACTAACAAAACTAGTACATGATTACTCTTAGAATTTACTGGGGCATTACTCTAGATCCAGTTATAATATGCATACTCTCCCAGGCAGAGCCAAGTCTATTTCTTTGAAGATCCCCCTCCACTTTCTCCTTATAACTATTTTTGGCCCTCCTAATTTCATACGTTATTTCTCTTTGCAAATCACACTTCCTATCCAAGTCACCTACATGAAATGCCCTATTTCTCTCAATCAAAAGAGACTTAGCAAAAGTTTGCATAGTTCTTTGAGGGATAAGCATATCCAAACAAAAAATAATATAGTTACTTATGACATCTGTAAGTTCTTCAATGCCAGAACATGAATTAAATGTTAAAATAAATGATATAGTGACCCTTTGTCTGTAAGGTTTTTTTTAATTATCTTTTAACAGGGCTAAGATACCACAATTGTACATGTACAGATATCTCTATACCTTGTGTGAAAATAATTGCAGTTTTAGAAGAAATTACATGCAGAGGAGACAATTCTCCTAACACAGAATAAATTAATATTACAAAACATGTATCTTTATCTTTTTTTAAAGTAAAAGTAAAATGACAATACATTTGTCTCATTTATAATTGTAATTTTTTCTAATTTATGCATTTAAATGTTTAAAAATGTATCATTTAGGTTTCGTTTTAATGACATAGATAAGAGCAGAATACACATAATTATTGTCTACTTGTGAAGTTCAGATATCGAACATTCAAACAATAAAGTTTTTCATACAGATCAAGTTTATTATTCAATATATTTTAATAAGCTTTTTTTCACCTCGAAATGACGTTAAAAGCATTCATACAATTACAAGAAATATCTGGATCGTAGTATTAATTTAATCTAAGTACAAAAAGGCTCACCCAAGTGATATTGGTAGGTAAATATTACAGATAAAAACTTTATAATTAAATTGTAATAATTACGTTTTATTCACTGCTCATTTACCAAGAAACTAAACCGACCTTTTTCATTAGTAGCTGAAAATTGACAGTTATAATCCTTACCCTCCAATGAATGTTAGAATGCTGTAGATTCCACTGGTTTCACACCATGATAAAAAATTATATTCCGCGTTGCCAGAGTTGTTATTGCCCCAATAAACTAATTATAATGTAAAAAAAAAGAAAAAAAAAGAAACCGTTTTTCCAGCTCAAAGTTTTCGCTCCAGCGTCACATTCTGTGGAAGTGGGCGGAAACAGGGGCGTGACATTCACGAGCTGTACAATCAAACCATTGTAGGTGTGGTTAGAACATTTTAGATATAGGTGATGTCATGAAAAATGACTTCGGATACACCAATCAGAAAACAGATGTAAACAAATTTGACCAATCAACATTTTGATGGGCGGGCTTTAATCAGGACTTCGGTACTGATGCGTCACACATGTGTGAAATGTTGCTGTGTACAGAAGCCTTCATGTAGCATTGAGTATTTTACACTGTCTCTTTTATTTTACAAGGTATGGTGATATATTTTAATCACTCGAAATGTCATTATTGAATTGAAAATATCGCAGTTTCGGTTTGGAGTCGAAGACAACTGGTCCACACAAATGTATTCCAATTGAGGTGTAAGATATACATTCTATAAATTGAGCTGTAGCTTATACAGTCTATAAATTGAGCTGTAGTTTATACAGTCTATAAATTGAGCTGTAGTTTATACAGTCTATAAATTGAACTGTAGTTTATACAGTCTGTGAATTGAACTGTAGTTTATACAGTCTGTGAATTGAGCTGTAGTTTATACAGTCTATAAATTGAACTGTAGTTTATACAGTCTGTGAATTGAACTGCAGTTTGTTTTTACAGTCTATAAATTGAACTGTAGTTTATACAGTTTATAAATTGAGCTGTAGTTTATACAGTCTATAAATTGAGCTGTAGTTTATACAGTCTATAAATTGAACTGTAGTTTATACAGTCTGAATTGAACTGTAGTTTGTTTTTAGTCTATAAATTGAACTGTAGTTTCTTTTTACAGTCTATAAATTGAGCTGTAGCTTATACAGTCTATAAATTGAGCTGTAGTTTATACAGTTTATAAATTGAGCTGTAGTTTATACAGTCTGTGAATTGAACTGCAGTTTGTTTTTACAGTCTATAAATTTAGCTGTAGTTTATACAGTCTATAATTTGAGCTGTAGTTTATACAGTTTATAAATTGAGCTGTAGTTTATACAGTCTATAAATTGAACTGCAGTTTGTTTTTACAGTCTATAAATTGAGCTGTAGTTTATACAGTCTGTGAATTGAGCTGTAGTTTGTTTATAGTCTGTAAACTGAGCTGTAGTTTATTCAGTCTATAAATTGAGCTGTAGTTTATACAGTTTATAAATTGAGCTGTAGCTTATACAGTTTATAAATTGAACTGTAGTTTATACAGTCTATAAATTGAGCTGTAGTTTATACAGTCTGTGAATTGAACTGTAGTTTGTTTATACAGTCTATAAATTGAACTGTAGTTTGTTTTTACAGTCTATAAATTGAGCTGTAGCTTATAGTCTATAAATTGAGCTGTAGCTTATACAGTCTATAAATTGAGCTGTAGTTTATTCAGTCTATAAATTGAGCTCTAGTTTATACAGTTTATAAATTGAGCTCTAGTTTATACAGTTTATAAATTGAGCTGTAGCTTATACAGTTAATAAATTGAGCTGTAGTTTATACAGTCTATAAATTGAACTGCAGTTTGTTTTTACAGTCTATAAATTGAGCTGTAGTTTATACAGTTTATAAATTGAGCTGTAGTTTATACAGTCTATAAATTGAGCTGTAGTTTATACAGTCTATAAATTGAGCTGTAGCTTATACAGTCTGAATTGAACTGTAGTTTGTTTTTAGTCTATAAATTGAACTGTAGTTTCTTTTTACAGTCTATAAATTGAGCTGTAGCTTATACAGTCTATAAATTGAGCTGTAGTTTATACAGTTTATAAATTGAGCTGTAGTTTATACAGTCTGTGAATTGAACTGCAGTTTGTTTTTACAGTCTATAAATTTAGCTGTAGTTTATACAGTCTATAATTTGAGCTGTAGTTTATACAGTTTATAAATTGAGCTGTAGTTTATACAGTCTATAAATTGAACTGTAGTTTATACAGTCTATAAATTGAACTGTAGTTTGTTTTTACAGTCTATAAATTGAGCTGTAGCTTATAGTCTATAAATTGAACTGTAGTTTATACAGTCTGTGAATTGAACTGTAGTTTGTTTATACAGTCTATAAACTGAGCTGTAGTTTATTCAGTCTATAAATTGAGCTGTAGTTTATACAGTTTATAAATTGAGCTGTAGCTTATACAGTTTATAAATTGAGCTGTAGTTTATACAGTCTATAAATTGAGCTCTAGTTTATACAGTCTGTGAATTGAACTGTAGTTTGTTTATACAGTCTATAAATTGAGCTGTAGTTTATACAGTCTATAAATTGAACTGTAGTTTGTTTTTACAGTCTATAAATTGAGCTGTAGCTTATACAGTCTATAAATTGAGCTGTAGTTTTATACAGTTTATAAATTGAGCTGTAGCTTATACAGTCTATAAATTGAGCTGTAGTTTTATACAGTTTATAAATTGAGCTGTAGTTTATACAGTCTGTGAATTGAACTGCAGTTTGTTTTTACAGTCTATAAATTGAGCTGTAGTTTATACAGTCTGTGAATTGAACTGCAGTTTGTTTATACAGTCTATAAACTGAGCTGTAGTTTATTCAGTCTATAAATTGAGCTGTAGTTTATACAGTTTATATATTGAGCTGTAGCTTATACAGTTTATAAATTGAGCTGTAGTTTATACAGTCTGTGAATTGAACTAGTTTGTTTATACAGTCTATAAATTGAGCTGTAGTTTATACAGTCTATAAATTGAGCTGTAGTTTATTCAGTCTATAAATTGAGCTGTAGTTTATTCAGTCTATAAATTGAGCTGTAGTTTATTCAGTTTATAAATTGAGCTGTAGTTTATTCAGTCTATAAATTGAGCTGTAGTTTATACAGTCTATAAATTGAGCTGTAGTTTATACAGTCTGTGAATTGAACTGCAGTTTGTTTTTACAGTTTATAAATTGAGCTGTAGTTTATACAGTCTATAAATTGAGCTGTAGTTTATTCAGTCTATAAATTGAGCTGTAGTTTATTCAGTCTATAAATTGAGCTGTAGTTTATACAGTTTATAAATTGAGCTGTAGCTTATACAGTCTATAAATTGAGCTGTAGTTTATACAGTCTATAAATTGAGCTGTAGTTTATACAGTCTGTGAATTGAACTGCAGTTTGTTTTTACAGTTTATAAATTGAGCTGTAGCTTATACAGTCTATAAATTGAGCTGTAGTTTTATACAGTTTATAAATTGAGCTGTAGTTTATACAGTCTGTGAATTGAACTGCAGTTTGTTTTTACAGTCTATAAATTGAGCTGTAGTTTATACAGTCTGTGAATTGAACTGTAGTTTGTTTATACAGTCTATAAATTGAGCTGTAGTTTATTCAGTCTATAAATTGAGCTGTAGTTTATTCAGTCTATAAATTGAGCTGTAGTTTATACAGTTTATAAATTGAGCTGTAGCTTATACAGTCTATAAATTGAGCTGTAGTTTATACAGTCTGTGAATTGAACTGCAGTTTGTTTTTACAGTCTATAAATTGAGCTGTAGCTTATACATTTTATAAATTGAGCTGTAGTTTATACAGTCTATAAATTGAACTGTAGTTTATACAGTCTGTGAATTGAACTGCAGTTTGTTTTTACAGCCTATAAATTGAGCTGTAGTTTATACAGTCTGTGAATTGAACTGTAGTTTGTTTATACAGTCTATAAATTGAGCTGTAGTTTATTCAGTCTATAAATTGAGCTGTAGTTTATTCAGTCTATAAATTGAGCTGTAGCTTATACAGTTTATAAATTGAGCTGTAGTTTATACAGTCTATAAATTGAGCTGTAGTTTATACAGTTTGTGAATTGAACTGCAGTTTGTTTTTACAGTCTATAAATTGAGCTGTAGTCTATACAGTCTGTGAATTGAACTGTAGTTTGTTTATACAGTTTATAAATTGAGCTGTAGTTTATACAGTCTTTGAATTGAACTACAGTTTGTTTTTACAGTCTATAAATTGAGCTGTAGTTTATACAGTCTGTGAATTGAACTGTAGTTTGTTTATACAGTCTATAAATTTAGCTGTAGTTTATTCAGTCTATAAATTGAGCTGTAGTTTATTCAGTCTATAAATTGAGCTGTAGTTTATACAGTTTATAAATTGAGCTGTAGTTTATACAGTCTATAAATTGAACTGTAGTTTATACAGTCTGTGAATTGAACTGCAGTTTGTTTTTACAGTCTATAAATTGAGCTGTAGTTTATACAGTCTATAAATTGAGCTGTAGTTTGTTTTTACAGTCTATAAATTGAGCTGTAGCTTATAGTCTATAAATTGAGCTGTAGCTTATACAGTCTATAAATTGAGCTGTAGTTTTATACAGTCTATAAATTGAGCTGTAGTTTATACAGTCTATAAATTGAACTGTAGTTTGTTTTTACAGTCTATAAATTGAGCTGTAGCTTATAGTCTATAAATTGAGCTGTAGCTTATACAGTCTATAAATTGAGCTGTAGTTTTATACAGTTTATAAATTGAGCTGTAGCTTATACAGTCTATAAATTGAGCTGTAGTTTTATGCAGTTTATAAATTGAGCTGTAGTTTTATGCAGTTTATAAATTGAGCTGTAGTTTATACAGTCTGTGAATTGAACTGCAGTTTGTTTTTACAGTCTATAAATTGAGCTGTAGTTTACACAGTCTATAAATTGAGCTGTAGTTTATACAGTTTATAAATTGAGCTGTAGTTTATACAGTCTGTGAATTGAACTGCAGTTTGTTTTTACAGTCTATAAATTTAGCTGTAGTTTATACAGTCTATAATTTGAGCTGTAGTTTATACAGTTTATAAATTGAGCTGTAGTTTATATAGTCTATAAATTGAACTGTAGTTTATACAGTCTGTGAATTGAACTGCAGTTTGTTTTTACAGTCTATAAATTGAGCTGTAGTTTATACAGTCTGTGAATTGAGCTGTAGTTTGTTTATAGTCTGTAAACTGAGCTGTAGTTTATTCAGTCTATAAATTGAGCTGTAGCTTATACAGTTTATAAATTGAGCTGTAGCTTATACAGTTTATAAATTGAACTGTAGTTTATACAGTCTATAAATTGAGCTGTAGTTTATACAGTCTGTGAATTGAACTGTAGTTTGTTTATACAGTCTATAAATTGAACTGTAGTTTGTTTTTACAGTCTATAAATTGAGCTGTAGCTTATAGTCTATAAATTGAGCTGTAGCTTATACAGTCTATAAATTGAGCTGTAGTTTATTCAGTCTATAAATTGAGCTCTAGTTTATACAGTTTATAAATTGAGCTCTAGTTTATACAGTTTATAAATTGAGCTGCAGTTTGTTTTTACAGTCTATAAATTGAGCTGTAGTTTATACAGTCTATAAATTGAGCTGTAGTTTATACAGTCTATAAATTGAGCTGTAGCTTATACAGTCTGAATTGAACTGTAGTTTGTTTTTAGTCTATAAATTGAACTGTAGTTTCTTTTTACAGTCTATAAATTGAGCTGTAGCTTATACAGTCTATAAATTGAGCTGTAGTTTATACAGTTTATAAATTGAGCTGTAGTTTATACAGTCTGTGAATTGAACTGCAGTTTGTTTTTACAGTCTATAAATTTAGCTGTAGTTTATACAGTCTATAATTTGAGCTGTAGTTTATACAGTTTATAAATTGAGCTGTAGTTTATACAGTCTATAAATTGAACTGTAGTTTATACAGTCTATAAATTGAACTGTAGTTTGTTTTTACAGTCTATAAATTGAGCTGTAGCTTATAGTCTATAAATTGAACTGTAGTTTATACAGTCTGTGAATTGAACTGTAGTTTGTTTATACAGTCTATAAACTGAGCTGTAGTTTATTCAGTCTATAAATTGAGCTGTAGTTTATACAGTTTATAAATTGAGCTGTAGCTTATACAGTTTATAAATTGAGCTGTAGTTTATACAGTCTATAAATTGAGCTCTAGTTTATACAGTCTGTGAATTGAACTGTAGTTTGTTTATACAGTCTATAAATTGAGCTGTAGTTTATACAGTCTATAAATTGAACTGTAGTTTGTTTTTACAGTCTATAAATTGAGCTGTAGCTTATACAGTCTATAAATTGAGCTGTAGTTTTATACAGTTTATAAATTGAGCTGTAGCTTATACAGTCTATAAATTGAGCTGTAGTTTTATACAGTTTATAAATTGAGCTGTAGTTTATACAGTCTGTGAATTGAACTGCAGTTTGTTTTTACAGTCTATAAATTGAGCTGTAGTTTATACAGTCTGTGAATTGAACTGCAGTTTGTTTATACAGTCTATAAACTGAGCTGTAGTTTATTCAGTCTATAAATTGAGCTGTAGTTTATACAGTTTATATATTGAGCTGTAGCTTATACAGTTTATAAATTGAGCTGTAGTTTATACAGTCTGTGAATTGAACTAGTTTGTTTATACAGTCTATAAATTGAGCTGTAGTTTATACAGTCTATAAATTGAGCTGTAGTTTATTCAGTCTATAAATTGAGCTGTAGTTTATTCAGTCTATAAATTGAGCTGTAGTTTATTCAGTTTATAAATTGAGCTGTAGTTTATTCAGTCTATAAATTGAGCTGTAGTTTTTACAGTTTATAAATTGAGCTGTAGTTTATACAGTCTATAAATTGAGCTGTAGTTTATACAGTCTGTGAATTGAACTGCAGTTTGTTTTTACAGTTTATAAATTGAGCTGTAGTTTATACAGTCTATAAATTGAGCTGTAGTTTATTCAGTCTATAAATTGAGCTGTAGTTTATTCAGTCTATAAATTGAGCTGTAGTTTATACAGTTTATAAATTGAGCTGTAGCTTATACAGTCTATAAATTGAGCTGTAGTTTATACAGTCTATAAATTGAGCTGTAGTTTATACAGTCTGTGAATTGAACTGCAGTTTGTTTTTACAGTTTATAAATTGAGCTGTAGCTTATACAGTCTATAAATTGAGCTGTAGTTTTATACAGTTTATAAATTGAGCTGTAGTTTATACAGTCTGTGAATTGAACTGCAGTTTGTTTTTACAGTCTATAAATTGAGCTGTAGTTTATACAGTCTGTGAATTGAACTGTAGTTTGTTTATACAGTCTATAAATTGAGCTGTAGTTTATTCAGTCTATAAATTGAGCTGTAGTTTATTCAGTCTATAAATTGAGCTGTAGTTTATACAGTTTATAAATTGAGCTGTAGCTTATACAGTCTATAAATTGAGCTGTAGTTTATACAGTCTATAAATTGAGCTGTAGTTTATACAGTCTGTGAATTGAACTGCAGTTTGTTTTTACAGTCTATAAATTGAGCTGTAGCTTATACATTTTATAAATTGAGCTGTAGTTTATACAGTCTATAAATTGAACTGTAGTTTATACAGTCTGTGAATTGAACTGCAGTTTGTTTTTACAGCCTATAAATTGAGCTGTAGTTTATACAGTCTGTAAATTGAACTGTAGTTTGTTTATACAGTCTATAAATTGAGCTGTAGTTTATTCAGTCTATAAATTGAGCTGTAGTTTATTCAGTCTATAAATTGAGCTGTAGCTTATACAGTTTATAAATTGAGCTGTAGCTTATACAGTTTATAAATTGAGCTGTAGTTTATACAGTCTATAAATTGAGCTGTAGTTTATACAGTTTGTGAATTGAACTGCAGTTTGTTTTTACAGTCTATAAATTGAGCTGTAGTCTATACAGTCTGTGAATTGAACTGTAGTTTGTTTATACAGTTTATAAATTGAGCTGTAGTTTATACAGTCTTTGAATTGAACTACAGTTTGTTTTTACAGTCTATAAATTGAGCTGTAGTTTATACAGTCTGTTAATTGAACTGTAGTTTGTTTATACAGTCTATAAATTTAGCTGTAGTTTATTCAGTCTATAAATTGAGCTGTAGTTTATACATTTTATAAATTGAGCTGTAGTTTATACAGTCTATAAATTGAACTGTAGTTTATACAGTCTGTGAATTGAACTGCAGTTTGTTTTTACAGTCTATAAATTGAGCTGTAGTTTATACAGTCTATAAATTGAGCTGTAGTTTGTTTTTACAGTCTATAAATTGAGCTGTAGCTTATAGTCTATAAATTGAGCTGTAGCTTATACAGTCTATAAATTGAGCTGTAGCTTATACAGTCTATAAATTGAGCTGTAGTTTATACAGTCTATAAATTGAACTGTAGTTTGTTTTTACAGTCTATAAATTGAGCTGTAGCTTATAGTCTATAAATTGAGCTGTAGCTTATACAGTCTATAAATTGAGCTGTAGTTTTATACAGTTTATAAATTGAGCTGTAGCTTATACAGTCTATAAATTGAGCTGTAGTTTTATGCAGTTTATAAATTGAGCTGTAGTTTATACAGTCTGTGAATTGAACTGCAGTTTGTTTTTACAGTCTATAAATTGAGCTGTAGTTTACACAGTCTGTGAATTGAACTGTAGTTTGTTTATACAGTCTATAAACTGAGCTGTAGTTTATTCAGTCTATAAATTGAGCTGTAGCTTATACAGTCTATAAATTGAGCTGTAGTTTATACAGTCTATAAATTGAGCTGTAGCTTATACAGTTTATAAATTGAGCTGTAGTTTATACAGTCTATAAATTGAACTGTAGTTTATACAGTCTGTGAATTAAACTGTAGTTTGTTTATACAGTCTATAAATTGAGCTGTAGTTTTATACAGTTTATAAATTGAGCTGTAGCTTATACAGTCTATAAATTGAGCTGTAGTTTTATGCAGTTTATAAATTGAGCTGTAGTTTTATACATTTTATAAATTGAGCTGTAGTTTATACAGTCTGTGAATTGAACTGCAGTTTGTTTTTACAGTCTATAAATTGAGCTGTAGTTTACACATTCTATAAATTGAGCTGTAGCTTATACAGTTTATAAATTGAGCTGTAGTTTATACAGTTTATAAATTGAGCTGTAGTTTATACAGTCTATAAATTGAACTGTAGTTTATACAGTCTGTGAATTGAACTGCAGTTTGTTTTTACAGCCTATAAATTGAGCTGTAGTTTATACAGTCTGTGAATTGAACTGTAGTTTGTTTATACAGTCTATAAATTGAGCTGTAGTTTATTCAGTCTATAAATTGAGCTGTAGCTTATACAGTTTATAAATTGAGCTGTAGCTTATACAGTTTATAAATTGAGCTGTAGTTTATACAGTCTATAAATTGAGCTGTAGTTTATACAGTTTGTGAATTGAACTGCAGTTTGTTTTTACAGTCTATAAATTGAGCTGTAGTCTATACAGTCTGTGAATTGAACTGTAGTTTGTTTATACAGTCTATAAATTGAGCTGTAGTTTATACAGTCTGTGAATTGAACTGTAGTTTGTTTATACAGTTTATAAATTGAGCTGTAGTTTATACAGTCTTTGAATTGAACTACAGTTTGTTTTTACAGTCTATAAATTGAGCTGTAGTTTATACAGTCTGTGAATTGAACTGTAGTTTGTTTATACAGTCTATAAATTTAGCTGTAGTTTATTCAGTCTATAAATTGAGCTGTAGTTTATACAGTCTATAAATTGAACTGTAGTTTATACAGTCTGTGAATTGAACTGTAGTTTGTTTTTACAGTCTATAAATTGAGCTGTAGTTTATTCAGTCTATAAATTGAGCTGTAGTTTATACAATTTATAAATTGAGCTGTAGCTTATACAGTTTATAAATTGAGCTGTAGTTTATACAGTCTATAAATTGAGGTGTAGTTTATACAGTTTATAAATTGAGCTGTAGTTTATACAGTCTGTGAATTGAACTGTAGTTTGTTTATACAGTCTATAAATTGAGCTGTAGTTTATTCAGTCTATAAATTGAGCTGTAGTTTATATAGTTTATAAATTGAGCTGTAGCTTATACAGTTAATAAATTGAGCTGTAGTTTATACAGTCTATAAATTGAGCTGTAGTTTATACAGTCTGTGAATTGAACTGTAGTTTGTTTATACAGTTTATAAATTGAGCTGTAGTTTATACAGTCTTTGAATTGAACTGCAGTTTGTTTTTACAGTCTATAAATTGAGCTGTAGTTTATACAGGTCTGTGAATTGAACTGTAGTTTGTTTATACAGTCTGTAAATTTAGCTGTAGTTTATTCAGTATAATTTGAGCTGTAGTTCATACAGTCTATAATTTGAGCTGTAGTTTATACAGTCTATAAATTTAGCTGTAGTTTATACAGTCTATAAATTGAGCTGTAGTTTATACAGTCTATAAATTGAGCTGTAGTTTATACAGTCTATAAATTGAGCTGTAGTTCAGACAGTCTATAAATTGAGCTGTAGTTTATACAGTCTATAAATTGAGCTGTAGTTCATACAGTCTATAAATTGAGCTGTAGTTTATACAGTCTATAAATTGAGCTGTAGTTTATACAGTCTATAAATCGAGCTGTAGTTTATACAGTCTATAAATTGAGCTGTAGTTTATACAGTTTATAAATCGAGCTGTCGTTTATACAGTCTATAAATTGAGCTGTCGTTTATACAGTCTATAAATTGAGCTGTCGTTTATACAGTCTATAAATTGAGCTGTAGTTCATACAGTCTATAAATTGAGCTGTAGTTTATACAGTCTATAAATTGAGCTGTAGTTCATACAGTCTATAAATTGAGCTGTGGTTCATACAGTCTATAAATTGAGCTGTAGTTCATACAGTCTATAAATTGAGCTGTAGTTTATACAGTTTATAAATTGAGCTGTAGTTTATACAGTCTATAAATTGAGCTGTAGTTTAACCAGTAGAGCAGATTCAGCTCATATCTAATGTTTGTCTGTCTACCTTCATCACATCACTGAATTGTACTGAACAAAATAATAGTTGGTTAGTTTGGTTAGTTTTGCACAACGTTTCTTTAGACTTTTTTTTAACGTCATGGTTATATGTTAAAATGTTTATGAATGCAATAGGGAAAGTGTATATCTTCCTGTACCTGGTCACCATTTCTTTTAAGTTTTTAAAGATTTACAATAACCTTTTTGCCTTTTGTAGTGCATTTTAAATGGACTTGCGGTATATCAAATACATTTTTAAAAGTACAAATATTCCATGTAGTCTCTCAAATAATATGACCACATAAAATATACATTCCTAATAATTGTTAAAGGTACATACAGTGGATATAAAAACACACCCCTGTTAAAATGCCAGGTTCCCCGTATGTTGCTCACTTCGACGTCGTGTGGAAGAAGCAACACTAGGGGTCTCTCTTGAGCGCCGAATATGCCTCTGATGGATGAAAAAAGGCCAATGAGAAGTTGGCAGACAGTATTTGCATACCCCGCCCCCGGACATACGGGTATAAAGGCGAGGAAATACTATGAGTTCATTCAGAAATTTTCTTTGGAGCCTTGGTCGTGTCAGCAGTCAGCTACAAGTTACACACCTGTTCCTGTTCCTCTGATGCTTTGCTTGCTGTTGGATCTACAGTGCACCTCAGCGGCTTTTCTCCTTCTCTGCACGGCAGTGCAGTTTGCCCCTTGGCGCTTCGACAGCGCAAATTTAAAAGAGTTTTAAATTCTTAAAAGAGTGATTTTCTCTGTAAAAGAGTATTTTCCTCTGAAAGAGCAATACACAGCACCGTTGAACGTCCTTTTCAGGACGTGTCTTTATAAAGATGCCATTCCGCACCGACCTCGCCCTCAGGGCCACGAAGGTCACAGCGCAGTCACTCGGGCAGGCGATGGCCACGCTCGTGGTCCAGGAACGTCATCAATGGCTGAACTTGGTCGAGATGCGTGAAACCAACAAGACTCGCTTTCTCAACACCCCTGTCTCCCAATTCGGCCTTTTCGGCGACACTGTCGAGGACTTTACCCAGCAGTTCTCCATGATGAAGAAACAGATGGTGGCGATCTCTCACATCCTGCCCTGCCGCAAGCCTGCCGCCAGGGGCCATGCCCCGTCTGCTCGCCGAGGGCGTTCCCCTGCGAAGAAACTCCAGGCTGCTGAGCCTCAACCTGGGCCCAGCTCTCAGCCCACGCGTCGAGCACCCCACAGGAAGCAGACGCCCCCCGTCGCAAGGACCCTCTCGAGGACCCGGAAGGCTCCCAGGTGTTCCTGAGACGGACAACCCAGGGACTAAAACGTTAGCTCCGGAGCTGGTAAGCAGACGACTCCGTTCCCCGGTGGAGGGCCGGGAGGAGAATCCTTTGTTGAATTTATTTATTTTGCCGTACCCACATTCTCAATAACAGAGCTATTTCCTTTGTCTCTGGGTCACCTGGCCCGCAAATGCCGTTCTCACGGCACTCTGCCACCACACCTCAACAGTCCCGGCACACTGGACGCGGACCCTCCACACTGGTCACTCTCAGCCCACGACTGTTCCCCGGCTGGCCGGTACGGACGACTCCAGAGGATGTCTCTACCAGCCCTCCTCCTCAGTGACGAACCCGACCCTGCCGGGTGCACGGAGCAAGGTAAGTGTTTCGAGTCTTTTCTCAGCACCAGAGCCTCGGGACGCGTCATTGCCTCTCAACGGCGTAACGCCTGCTCCGCCCCGTTGTGAAGCCCCGCCGGGTACGTCAAAAATAATCGTCCCCTTGGTGCCCCTAGCACGAGGCTTGGATGCATGGCTTTCGCTTCCCATTCCGTCATGCTGGCTGGCCCGGACCATCCGACTCGGTTACGCAATTCAGTTTGCCAGGCCTCCGCAGTACACGGCGAGCATGCCAAAGACCTGCACGCGGAGATCGCTACCCTTTTACTCAAAGACGTGATAGAGCCTGTCCCTCCAACCGAAATGAAGAAGGGTCTCTACAGCCTTTACTTCATTGTACCCTAGAAAGGTGGCGGCTTACGACCGATCTTGGACTTGAGAGTTTTCAACCGGGCTTTGCACAAATTCCCGTTCAAAATGCTCACGCAAAAACACATCTTAACTTGCATCCAGCATCTAGATTGGTTCGCAGCAGTAGACCTGAAGGACGCGTACTTCCACGTCTCAATATTGCCTCGACACCGACCCTTCCTTCGGTTTGCGTTCGAAGGCCAGGCGTATCAGTACAAGGTCCTCCCCTTCGGCATGTCTCTTTCCCCTCGCGTCATCACCAAAGTCGCAGAGGCAGCCCTTGCCCCGCTCCGAGAAGCCGGCATCCGCATACTCAATTACCTCGACGACTGGCTCATCCTGGTCCACTCCCGAGAGTTATTATGTGCTCACAGAGTCCAGTTGCTCAGGCACCTCAGCCGTTTCGGGCTTCAGGTCAACTGGGAAAAAAGCAAGCTCACCCCAGTTCAGAGCATCCCTTTTCTCGGCGTGGAGTTAGACTCGGTCTCAATGTCGGCACGACTCATCAACGAGCGTGCTCAGTCAGTGTTGAAATGCCTCGCCTCCTTCAGGCTGGGTGCAGCAGTTCCTTTAAAACTTTTCCAGAGGCTCCTGGGGCATATAGCATCCTCCACGGCGGTCACACTGCCGGGGTTGATGCCATATGAGACCGATTCAGCACTGGCTTCAGACTCGAGTCCCAAGACGAGCATGGCGCCACGGCACGCACCGTGTGATAGTCACCCCTGCCTGCCACCGTACACTCAAACCCTGGACAGACCTCTGCTTTCTTCGGGCAGGAGTACCCTTGCAGCAGGTGTCCCGACGCATCCTGGTCACGACCGACACCTCCAAATTGGGTTGGGGCGCCGTGTGCAATGGGCACGCAGCTGCGGGCCATTGGAAAGGGGCCCTGTTGTGCTGGCATATCAATTGCCTAGAGTTGCTGACTGTTTTCTTTGCCCTGCAGAAGTTTCTCCCATTAGTTTGGGACAAACAGAGATCCCCCTTCGAGCCACTAGAATCAGCCGGACTTAGGGCCCTCTCCCTAAAGACGGCCCTGCTGATCGCGCTCGCCTCCATCAAGAGGGTCGGGGATTCTCTGTCAGCGAAACTTGCCTGGTATTCGGTCCGGCAGACACACATGTGACCCTAAGACCGTGACCGGGCTATGTGCCCAAGGTTCCTACCACACCCTTTAGAGACCAGGTAGTGAACCTGCAAGCACTGCCCCAGGAGGAGGCAGGCCCCTTCGTTGCTGTGCCCGGTACGTGCCTTACGCACCTACGTGGACCGCATGCACGACTTCAGGCGTTCTGAGCAGCTCTTTGGCGGACAGCAGAAAGGGAACGCTGTCTCCAAACAGAGGCTCTCCCACTGGATGGTGGACGCCATCCTGTTGGCCTACCACACCAAGGCCGTGCCCCCCCCCCCCCCTTGTGGGTCCGAGCACACTCAATAAGGAGTGTTGCGTCCTCGTGGGCACTGGCTAGGAGCGCCTCTCTGGCAGACATATGCAGAGCTGTGGGTTGGGCAACACCCGATATCTTTGCAAAGCTTTACAACCTCAGGGTTGAGAGTCTCATCCCGTATTTTCTCAGGTCCGAGCCATTAGAACTCGGCACACGCTGACAGGCTGACCGGGTGAATCACTTGCGCCCAGCGCCCTTTCCCTCGGCCGAGGTAAAACAGTGCACTTTTCCCTCCCAGGAAATCCCACTCACTCGGCTCCCTGGGTGACTCCTCCCTAGCCCTGTGGGTCCGCAATTCAGCGGAGGAATTCGCCAACCCAATCCACTGCGCGTATCTCAAATCTACCCTGCACTGGGAACAGTGCTCCACAGATCAGGCCTTCTATGCAGACTCCTCCTGTGTCTATTTTCCACGGTACGGTCCCTTTACGAGCGGACCCGCATCTCCCTTAATCAGTTACCGCTGGCCTCCGGTCGTCATGTTGTAGCAACTCCCCCCCTCTTCGAGGCTGGATCTACCACCGCGCCATTCTTTCCCACATGTGACCGAAGAGGCCCATGTGATGTATTTTGCCACGTTTCCTCCACCTTCCTGGGCAGGTATGGTCTCCGTAGGGTCTTTTCCCCCTGAAAGAATAGGAAAATGGGTAAGACCCCCTTCCCACGATGCGGTTAGGGCCCCAGCCGTTTGGCTCTATAAGAGAAACATAGAGAGAAAAGAGGCCCAGCTAGGCTCGGCCCATCCCAGGTTGGAAAGCGTCACTTTGTTCCCCATGTTTTCCTTCTTGGGTAACTAGAAGGATTCCGACATCTTTTATGGGGCATTGGGGAAGGGTACGTGCAGTCTGACAGCTGGTCGTCCTGGCACGTGAAATACCTGCCCACTCCTGTGTCAGCAGTACACGTACACGGCTCAGCACATGGCGTGATTTGAAGTGGACCCCTAGTGTCGCTTCTTCGACACGACATCGAAGTGAGCAACAGACGGGGGATGTCTAGGTTACGTATGTAACCTCCGTTCCTTGATGGAGGGAACGAGACGTTGTGTCCTCCCAGCCACATCGCTGAGCCGAGCCACTGAGGTGGCCGGACACTCCCGGCTCCTCAGAAAAATCCTGAATGAACTCATAGTATTTCCTCGCCTTTATACCTGTATGTCCGGGGGCGGGGTATGCAAATACTGTCTGCCAACTTCTCATTGGCCTTTTTTTCATGCATCAGAGGCATATTCGGCGCTCAAGAGAGACCCCTAGTGTCGCTTCTTCGACACAACGTCTCGTTCCCTCCATCAGGGAACGGAGGTTACATACGTAACCTAGACGTTTTTGTGATGTAAAAGAATGAGACAAAGATAAGTCATGTCAGAACTTTTAATGTGACCTATAATGTGAACAATTCAATTGAAAAACAAACTGAAATCTTTGTTGTGGAAAAATTTAAATTCAAAACCGTACAATAACCTGGTTGCATAAGTGTGCACACCCTCTTATAACTGGCTGTGTTCAGAATTAACCAATCACATTCAAACTCATGTTAAATAGAAGTCATTACACACCTGCCATCATTTAAAGTGACTCTGATTATTCACAAATAAAGTTCAGCTGTTCTAGGATTTTCCTAATATTTTCTTAGTTGCATCTCAGAGCGAAAGCCATGGTCTGCAGAGAGCTTCCAAAGCATCAGAGGGATCTCGTTGTTGAAAGATATCAGTCAGGAGAAGGGTACAAAAGAATTTCCAAAGCATTAGATATACCATGGAACACAGTGAAGACAGTCATCATCAAGTGGAGAAAATATGGCACAACAGAGACATTACCAAGAACTGGACGTTCCTCCAAAATTGATGAAAAGACGAGAAGAAAACTGGTCAGGGAGACTTCCAAGAGGCCTACAGCAACATTAAAGGAACTGCAGGAATTTCAAGTGCTGACTGTGTGCTACATGTGACAACAATCTCCCGTATTCTTCATATGAATGGGCTATGGAGTAGGGTGGCAGGACAGAAGCCTTTTCTTATAAAGAAAAACGTCCAAGCCTGGCTGAAGTTTGCAAAAACAAACATCAAGTCTCCCAAAAGCATGTGGGAAAATGTGTTATGGTCTGATGAAACCAAGGTTGAACTTTTTGACCATAATTCCAAAAGGAATGTTTGCCGCAAAAACAACACTGCACATCACCCAAAGAACACCATACCCACAGTGAAGCATGGTAGGTGGTAACATCATGCTTTGGGGCTGTTTTTCTTCAGCTGGAACCGGGGCCTTAGTCAGGTTCCAAATACCAGGCAATTTTGGCACAAAACCTTCAGGCGTCCATTAGAAAGATGAAGAGGAAGTTCACCTTTCAGCACGACAATGACCCAAAGCACACATCCAAATCCACAAAAGCATGGCTTCACCAGAAGAAGATTAACGTTTTGGAATGGCCCAGCCAGAGCCCAGACCTGATCCAATTGAACATCTGTGGGGTGATCTGAAGAGGGCTGTGCACAGGAGATGTCCTCGCAATCTGACAGATTTGGAGCGCTTTTCCATAGAAGAGTGGGCAAATATTGCCACGCCAAGATGTGCCATGCTAATAGACTCCTACCCAAAAAGACTGAGTGCTGTAATAAAATCAAAAGGTGCTTCAACAAAGTATTAGTTTAAGGGTGTGCACACTTATGCAACCAGGTTATTGTGAGTTTATTTATTTATTATTTTCCCCCTCAAAGATTTCAGTTTGTTTTTCAATTGAATTGTTCACGTTATAGGTCACATTAAAGGTGGAAAAATGTCTGACATGATTTATCTTTGTCTCATTCTTTTAAATCACAAGAACCTGGCATTTTAACAGGGGTGTGTAGACTTTTTATATCCACTGTATATCAATATTGAGTTTGTAGCTTGTCACACTGCAGGACATGTGAACTTGCAGCTTGCAAGTAAAATCTTTTGAAAACAGAAAGTGTTGACTATCAATTGACAAATCTGTATGTAGATTTTGGAACTGACACAAGGAAAAGATAACATTTCTGTTAATTAGCCAATCAAATGTGATTAATTGGCCAATATTTGGCCATTTCATGATTATCGGTGTGTCACTAGTTCATACAATCCTTAAAGGTTATGATAAATTGATATTTGAATGCAACCTGTAAGCTGGTGAACAGTTATAACACATATTTATTGTACACCTTTTGATTGTTTCAGATTTTTTTCTTAATTTCATCCATGTTTTGCTAATGGTAAAGTTATTTGCCCGTACTGTTGTTTTGCATGTGGAAAAAAAATATTATGTTGGGACTGTATGACTGTATGATCCCAATTCTCACAAAAATGGAGCTAATATTTCAATCTAGACCTGCAATTCTTTTGACTTTTTGTTTCGTTCAAGTTGTGTAAATATGCTGTTAGGCATGTGATGTGTTTTTAGGTTGCAGATCTCCTGTGCAAGGATGGAAAAACAGTACAATAGAGACAGGAAACACTGCCCTCGAGTGGTTGAGCCAGAGCTGTGCAGGACTGTTTGAAATCAGCAGGCCTTCAGCAGTAGCTCTGTATCTGAGTCATGGAGCTCTGGCTATGCTCATCTGGAGCGGAAAGACAGAGAAGCTGCTACTGCTCATACATGAAGTGCTTCTGTCGATATAAGGTATTCAAGGATATTTAAAACAATAATACTCTTTTACATTTACCCTTTTCAAATTATGGTATTAGGTCAACTGGTTCTGGTAAGACTGGTTCCGTGTCTCTGGCTCTAAACTGTACAAAACTTACATTTCAGAGCATAGTCCGTTCTGTGTCAGTTCAACCAGAGGTGCCCAGCTCAAAATTTTGGTACACACACACATATATATATATATATATATATATATATATATATATATATATATATATATATATATATATATATATATATATATATATATAGTATATATTTTTATATAGTATATAGTTTTATGGAGTAATCCCTACAATTAGCTGGGTGAGGGGGGTCACAATGACAGTTTTTTTTGTGTATGATTTGGACCAAAACTACAGGTAAAAATTAAACAAACAAACCTTAGGGAGGTGGCAGCATCATTATTTTATTTACATGGAGATAGGTGCATTACTAAAATCAGTTGATCTCAGCACCGCTTCATAAAACACAGCTCTTGCCATGCAATGACAGTTCATAGTGACCACGACGTCTGTCAAACTAAAAAAACAAACAAACTTGCAATAAAAGTCATCCATAAGACATTGGGGATAAATTACACATCTTCTGAAGCCATATAATGTAAGGAACAGGCCAAAACTTTAAGTTTTTATTGACTGATCATCTCCACTAAAGCTCGCATTTTGCACACAAATTCAAAAATAGCCCACCGACATAAAAATGCCATGGGTTCTTCTGTATTAACTGAAGCTGTAGTGTAGTAAGTTGTAAATGTAGTTGAATTCTGGAGACAGTGGGTTAGGTGTGAGCTTCAGAGGAGATTTTCAGGAATAATGCCTTAAATTTTGTCCTGTTCCTCACATCTTATGGGTTTAAAATACTTTGAATTTAACGACTGAGACGTTTAGATGCAGAGCAGAGCCAAAGAGTACATCATCAATTTTGTACTCCTGTTCTTCACTTATTTTGTAGTTGATCATCCTGTAATTCCCTTTCAACATTTCTCTCTGACACGAATCTGTCTCTCAGATTAAAGGAGTCCAGCACGGTTATGGTAGTGGCTCGAGTTTTGACTCTTTGGAGTAGCATCGCGGTCAACTGTGTCTAGCACTGGAGTGGCACATGAAAGGCAAGTACGGTACTCTGGCCTGTCTGGTGGAGTATTTAGGGGCAGCTTATCTTCTAAAGCTTGATGCTAGTCTGCCATCCAGACTTCTGGGTCTGATGGGGATAAGACATTGGCGCCGTACGCCTGTGATCTGCTCGAGAAGCTGTTTGTGAGTATAAGGCCCAGTTGTGTGCCTGCTTTGTGGTTTGGTATACCTGGATAGTTGGGAGGCTTGAGACTTGCGTGTCTTCTCAGCTGCAGGTACTGTGCACTGCTCGACTGGATCGAACCACAGACAGTGCATCCGGAAAGTATGTGATTTTTTTTTTTTTTTTTTTTTTTTTTTATTTATTTATTTATTTATTTATTTTTTTTATGTAATTTTTTTATAAATTTGCAAATCTTTCAAACAAACTTCTTTCACATTGTCATTATGGGGTATTGTTTGTAGAATTTTGAGGAAAATAATGAATTTAATCCATTTTGGAATAAGGCTGTAACATAACAAAATTTGGAAAAAGTGAAGCGCTGTGAATACTTTCCGGATGCACTGTATATAGTGGACTACTTTTTACCGAAGCTATTGCGCTGCATTCCCTACAGCCTTAGTCACATGGTACAGGCACTGCAGGAGGTGCCACCTCTGAACAGTGAATCAGACATGAGCAGTGACTGCTTTTCTTTTGTCTGTTCTTAAAAATATAATTTTTAATATGACAGTTTGCTTGTCAAGTAAATAAATCACATTTTAAGAATGTTTAGATATTTTTACTGGAAAATAAGACAAAAATTCTTATCTTGAAAATAATTTTTTGCAGTGTATGTTTTCCTCTTTTGTAAGTCGCTTTGGATAAAATGCCTAATGAATTAATGTAAATGAATTAACTTTCAGTTATTAACTTTAATTTAACTTAATATAACTTATGAACATATAACTTATATGTTAATTTGGGAATCCATAACATGCTCTTCTTCAGATTTATTTTAAGATGATTTTTTTTTTTAAAGAAAGAAAAACGCTGCATGTATCCTCAAGAATGTGTTTTTACATTTCTTTATTATTTTGATAAAAGATTAAGAGTACTCAAACGCACATTACTTCCAAAGGATGTCATTACAAAATATCAAAAAGCGTGTCAGAGTGACAGGGTAACAGTTGCTAAGACAGGATTGGTCACAATCGCTTTTAAGGCGGGGTTTAGCGAAGGGTCAATTAACCGACAGCGGCTTTGAATGCTTTTTAACCGCGCGCAGAGCGCAGTTTCTGTGTTGTCGTGCGGCTCGTTAGCAGCCGGTGAAAGACAGCTGCTGAATCTTTTCTCTGTTTCCCCACATGAAACACACTGTACATGACGCAACTAACAACTAGTTGTCCAATACCATTCCGTTCACACAGCACAGGTTTGCCGAGAATGCGATTGTGAGACCTGAAAATTTGCGGTGTCAGTTATAGAATGCGGTTGTCACACCCGTAAATAAAATGACTGTGTTAAAGCAACCGTATTAAGCACTCAGAACTGGTCTGACAACCGTAATACATATTCTGTACACGAGAGGCCGATGTTTAATCAGTCTTTTACGGGTTCTGTATGTTCATAGGGTGTGTTAATGCAGTCCAGGTAGTGGTGATGGAGAAGGCTAAGTAGTCACTGCTCAGATGGTGTTGGTGTGCTGCTGGAGGACCATGAAAGAAGTGTCCATGTTACTGGGTCATGTGTCTCAGAGCATGCCTCTGTGATCCAATCACGCATACTGACGACCAAGGAGTCAACACAAAGTAGCAGGTCAGCTAAACACAGACACACGCAACTGGTTTAAAACGACATATTCTTAAAAATCAACCAATCATTGGGTTGCCTGACCAACTAGTCAACTAATCTGTATTCTAGGGATGGTTGAACCAAAAGTAAAATGATGTCTTCATTTATTCACCCTCATTTTGTCCCCAAGACATTCTGTCTTTCTTCCATCTAGCACAAAAGAAGATAATAGGCAGAAATGTTATTCTCAGTCATAACCCTGATTGCATCTTTTGTTTTGTTTTTTGTTTTTCATGCACCAAAAGTGGTTTTGGCTGAGGCGAACATTCTGCATAACATCTCCCTTTGTGTTCCACGGAAGAAAGTCAAATGGGTTTGAAACAATATGAGGGTGAGTAAATGATGACAGAATTTTCATTTTTGGGTGAACTGTCCTTTTAAGTACCCTCCAGGGTATGCAGAATTTTTTTGGAGTCTGACGTGAATACACATTCTCATCAAAGGGAGTCTCATGTGATGGAAGCCAGTGGACCCTCCCCGAATCCAACATCTCCGTTACATAAGCATGTAAGATATAATGGAGAACTGTAGCTCATACCTTGAAGTGGAGAGTTTTTCCAGTAAGCTAATCTTTAAGAGCTTAAGGCCAAGATATGAGATGTCATGGTAATAGCTTATGCAGACATAAATTATGGTCGCGCTAACAACCCCTAAAGAGGAGAGAAAGGGTTGTTCGGAAATGTGATCACATTGAATAGAGCTTCATTTGCCACAGCGCTGAGTCTGCTTGAGATAAAAAATAAAATGTCAAACACATTTCCAGTACAGACACTTAAACTCCGTTCCAAACCCTGGGGTGCTGCCTCACTGTCTACTATCTACATTGTCCGCTACATTCCAAACACCACATCCATATTTTAGAGCTCCTTTTTCCTAACCACCAGGGTAAATCTCATGTCATGAATAACCTGTCAAGAATAAGTCCAAGTTACATTTCACCCCTAAATCAATCAAAAAATATTCTAACTTTTCATGTAATGTGTACTTTATACTTTGCTCCATGAAAATTAAGTCTATTTTCAGCACTAATAAGATGTTGACCTTTATTTTCATAGCAAATATATTTTAATAAATATATTTTATTATATTCATAAAATAATTATTACAATTATATTTGTATTATTACAATGGATAATTAACGATGAAACTATTATAACAAATAAATAATGATTACATTCATTGTAAATATAAGCCAATTAAATTTAATTGACTGTAATACAGTTTCAGCATTGAAAATCCAAAAATTTTGGTGATTTTTATGAAGCTAATTTCACCATGCAAAATATAATTTCTTATTTAATTTTTTATTTAAGAGGGAATTATGACTTGGGCATGTTCTTGACAGATGAGATTCACCCCTTAAAGGGGTAGTTTACCCAAAAATGAAAATTCTTACTCACCCTCATACATCCCAGATGTGTGACTTGTGAGACCATAAATAAAGATTTTTAGAAGAATTTTTCAGTTCTGTAGGTCTATTTAATGCAATTTAATGGTGACCAAAACTTTGAAGCTCCAAACGGCACATAAAGGCAGCATAAAAGTAATCCATAAGATACTAGTGTTAAAAATCCATAGCTTCAGAAGTGATATGTAAGGTGTGGGTCAGTGACAGATCAAGTCCTTTTTTTACTATGGCAACATGCATGAAGAATGCAGATCGCCAAAAAAACAAACAAAAGAGGAATGTGAAAGTGGAGATTGATAGTAAGCAAAGGACTTAAATATCGATCTGTTTCTCACCCACCCTTATCATATCGCTTCTGAAGATTTAGATCGAACCACTGGAGTCTTATGGATTACTTTTACTTTTATACCTTCAGTATTGTTTAAAATATAAGAATATGCAACATTTCATCACAATGCATTCCGTTATTGACCTATCTGTGAAAGATACATATGATGCTGCCTTCTATTTTGGCCGAATTGAGTTATCTTAGAAGGTAGTGTAATTTAAAGTAGTCCCTACTGTTTTGAACATCCTTCACATCAGAAGCATGCCCGCGATGCCTGTGAAATGAGAGTTTTGAGTAGAGCTGTACATTCACACTCACAAATTCAACTTCAACAGTCACCGTATGGTACCAGCTGCCTGCCCTTAGTTGGTATTTTTTTCATCAGCGGTAGTATAAACCATGTGAATGCATATGTTGTCCCCTGCCGTGCCAGCCTTCAATTAGCATCTGCCCTCTTAGCACAGCACTTTCATATAAGACCAACCTGCTGTTTAACTACCTTCCCTGTCCTACATTCTTTCCAAATAGCTTCCTCTTTCCCTGAAGAGCTGGACCACTTCACACACAACTCATTCACCAGGTTTGTACACCTGAGACTTTGGGAGTAATTTGCAAACAGTTGTTCTGGCAGCATCTCAGTCCAGTGTGCCACTATGATACATAAACAAGAACATTTCCTGCATATGGGTATGTGTTTGAAACCTCTTTGAGTAATTTAAAATGTGAGCACTAGGAGTAGAATGAGGACAGTGGTTGTGTATGTTCACCATTGAATGAAGAATATTTTTTTTTTTAAGCATAAACTGAACACTCCCTCTCTCAAATGGGCCTTGTACTAGATCCTCATGCTCTTACCTTAGAGGAATTCTTAGCCCCAAAAAATCAGTCAGAATGTTTGCTCTGCTCTTTTCGCTTCAGTCAGTGATGTGTGATTCTGGGGCACCCTCTAGCTGTTAGCTCTAGTGGCACATGTTGAGCAGTGCAGCAATTTTAGATGATGTTTATCATATTACAAATTAAATGTTCTTGCCTCGTTTTGCCAGTCAGCAAAAGACGTATTTAAAATGTCCCAGTTACATTCTCTCCTTCTCCGTGCAAAACAGCTGAATTTCAAACCATTTGGGTGAGTAATACATGGCTGATGAACATTGTTGTCTTTCCATGTTTCATGTAGCTTCACAGTTGTTTTTAAGATGGCATTACATGACTTAATGTTTTTGTTTTGAGATGTGATGGTTAATCCCAGCTCTGAGACTTTATTCGCATCTGGAGGTTGTTTGAACAGATGCATAAAACTCTCGTAATGTCTCATTATGGAGGTCAGCAGAGTAGATGCATTAATATAGAACAGTGATTAAAACTGACTGGCATTACCTGTGCATTAAACAGTTTTAAAGCACATATTCCATCCAAACAGAATCGAGTATTCGAATAGACCATGGTATAAAGTCACATATAACATTTGATGTCTTGGCATTGTGCCAGAACACTTGAAATATAGCACACACATTGTATAGACTAGTTTTATTTTACTTTTATTTTGCTTTTGTAACCATTCCTTCTCAACCCACTCCGAGCGGGATTTGTCAGCATTGGAAAGGGGGTGCACTAACGAGGATACTAAAGGCTAGTGCGCCTCTTGAGGCCAGGGGAGTGAGGTTTATACATACCATACAGCTATTACATACCAGCTGGCTCCCATTACACTTTGTAATTTTTAGAGCTCAGCAGTCTGTCCCCATTCACTTTTTTGTCTCAGCTGCTCTGTTCCATATAATCGGTTGAAGTTTTCCTTTTGTGTTCCATGGGAAAAAAAACACTTGTGTTACTATTCCTTGAATTAGGACCAATCTGACAGAATATTTTGAATTTAGACTCTGTTTGTAGTACATTCCTTGGAGGGGTCTGAGATAGCAGTTGCCAACTGTTGGTATAAACTCGTACTTCTCTTGTTGATGTCTTAAGCTTTGAGTATAAATTGGCAGATACCAGACCACTTGAACAAATGTTCACACTTTGTTTTCTGTGATGGATCACTGTAGTTCCCAATCCCAGTAATTAGGACAGGAGTGAGCAGACCTTGCAACATCATTCACACTTGCACAAAAATGAAGTAAATTGTTTGAACTGTTAAGTGATATTTGTTTGAAGCTTTCAGAACTGGAATTTTGGATTGATCAGCCAGCGAACTTTCTGAAAGCATTTTATGTGTCAGTCCGATTGTTATTTTCACTGCTCTGGCCTGCGCAATGACCTCAGCGCTTTAACAGATGGAGTGGATTCTGTGATGTCACTGGTGTGGTTACCATGGCACATTCGCCTGTTATGTAAAGGATGATCTAATGATGTCGCCGGGGTCCACATGGCTTGTGTTTGCGGTTTGTGTTGATGCCTCATTCTAAATCTTTTTCCAGACCACATGTCTTTGGAGGGTTAGCAGCGAGCATGTATGTTTATGACTGTCAAGGTTTATTTTTCCTGAATGTGTGTGTCCGGCATCCTGTTATGCACTCCATCGCCATGGAAGTGCGGAACATGTTTTCGGAGTGTGGAGTCGCTTTGGCAGCTGCAAACAGTCGCATTTCGATAGTGTACAATTCCTCGTTTTCATCACCCATTCTGGATACTGAACCATGTGTAAGAGTGAATACTCTGGTCAATCGAAAGCCATGCACTTTTTCTCCCAATTTGGCATGCCCAATACCCAATGTGCTTTTTAAGTCCTCGTGGTCATGTAGTGATTCGCCTCAATCCAGGTGGCGGATGACGAATCCCATCTGCCTCCACATCTGAGACCGTCAACCCACGCATCTAATCACGTGGCTTGTTGAGCACATTGCCACAGAGACATAGCACGTGTGGAGGCTTCACACCATCCATTGTAGCATCCACGCTCAACTCACCACATGCCCCTCCAAGAATAAGCCACATTACAGCGACCATGAGGAGGTTACCCCATGTAACTCTACCCTCCCTAGCAACTGGGCCAATTTGGTAGCCAGCTTCTTTACCACTGAGCTTCCCAGGCCCCTTGTCATGCACTCTTTACATTTTTGGGTGAACTTTGCATTTGAATTTTAAAGGAATATCCAGGTTGAATACAACTTGAGCTCAATTGACAGCATTTGTAGCATAATGTCGATTACCACAAAAATTTATTTAGACTTGTCCCAGTGAATTTCTTTACTGAATTAATCTTGAAGTAATTTGTTCCCTTTTAATTCAGCGAATGTCATTTAGAGGTGCTTTTGTCTTCTTTATAGTTAGTAAGACGGGGCACAAGCTGAAAAATCGGTTAAGAGCTAATGACTAATCATTGTTTTAATTGCCGAATAGTTGAATAATCATTCTAATAATCCTTAGATTAATTGATTATTAAAATAATCGTTAATTGCAGCCCTATTCTAAACACAAATATGTGTTATATATAACTTCATTATTGAGTCGTATGCACTCAAAATAATATTTTAACCTATTTTTAATATTTACGTATTTAATTTCATAACTAAATTCCATCAAATTAAATTGTGTAATGTTTAACTAAATTAAATTATTAAAAGTTTTACATTTATTTTATCTTTTAAATAGTAGCGTGTGGACAATATAAAAACATGTAGATACTTGGCCTGTTTACTGTTTTTATTATTTTTTTAATTGTTTTCATTTTGGAGCTTGACCTCTGTGGTCATTTTAAACTGTCATTAAACTTTTGAATGGCAAGAGCTGCCTAAAAAATTCCTCAAATGTCTCCTGTTCTTAATAATAATAACATGATACAGATTTGGAAGTAATAAGGGTGTGTAAATGTCAACAGAATTGTCATTTTTGGTGAACTATTCCTTTTACACTATAGGATAACCATTTGCCAGTTTCCTTATGAGTAGACCTCCTTTGGGAAAGTTGGTGGAAAATTGTACTACTCCTTTGTCTAAAGATCTGATCTTCTTACCTGTTTGATTTGGATAGATGGTCTAATCTGGTGCTAAGGAAGTGCAATCTGTCTGGGAGTCTGAGCTGGGGCCTCCCATCCTCTTTGCACTAAGCTGAGAGAGTTGTGACTAATTTGGATAATCTGGGGGCATTCCGAAGCTTTCTTTAAATACCATTGGGGTACTGCTTTCTATTTTAAGTTGGCTGCATTAGTTTGAACTGTTTTGAGAGCTGAGAAATACTGTATATGAATGTGAGAGTACACAATTAAAATGCCTTATGGTGGCTTACTGCAAGGCAGTGCACAAATCTTGGTGGCATCTCTAAACTTGATCCACTGACCTCAGCCAGCCTCAAAATAAACCTTTTCCTTCATATAATCTTTATAGCTTTCCATGCTATTTTTGTAAATTGCATATAGTACGCTTGGCCATATCGGATCGTGACCCTTGAGTTAGGTCAGTGGCTCTCTACTGGTTTTGCTTAGGGATCCAGATTTTACACAAGACATTATGTGGTGACCTTAAATGGTGACAAATGTCCTTAAAATCATCACTGAATTGTATTAATAGATCCATGATCAGTATAGGCCCATCGATATGTGCAATTATTAACATTTCTTAGGCCCAATAGGAAAATGTATAATTTTATACATTTAAAACACACAAAATCATAGCCTTTACAAATCAACGGAACACTTGTGAATGAAAAAACATTTTGCTCATTTTTGTTTGCATTTGACTTTTTTATTTATTTATACTATTGTACTATTTGCATTTTAACATAGCTTTTTGTTTTGCATTCTATGAACAAACTGTGACCAATTTTTTGGTCTTGACTCACCAGTTGTTTAAGAAAACCACTGGTTTGGTTAACATACATTTTTAATTTGTCTAGTTTACGACACCCTGCATGCAGTCATTTGACATCTTGCAGATTGTAGCATTTGTGGAAATTGTATTCTGATTTGCACCCCCAATAAATCTCTATTTAACCAGAATTACCTAATTATCAGCGGGTTTAAGTAAATTGAATAATAACAACCAGCAAACATCAGTACTAGACTTTCATTAACCACTAAGGCCTTGTTCAGACTGCCACTAAATATATATATATTTTTTGCATATCCAGATTGTATTCAGATAAGGTTTTGATAGTCTGGACAGCAAAAAACAGATGAAATCAGATTTTCCCGAATCTTATTCAAAACACATTGTAAGGTGGTTTCAAATGTGATTAAAAGTCAGATTTTTTTCAGATGGTCTTTTGCATCACTCTTAACGTGACACAAAACGATGACGTCAAAAATCGGTGACAGCAGCACGGAACATCACAATTTTTACCAGTGTCCTCCATCGCTGAGTTTTTCTTGTGCGATGTAGGAGTTCTGCACCACAACTGTACAGGTCGCTTATTTGCAGAGCGAGATGATGCACCTTGATGATGCATTTTTCCCGCATCTGTTTTGAAAGTATCATCACGTGGGTTCGCCTACGTTGTTACCAAAGAAACCCATGCAGATAGGTTGTTTATGTCTGACCGCGCAAATCTGATTTGATCCCTTGCAATTAATAGTGCGAATAGTCTGCCTGAAAAGATCTGATATGAGAAAAAAAATCTGATTTGCCTGTAGTCTGAACATAGCCTAAGTCTCTGCCCTGACGTGTAATTTGCCAGCTGCATTGAGAAATTTCTTTGAGCACGTGGAGCAGAAGCAAAGTTTGGCGCTGGTGATAAATGGGGTTACAAACAGGAATAATCACAAACAGTTACAAACAGGCTAAATAAAGACTGGCTGAAGCTGCAGCATTTAACCCCTCATTTGTCTTAATGATCAAATCCCTACGCTGTCCTTAAGGGTCAAATTGACCCTTTTTATGTTCAATTTCAAAAGCTTGTTATAAAGGCTCTATTTGCTCTATCTCTACTTATGGTCTTAAATCGTTCGTCTAGGTGCCAGCTAACACTAAAGTGTTTTCTCTATCACATTCTAGTCCAACATACAGACATGAAAGTCTGTGTTAGCTGGCGCCTACACAAACGATTTAAGACCCAAATAGAGAGAGAGCGCAAACCGAGCCTACAGTATAAGCTTTTGAATTTGAAGATAAAAAGGGTAAATTTGACCCTTAAGGACAACGTAAGGACTTTTTTTTTTAGCTTTGTGCATAAATAAGAAAAATGACATTGCTAGATTCAGATCACCTCTCTGGAGGATGTTTCAGGCCGAAAACTTAATTTGATGTAAATCAGTGTTAAAAATGAAAAAGGGTCAAATTGACCCATAAGACCAAGGAAGGGTTAAGAGGTTGTTTGGAGAACAGTATAATTAGCTGTTTTGCTGCCATGTGGCCCTTAACCGCCGCCCGCTTGTTGGAGCGTTTCTGCTGCTTCAAGATCAGGGACTGGCCGTAGTTATGTTTTTACTTTGTTTTCTTTCAATTATTAATTAGCAGAATTTAACAACATTGAGAAATTTATTGCGTGTGCATTTTAACATAAACATGTCATCTAAATGGACTTGTGTGGTGTTTGTCTGTCTTTGACATCACCGCTACTGCACGCTACGGCATTTTCTGATTAATCAATCTTTGGGTCAGACATAACTGAATATTTCTCCAGTCCAATGCATTCCTATGGAGTCAAGCAAGTCTCTGTGTTACAAACGTTTTTAATTCAAGAGTGCCCCCTGTTTCTGTATCTCTCAGGTGGAGGGTGTGGGGAAGTAATTTCAGGAGCATGCAGTCTGGTCACAGTGGGGCGTTTGAACTGGCCTACAAATGCCTACAAAGCCTTAACTTGCTGCCTAGTTAGTCAGCTCACTGGTTTTGTAACAAAGCTCTTGTGTTCGTAGTATGGGACTTTGAAGGAGTTCTTACTGACTTGATGTGTTAATACACAAGAGTTAGCAGACACCAGCTTGAAAAGATAACCACCAGCCTAAGTGTTTTATATTGCTTTTTTACATATCAGTCATTTCATCTGTGAGAATAAGTTGAAACTGTTGGATAGGACAAGGTGGTAGGTTTAGTCTTGGTAAACTAGATATGCTTACGCTGCTGCTGCATAACATGTATGAAGATTTGCTACTACTAAAAAATACACAGACATGCTGTTTACACGCTAATGCTGCACTATTAGACATATACACTCACCTAAAGGATTATTAGGAACACCATACTAATACTGTGTTTGACCCCCTTTCGCCTTCAGAACTGCCTTAATTCTACGTGGCATTGATTCAACAAGGTGCTGAAAGCATTCTTTAGAAATGTTGGCCCATATTGATAGGATAGCATCTTGCAGTTGGTGGAGATTTGTGGGATGCACATCCAGGGCACGAAGCTCCCGTTCCACCACATCCCAAAGATGCTCTATTTGGTTGAGATCTGGTGACTGTGGGGGCCATTTTAGTACAGTGAACTCATTGTCATGTTCAAGAAACCAATTTGAAATGATTCGAGCTTTGTGACTGGTGCATTATCCTGCTGGAAGTAGCCATCAGAGGATGGGTACATGGTGGCCATTAAGGGATGGACATGGTCAGAAACAATGCTCAGGTAGGCCGTGGCATTTAAACGATGCCCAATTGGCACTAAGGGGCCTAAAGTGTGCCAAGAAAACATCCCCCACACCATTACACCACCACCACCAGCCTGCACAGTGGTAACAAGGCATGATGGATCCATGTTCTCATTCTGTTTACGCCAAATTCTGACTCTACCATCTGAATGTCTCAACAGAAATTGAGACTCATCAGACCAGGCAACATTTTTCCAGTCTTCAACTGTCCAATTTTGGTGAGCTCTTGCAAATTGTAACCTCTTTTTCCTATTTGTAGTGGAGATGAGTGGTACCCGGTGGGGTCTTCTGCTGTTGTAGCCCATCCGCCTCAAGGTTGTGCGTGTTGTGGCTTCACAAATGCTTTGCTGCATACCTCGGTTGTAACGAGTGGTTATTTCAGTCAAAGTTGCTCTTCTATCAGCTTGAATCAGTCGGCCCATTCTCCTCTGGCCTCTAGCATCAACAAGGCATTTTCGCCCACAGGACTGCCGCATACTGGATGTTTTTCCCTTTTCACACCATTCTTTGTAAACCCTAGAAATGGTTGTGCATGAAAATCCCAGTAACTGAGCAGATTGTGAAATACTCAGACCGGCCCGTCTGGCTCCAACAACCATGCCACGCTCAAAATTGCTTAAATCACCTTTCTTTCCCATTCTGACATTCAGTTTGGAGTTCAGGAGATTGTCTTGACCAGGACCACACCCCTAAATGCATTGAAGCAACTGCCATGTGATTGGTTGATTAGATAATTGCATTAAGGAGAAATCGAACAGGTGTTCCTAATAATCCTTTAGGTGAGTGTATAAGAAATGCTTCAACAGTCATATAGGACATGCTGCTGCACTACTAGAAATACAATCTGGGGAGGATGAGGGTGTACAAGAGAGAACTCTTGTAGTGTTCAGTTTTGAGACTGGCTATCTGCAAACAATTGAGGCAGTTTAAATGAGTTTTTGTATCTACAATTCATTTTTTCCCCAAAAAAATTCCACACAAGTGAAAGTTAGAATGGTGCTGACCAGGTATGCAGTGGAATGATACTTTTACAGGTGTCATTTTATTTTATTGTTATAACGATTTAAACATACATTTTGACTTTTCAACAAGATAGTCCCCTTGTCATTCCTCATTCACAGTTACCCACTCAAACCCAAGCTGCTTTCAACCTGAAGGCTTCAGTTAGTACAAGAGTGCATCTTTGTAGATCAGGGAGTCATATGGACAGCTCCACCAGAGCCCCTGATGTTGTCCTTGGCAGCTGCATTTCATACAGTAATCAAATCAGTCCCTCTCCTCTTCATCCCTGCCTCCTTGTAGCTGCTGGGATGCAAACCAGCAGCGCTTAAGGACAAGCTTCAAATAATCAGGAAGTTTCAAAACCGTTAACATCTTGAAATGTAAGATGTAATGAGCTCTGGAATGTGGTCTCTTAATAGAAGTTAAGGAAATGGATTCGCTCGCTGCCACAAGCGTGACATGAATGGGACATTAGTTCTGTTCTGCTGTATGGATGCTGAGGGAGCATCTTTAATGATCTGATTTCATTCCAGCACTCTGCTTCTTTTCACAATTTCCTCTCATACTTTTCATTCAGCTCAATGTGGTCTCATTTTGTTTGTTTAGATCAAATGCATGTGATTGATCATTTGAGCTTAGATGACTGAGAAAGTGGAAAAACAAAAAGGTGCAGGCATGGAGACACGCAAACATGCCCACAATTTGGAGCTGCAGTCTTGGGGTTATAGCATGTTCTCTGACACTTTGGCTGCATTTACACAGCAGCAGAAGATGGTTGCCAGTCCTGTTTGGAGTGATAAATAAAATTTTGTAATCATATTGACTTCGAGGTTAAGGACCAAATTTTGTGAGTGAATTTGGTTTAAATCTGCTGTATGAATGGAACCAGTCAACAACTAGTTGTCTGCTACATCACTGACATAATGCATGAGCTGCATGCATTGCAGGTTATTTTTTGCTTTCAATCACTAAAGTTACGGTCAAACTTAGGCCTGTCACGATAATTACGTTTTCGACTTATCGTATGATACATGGACACGACCTCGATCATTTTTCCTGACTTCGATATTGCCCATTGTGTTTATATGCGTGTTAGTTTACATATGCCATACCAACATTTTAACCAGTCACTCTGCTGCTGTCCTCTCTGTGTCAGAGGCGGGGCTTAGGCAGCTCCACACACACCCACCCCGGACAGTAACAGGTGAAGATTACATGTTACTCGAGGCTAATTTGTGTTTTTTTGACTGCATAATTCCAGCCAGAAAGTTTGGAAGAATAAGTCCATATGGACTTGGTTTCAAAGCCGCATTTCAGAGCTTTTAGGCTTTAAGCTGAATGAGAGAGGAGAGCCCATTAACGTGATCGAGCTGGTATGTCGACTTTGTTTAAAAACGTGACAGTGAAAAGTAGCTAGGGCTGGGTAATACCCACGATATTTGATTTTGCTTAAGATATAAAATTCTACAATATCGGGATGATTTTAATGAGCCTTTTATTTGGCCATTAAGTTTCATAGAGTGCATCAGTAGACTATTTTTTTCATTCCATTTTGCACTGCAAGCTCTGGCACTACTAATGCCAACAACACAAATAAACTGTTTAAAAAGTTTGATTAGACAGCCTCAAGGCATTGTGTCATATGTGGCCATATACAGTCATGACATTTAAAATATTAATGAATGGAACTGTTCACTTTTGTTTTTGATTGGGTCCAATAGTATTTTTTACTGCCCTATCCTTAAATGACAATTCCTTTGCAAAGCTTGAATCGTTTTATGACTATTTCACAACCAATCCACGCTGAAATACTCTGAAGACACATCCACATACTGAACATTCATAGTCCAAAGCATTATGAAGAGACACCCATCCAGTTTCCAGTATCATCATCTACTGAGATGTACAAATGTAATGCCAAGTGATCAATAATGCTACCAAATAATTATGAATATTGATGATAATAACACTAATAAACATGAAATTAGTCTACAGAGGTGGACGGTTAAAGACATCCAGTTAGTGGGTATTTAAATACACCAATATTTAAAGACCGCGCAGATGGGCAAAAGAACAGTGTATTTAACAGTTTGTGCACACAAGTGGCAGCAGCTGAATGTAACAGAATGGCTTAAAACTGAGTTGTAATTTGACACCACATCTTTTAAAAGCGACACCAGAGATATGACAACATTAAAAGACGTCTGTGTAGTCCATGTTTACAGTATATAAAAAAAAATATTCAAAATTGTCCAGATGGGTCCCATTTGGTGTTTAGGAATAGTTAGACCACACTAGGCCACACTGTTTGCCCTGCATGCTCTCTCTCTGTCTCTCTCTCTCTGTCTGTCTGTGTTTACGAACTGAGCCCCAGGGCCAGTGGGTGGGGCCAAGGGTGCGATGATGTTAAGTAGCCTTTGATGTTGCTGTAGAGGCGATCATTAATTAATTAGTACTTGTGACATAACAATATTACAGAAATGGTGAACAAGGCATTTGGCAGCTTGGTTTCAGTAAGTGCTTTCATTGCATTGGGGATTAAGTTTTTTTTTCTGAAATTTACCATAAGTTTTTGTAGAAGACCTCTTATGTCAAAATATCAAGGAAATTTTGATTCCTCATGACATGACCCCTTTAACATTTTCAATAACTTATTTTTTTATTTAATAAGCCCTTGAGCTTGACGTCATATCCTGTCCTTTTTGGTGGGACACCTCTCTTAGGTTATGAAAAATGACAGAAAATAGGAGTTTTGCACATATTTAGGGAGACAACACTCTTCTTTGTGGTGTTTTTGAAGAGAAAAGGGGTGGGGGGAGACTGGACAGAACCAAAGAGCTTTTTCACAGCATATTTTTAAGAATTAATGTGGTGGATGTTACACAAAATAATTTTAAATTAAATGACAAATTTACATTTTAAATCCTTAAAGACAAAAATGGAAATTCTTGGTATAAACCATTATATCACAATGGTGGTTACTGGCATTACTCAAGGCTATTGAAATTTGAATGAATAATGGCTACTTATTTATTCATAAAACGGGAGTTGAGAAGTACTCCGATGACCTACTACATCCTGTGAGATTCTGAAATGTGTATCCACTGGACACTTTATGCCCATAAAGCCTTAGAGGAGGTCTCCAGTGAGTGGGGCAGCTCTTTTCAACTATAAATGTTCTAGGTACCAGTAAAATTTGTTCTTTGAGGTTAAATTTCACTTACATAACCAGAGAGTATTATTTATTTTATTAGTATTTTTTCTTTTTTTGCGGTAGATTATGTAATATATTTTGGTAATAGAACAGTGCCCACATTCCCAGATGAAGTGTGTCTAGAAATGTATTCATTCTACTCACCATCATACCTAAATAATGTACTTTATTAATGGAAAGTAATGTACTTTATTAATGGATGAGAAATTCTTCATTAAATGCAGTACATACTCTGACAGAACACAAATTTGGACACATCTATTATTTTGATCCACTATTGTCTGCTGTTGTATGAACAGGATAATTTGAGTGTCACTGTTATCTGTAAATACGGTTGTTAATCCCAAACACTGACTGAACGTAGCCATTGAGCTGTGACGCTCAAGGGATTGAAGATTTATAAATTCTGACATGCGCCATTCACTGATCCCATTACTATCTCTTCTCCCCATTCCTTTCTGTCCTTTTTATATTCTAACCAATAAAAGCTGTAACAAACCCCCAAAAAACATGCATTCAAATATATGCTTAGTCCTACGGCTCAGAGACGTATTGTAACGGGCTGAATTTTCAGTCACTGAGGAAGTGGTCTGTGTGTTTGTGGTGTAGAGACCTGTATTAAAGTTATATCAGTATTGAAGCTTAGAGGTCTGTCTGGAGGAAAAATGTAACACGGCCCCACCGGTAACCAAAAAGCCTGTTACGAGGTGTTGATTGTGTGGCATTCATCTGCTGCCTTTTTAAGGTTTCCCCTCATATTTATGGTGGTATGTTCCTGTGCAAGTTGTGTGTGGGTGCTTGCTGTGTGGTTTGGATTGTTTGGTCTGGTTGGTCCAGTGCTCCTGGAATAATGATACTTTTCAAAATGAAAGCCTTGCATTCTTTTCTGCTTTCAAAGTGGGCAAACTGCACATGCTTGAGCTGCATCTGCTATGTGCTTATTTGTATGCAGCTTCAGGATAAGGATTCTTACAATGTGCTGATAAACCTGCCAGACTGATTAATTGGGAGATTTGAGATTACTGTGATTGACTATTTAATGCTACAGTATACCTGTCAATGTAATTATATATATACAGTGAGGAAAATAAGTATTTGAACACCCTGCTATTTTGCAAGTTCTCCCACTTGGAAATCATGGAGGGGTCTGAAATTGTCATCGTAGGTGCATGTCCACTGTGAGAGACATAATCTAAAAAAAAAAAAAATCCAGAAATCACAATATATGATTTTTTAACTATTTATTTGTATGATACAGCTGCAAATAAGTATTTGAACACCTGTCTATCAGCTAGAATTCTGACCCTCAAAGACCTGTTAGTCTGCCTTTAAAATGTCCACCTCCACTCCATTTATTATCCTAAATTAGATGCACCTGTTTGAGGTCGTTAGCTGCATAAAGACACCTGTCCACCCCATACAATCAGTAAGAATCCAACTACTAACATGGCCAAGACCAAAGAGCTGTCCAAAGACACTAGAGACAAAATTGTACACCTCCACAAGGCTGGAAAGGGCTACGGGGAAATTGCCAAGCAGCTTGGTGAAAAAAGGTCCACTGTTGGAGCAATCATTAGAAAATGGAAGAAGCTAAACATGACTGTCAATCTCCCTCGGACTGGGGCTCCATGCAAGATCTCACCTCGTGGGGTCTCAATGATCCTAAGAAAGGTGAGAAATCAGCCCAGAACTACACCGGAGGAGCTGGTCAATGACCTGAAAAGAGCTGGGACCACCGTTTCCAAGGTTACTGTTGGAAATACACTAAGACGTCATGGTTTGAAATCATGCATGGCACGGAAGGTTCCCCTGCTTAAACCAGCACGTCAAGGCCCGTCTTAAGTTTGCCAGTGACCATTTGGATGATCCAGAGGAGTCATGGGAGAAAGTCATGTGGTCAGATGAGACCAAAATAGAACTTTTTGGTCATAATTCCACTAACTGTGTTTGGAGGAAGAAGAATGATGAGTACCATCCCAAGAACACCATCCCTACTGTGAAGCATGGGGGTGGTAGCATCATGCTTTGGGGGTGTTTTTCTGCACACGGGACAGGGCGACTGCACTGTATTAAGGAGAGGATGACCGGGGCCATGTATTGCGAGATTTTGGGGAACAACCTCCTTCCCTCAGTTAGAGCATTGAAGATGGGTCGAGGCTGGGTCTTCCAACATGACAATGACCCGAAGCACACAGCCAGGATAACCAAGGAGTGGCTCTGTAAGAAGCATATCAAGGTTCTGGCGTGGCCTAACCAGTCTCCAGACCTAAACCCAATAGAGAATCTTTGGAGGGAGCTCAAACTCCGTGTTTCTCAGCGACAGCCCAGAAACCTGACTGATCTAGAGAAGATCTGTGTGGAGGAGTGGGCCAAAATCCCTCCTGCAGTGTGTGCAAACCTGGTGAAAAACTACAGGAAACGTTTGACCTCTGTAATTGCAAACAAAGGCTACTGTACCAAATATTAACATTGATTTTCTCAGGTGTTCAAATACTTATTTGCAGCTGTATCATACAAATAAATAGTTAAAAAATCATACATTGTGATTTCTGGATTTTTTTTTATTAGATTATGTCTCTCACAGTGGACATGCACCTACGATGACAATTTTAGACCCCTCCATGATTTCCAAGTGGGAGAACTTGCAAAATAGCAGGGTGTTCAAATACTTATTTTCCTCACTGTATATCTTGCCAGATTATGTGGTTTATTACTGAATCCTGCCAGGAAGATTAATTGAGCAATATTTTGCAATTATTGGGATCGACCAATAACTGATAGGATATACCAGCCAATGGATGTAAATCACACCCTGGATTTGAATTCGCGACTCCAGGGGTGGTAGTCAGCATCAATACTCGCTGAGCTACCCATGCCCCCCATGCTAATTAATTTTAACACCCAGTATACAGCATGGCAAGTCAAAAGCAGGAGCAGGAATTTATTTATTTCCTTTTAAAAGGCGCAATTTATTCACGTTCTTGGATAAGAGCACTCTTTCTGACACGCATGCACACGCATGTGTTTATATCTTGGCTGTATAATTGTCAAAAAACCTTTCCCGGAACCAATGGAAAGCTAAATCCAAAACGGAATCAAAGCAGCTGATATTCAAACAGAGAGAAGCCTCATTTTTGGCTTGGATTGAAAAAACAACACATAATATATAAAACCGATCTAATATTATTTTAATATTTATTTACTGATTGAAGTTTTTTTTTCCATTGCAATGGACATGATTGTTAACAACAGAGCCGATCGATATGGGAGGGGGAAAATTTACCGATATGGTGGCTGATATAGTTCATTTTTGAGCTGGAATGAAAACAGTCCAATGATTTTGCACCGATCTGACTTTGCAAAGGTACTCAAAAGGCTGCTTTCTTAAATATTTGAATCAAAGAATATTTTACATTATTATTATACATTGTCAACAAATTCTAGAAATGAACACTGAGAAAATAAAGAATAAATAAACTACATTAATAGCTTAAAAAACATCAGTACTGTATGATCAGTCAAATGTTGACCATTTATATAAAGAATAAATAAAAATAAAATTAATAGTTAAATAAACATCAGTACTGTTTAGTATCAGTCAAATGCTGACTATATTAATACTGCCAGTCAAATAGGTGCAGGTTCTAAAACAAGAAGCATTTACACCTGCCGAGACAGAAGAAACAGTGGCAGCGGTGTTAAACCGTATTCTGATTTACAAGTTTAGGGTAAACTTTCAATGGTGGAAAACCAGACTTATAAATATTACATTTTATAAATGCAACGACTGGAATTGTTCGGTTGAAGGGGGCACCAAACTGTGAATCCTTAACAAAACAGTTTGGTGACTACATGTTTGTACATTAGTGTAACACAGATCATTTTCGAGGGCAAGGCAGAGGCGAGAAACCGGCTTGACATATAAACTAAAGGTTTAATGTAAAACTCAAAAGACAAACACATAAGACAACGGACATGTCCGTGAACGATCTCTCTCTCTCCTGCATCGCTGTCTGCGAGTGGCCTTTATCCCTCTTGACTGCTTAATTAGCCTAATACGGGACCGGGCGTGCATAATCACGCCCCAGTCCCGCCCTCCACCGTGCCACATTCCTCCCCCGTTCTTTCAGGCTGGGGACCCCCGGCCTGACGTACATCCCCTGGGGGGGGGCACCTCCCGCGCGGTCTGCCGGCAGGTCATCCCCATGAACCTGGACGAGGGAGGGGGCAAGGGGAGGGAAACAACAACAATTAAAAAATGGGGGGGGGGGGGGGTTCCTGCACTGGGCAGTACCTCCCCTCCCACGAACACCATAATTTAAAAAAAGAGGGAAAAGGCCAACGCAGAGCGGCAGCAAGAGAGAGAGAGGAGAGAGAGATTAATTAAAAAAAAAAAAAAAAACTTACTCGCCGGTTCTCTGATACGCCACAGCTTGTTCCTCAGCCACTCCTCCACCCTCTACCGAACGGCAGCCGCGCCTCTCCAGGCGGATCCGAGGCAGTCCTCAGCCCCTGGCGGACGGAATGCCCTGCCGTGTTCTCGGGGAGCCGAAGGGGACTCCCCCGCCCCTGGCAGCGGTTCTCCTGCTCCAGGCGGTCGGTCGCGATCCCCTCCCCGCTCACGGACGGCGGTCTTCCCTCGACCCCTCCGCGTTTCAGCGGCTGGTAGGGGCATCCTCCGCCCCTGGCAGCGGCCCTGACCGCTCCAGGCGGTCGGCTATAGGAGCCCCTTCTCCCCTCGTGGTCGGCGGCCATACCTCCACGTCCAGGCGGCTGGGCTCCTCGTCCCCCATATATATATATATATATATATATATATAATATCAGTGCTATGAACGTATTTGCCCCATCGTGATTTCTTCTGTTTTTGTGTATATCTCATACTAAATTGTTTCAAAAATGTAAACAAAATCTAGCATGAAACAAAGGCAATGTGAGTAAACACACAATACAGTTTTTAAATGCTAATGTTATTTATTCAAGGGTTAGAGAGAGTGAGTGCATTGCACAAGGCTACACAAGACAAGCATAATAATAATATATATACTAAACATATTAAAAAAAAAGTACCAATTTTGGTTATCAAAGATGTATAGGAGGAGCAAAATCTGATAACAAACGTTTGGCTCCAAAATCTACTTTGAGAACAGCCTTGTCAATGGACTAAGCAAATATTCTGTTTTCAAATATTTGTGTTAATTTTGAGTAAATATGTTTCACCGTCCGTCGCTCACTTCAACGTTGTGTCGAAGAAGTGACACTAGGGGTCTCTCTTGAGCGCCGAATATGCCCCTGATCTATGAAAAAAAGGCCAATGAGAAGTTGGCAGCCAGTATTTTCATACTCCGCCCCGGACATACGGGTATAAAAGCGGGGAAATACGCTGAGTTCATTCAGAAATTTTCTTCGGAGCCGATGGTTGTACTGCACTGAGCTGTGAGTCACACACCCGTTCCTGTTCCTCTGACGCTCTCTGCTGTTGGATCTACGGCGCACTACAGTTGCTTTCTTCTTCCTTTGCACGGCAGTGCAGTTGCCCTTGGGTGGTTCAACAGCGCAGAGCATAATTAAAAGAGTGATATTTCTTTTAAAAGAGTGTTTTTCCTCTATTAGAGCAATACACAGCGGCATTGAACGTCCTTTTCAGGGCGCGTCTTTATAAAGATGCCATTCCGCCCCTGTGTAGTTCCTGGATGCGGTAGAGTGCTCTCTGCTTCAGACGGCCACAGGCGTTGTCTCGTGTGTCTGGGCAGCAATCACACCGAGGCAGCGTTTGTGGATGGTTCATGCTCTCACTGCGAGGGCATGACCATGGCAACGTTGCAGTCACGGCTCGCTTTCAATAGAAAGCACGCCACTCCAGCCGCCCCCGCATTGTTCCTTCTTCTCATGGGATTGAGGACGATGCGGCTGGCGATGGAAGCAATCTGGGGATGGTAGCGGGTGCAGCTCCGCCGGGTATGCCCCCTCGGACCACCCGCCCCCCAGCACGCTCGTTGACTTCCATCCGTGCTCGAGGCAATAGCGGCTCGCCTCACAGCCAGCCTGCTTATCCTCTAGAGCTCGAAGTGGATGATCTCGGCGCTGCATCGGAGAGCGCGGCATCTGACGTGGATGTCTCCCTTGGGTTGCCGCCTTTGGGCCAGCACGGTCAGGCTGAGGCTGACGCTCAGATGACCGACATGCTTTCCCGGGCCGCCGCCAGCGTGGGCTTGAATTGGAACCCTCCATTCCCCCCACAGCCATCGCAGTTGGATGACTGGTTCCTGGGGTCCGGGCACAGCTCACAGCCTCGCCGTCCCGGTCCCGTTTTTTCCCGGAGGTGTATGATGAGCTGACGTCATCGTGGAGAGCACCGCTGTAGCAGTGGCACCACTTATGCCCCGGAATTCCTACCACCTGGCGGGGTCACCCTGTGCTCCCCTCCAAGGCCTGTAGGACAACATCCTCGCTGACCGCAAAGGCCTACATCGCCGGCGGACATGCCGCTTCCACCCTGCACACCATGGCCCTCCTGCAAGTCCACCAGGCCAAGGCGCTCAAAGATCTGCACGGGGGTAGCCCTGATCCCGATGTGCTGCAGGAACTGCTCTCATATACCGACCTCGCTCTTAGAGCCTCGAAGGTCACAGCGCAGTCACTCGGGCAGGCGATGGCCATGGTCGTGGTCCAGGAACGTCATCTGTGGCTAAACTTGGTCGAGATGTGTGAGACCGACAAGGTTCGCTTTCTTGACACCCCTGTCTCCCAGTTCGGCCTCTTTGGCGACACCGACTTCAGCGACTTCGCCCATCAGTTCTCCGCGGTGAAGAAACAGACGGAGGACATATATCACATCCTGCCCCGCCGCAAGCCTGCTGCCATGGGCCATGCCCCATCTGCTCGCTGAGGGCGTCCTCCAGCGGCTAAGAAGCACCCTGATCCACCTCAACCCGGGCCCAGCTCTCAGCCCCAGCATTGAGCAACCCGCAGGAAGCAGACGCCCCCCGTCTCACGGACCCCCTCGAGGATCCGAAAGGCTCCCAGGCACTCTTGAGACGTTCGACCCAGAGCCAGAGATGTTGGCTGGTAAGACCACTCCGTCCCCCGGTGGAGGGCCGGGAGGAGAATCTTTTGTTGAATTTATTTCATTTTGCTGCCCCCCCCAAACGGGTCTGCGGTACCCACATTCTCAATAACAGAGCTATTTCCTTTGTCTCTGGGTCACCTGGCCCACAAATGCCATTCTCACGGCACCCTGCCGCCAGATACTTACAGTCCCGGCATGCTGGACGTGGACCCCCCGCCTTCAGCCCCACGACTGTCCCCCGGCAGGCCAGTTCCGACAAGTCTAGAGGACACGGACACTGGACTTCCTCCTCAGTCGCTAACCCGCCCCCTGCTGGGTGTGCACAGCAAGGTAAGTGCTATGAGTCTTTTCTCAACACTAGAGCCTTGGGACAAGTCTTTGCCTCCCGACGCCATACTACCTGCCCCGCCCCGCTGCAGACATATGTAGAGCAGTGGGTTGGGCAACACCTAATACCTTTGTGAGATTTTACAATCTCTGGGTTGAGTCAGTATCGTTCTGTGTTTTCTCAGGTCCGAGCCGGTAGAACTCGGTAACACGCTGACGGTCTGGCCGGGTGGATCGCTTACGCATAGCTCCCTTTTCCTCGGCTGAGGTAAAACTGTGCGCTTTCTCTCCAAGGAGATCCCACTTGTTCGGATCCCTGGACGATTCCTCCAAAGCCCTTTGGGTCCACAGTTCAGCAATCGTCCATTCATGGCAGCAAACACTCACAGCCTCTGTTGGCATTACCTCGCATTTCCTGCATGAGCACCACTGCGTCTCCCTGTACTCTCCGTCTACCAGAGTCTTTTGTTTGTGCCATCGATGCAGCCTCCATCTCCTGGAGTTCCTGGTCGGTGTACTCCGGTTCAAACAAAAACTCAATCTCTTCTTCTCTTATATCGAAATCCTCTGACGTTTTTCTTTAAATCCTCGTTGTTGTCTTCTAATTTGTGACCGCCGTTTTTTTTTTTTTTTTATCTATCCTCTGCACTTCCACTTTCGTCACTTCTCACCGGAGCTAATACTACACCTATGTCATACGCTGGAACTCTACTCTCTTGTGAATGTGCGGACGGCCGTTACCGGAAGCCATTTACATTTACATTTATGCATTTGGCAGACGCATTTATACAAAGCGGCTTACAGTGCACTTATTACAGGGACAATCCCCCTGGAGCAACCTGGAGTTACTTTGTTTTTGGATCACATTTGGATGAAATTTGGTTTTCAGACCGCTTGGAAAACAGCAAAACTGTGCACAGAATGATGTCATATTAGAGAACTTAGCAGTTCCTGGGACACTGGGAACCACACAGACTTTGATGCCCACAGTGCTGGGAGCTAATGCCTTCATATTTCCACAACAAGGAATTATGTGGGTTTGTCTAGAATCTGTTCCATGTGTGGGTGTGTGTGTGTGTGTGTGTGTGTTAGGAGTAGAAGTGCTACGCTCCAGCAGCTCCCTGCACACAGGCTGAAGGAAGTTCTCGAGGACGTTAAATCCAGTGACCCCCCTCCTCTAAACTCTGTGCTACCTGCCGAAGTGCATGAATTCCCTTCTACATCCATGTCAGTCCTTTTGGCCTTTTTAAATATGGTAAAAATTATTTGTGTTCACATGATTTGAAGAGTACCAGTCACACAAGTAGCCTAAAAAGTTAATTTATTCTATATAAATTATATAATTATATGTCAGTGTCTCTACTTTCTTCGAAGGCTGAGGAAAGCACATCTCCCACCCCCCATCCTCACAACGTTCTATAGAGGGACTATTGAGAGCATCCTGAGCAGCTGCATCACTGCCTGGTTTGGGACTTGCACCGGTTCGGACCGCAAAGCCCTGCAGAGGATAGTGAGAACAGCTGAGAAGATCATTGGGGTCTCTCTTCCCTCCATCAAAGACATTTACATAAAACACTGTATCCGCAAAGCAACCAGCATTGTGGAGGACTCCGCACACCCCTCACACAAACTCTTTACCCTCCTGCTGTCTGGCAAGAGGTACCAAAGCATTCGGGCCCTCATGACCAGACTGTGTAACAGCTTCTTCCTCCAAGCCATCAGGCTCCTCAATACTCAGAGACTGGTTTGACACACACACACACACACACACACACACACACACACACACACACACATGTGTCCTGAGTTGCACTTTAATAACTGCCACTTTATAACTGTCCGCTACCTCAATAACTGCTATGTGCATAGAACACTATCTGATAGTGTGTTATGTTTACATTTGGCATTTAGTAACTGTCATCTTTTTGCACTACTTTGTGTACTTTGTGTACTGGTCGGCGCTGCACTGTCTATCACTGTGCCTATTGTCCTGTTCATTGTTAGAAATTGCACATGCACTTTATATAGGTATTTTATTTAGTCTGTGTAGTCTCATGTGGTTCTGTGTGTGTGTTTTATGTAGCACCATGGTCCTGGAGGAACATTGTCTCGTTTCACTGTGTACTGTACTAACTGTATATGGTTGAAACGACAATAAAAACCACTTGACTTGACTTGACATGACCAGCCAAATACTACTCCTTTTCTCTGTTGACCCTTTCGGTTGTGGCATAAATTAATCATGGGTCACAAACAAGCCTGCAAATAGGGGATTTCTACAATGGCATCAGTAAACAAACATTTGTTTTTTCCCTGGTGCTGGAACCTCAAAAGTAAATGTCATTATCAAGTCTAAGACCACAGCTAAATTGTTTTTTAGGAAGAAGAAATAGACTCAGCTAAACATATGCAAAGAAAGAAAAAACATGTTTTAGTGATGCATGCTCATAGCCGATACTGCACATATCGGAAATGGTACAGTGAAGTACGTCCAACACATGCATACTGTACACAAACTGTACTGCTCTATATGGATGCTGTGATTTTGAAAATCCGACACAAAACAGAAAACTATTGCCTAATTTGCAAAAAAAAAAAAAAAAAAAAAAAAACTGCTCCCAGTATTGACAGCTTCGTAGATTATAATAGGAGCCTTTTACTCTTGATGCATTGTGATACTTCACTGTTTTTCAGTGCAACTATAGATGTTTATAGTTGCCAAGCAACCTTACATCTTTCTATCAAGTTCCAAAAGAAAAGACGACAATAATATTAAATTCCTTGAATGTTTTTATTTAATTTTATGTGAACACAATTGCCAACTCTTAATTTCCAGGATAGACAGATTTGATGCAATGTGATTTGCTGCCCGTGACCAGTGTATGCAATGTAGACTGTGTAGAAATTAATTTATAAATTTAAAGGGATAATTCACCCAAAAATTTAAATTCTGAATTATTTGTTAACATTTTTTGTTAAAACTTAAGTTAAATAATTCACTGGATTAATAAAAACCTTCATTTCATATGTGATTTATGTTTTTTGGTTTGAATTTCCAGCAAAAGTAACTATATTGTTATTCAGTTGCTGTGATATTAAATTGCATATCATGTTAAGATATTAAGGTCATACAACCCACACCTACAGCTGTTGCCAAAAGTTTTCTGCTTCATTTTTTGTGGTGTTGATTCACATTGTTTCTAGATTATTGTGCAGAGAGATCAGATGCATTTTAAATAATTGCAAAAAGCTTCATTGGCATAATTTTGCTAATCATATCAGCAGCACCTGGGAAAGTGTAAACGACTACTAGTCAGGTGAAATCACTCTATCATTCTGATTGGATTATAAAAGCAGACTGTTTGCTATAAAAAAGAGGGAAGAAGTGCTTCCAATCATTGTGTTCTTGTTAGCAATGGTTACCTCTAAAGAAAGATGTGCAGCCATCATTGCTTTTTATCAAAATGGCCTCAAATGCAAGGAAATTGCTGCAAAGAATTTTGCACCTGAAAGAACCATATACAGAATCATCAAGAACTTCAAGGATAGAGGTTCAACTGCAGTGAAGAAGGCTTCAGGACGTCCCAGAGTGTACAGAAAGCGCCTCCTGAGGAGTCAGCTATGGAATCATATCACCACCAGTGCAGAGCTTGCTCAATATTAGCAGCAGGTTGGTGTGAGTGCATCTGCATGCACAGTGAGGCAAAGACTTTTGGACAATGGTCTGGTGTCAAGAAGAGCAGCAAAGAAGCCACTTTTCTCCAAGAAAAACATCAAGAACAGACTGAAATTATGCTGGAAGTACAAGGATTTGACAGCAGAAGACTGGTGCAAAGATATTTTCTCTGATGGAGCCCCCTTTCGACTGTTTGGTACATCTGGAAAATTGATAGTCTGGAGCAGAAAAGGTGAACGCTACCATGAATCCTGTGTCGTGCCAACAGTGAAGCATCCTGAGACCATCCATGTGTGGGGTTGCTTTTCATCCAAGGGAGTGGGCTCTCTCACAATTCTGCCCAAAACACTGCCATGAATTAATAATGATATCAAAACGTCCTGCAAGAGCAACTTCTCCCAATGATCGAGGAGCAATTTGGTGATGATCCGTGCATTTTCCAGCATGATGGAGCACCATGTCACAAGGCAAGAGTGATAATGAAGTGGCTCGGAGATCAATACATTTAAATTTTCGATCCTTTTAAATTTTGGCCAGTCAATCTTCAAAAGGCGAGTGGACAAGCAGAAGCCCACAAATTGTGTTCATCTCCAAGCACTAATAAGGCAAGAATGGATCGCCATCAGTCAGGATTTGGTCCAGAAGCTGATATCCAGAATGCCAGAGCGAATTGCAGAGGTTATAAAGAACAAGGGTCAACACTGTAAATATTGACTCTTTGCATAAATTGAATGCTTTTGCCAATAAAAGCCTTTAAAACTCATGAAACGCTTATGATTGTTTTCCAGTATACCATAAAAACATGTGAAAAAAATAATCTGTCAAAATAAACTCACTGAAGCAGCAAACCTTGCAAAACACAAAATGTATGTCACTGACAATACTTTTGGCCATGGCTGTAGTTTGGCAGCTCTGAATATTTCCACCACCATTAATTATTTTCATTAATGTTATCTGAACATCTGTGGATAGGTATTTGATTTTTATGTAGTTTTTTGATGGTCGACTAGTGGGCGGCCCTCTGATAGGTCAAAATAGCGGAGTACTGTATTCAAGGGAAAATTATCTTTTCATATCTGGAACACAAGACAAAGAGAGGGATTAACAGAGAATAAGACAGGGATATGATGGATAAACTCTGCAACTTGGCATGAATGGAAATTCCTGTGGTATGTTCCAGATAATGTGGTCCTGCACGGCGAGTTCACATACTTTGGCTCGTGGTGCATTGGTGCAACCTTGTCTTTCTGAAGTTATATTGAATCTTTCAGCTCTTCGTGACTGGCTACGAAAGTAAACCAGGTTACTTTTACTTTCCATCTGTGCAAGGATACGTAACTATCAGTAAAGCACTGTTTACATGAAGCTGAGCAACCTCCATGCACAGGAATTGAATCGTATTAACTCAAAACCAGTTCCACATCAAAAGACCAATGAATACAACTGTATAGCTCAAACAACAAACTTAAAAAAAATATGCGAGTGTTTTAACAAATACATTCTTTTTAACCCTTCTACACTACTTAACCTATAGTCTTCCATTCTTAGCTATTGCTGTAGTGTCATCTTAATGTGTCTGTTATGCGTATGCCCTGCTGCCATCTAAGCCCAAGTCCTACAGCTGTAGTCTTTTGAAGCTGACCATGAGATCTCTGACAACATTGGCCATGCCCTCTGATGATGGAGCTACTGACAGCAGCACTGTGCCACATGTGGACACACTCGTTTGTTCTCCAAGAGGACTGTTTGTTCTCTGTTTGGACTCATTAACATTTACATTTATGCATTTGGCAGACACTTTTATCCAAAGCAACTAACAGTGCATTTATTACAGGGACAATCCCCCCGAAGCAACCTGGATTTAAGTGACTTGCTCAAGGACACAATGGTGGGGACTGGGGATCGAACCAGTGACCTTCTGATTAACAGTTATGTGATTTAGCCCGTTACACCACCACCACCACCACCACCCATTAAGTGGATCAGGCATTAAAATGAGTGAATTTACCATTTTAGATTTGATCATTTATTGTTTTATCGATGCTTTTATGCAAATGCAGGTCCACCATTTGAACAGGCTGCGGCGTCTGAATCGAGATACGTGTCTGGGTGAGAACATTGTGCCTTTTGTGTCAGAGGGCAAGCAAGCTGCAATCCTGGGTTTCACCTCTCCTGTGTGGGCTGTAAGTGTCTGTTTTGGTCATATTATAAACCTAATAAACCATTCAATTTTTATTTTTTCTGTACCTCTTTTTTATGTTAGGTCCTTGACTAACCCAAAGTACAATAGTATTAAAGGAATAAGTTCACCCAAAAAATTACAATTCTTTCATCATTTACTCACCCTTATGCCATCCCAGATGTGACTGTGCTTTTTTTCTTGTGCCAGAAAAGTGTGGGTAAGAAACGGATCACTTTCACATTCTTCTTGCGTTTTGCAAGTATTTAAAGCAAAAAAAAGACTTAAATATTGATCTGTTTCTTACCTAAATTTATCATATCACTTCTGAAGATATTGATTTAAGCATTGGAGCCGTGTTGATTACTTTAATAATACCTTTGTGCTTTTTGGAGTGTAAATTTAGGCACCCATTCACTTACATTGTGTGGACCTACAGAGCTGAAATATTCTTCTAAAAATCATAATTTGTGTTCTGCAGAAGAAAGAAAGTCAAACACATCTGGGATGGCATGAGGGTGAGAAAATGATGAGAGAATTTTCATTTGTTGTTGTGAACTATCCCTTTTAACTTTATTTATTTATTTTGGAGATATTACCTAGCAATTATTTGGAGTACCATGTAAATGCAAAGTAAATGAACATGGTAAACATTCATTTCCAAAGTATATTTCAAAGCACCATGGTATTAACATCTGATGCCATCATTATTCAATTGTACCACCACAGTGCTTGCAGACATGATTACATACCCAATGGCATTCAAGTAAATTTGCATTTCATTGGTGCACCCGTTCTCTTTACATTTTTTGAGCCGTGGCAACCATCTGGATGATACAGGTTCGAGTCCAGTCTGCAACATATCCTGATAGTGTTCCCTTCCCTCCCCAATTACTCCTGCCACTTATCACTGGATTTGTCCAATAAAGAGTCAAAATAAAAATTACATACAGTGGCCTAAAATGTATATTTGAACATTTAGCCACACCTAAAATTGAATGAATGTCATTGCATTAGACAATCAAATATCAAAACAAGTGCAGCAGAGATTTCAAGCAAGCCATTTTTATACAATAGAAGTGTGCTTTAAAAGATAAAACGGATAAACTGATCCGAAACTATATGAGAACTTTCTGGCTGTCAGATATTCATTGAACATGTCCATAGTTTATGTGATGATCTACACCTGTGTTTACTCTGCTTGGACACCAGTGTAAGGGAACACCTTGAGGGGAACTGACTTCATACATTACTGAAAATCACTTTTGGATGAGTTGTTTAATAGTATACTACTTTAGGGCCACTCTACATACACATGCATTGCACACACTAAATTACTCAAATTGCATTAAATAAAAGCACCATTAGTGGTCTTATTGATGTTTATAGGGGACCTAGAGCAATGTAACTCCCTACCCTGACACTTATCTCTCTCCTCTCATTCTCACACTGATTTGTTCACAGTTTTCCTCAAGTACAGTGCTCTGTCAGGCAGTAACTGTTGCTGGGGCACTGACAGGTTAATAATTAAAGTAAATGAGAACACTGGGGTATAGGAGCCGTACATGCAGACACGCATACAACTGTGCGGTGGTCCTGGCCTATTGCCCTGGATTGGTCACTATGATCACCTCCACATGGGCGGCATGGCTCCCACAGTTCATTGTGACAACTCCAGGTCACATTCCTTGTCCTTCCTCCCTCATACCTGTCTATTTCCCCTGAGTATTTCACGTGTGTCTCCTCACTTAATTTTCTTATCAGTCTATTAATTTTGAGTAATTTTTCCATACTTTTCAGGATGCCACGGAAGCCTAATCCTTCCCAGAATGCAGTAGTCAGCCACGGAGAACTTAAAATGAGGTTTACACTCGACACTCACAGTTTTCTTGTAGCCTGTGGAAATTTTTCTTAAGCCGACATAATAACATGATTAAAGTCATGAGATGGCAACATTTCTAATAGAAAATTTGATTTCTCCAGCATAACTATGGACACGTAAGATCTTTGAGCTCTTGATGTCGTCAGGCCAAACAAATCTACATTCTTATGTTGCTCCTTTGACTGCATGACGTGGCCTTTGTGACTAAGCTCTCTTGGGAACCGTTCAGCTGCAACACCAAGTTTTGCATTGGAATCGGTCTCAAGGTTTATCATCATGTGCTTTCACTCATTGCTCTCTCAGATTTATGTAGGCTAATACTGTTGGCTAAACTGTAGGAAACAAAGCACATGGTGCTGGGTGAAATATTAAAGCTTAAGTGTGTAACTTTCTTAAGGTAAAATACTTTCTCCTATCCCAGCTTAATATGCAGATACTACTACACACTACACGACTTTCAAAGACGTCGGATCGTGGTACCGTTCATATTACACAACTGTCTGTCTTGTCACTGAAGTCATAGCGTTTTCAAATTACTCAACGAAACTGCGACAGGGGTGAACACATTACAAAACATTTCACTATTGACGAATCCCCGATGAGACTGCCTTAACTCCAAATTACATTTCACAACAGAGTACACGCGAGAAGTGATACGAGATATGAAAACAAATGCGTGATCATATGTTATGCATTTCAGAATATGATGTGTACGTTTTTAATCGCCTAAAGTCATCATATATTTTATTGGTTACAATATGAAAAAGTACCCGGTTGTGGTACAGTTCAGATGAAACATCAATTAGTGCTTCTGCCAATTACATTTTTCCTCCATTTTGGTGCAATGAGACTTTCTCATTTGATGTTCAGAAGCAGATACATCAGGACTCCTCCCACTGAAACTTCCCATGCCCCGTTTCTTGCTCTCTCATTGGCTGTAGGTCAACACTGCTCTTGTAAGCAGTCAAAACATATTTCACAGTGTGCGATTTGGAATCGCAGACAGGTCCAGATATTTAACATCCTAGATATCTCGCTGACATCGGCGATGCATTGGCACTTCTCTCAAATCACGTCTTTGATAGTTCATACATACGGGCTCCGATTTGCCCACGATTTCAGGCTTTTGGCGGCAATCTCCACAAAACTGTCGGTGAGCAAAAATCGGGCTTAAAATCGTGTAGTGTAAATTTGGCATAAGCCATTTGTAGGTTAGTTTTCTCAAAAACTGTAAACACTGTGTCTCTGCAAAGTCCACTTAAATTTTGTTTGATGAACACTATTTTAAACGTTGATTGAACTAATGTAGAAAAAGTCGATTTTACTTAAAGCAATCAATAAAGTCAACTTTTTTGCCATTTGAATCAGCAGACATATAAACGGTGAGCACATGAAATGTTAAGTTTGGTAGTGAAGGTAGAACTTACATGCTTTTGAGCATGCTCAGTTTGATCACTGATGCTGAGGAGGCCATTTGTGGCAGAATCCGATTCTTTGGGAAGGAATAGTTTCTTATTTAATATACAATGTGTTTATAATATGTAAATATTGATAAGTAATATTTTAATCAGGATGTTGGATTTATATATTGGCCTTACCAATATATATTGTAGGTCGTCCAGCCCGACACAACAACATTGACTCAACCAATGAGTTTGGGGCAGGAGTTATCTGTTTGTTTGATCAATGACAGACCGGGGGTGTTCAGAAGGCTGTTTGAAAATGCTGCTAATTTTTGCAATTTTGTTCTGTGGAACTAGCGGTGCAGAAATTACACACTTCAGCATTATATTTAAGATGAGTTTGTTGGTGGTTAAAAAATTAAGCAAGATTGTGAATACTGTGAAGATTTAAAAAAGCTTTTTATTTGGCCATTAAGTTTCCTAAAGACTGTCACTAGATTTGTTTCACAATCCTTCCCTGTCTCATGACATGTGAGTATTAGAGCACCATTTTTGCTACTAAAGTTTACAATTTGATGTTTGAGTCGGTACATTTATTTCCGTACATTTATTGGTACATTTATTTCCATTCAAATTGCTTGTTTCCTTGAATCGATTCAAAGCTCAGCGATGTGTTTGCATCATCACTCAAACATGGTCTCAGAAATCCATTGAGCAAAAAATATGCTGGTAAATATAGCAGTTTATTACTATGTACTGCTATATTAGTGCTTATAAATGAAAATCATTAAATGTCATTCTTCCTTTTATTTAGTGACAAACATTGTGGAAAACATGCCTAATCTGATTTTTAATGTACTTTAAATCGAATTGATCACAGAGGTTGTTAGGTGGAAATGATAGTTGCTCTGATTGAGGAAAAAAAGCACACCCTTATAAGCCATTTCAGAACAAATATTAAGATATCATGTATCTCATAAAATCATTGAGAGATGTTTCCATCTCAATTAAAATGTCTGATTGATGTCACTTGATATGTCTGTCTGTTTCTACTTCATGTAATGAACTCCTCGACTCTTCTGTTCAGCACTCTCATTACATGGATATTTGGTGTGCAGAAAGGAAAGGATGAGTCCTCCAAATGAGAACAGGTATGACTTAACTGTCTCTCCCAACTCCCTGTCCTGTAGCGTGTCATTTATGACTCACTCCCTACATTGTCCCAGCAAAGATCTTTTTCACACCAAGATTGAAATGTAGACCAACAATATGCCAGTCCCGTACACATGACTCAAAAACATATTTACAAAATGTACAGTTCCAACTCTTAAATTCTGATTGGATGAGCCAAATTCAAAGCTGTTGTAAAATGCAGATGAAGTAATCCAAGGGACCACACATTTTGTATATATAAGTTGCTACATTGCTTGACAACCATAAATAGTGTACGGTTAGTTTAAAGCTGAAATTTTTTACTTTTTCTGTGTTAAAATACTTTCTTCTTTCCCAGCTTAAAGGGATAGTTCACCCAAAAATGAAAATTCTCTAATAATTTACTCGCCCTCGTGCAGATGTATCTGAATTTCTTCTGCAGAACACATATTAAGATTTTTCAAAGAATATAGGTCTGTAGGTCCACATAATGCAAATTAATGGTGATCAGACTCTTTTGTAGCTACAAAAATCACATAAAGGAAACATAAAAGTAATCCATAAGACATAAGAGTGGTTAAATCTACATTTTATCTTCAGTAACAATATGATATGTGTGGGTGAGAAACGTAACCATATTTAAGTCCTTTTTTACTCAAAATCTCCACTTTCACTTTCAGATGTGAAAGTTAAACTAAACAGGCTCCACATGTGACTTTCAGATGTGAAAGTGGAAAGTGGAGAATTTCTATTGAATTGTGCTAAGGAATTACGTACTTCAGCTTCAAATCACTGTAACACAACTCTGCTATTTGCTTTAATCTTAATCAGAGATGTATTTATTTGCGAAGTGAAGAATTTAAAGGCTTGTTGCAGTAGAAGTTTGCTCTCTGTATGAACAGGCCTTAAGGTTGTTGATCAGGCCAGTTCTCATTTGTGATCCTGCTCTGTGAGGGGTTGTTCACTAGGGGGAACTGTAGTTCTATGCCTTTTCTTTCTCCAGTCTTCCATTCCAGTCATCAGTCTCTGTCTTGTGTTTTCTTACAGCACATGGACAACCCCCAGCCCTTTAAATGTTCTGAATGTTCCTTCCAACTCCCTGTTTGCCTTTATTTGCCGGTGTTCTCTCTCTCTCTCTCTCTCTCTCTCTCTCTCTCTCTCTCTCTCTCTCTCTCTCTCTCTCCTCATCCCACATTTATCCTCCCTCGCAAAGACTTGCTCTTTCACTGTGATAGCAAACTCTTCATCGTTAGCTTTGAAAGGCATTTGAGTTGAGATTGTTCGTGCACAGGGGTTAAACATTTTGAACATTTATCTTCCACACATATTTATTCGTAATCTAAAGAGTTAGATTAGAACACCCCCCCCCCCCCCCCCCCCCCCCACATTTTTTTTTTTTTTTTTTTTGACAAATGCAGTTTGCAAGGTGCAATTCCAGATCATGTGGGTTGATACTGAGTGCTAGGTTTTGGAGGATACTACCTCCATCTGACAAACTTTCCTAGAACAGTTCAGCATAACTCCACCACCACTCCAGTTTACCTCACTGTCTAAGACTTTAAAACCCCCTGAAATAATTTGCAGGATAAGTGAATAAGTCACATTTTTTTGGGCTGAAATACCACACTCAAAATGGCGCATTGAAACGCTTGCACTGTTCTTACTCACACCCTCACTAGCTGACAACACATGTGATTCTGTTGTCAAGCACCACTTCCCTCCAGTGTGACTGGGTTGACCATGACCCCTGACCCCTGGAAACTACAGTACGGGTGGGTGGGCCATGATGGGACCTGACTACTGTGTGTCAACTCTCTAATCTCATCCAAACCAGTGGAGCGCAGGCTGTTGCAAGAATGCACTGGTGCATTCTGGGGTTGCACACAGAGAGGTCATGGCTGAAGTAAGGAAAGACTAAAGAGGAATGGCTCTGACCTTGCTCACTCATGAGCTCATGGTTTGCTTTGATTAATCGTGTGCTCATTAGACTTTAATTGTGCGCCATGATGACACAAGCCAGCGCATCGGAATACATCACACCTCAAAGTGCCCATTTGTATGCAGGTCAGCTGAACGTGGCAGCTTACTTGTAGATTACCCTGGGAATTGCTAAAAAGACTCGTCACTGGGGCTCAAAAGAGCTGTGTCATAATCACACTGAAGTAATGCTGACTGTAATCTGGTTCCATATGGCCATTTGCTTTCACGATAACCCTGCCGTCAGCTTTTCCAACTGCTCAATTTGTTTGTCTTTAGTTTTGTGTTTGTATGGCAGGCTGCTTGATCTTATGGGTCATTCAACCTTTGCACAATGTTTTGTTTAAATGCTTTCACTTTATCTGCTCAATCTCTCCAAGCATTCTTTAAAGGATAGTTCTGGTTTATTTCTTTGTGGCGTTTGTTTTCACACTTGTGCAAGTGTTGTGTTTGTGCTGATATGTACTTGAAAAACATTGCAACAAGCAGACTTTGTTTCTTTTGACATTCAAAAGCTGTTCGGAATTTCATATTGCATATTGCCATACTGCCAAAAACCAAGACATTTAGCCAAAAATGTGATTTTAAAATGCACAATAACAGTTTTGTCATGTGACAACAATGTATCCTGTTCCACATACTATTATACTGTGTGTGTGTGTGCGTGTGTGTGTGCGTGTGTGTGTGCGTGTGTGTGTGTGTATGTATGTATTTTATATATATATATATATATATATATATTATTAGGGTGTAAAAAAATATTGTATCATACGATACGACACTCGCTATACCATAACATAGGTATCGTACAATACATATACACATTATAGTGTAATTAAAATCAGGCAGCGCATCATTGAGAGCTGCAGAATAGTCTCCTCCCTGGAGTGGTGGTGCTGTGCACTCACAGGAAACAGAGCAACACCCATAACATACAGTAGGCGAGAAGATCGGTGGCAAACGCCAAGTAGATTGTACTGTAGTGGTACAGCTTGTCGAATTTTCCAAACAATGGTGTGATGTTGTTTTGCTACAGTACAAGTCGTTTTATTTACGCTGACTTCCACACATATCATTGGATGAACAGCCACCTCTCCCAGCCAACACTGAGTGTGACATGAACAACAAGATGCCTATAAGTTATGTGTCATAAATATAAAAAAAATACAGCTTATTAAAAAAAAAAAACGTAAGAAACCTGCGATTACATAAGTCTTATAATTCTCTGCTTTTGACTTTGAAATGTAAACAGCTTTAAGAACAACACTCGCACACATGATATAAGCCAGGAATAACAGTGAAATGGGGAAGAGGGCAAAAAAATTTGCTGATAGTTCTTTGCTCAAGCCGCTAATGGATTATGTACATATAGCATAGAACCAGAGGTCGTGTTCCTCAAGTTTTTTTTTTTTTCCTTTTCTTTTTTCCCACCCCCCGTGGGGACCCGGGGTAGAATAGGTCCCTAGCACCCCCTTGCTGATCGTAAGAGGCGACAAATGGGGCAACTTGTATGCCGTGAGTTGCGACTCGTGTCAGTGGAGGAAGAGATCCTGGTGCTTGAGGATTTTGGCCTGCTGCGGCCGCCAAATATCCAACACATCACTTTGGCTCCTACTTCATTCAGACGAGAGGTTGGAATGGCCCATTCCAATCAATCGGCTTGTCAGGATTTGCCCTGGACTTGGTTCAGAATTACAACCAACTATTTAGTTTTCACCTCTTCCAGAAGGCACTGGCGTAGGGTCAATTGAGTAGTATAAATCTTGTATTTATATGCTCAAGTATATCATTTCTGTATCCTTGGTGTACATCCGGTGGATTCCCGCGGCACTGTACATCCCCTTGTTGGACTCCGAGGTGGGTGAGGAGCAGAGATGATGAATCTATTCTTTCTAAACATGGCAAATAAACAAAATACCAAAAAACGGATACTGGAACAAGACTTGGAAGTTGAACTAACCACTAATCTTTTTTCTTCAAAAGATGGAAATTGGCAAAGATTTATTTTACTTGAGTCTCTATCAATTGACAGCCCTCTCACTAAACTGTCTCCTTTTGCTATTCAGAAAGGAATCACAGGAATAGCAGGAACAGTCAAGGATGTTAAAAAGCTGCGATCGGGACAAATTTTGGTGGAGTGCGCTCGGAAAGCAAACTCGGAGAACTTATTACGAGCAACAAATCTGGCTGGAGTCGCTATGAGAGCATTCTATCACCCTTCTCTGAATAACAGCAAAGGAGTGATCCGCACCAGAGAATTGCAAGACATGGATGAAGCTGACATTACCTCAGAACTGAATCATCTAGGTGTGATTGATGTCAAAAGAATTAGTATCAAAAAAGATGGACAAATAATTCCAACAGGAACATACATTCTGACTTTTAACAGACCTCTCCTGCCAGAGAGAATTCAAATAGGATACCTAAGTGTCACTGTAGATATCTACATACCAAACCCGTTGAGATGTTTTAAATGTCAGAAATTTGGTCATGGTTCTGCTGGATGCAAAAATAAGGCTGTTTGTCGCAATTGTGGTAAGGATGACCATGAAACAAACTGTACTAATTCCGCTAAATGTAAAAACTGTCTTGGTGATCATGCAGCCTCATCAAAGAAATGCCCTGCTTCGATTAAAGAGAAGGAAATACAAAAAATTAAACATACAAAGAAGGTGAGCTATCCTGAAGCCCGAAAACTTGTTGAAGGTCTCCCTGCCGTCATGCTGAATAGATCCTACTCTGCCTTGGTTAAACCAAATATACGAGAAATTAGTACTCAGACGGAACTGACTTGGATTTCTACAGACAAACCTCAAGTTATTAGTAGTAATAAGAATTCATCTCCACAAAAAAGCAAGAATGTATGTATCCAAACCAATCCGACTCAAGATACCCATTTGGAACAAAGAGAACCCAGAGAGAAAAATAAATCTCAAAGTACAGTAACTCGACTACCAAACCAAGATAAAAACAGAACTTCAAAACATGACATCCCAAAAGATGTCGAAATGTCAGAACCTATGACTAGTCGAAGTCGTAGTCTTTCCCCTAAGTGCAAGAATAAAGGACTTGTACCTATCCTCCCCACTTGAAGATGAGTAAATCTTATAATTCAATGGAATTGTCAGGGTTTAAAAGCTAATTTTGCAGAGTTACAACGTTTAACTGCTGTTTTAAATCCCCTTGCCTATTGTATTCAAGAGACTCACTTATCTCCAAATGATCCCCTGACTGTTAAAAATTTTAGACTGTTTAATGTATATGGACCAAATGCACAAAGACCTTCTGGTGGATCAGCTGTCTTGGTTAAAAAGGATATTATTCACAGTCACATTGTACTGGATACCCAAATACAGGCAGTAGCAGTGCGTATCACCTTTCATAGAGTCATTACATTATGCTCTATCTACATACCTCCCAGCGAAGTTATTACATTGGAAGAATTGGACAAACTTGTAGCACAATTGCCGACTCCATTTATACTTATGGGTGATTTTAATAGCCATAATCCTTTATGGGGAGAAGATCGATGTGATGCTAAAGGAAAGAGAATGGAGGATTTTATACATAATAATGACTTGTGTTTACTAAATGATGGAACCAAAACCTACCTTCATCCAGGTCATGGCACGTATTCTGCAATTGATTTGACTATATGCAGTGCTGAAATTTTTTTAGATTGTACATGGCGGGTCTGGGATGATTTATGTGGAAGTGACCACTTTCCACTTATTACCTCATTTCCCAAATCGGATGTCCAACAAAGACCTTCAAGATGGCAACTTAAAAAAGCAAATTGGCCTTCTTTCGAAATTATGTGTTATGAAAAATGTATTTCAGCAACTCAAGACAATCAGAACTCTATAGAAACTTTTACTGAACAGTTAATTGATATTGCAAATGAAACAATCCCAAAGACATCCTCTAAATCGCACTGTAAAGCTAACCCCTGGTTTAACGAGCAGTGTAATAAAGCTATCGGGGCACGGAAAAAGGCGGAAAGACTTTTTAATAAACAGCCTTCAACGGCTAATTTTATATCTTTTAAAATTTGTAAAGCTCAAGCTCGCAGAACTATAAATGAAGCAAAGAAACAAAGCTGGAGACAATTTGTATCAAGTTTAACATGTTATACTCCCATGAAGAGGATCTGGAACATGATTCGCAAAATGAAGGGCATTGGAAATGGATTTAATATTCAACATATTAAAAAACTAGATATTCTTCAGACAAAGGAAATGGATATAGCAAATACATTAGCAGAATCTTTTGAAAAGAATTCGTCAATAGAAAACTGCTTCCCTGAGTTCCAATTAATTCGAATACAGCAGGAAAGGGAAAAATTGAACTTCTGTTCAGATAACAAAGAAATATATAATCAACCTTTCAAGATGGATGAATTAATACACTCTTTAAAATGTTCCCATGACACTGCTGTTGGGCCAGACCAAATTCACTATCAATTCTTAAAGCACTTACCCCAAAGCATATTATCTCTTCTTTTAGATAATTTCAACTCTGTCTGGTCTTCTGGACAAATACCACCCTCCTGGAAAGAAGCAACCATAATTCCTATACCTAAACCAGGAAAAGACCATTCAGATCCAAATAACTATCGACCAATCGCTCTTACCAGTTGCCTCTGTAAAACGATGGATAGAATGGTAAATAATCGGCTCGTTTGGACTCTGGAGTCGAAGAAACAAATAAGTGACTATCAATGTGGCTTTAGACGTGGAAAGTGCACTTTGGATCAATTAATCCGACTGGAAACTTATATTAGAGATGGCTTCATTAGAAAAGAACATGTTGTTGCTGTCTTTTTTGACTTGGAAAAAGCATATGATACAACATGGAGATATGGGATCTTGAAAGATCTTTACCACATGGGTTTTAGAGGACGATTACCCATCTTTATTTCCAATTTTTTGGCTAGCAGATATTTTAAAGTCCAAGTAGGAAACACCTTGTCGGATACTCACAAACAAGAAATTGGAGTTCCTCAGGGAAGCATTCTTTCTGTCACTCTTTTCAGTATTAAAATAAACAGCATTGAGAATATCATTGGATCTAATATATTCTGCAGCCTATATGTGGACGATCTCTGCATCTGCTATAGAGGGAAGAACATGAGTACAATTGAAAGACAACTGCAGTTATGTATTCACAAAATATATCAGTGGTCAGTTGAAAATGGATTCAAATTCTCTAAATCAAAAACAGTCTGTACCCACTTCTGTATCCAGCGATCCCTTCATCTTGATCCAGAACTCTTCATTAATAGAGAACCGATTAATGTTGTTAAAGAAATTAAGTTCTTAGGACTTCTTTTTGACAACAAAATGACTTTCATTCCTCATTTGAAATCACTAAAAAACAGGTGTCTTAAAGCTATGAATATAATGAAAGTACTGGCAAAAACAAAATGGGGAGCAGATTACATGGTTCTTTTGAGACTCTATATAACACTAATTCGTTCCTGGCTGGACTATGGAAGCATAATATATGACTCTGCCAGAGAATCATATAAGCAGATGCTGGACTCAGTACATCATCAGGGCTTACGACTTGCCTTGGGAGCATTTAGAACTTCGCCGGTGCAAAGCTTGTACATTGAAGCCAATGAACCTTCACTTCAAAACAGACGATTGAAGCTCTCACTCCAATATGCTGTAAAAATAAAGGCAAATAAAACCAACCCCGCTTATTCTTCAATCTTCAACCCACAATTTACTCTTTTGTATGAGAGCAAACCTAAAAGTATCAGATCCTTTGGTATTCGTATTAAACCTCATTTGGAGAACTTGAATATAAATTTGAACATTCTAAATCAAATACAATTAAATTCTATATCTCCCTGGAAATTAAAGAAACCTAATATCAATTTGGATTTGGCTCATCAGAAAAAAGGAGTGACCCATCCAAATGTATATAGACAGCAATATTTGGAAATAAGAAACCAATTCCCTTCCCATGTACCTATATTCACAGATGGCTCGAAGATGAAAAACAGTGTAACGGCAGCAATGGTGACTGGAAATCAACGCTATGGAATTCGTATTCCAAAACAGTGCTCAATTTTCTCTGCTGAGGCACGTGCTTTACTTTTAGCTTTGGAGCATATTGAAAATTCTCTGCAAAATTTTTTTATAATTTTTACTGACTCTAAATCCTGCCTTCAAGCAATGGACACTTTAAAAATTGATCATCCTTTAGTGGACCGCCTCTTAACCAAAGTAGATTATCTACTAAATCAGTTCTTCAGCATTATTTTTTGCTGGGTTCCAGGACATGTTGGCCTTTCAGGAAATGAACAAGCTGATGCAGCTGCTAAGGAAGCTCTTAATCAGGAAGTTAATGAATGTCAAATCCCTCCCTCAGATATCGGACCAATTATTAACCAATATATTTTAAATAAGTGGCAAGAAGAGTGGAATATGTGCAAGAACAATAAGTTGTATGTAATTCATCCGGAAATTTCAAACAGACTTTTTATCAATTTTAAAACTAGACTTGATCAAGTGGTCTACACTAGATGCCGTATAGGTCACTCAAATCTGACCCATGCTTTTTTGCTTAAAGGTGAAAACCCAACCCTATGTATGTTTTGTAATATTCCCTTATCTGTCAAACATATTTTACTAGATTGCCCTGGTCTTAACGCAAGTAGAATGCTATTTTATGAAGTTACTTCGTTAAAGGACTTATTTAATGAGATTGTGCCTGAAAAGGTTTTGGATTTTTTATCATATGTTAATCTTAAAAAAAAATATTGTATAACATGACTTGCTGTCTATATTTGTTTTGTTTTTATTGTATTTATATGATATTTGTATTTTTGTAATTGAATTCTTGCCATGAAAATAGCTTTGAATGCTGACATGGCATTAAACAAAACATACTACTACTACTACTTTTTTCCCACCACTAAATAACATTGAAAGGAGTTTTTTTTCTTACTACAGTCACTTCATCTTTTCACAGGGGGCTTTGAGACATGTGATTCAGAGATGTGTATTGTGAAAAGTGCTATACAAATATGACAAGTGTGTAGAAACGTTTTTTTTTTTCTCAAAAACATGAAAATTGTGAGTTCATATTAGTTTTTTCAACAATCAAAATGAATGCATTGCTTTTGTTTAAGTTACAAAGATCTCTGATTTTGTTGCCAATGTCAGACACTTTTGTGCATTTATGATTTAAAAGACATTTATGACAATACATTCATGTGAAACATTTGTGGGTGCTCAAATCATGATGCATTTGTTACAGTTTGCAGAGAATCAGGACCCAAATGCAGTGTGAAAAAAATGAGGGGAATTTTTTGAACCAAAAAGGTAGAAAAAAATAAAAACACTACACCATATGGGAAAACACAGTCCAGCACAGACAAACCTCTGAAGCTGGACTAGGGCAGACGAACTGAAACCAGGTCTGACCGGAACCAATAGAGCAGACTAGGCACCAGAAACAGGGTCGACATGAAACCAGAAACAAGACAAACTGGCACTGGACAGCACACTCAAGGAGACTAAAACAGGGAAGGAAATCAACAGGTTAACAGGTGAAGTGAATGAACTGATAATGGGAAAACAATGAGGCAAGGTATGATGCAAGACTGAGAGACACGTGGCAATACAGAAACAAAACAAAGCCATGAGCTCTCACAAGACACAGACACCCGAATGACACAAGCGCATATCGCCAAGAAAATAGGCAACATGCGCTCATGCCAACCAACAGATAAGACAAGAGAATGCACGTCAATGCTAACAAAGTAATGCCATGTATTCTCATATTAAACAAAGCCTGATCGTACATCGTGAGGCAAAAACCATGTGCAAGATCTCAGACCGAAGTGACAGATTGCGACCCAGTGCAAGTGGCTCAAAGCACGTTCATGAGAGACAGACACAGATTATTGATGCAAGTGCATCCCGCCAAGCTGACATAGGCGCAATGCACTCACACCAACAAAAGACAAGACATGGGGCATGAGTGTCCAGATCCCGACACCAAAACTGAATCCGAATCAGACAGGGAATTCAGGATCTACACACCATGCTCTGGAAATGAACCGCAACCGAAGCTGTGAACTCACACAAAGACAGAAAACAAAACACAAGACACACATGGAACAATGATGTCATGATCCTGTTACACAAAAACCCAGATTGACAGAGTGACAGGATTGTGACATTACCCCCCTCCCCCTGGAAACATCAAACAATAGACAAGACAAACAGAACATACTAACAGAGAACAGAAGAAATAGAAGGGAGAAAAACCAAGGAGTATTTTTAAGGAAAGGTGTGGGGTCTGGAGGCATGGGAGGAGGCCTCAGGAAAAAGGTGGGTTCGGCGGCCTGGGGGGAGGCTTCAGGGAGGAGACTGGGTATGGTGGTCTGGGAGGAGGTTTGAGGTAGGGAACAAGGGAGGAGAGGAGGTTGGCAAGGACAGGAAGGGCAGAAGACTGGGTGGTGGCTGCTGGACATGGGTCAGAGGACTGGGCAGCGGCTGCTGGCTGGGTCAGGGAGGGAACAGCCTCTGTGGATGCTAGCAGCAGTGGGGGAATGGCCTACGTGGACGATGGCAGTGGTGAGGGAACAGCCTCCATGGCCATTTAGTGTGACATATTCACACTGAAATCCTGAGTGTATATCGCGAGGCAAACCCAACGCAATACACGCAACAGAAGACAAAAAGTGACAGGACACCTGTGCGAGAGTTCGGCCACAAATAAACCCCGACATCTCAGACCGAAGTGACCGAAACTCAGCACAATGTGTATACAGATTGTGAACCGGGCACACAGTGCAAAGCGTGCTTCAATGGTCACGCGAGACAGACACCGATTATTGATGCGAGTGCAGCCCGCCAAGATGACATGGGCACAATGCACTCAATCTAACAAAAGACAAGACATGGGGCACGAGTGTCCGGATCCCGACACCGAAACTAATCCAGACACCATGCTCCGGACATGAAACACGATACCAAACGAAGAGTGCACTGCAGGGAAACCAAAGCTGTGCACTCACAGAAAGACAGAAAACAAAACGTAAGACAGACATAGAAGAAAGATGTCATGATCCTGTTGTACAAAAACCCAGACTGACAGAGAGTTCTAAATAGATGACTCATCCAGGAAGTCACAAAAAAGCCATGGACAACATCCAAGGAACAGCAGGCATCCCTTGCATCAATAAAGGTCACTGTTCATGACTCCACTATCAAAAAGACACTGGGCGATAACCACTGCTAACCCAGAAGATCATTAAGGCTCATCTGAATTTTGCCAAAACACACCTTGATGATCCTCAAACCTTTTGGGAGAATGTTCTGTGGACTGATAAGTCTAAAGTGGAACTGTTTGGAAGATGGGGGTCCCGTTACTTCTGGCATAAATCAAACACAGAATTCCATAAAAATAACATAATACCTATGGTCAAGTATGGTGGTGGTAGTGTGATGGTGTGTGGTTGCTTTGGTACATCAGCACGAGGATGACTTGCAATAGTTGTGGGAAACATTAATTCTGCTCTCTACCAGAAAATCCTATTGGAGAACGTCTGCTTATCAATCCGTGAGTTGAAGCTCAAGTGCAACTTGATTATGCCGCAAGACAATGAAGCATAGGAGTAAGTCCACCTCTGAATGACTCAAAAGGCGCAAAATTAAAGTTTTGGAGTGGCCTAGTCAAATTCCTGACTTGAACCCAATTGAGATGCCGTGGCAGGGCCTTAAAGGGCAGTTCATGCTCGAAAACCCTCCAATGTGGCTGAACTAAAGTAGAAAAGTGGGCCAAAATTCCACCACAGTGTTGTGAAAGACTGATCTCCAGTTATCGGAGCGTTTGTTTGCAGTTGTTGCTGATAAAGGTGGCACAACAAGCTATTAAGTTTAAGGGGGCAGTTTTTCACATGGGTGATAGGTGTTGGATAACTTTTTGCTTGAATAAAATATATACAGTTGAAATCAGAAGTTTACATACACCTTAGCAAAATACATTTAAAGTCAGTTTTTCACAATTCTTGACATTTAATCATAGAAAACATTCCCTGTCTTAGGTCAGTTAGGATCACTACTTTATTTAATGAATAGAATAATAGATTATTATAAAATTATTTATTTCAGCTTTTATTTCTTTCATCACATTCCCAGTGGGTCAGAAGTTTACATACACTTGGTTAGTATTCGGGTAGCATTGCCTTTAAATTGTTTAACTTGGATCAAACATTTTGTGTAGCCTTTCACAAGCTTCTCACAATAAGTTGATGGAATGTTGTCCCATTCCTCCAGACAGAACTGGTGTAGCTGAGTCAGGTTTGCAGGCCTCCTTGCTCGCACATGCTTTTTCAGTTCTGCCCACTAATTTATTATCAGATTGAGGTCAGGGCTTTGTGATGGCCTCTCCAATACCTTGACTTTGTTGTTCTTAAGCCATTTTGCCACAACTTTAGAGGTACACTTCAGGTCATTGTCCATTTGGAAGACCCATTTGCGATCAAGCTTTAACATCCTGGCTGATGTTTTGAGATGTTGCTTCAATGTATCCAGATCATTTTTATTCCTCATGATGCCATCTATTTTGTGAAGTACACCAGTCCCTCCTGCAGCAAAGCACAACATGATGCTGCCACCTCAATGCTTTATGGTTGGGATGGTTTTATTTGGCTTGCAAGCCTCACCCTTTTTCCTTCAAACATAACAATGGTCATTTTGGCCGAACAGTTACATTTTTGTTTCATTAGACCAGAGGACATTACTCAAAAGTAAGACCTTCATCCCCATGTGCACTTGCAAACTGTAGTCTGGCTTTTTTTATGGTGGTTTTAGAGCATTGGCTTCTTCCTTGCTGAGCAGTCTTCCAGGTTATGTCAATATAGGACACGTTTTACTGTGGATATAGATTCTTGTCAACCTGTTTCCTGCATTGAAATTGTGATATAGTCAATTAAAAGTGAAACAATCTGTCTGTAAACAATTGTTGGTAAAATTATTCATGTCATGCACAAAGTAGATGTCTTAAACGACTTGCCAAAACTATAGTTGGCTAATATTAAATCTGTGGAATGGACTTCAGCCTACGTGCATGTAAATGTCTGACTTTAACTGTATTTATATATATGAAAACTGTGTTTTGTGTTTACTCAGGTCGCCTTTGTTTTGTTATATCTTGTTTGAAGATCTAAAACAATTTAGTATGAAAAATACACAAAAAACAGAAATCAGGATGGGGGCAAATACTTTTCCACAGCACTATATATACAGTATTGTTTACTGTGAGGTATTCTATAAGTTGTAAGCTAGTTTTCCTTTCCAACATTGCCATAGAGAAGTGCAAGTGGGATGTGTGTAACTGTGACATTTTAGATTCAAACGCAAACTCACCATCTCTCAGAAAACATGCATAAATAATAAAGCTGGATTTTTATTGCTTGAAATGGCATTGGTTTTTGTGAGTAGCTGCGGTCTTGTGTGTGCATAAATGTAAGCGTCTGCAATGCATTGGGTTGATATTCCTGTTCAAACATGTGTTTGACATTAGTTTTTTGTTTTGCGTAACTATAAAAGTCTACAGCAAATGCAAATATTTTGCTAAAATGTTTGAATTCATGTGGATTTTAGAATTGTAACAATTATGGCGGTCAAAACAAATCCAAGAGTACAACATTTGTTTCTTGCTCTCTTTGAACAAGATGAAAACAGTTTGAAAAATGTTTGAAATCCTTCTTAGTCGGATAAACAAAACACATCAATCTTCATCAGTGTTATTATCATAACCTTTTGTGATACTTGCTATTGTGATTTCTGTTGTGTCTATATAAATTATATAAACAAAACTTATAAAGAAACTAACAAAGCCTCTGATATCATCTTACCTTATTTTTACACACAAACATGAGCCTTTTTTAAACTTGTTCAGCTACTTTGCATCAACAACATAGTAGTGTTTATTAATTTTCACTTAATCAGAATTATGATTGGACAGACATTTTTTTTGTTTGTTTTTTATACATTTTTGCTCTTCAAACCCTCAATTGTTGATCTAGGTCAGCTGGTGCACAATACTTAAAATATGTTTGTTTACTGTTGTTCTGACTGTACTCTTCAGTAGATTAAAAAAAATAAATTAGCTAAAGAAATACTGTAGTCTATTGTGTGGTCCGTGCTTGTGGTTTTAATACCAGTAAAGCCTGCATCTTGTAAACAAGCACAAGTGTATACAGGTTTTAAGTGCATTACGCTTTAATCGTTTTAATTTTATATAAATGTGGAAATAAACATGGAAAATGCAATTTATTCTATATTATATGCTCTGCATATTATATTTATAAATATTTGAATTATTGTGCATTGTATGAATTATCTTTATTTGGGGGCTTTTTCAGCAAATAGTGATGTATGCGATAATATGGTTAATCGACATGTCAAGTAATTCATTGTATTAAAAAAAAAAAAAAAATTACTTGATAATATAGGTCATCACCGATCCTCCAACAAATTTCACAGTGGTTGCGAGACACTGTGGCTTGAAGGCCTCTCCAGGTCTCCATCTAACCTTCAGATGACCAGGGGGAGGATCTGTGATGATCTGGGGGTGCTTCAGCAAGGCTGGAATCAGGCAGATTCGTCTTTGTGAAGGATACAAGCCCCAAATGCAAGGTTATCCTGGAACAAAACTTGCTTCCTCCTGCTCTGACAATGTTCCCCAACTATGAGGATTGTTTTTTCCATCAGGACAGTGCTCCATGCCACAAGTCAGGTCAATCAAGGTGTGGATGGAGGACCACCGGATCAAGACCCTGTCACGGCCAGCCCAATCTCCAGACCTGAACCCCATTAAAAACCTCTGGAATGTGATTAAGAGGAAGATGGATGGCCACAAACAAGGCTGAGCTGCTTAAATTTTTGCACAAGGTGTGACATAAAGTCACCCAACAGCAATGTGAAAGACTGGTAGAGAGCATGCCAAGATGCATGAAAGTTGTGATTAAAAATCAGGGTTATTCCATCAAATATTGATTTCTGAACTCTTCCTAATTTAAAACATCAGTATTGTGTTGTTTAAAAATGAATATGAACTTGTTTTCTTTACATTGTTCGAGCTCTGAAAACACTGCATCTTTTTGTTATTTTGACCAGTTGTCATTTTCTGCAAATAAATGCTCTAAATGACAATATTTTTATTTTTAATTTGGGACAAATGTCGTCAGTACTTTATAGAATTAAACAAAAACGTAAATTTTCTCAAACACTTACCTATTACCTAGTAAATCCAGAGAAACTGATAATTTTGCAGTGGTCTCTTAATTTTTTCCAGAGCTGTATGGATATGTGAATGGAAATATTGACACAAATGAATTGTGGTTAAAATGCATTTATGGCCATCTTGGAAGTTTTTAGAAGACACTAATCCATACCAAAAGAATGCTGAATTTTGTCAAGCTTAACCGTAACCACATTTGCCCATGTCAAAAAGCGTGCACGTTAGTGTGCGTGTGGAGCCAGGTGACAGACGTAGATGACCCAGCTTGTCACCATGACGGCACCATGGCCTAAGTTCAGAACAGATTGTGTGCATTAGTGGTTGAAACAGGATGTGGTTTGTCACAACGTGTTTGAAATATTGGCTCTTGAGCTAAAGTTAGTCCTGTATGGGCTGTTTCAGTTAGACGTGAAGAAAAAAGTTTTATTGGAAGGTCTATCTTAAACATAGAGTCTTAGTTAAATAAAGATATGTTTATGTGAGTCACACATACACTTTTGCTGTCTGTTCCCTGAAATGTATATTCTTGTCATCCTTTACTCACCCTCATGTTCAAACCTATATGACTTTCTCTCCAGCTGGGTACCAAGGCCTAATGTCAGTCTCAGCCACTATTTACTTTCATTGCATAATTTTTAGTGTCATTACATAATTATTTGTCATTCTACCTAACGTCTTTTGTGTTCCACACAAGAAAAAACTAAGCAAAAGGGTTAGGTACATCATGAGGGTGAGTAAATGATGACAGAATTGTAATTTTTGGGTCAGTTATTCCTTTAAAAAAATACACATTTGTCTTCAAGTAATTTTTACATGTTGTTTTTTCTTTTTCCTGCCACGGTGCCTTCTAAGGAATAAACAAACGGGCCCTGAGCTGCATATCCCCACAGCGCACCATCTGTGGTTGAGCTAATGAGAGGTTTATAGATCTGTAAAGACCTCAGACTTTCGGAAGTGGTTTACAAAGCAGACCTTTTAAAGTTTGCAGCCTTCTCACCCCACACCCTTCTCTCTCCCTGTCTGTATCTGACTAGGTTTATCTACCTGTTTCCCTGTGTCACCTAGGCTTTGGTCCAATACCTGGTTTGCTTCCAACATAAGCAGTATTTGAAGGCATCACAGGCATAGTCCTGATGCGAAGGCTGTTCCAAAAGGCCATACTGAAGTGTTGTTGTAGTTTTTGTTTTCTGGCAAAAAGGCAACATCACGTGTGTCCATTGCAGAGAAGGCAGTTCCATAATGCAGGGCTTTTCGCACTGTGGTCACACACGTGTTGCAAGAGGGTCCACAAATAATTTCAGATAAGTGTGAAGTGTAAAAACAAAAAAAAGTGAAAAAAATACACTGAATTTGATATTTTTTTTTACGTTTATCACATTTTATTCTGCTTTCTAAAGACTGGTTGTAAATCATGAGATTAATTATTAATATTTAATTATGTAGACAGCTCTTATTTCTCACCATAGGTCATTCTCTGGGTTTTGTTAGGCAATAGATAATGCTGCTATAGAAGCACAAGACATACAGATTTGAAATGAATTGTTTTTTTGTTTTGTTTTTATTACATCTAACTGTAATCAAATAGTGGGAAGAAAAAGGAGGCAACATAGTTACTGTATCTTAATACAGAGTACATTTTCCAGGTAATATTTGTATCCTACAATGACAATACAGTATGCAATATATACTTTTCTATCACAGGATAAATGAGTCTTAATACATGAAAATGCATAGATATTTGTATATATCAGCCACAACATTAAAACCACCTGCCTAATATTGTGTAGGTCCCCTTTTTGCCTCCAAAAAAGCACCAAACCGTATCTCAGAATAACATTCTGATATTATATTCTTCTCACCACAATTGTACAGAGGTGTTATCTGAGTTACTGTAGAATTTATCAGTTCAAATCAGTCTGGCTATTCTCTGTTGACCTCTTATCAACAACACATTTCTGTCCACAGAACTGCCGCTCACTGGATGTTTTTTGTTTTTGGCACCATTCAGAGTAACTTCTAGAGACTGTTGTGTGTGAAAAAACCAGGGGAAAAACCAGGAGATCAGCAGTTACAGAAATACTCAAACCAGCCCGTCTGGCACTAACAATCATGCCACGGTCCAAATCACTGAAATCACATTTTTTCTCCATTCTGATGGTTGATGGGAAAATTAACTGAAACTCCTGACCTGTATCTGCATGATTGTGTGCACTACACTGCTGCCACATGATTGACTGATTAGATAATCGCATGGATGATTGTTGGCGCCAGACGGACTAGTTTAAGTATTTCTGTAACTGCTGATCTCCTGGGATTTTCACACACAAAAGTCTCTAATTTACTCTGAATGGTGCCAAAAACAGAAAAATCCATGGCAGTTCTGCAAATATAAACGCCTTGTTGATGAGTGAGGTCAACAGAGAATAGCCAGACCTGTTTGAAGTGACAAAGTCTCCAGTAACTCAGAAAAAACAACACTATTTCTCGCTGATGCATCTGAAATTTAATCTAACACAAAAGCAACACATAGAGCAGAATTGTCCATTATTTTTGGATTACCTGTATTTACCTGAGCAGCAGATGTTCATTCTTCTCATAAGTGTCCATGCATGTTGATTTCAGACACACTGAAGAAAGATCTGAGAAGTTCTCACACTTGTGTATATATCAATTTTTTTATATTTTCCACTTGTAACAGACAAAGTTTAAATGGTTGTTTTAGCGGTTGATTGACAGGTGAGGGGTGGTACTTCACTGCTGTCCGGGACACATTTAGGATGGATTAAAGTTTACACCTCAAAAGCGATGCGGTCGCATGCGTTTTTGACCACATTCATATGTTTTTTGTGATCTGATCACTAAACGCTTTAGACCCCGTTTAGACCTGTATTTAGCGCCGACCACAAGTGATCCGATCACCAGAAAGGCATCTTAATACCTGGTGTAAAAGGAGTCATGGTGTTTTATTCAGCGTCTTGGACAGAAGCTATTTGTTTTTTAGATGCCACGCCACATGTTTACATTCCTAACCAGATGCGATATGATAAGATTCCAGCAAAAATCAATATGTCTAACGCTTGTTGCTTGTCTCTGTCATGGCTGGTTAGGACACAGTATCAGGTTAAGAACGTCAACTATTCAAATTCACATATTGAAACACCTGCATTACATTCTCTGCGTTTCGCTACATCTAGCTTTTGTTAGCACAAAAACACATTTGGTCTGAATAACCATTTACTCTGCACAGTGACTAAGCAGCTCTTTTTCTGCTTTTAAGCTTTCAAAAAGACATAAAAATACCACAAATGTTGTCCGTATGACTTCATTTTAAGTTTTCGAGTTGAAGTCGTTGAAAATCTTGCCTTTCGCTTTCAAATAGCATTCATGCTTGCATTCAGTTCAACACTTTCCAATTCATTGTGTTGGTGATCAAACTCTCAAACCAATGTCACTAATTATGTTTCCATCTAAGGATTTTTTGCAGAAAAATTTTAGTGCATCAAAATAAAGCAAAAAAAGTGTTGACATAATATTTTTACGTTTAACTCTAGCGGATAAACTTGTGCATTAAATGTCAATACTTCAAATGTCGTGAAAAACTGGAACACTTTTTTTTTTGAGAAAACAGGCATTAGCACAAAAATATAGTGTCATATGACATAATTTACCCCAATAGTTAGCCTGTGTTAATCATGAAGAAAATGAATAGCCTACATCATTGAAAGTCAGTTTATTGTATGTGATTATGGATTGATCTTAATGGCATATATATCCAATGCTCCAAACATGACAACACAAATATCTCATATCATGCACATTGACAAGTGCACGGAGAACAAATTAATGGCCACTGTTTGTGATTAATCGTGGTAGCCATCAGTTTATTTATTAAAGTTACTTTTCCACACCATAGACAGCAGTCATGGAATTAGCTAAAAATACAAAAAAAACATATAATTTCTGTGCACAAAGATGTTTTAAATAAAAAATAAACACACATCACTAGGAGAAAAGCTTATAGCCCAATTCTATTAAATTATTGTTTAGCTTTTGAAAAAATGCAGGCAAAATTCCCTTTATTAATTAAATTACCAAATGAATCAAGTATTAAATAAAATAAGTATTTACCAAACTCAATTATTTTTATCTTTAGACCTATATATGCCTTTTCTTTACACAAAGCTTACATTAGCCTTATCCTGTTCTGTAGATGAATAAAGTCGGCTAAATGACATTCTCAGAATGTTCTGCAATTTCTTCAAGACTATAAACTCTCAGAAATATTTGTCCAATGCTGAGTTCACTTTCAAAAAACGAGCTTTTGAACATTTTAAATCTAACACTCTTTACCTCTTCTTCAGAAAATGTAAACTGCATTATGACGCTAACATTTATTTTAGATGATCATCAAGGTCAGTTGGTCGTTAAAAGTTGTTGGACAAATATGCGGATCAAATATGCAGTTGTTATGGCAATGCTTTATATTAGATGACTGTTCAAAATAGCCTATTGAATATCAGGAATGTATCATGTAAACTCTGATATTACACTGCACCAGTTTTTCTTTAAGAGCAGTGCACACAGCATAAACACATCGATGGATGCTCCTCATACTATGATTGAAAGTTTCCCCACTAATTGGTGCAGGTTGCCAGCTTGAACAGGGCCATGACGATTCACTTTCGGGTCGGAACCGTTGACAACCTGTGATAGGCGCAACATCAGGACCAATATTACAGTCCTATCAGAAGGGCAACTCCTCCCTTTTGATTGCAGTTCCTCGTCTTCTGATTGCATTTATTTGTGAAATTCAAATGACTGTAAGCTATCTAATTTCAATGAATTGTCTCAATATTCTCCCCATTTTTCCAAAACTTTAGAGGAAAAAAACATTAGGGACATCTAGGTGGCGAAAGGTACACACGCACATTTCTGTATGAAACGGCTTAAGGGCAGATTTCTTTTGCGGTAAACCAAAACTTATGAGACAAAGTGTTTTTTTAAGCATGACGTCATCACGCACATCATCTTTTATCGATAAAATTCCATTTGAATGGAAACAGGCAGAAGACAGCAAATTTCGCAATTTTTTTTTTACGCATTTTCACTTTGTCGATAACAAAATAGCACAAAAAGTGGATGGAAAGTAGGCTGTTGAAATCAGTAGCCTTAGCGAGACCATGTTCGCATACTCCAGGACATTCTGAAAAACATTGAGTCCCACTGAAGAAAGAAAAGCATGTGGGTAGTGGGTTTGGAACAAATGCAAGTGAAGGGATAAATAATGACAGAGATTTTTGGTTGAGTTACTCCTACACTCAAGTAGTTCTGTCAGTCTCACTGCACTTTGCTCTCCATTCACTCCCATTCAAACGCATCTGAACACAGTAGACTCAATACAAGTAATACATATTTCAAAGCTGCATATTTTATTTTTGCAGGAAAGTGAGTTGCCAATATATTTGAACAATTTAAATATAATAGAATTTGTTGTTTGCGATGTACTATTTACTTACACCAGAAGCCCTCCAGTTGTCCAAAAGAATTGTTGTGTGCTCATAGCCTAGTGCGAACGCCCCTTTAAAATGACAAAATTCAGTTGTATTCAAGATGCATTCTCTGAAAAGCCTTAATGTCTTATGGAGTTATGCTTCTTGGGTAAATTATCATGTTTAAGGGATGTTTAGATTAAAAAAAGTTTATTTGTTATGTGTTACAGATGTGGGCAGATGTAACTGATTACGCAATCCTGTGCACACCGTTAAGATAAAATCTTTCTCTCTTTTAACTTCACAGGATGACAGGCCAAGAGTTTTCACTCATTTTCCCACCCTCTATCCTTTCCTCCTCAGTCAACTACAGGAAGCTGCAGCTTCTGTCAACAGGTGAGAACATACATACACCCATGCATGTGTGTTGCACTCTTTGTACTTCTATGTATCTCTAATATCACAGGACCCCGCAATATGGCTGTGATTTGGTCGGATGTTGTTTAACAGTTGAAAGGTCCCAGCATTCATAAATGGACCCAGTTCTTCTTCGCACCCTGCTTTAATTTCTCTTGGACACTTATTTAAGCTCATTTAAGGGGCTCATCAAGCCTCTTTAGACCTATTAAGCATGCCTGACCACACCGATGGACAGATTTCTAGCTCAGATGCCTCGGATAAGGAAACTGTGTGTGGGAGGGATGGCCATGTTGGACCCAGACCGCACTCTTCAGCGACTGTGAGAACATGCATCTCTCTTATCTCCCTCATTTAATTTCTCGAGTCTTCCAAATAGCACTCACATTGTGAAATCGGCCCTTGATCCAATATTATCTTAACATCTATCAAATTATCTAATGCATTTTTAATCTGCCGTTCTTTTCTTTTTCCTAAGAGAGGTCTGACTCTTTCCCATGGCCTATTCTCTCAGTGTCCCGTTTGCCAAGCCAGTCAGACTCCACAATGCTCATATTTTACACAGCCGATAAATCATTTCACATATAAATAGGAGTATAGAGAAGTGTGAAAAGGTTTAAAAATCATCAACGTCCTTGCACCACCCACCTTACCAAATGTGAAAGAAGCATCATGGGATATCTGGTGGGAGAACGGGGTGAAATTATGACATTTAACTTGGAGAAATTTTTCCTATTGAAATGCAGTCCAGAACATTTCTTTTATCAGGAAAGCAGACTACGTAAAGCATGTGAGCTTGCTGGAATATGGTTTGCCCTGTCTGCAATCTGTGAAGCGGTTCATGATATGAAGATGTCATGAGCACCCTGTCCACTAACTAAATCAGAATTCCTTGGCCTCTGTTCCAAATCCTAGCATGCTGCCTACGTTGGCTGCATTTTTAGGCATTGTAGGTGTGCTTCTGTTTTTTTTTTTTTTTTTTTGCCAAATTCTTCCTTCGCAGGGAAAAGCAATCCCATATTGAATTATGGACAGCTTACTGACAAAAACAAAACAAAAAACAAACATCCAAGATGGTGGAGAAAGTGAGAGAAATGTCCATGATAGCAGTAATTCATTCAAAACTGATCAAATCAATTAAAAACTAGTTTAGTCCCATAAAATATTTAAGCCTTTTTGGTAGAGTTAGTTTACTTTGTTTTGTTTTATGTAAAATGTAAAAAAAAAAAAAAAAACACAATTTACGATATCATTGTTGATGGATTTTATTGCTGATTTGGCAAATTATCAGCAATAAAATAACCTATAACCTGTTTAGACAGTGTTACCAAGAAGTCCACCAAATTGAACTGACTTGCCTTAAAACTTTGGCTTCTTGTAAGTATATTTGCATGATGTACAGGGTTGCTGCCTATGTATCGCTCACTTATGATGTTCCATTTCAGTTAAGATTCTGCCTTGTTACACGTTTTTGCATCTGCTCCCCCCTCATTTACTGCATCTGGCTGTTTTTTCAGCATGTTGTGCTGTAGTGCCTGTAGTGCTTTCTGTTTCATTCGATGTACTGCATCTAAATTTTTTTAGTTCAGGAACGTGTTCAGTCTGAAAAGCATGCAGCTCCCAATGTAGAGAGTAGACAACAAGGCAGCTCACTTGGTTTTGGAACAGAGCCCATTAGTGTTCACAAACTAAATAATCAATATTAATATGCCTCGGCAATGGAAGTCAATGGGGGCCATGAACAATTGCCTAGTGGTTTTTCTATAATAAAAAAAATCTATTTAACATTTTACATGGGAAATGAGCACTGAGAGGGTTCAGTTGGACATGCACCAGAGATGAAATGAGACGAATAGACTGAAGCAAGTGGAGCCAGCACTGAACTCTCGCTTTGTTCCAGCTCACGCACATTGCTAATCTCACATGTGCTTCCGGTCTTATCACCTCTTCACCCTCACTGCATTTTTTCACTCTTATTTATGTAGTTTCCCCATATTTTGTCTCACTGTATTTATTGGTCCTCTCTTGCACTCCCCTTCCAGTGTTTTCTCTTGAATGTCTATAAAATCCAGCCCTGTTGTCATATTCATCAGTCAGTCTGTTAAGCTAGTTAAGTAAATTAGTTTAGTAAGTTGTGTTAGATAAGTTAAAGAAAGCTATGCTAGTTTAGGAAGCAAGTTAAGGAATATATTTTAGTTAAGTTTATTTTGTTAAGGAAGTATCTCAAGAAACTTATTTGAAGAAGTTGTGTTAAATAAGTCAGCAAGTTAGTCACGGCCTGTAGAAAACAGAACAGATTTTGGCCCTCTGCGAGCAATAAAAAGATATAAAAAGAGTAATTTACGTTTGTGTGCGTGTCTGCTCTGGCATAAGTCCTCTCTTTCTGCTGGGCTCTCAGAGAAAGACTGGGCTTGTGCAGATATGCAGTGAGAAAGAAAGGAATGGAAGGGCTGTTGGGTTTGTAATGATGACCACATTGTAAGGGGGTTAAGGGATATGAGGAGGCGAGAACTGACTTGACATTATAAATTGTAGTTTTAATATAAAACTGAACCAAAACAAACAAACATAAACACACAGAGAGCAGCTGCCTGTAATTCTCTCTCTTGAACCGTCATCACCAGCCATCTTTATCGCGCGCCACTATCAGGCTGATTGGGGACCGGGTGTGCATTGTTCCAGCCCGCCCCGCCCTACACACGCCTTTGACTTGTCATTGCTACATTGTGTGTTAGTAGGTGTTTGTGTAATGTGGATGATGGCTGATTCCGAATCCTTCAGCCCATTCTACCTTGATCCCAACCCTTTTCTCATATCTATATGTGTCAGCCAGTAAGTTAAGCTAGTAAGAAAATTAGTGTGTAGTTAGTTAATTTTGTTAGATAAGTTAAATAAAGTATTGATTGTTTAGGAAGGAACTTAAGGAAGTTTTGATAGTTGATAATTAAATATTCCAAGTTAAGCTCAATCGAAAGCATTTGTGGCATAATATTGATAACCACAGCAAAAAAAAATTACCATACCCTCCTTTTGGTTTACAGTGAGGGGTTTACACACATATGTGCACACACATATAGGCACTTACAATGGAAGTGAATGAGGCCAATCTGTAAAGGTTCAAATACTCACTGTTTCAAAAGTATATCCACAAGATGTGAACAATATTTGTGTTAAAATGATTTAAGTGTGATAAAATCACTTATACCATGGGGTTGTTGAATGCTTAATTCTGAATTGACAGATGTTCTAAGGTGTGCAATTGTTTTCCAGTAAATGCACGGCTATGAAGTTGTACCAGGTCTTGACCGCATAACGGTTCCATATCACTTTACCAAATTATTTCAGTTATTCAAAGAGCCTTTCAGACTACCACAGCAAAATAACCGATTAAAACAAAGACCAGCGCTCTCTCTCTCACTCTCTCTCTCCCCCCTCTCTCTCTCTTTTTCACTTGCTCACTCTCACACACACTGACACACACACATATGTGCACACACACACATAGACTCGAGTTACAACCAACAAGCTTTGATGTAAATGCACCCCCGCGACTTGGTCAATACAACAGTTCCTTTATTGTCTGAAATAATATTTATTATATTTGTGGAAAGCAGCCTCGTGCTCCCCGTCCCTCTGTTTTGCTCTCACACACAGATACACATGCACACAAGCGACAAACAGAGCCTTCATGTCAGAGCACCCCTGTGACTCAGTGATCTCTCACGATCTCTCTCAGTTTCTCTCTTTCTCGCTCACATACACGCGCAAAGCAGCACAATCCCCCATTGCTAGTTCTAAAGTGACATTTGAAAATAGTAACAGAGCGTTTTAGGCACGAAAAACAGAACATTTCTTGAGATAAATTCCTGAATGATGTCTTAAGGTGTGGTAACAGTAGTATTAGCTAAATAATTACCTCTATCGTGGCCACATTGCCACCTCAAGGTGTGCATAATTTTTCAATAATATAATGGTCCGTCGTAAATTATTCCTTACTCACTAACCTTTTCTGTGCAAAGTTATAATCATAGTTATTTTACAACTTTGTATGTGATGATGTAATGCCAAGAAATCCTAAAACAACTGTAAAAGTGACTATTTAAACAACTTTGCAGCTCAAATAATACAGAAGAATTATTGTATTATTTTTGAAGAGTTTTGACAGAAGAATTAATTTCTGCTTTTTAACCCTCCAAAGATGGGCCCCATTGACTTCCATTGTAAGAACATCATTGTAACATTGATTTATGTTTTATTATAAAGAAATGGAGGGACAAATCAAAATAATCAATAAATAACAATCAGTAATAAACATTATGCCACAAATGCTGTCGATACAGCTTACCTTGTTTTAAACCCGGAATATCCCTTTAAGTAAGTTATGTTAGTTAATAGTTAAGGAAGTAAGTAGAAAATGTTGTTTTAAATTAGCCAGCCAGTAAGTTAGATAAGTATGTTGCTAGTCATAAGTAAGTTAAGGAAGTTTGTAATGTTTGTAATGTACCTTAATCCCAGCCCTGTTAAAATTAGTTAGTACATTAGTTAAGAATGTTATGCTAGTCCTAAATTAAGAAGCTTGTCATGTTAAACATGTTGGGTGGGTGGCTGGTTGGTTAGTTAAGGAAGTACATAAAGTCATGTATGTTTAGTAAGTAAATGCATTGCAACCAGCTCTTCTCTCTTTCTCTTTCAGTGATACAGGGCAGGTGAAATTGCACCCAAGACTTTTCTTGTTGTTGTTGATTTTGGGTCATCTCTACCAATCACACATGGATGGTTCATCCTCCCCTCTGGGCTTAGCTCTCTTCATGCCCTTACTCATCAGGTAAGCATACACATACTTTCACCATTTTAGTTTACGTTTAGAGGTCCATTCAGTTATTTGTTCCTCAATAAAAAAGTTTTACTCTTAAAGAAATGAAAACGCAATGGCTTGAGGCTGTCTACATTGGACGCATCGACACACGTTCACAACCATTAGTTTGTATAGTAGCGCCGGTGCGTGCAGTGCAAAATGGAACGTGACACCTGTTTATTGTCAACAGATGCTTCCAGTGTAGACAGCATCATTATGTGGTTCTATTGCTTTTGACGTGACACTGAATTTCTAAAATATTAATAAATATATTAAAAAGATTCAGTTATTTCTTTCATTCAGCTTCCTTTCAGCTTCCTTTGCACATCCTCCCATCTTTCAGTTTAGTGAATCCATGCCTGCATTAGATTTCTTCCTCTGCCTCCACATTTTTCCTTGTCTTATCATCTGTAATGCTCTAGACGTTCACTACAGAGTAAAACTACTGTACCATTTCTGCTCTTGGTCACACAATTTTTTCATTGTTCAGGCAGAAAATACGAAAACTTTTATTGTAATATGTTCTACAAGTACCTGCAGTGGCATTCAAACAAAGATGTGGCCTTTATACACACACACACACACACACACATGTTGCTACACACATCGACCAACACCATTTGAAGTTCCATTTAGAACTTGTGATGGCATTTTACAATTTCAGCAAAGTTTTCATGTAAAATAATAGAATTTAAAAAAGGTTGCCTAGATAGGCAGCAGTTTAAGGTATCATAAGTGCACTCCTGATGCAAAATCTGTCTCACTTCCACACGTTATTCTAAGGCCATGTCCATAGTAACATATTTTAGTTTGAAAAATACATTTTCTGTTACCTAACGCCATCGTTTTTCTATGTGTGCGGTTCTAGAGAGCAAAATTACCAGCTTTCAAACTGCCATATCTTTCACTATCAACACCAGTTTCTTTCAGTAATTCTGAATTTCTGTTTCAAATACATTGACCACAAGTGTGAATTCATCAGATATCCTTACCAGCTCTCGGTTAGATTGACTTGATAGTATACCATTTGAGGTTTATCCAGCAAGCTTACTCTTAAAATACAAATACATTTTTACAACTTCAGTTGAAACTGATGGTCCTGATAATAATCCATATCTCACATAAACTTGACACTTATTGCTTTCAGTTTCAGCTCAGCACATTAAATGACAGTCGCATGAGCATATTGGTACAAGTGCTTGTACGTGACCAAAAAGCTGACACTACCTTGGCATCTCACCAGTTTCCCTTCTGTGTCATTATTCTGTTCTCTCATGTGTTTATACCAGTAATGTTTTGTCCACCCCACTCATGGAGGCACACACTCAAAGTCTGGCAAGAGTTTGGAGAACTGCAAGAAACTACTTTAGCCTTCTTTGTCTTCTGACACAGAGTTTTTGGACTTTTTGCAGACATAATTTGAATTGTAAAATATTTGTTTCATCGTTGGGTAAAAATATGGCAGATTATTTTGCTTTTGCCACCATGTTTAGCTGATAATAGCTTGCAGTCCTGCAGTGTGCCTGAGCCTATGACTGTTGTCTGAGGAACCAATAAAAGCACAGCAATTGATGATGTTTGTATGTGTCAGAGAGGGAGAGACAAAGAGAGTAAGACATTCAGTTACAATTCTTAATACTAGCTTGTCTTTACAATATGCAACATACATATTTAGTGATTTAATGTTCCCTTCACTTTTTGAATATACTATCAGAATGACCTCGAGTGTGCTTTGCAGAATGAGCAGTCCACAAGTTCTTTTTCCCAGCCACTACTCATTCCAGACACCTTTCCAAGATGCCATTTGGAACCAGATATCTCACAATCTGACAAGCAACAATCGTATAGGACAGAAAAAAATCACAGTGCACACTTGACTTAATAGAGCAAGTGTATTTCGAAGCCCTTTGTGTATTTTTGTGTGAACAGTTGGCATCTGGAGTGAAGCAGAGGTGTGTGGGGGCTGGAGAAAGAATCAGTTCAAGGCCTCAGGGCTGAAACACAGATAACACAGAGCGAGGAGGAAGAAAGTGTTCTGCTGGATCAAGCTCAACGCTCAAATGAATCCTGACTGATCAGTCATAGCTATCACCCTTAATTTCCCAGACACCATAAAAAACAACTTAGCTGTGTCAAAGAAGTTGTTTTTGTAAATTTAGTAATTAAGTCATGTATGGCTGCAACTAATGATTATTTTGATAATTGATAAATATTTGATTATTTCTTATATTAATCTGATTAAAACATCATTTTATTTCCTGTATTTTATTAAAATGTGATATTTAAAAATGGAAATGATAAAGGCCGTAAGGATTTGGTTTGATTTATGGTACTAAATTCATGATTCGATACTCCCGCAAAACTTTAAACAAAAAATCATGAAAGTTACGTTTGAATAATTCTATTATTATGATAACTTTTAGGACATATGCAAAATGGTTCCTTTCATTGGCATGTAAAACTTAACAAAAATGACGGTGCATTAAAATCATTAAAATCCTAAATGATCTATAAAGGGATCAGCCAAGCAGAGGGCAATGGTAAATCCAGAATATAGATATAAATTAATCTTCTCAGCTAAAAAAAATTATTCTGTTAGATTTATAAGCTGATTACATACATTATAAGAATTTTAAATTAATATTGTATGTTTTCAAATAGTATTGTCACTGATAACATTTTTCGAAACTATTCTTAAAAAAGAATTATAATAACAATAGTGTATTCTTAGCCAGTAAAATAATGTTTGCCATAGAATTAACTGGTGAAATCAGACATTACATTTGGCATTATCAGGAGGTCTATCAAATATCAGGACCTTTAGCATTATTATTCATTATATTCAGCTTCAAATTTACAGTAGTTTAATATAGGACAGTCATCTGTAAATGCAGTGCAGATTCTCTCTCATGTTGAAAAGTCTCATTGCGCTTACATGATGAGGAGAAACCATCTAAAACATTTAAAAACCAGCACACTTTGACCTCTGAGACATATGTGTGATATACTTTAACCTGCACAATTGATTACATCCAAACAGAAATTGTGGTATTATATTGCACGGTTACTAAACCACAAAGCTTAGTTTAATCAAAATGATTGTGATTGTGACGACTCTTAACCGTATCAAACAGCACAATCAATCTATCAATGCACCTGATGCAGTAACTGGTCCACGATTAATTTTATGCTTATTATGATCCTCTTTTAGGTGTTTATAAAGTGCTCTGGTGTGCTGGACAACTTGAGACCTGTTGTTTACGCTTCAACTTGTCTCAGTCATTCTTCAGACGAGTTTCATCATTCAAAACATTTTTCGGTGTAAATTGATGTCACTGATGGAGCTTGCAGCATATATCCAACTAATCGATAATTAAATTCGTGGTCGATGATTTTCATTATTGATAATTCATGGATATTGATATTATCGATTAGTTGTTTCTACTTTAATGTCACATAAGTTAATTATTCTAGTTGAGTAAGTTAAGGAAGTTTGTTAGTGGTGTAATGTTAGTTATGTTAGTAGGTCAATTCCCTGACTAGATAGTTAGTTTGTCAGTTTGAAGTTGGATGGTCAGTTAGTAGGCCAGTCGGTTGGTTGGTTATTTTAGTCATGTTATATTATTTAATTTATGTTGGTCGGTCAGTCATTTGGTTGGTTGGTTGGTTGTGTGGTGAGTTTGTTGGTTGGTTGGCCAATTTGGGTAGGTGATTGGTTGGCCAGTCGGATGTTTGGCTGGTTATGCTAGTCATGTTAGTGGTGTTATTTTAGTTTGGTTGGTTGGTCTGTTGGTTGGTCAGATTGGTGGTTTGTTGGTTGGTTGGTTATTTGGTGAGTTGATTGGTCAGTTAGTTGGTCGGTTGTTTGCCGATTATGCCATAGCTAGCTCCCTTCATTTCCCAGCCTCAATTAATAACGGCACCAAACCACACTGCTGGAAATCAGTGATCAGCAAAGTTTTCGGCCCATCTGAAAACAAAAGACAAGATACTAAAATAACTTTGTGGAGTCAGACATCCAGAATGTATGGACAGATGAACAGATTAAGAGAGGGATCCGAATCAGTGAATCAGTGCAGCTCTGCCTCTCGATGCAGGATTGCAAAAGTTAAGGGACTAGTTGATTTGGGGCTGCCTGGTTCTTGTCAGTGGAACTATGCAGGCTCATCCACCCAAATGAAGCCCACATGTACAAGATGTTAAATATAGCTCTGTCTTGGCTACCGCAGCCTCCTCCTCCTCTCCCCAGGCATGTGTGTTTGTGAGTGTGTGTCTGGTGTTGATAGGGCCCATTTGTCCAACAACACAAAAGTTCTAAGCACCACACTTAAGCAATCTGTGGAGTTAATTATTTTTCTGGTTGACATATGAAACAACCCATAATAAGTTACTTGAGTAGAGTGCAATTTCAGTTCCACAATAATTGTTTAATTCATTAGATTGGGCCCAAAGTGATGTCAGCATAGTTATAAATTCTAGAGATTTGATCTCTTTGGTTGTCACACTTTAAATTTGTATTGTGTGTATAAGTCTTCAAAGCCTTGTTTTCGTGTCAGGGTAGATCTGTTAAGCTTCACTCTGTGAAATATTTGAGAAAGCAGGCTTTCTTGGGATTTACCATGGCAAGCCAATCTCTGTTACTCAAGACTGTAAGCAAATTTGGATGCATTTGAATTTGGCCAAATTTTAAAATACTGAAAATGTATTTATTAATATTTTTGCATGGTATTCAAACAATGGCTTGCAAACTGAAACATTACATCCTTTAGATACATTAGAGCCAGTACAGAAAACTGAAAAAAAAACTGGATGTTCCAGAGTGATGTAGTGAAACCATTTTTGTAGCAAGATAGTTGATTTGATGCTCTGACCAGCTTGACCAAGATGGTCTACCAGATCCATCGGCTGTTAGTCCAGCTGATCATTCATTTAGATCTGCTTGGACCAGCAAAACAAAAAACACATAGAACCTGTTATCACCTGAAGGTCAACATTAAATTACATTAGCTAGCTATTTTAGATCCATAGTGTGACTTTTCTGAGTGAAACAGAATATCTTAAGTGAAAAAAAGAATGGTGGAGAGGATGGAATTTTCCAGGCCAATTTTATTTTAACCCCTAAAAAGCTGCCTATAGACATTTTAAAGAATATAAACAAAGACAAAGGAATTAGAATGGTCCAAACGTATTTCCGGATCCTTTCAACAGTTTCTTTTTCAAGGTAAATCTGTCCACTCGGCAGCTGTATTTGGAACGCTCTTGGGCAACAATTTTTCTATGTAAACAAGCATCATGAAAGTGCAGCTCCTATCAACTTGAATGGGAAAAGACCGAAATCTCCAAAACAGTTGGTCAAGATTAAGCTAAATTGAACATATTTCAAATAAGCAGTAAAATCTGACAGCACTGTGTGGCAGGGTGAGCAAGAGACAGAAAATTCCCAAACAAAGGGTAATCTGGGGACTTTGTGGTGGAAAGGGCTATGTGAATAAACATTAGTGAAGACAGGGCAAGGTCCAGGTGATAGTGGGCGGAGACCTGGCAGCCTCAACATGCTCCCCTCCTTGGTCAAAGGCATGGGGTTGTGGCTTCACTCGAGCAGCTTAACTAAAGGGGAATAGTGGCCCAGCATCCTGGCCCATTGGCCACGATGCTTTCCATCACAACTGATATAATAAATTATCAGTTTTTAACTCGGATTATGCTAAAAAATTCATTTTTACTGTCTTGTATAGCTGATGCTCATGCTTATGCACGTTCTCGAGTTGAGGCAATTTCTATTTCTAATAGGTGATTGGCTATTTTACCTGTAAGGCAGGACTTCTACATCTGTTGACTGATGGCTGCTATTGGGCATTCCAATTTCTCCCATTAAATATAATAGAAGTGTTCTGACATGCAGGAAATGCTCATGGAATACTGACATTACTTGAGGTCACCAAACAACAGTCAATGGTCTATGTAGCTATTGCTATTCTAATGGCTGTTGTTTTAAGTATTTCCCCCAGCCACATGATCAATGTGATGACAGCCAAAAAAGGAAAGTTGTTTCAGAGATGGAACAAGTTATTAATTTTTTCTTTTTCTTTTGGTGGTTAGCCAGTTGTTTGGTTAGTTAGGAATAACATGCATTGGTGAATTGTGCACAATATGGTCAGTTGGTTGGTCGATCATTTGGTTGGTCAGTTAGTAAGCAACAGTGTGCACTGATGCATTGTGCACTATATGGTTGGTTGGTTGTTCTGTTGGTTGGACAGTTGGCCAGTAAGTTAGGAAAAGTGTGAACTGATGCATTGTGCACAATATGGTTGTTTGATCAGTTATTTGGTTGGTAAATTTGTCATTAGAAATTTATTAGGAATAACATACACTGATGAATTGTACTTAGGATGATTGGTTGGTCGTTAGAGCGGTGGAAACCTGTTTAGTTAATTAGGAATAACATGCACTCATGAAATGTGCACAATATGTTTGATTGGTCTGTTATTTGGTCATAATATGGGTGGTTGGCCATTGGGTTGGTAAGTTGGCCAGTTAATTAGGAATATCATGCACTGATGAATTGTGCACAATATGGTTGGTTGATTGGTAGATTGGTTGATTGGTTAGTTAGGAATATCATACACTGATGAACTGTGCACAATATGGTTGGTTGGTAAGTTGGTCAGATATATGAACGTCAGATATAGCTGCATGTTCCGAAAAAGTCAATTGTGTTTATTTGCAAATGTATTTTCTGGAGTGTGCAACAGGACTGCATGTACTCTTTCTCATTTTATATCTCTGAGTAAGTCTCTTGTGCACCTCAAGAGCAAGAAGAGCTTGTATAAACGAGATGTGAAACAGAGCTCTCGCCAGGTGCTGTCCATAGCACTTTTGGCCAGAACTCTGTTGTTTTGGAGGCAGGCTGAGATGAGGTTTGTTTAGTGCTTACAGACTGCCGAGTCATACTGGGTGGGGGGAAACTGTGCCACCAGACCTAATAAGAGCCATATGGCCATTGAGCCATAATGGCGAGACTCAGAAAGCCCCCTGGAGATGGCTTGCCTCAGACTGCTATGTTTCTAAAATTACACCCTTCCAAACTGTCATTTCCTCTCCAAAGACTTTTAATGGGAAAAATTAGCACTGATAGTTAACATATGAGGCCAGAAGAGGGGGAACAGAAGAGGTTTTGGCAATCATTAGATCGGAATAAGTGTCTCTACTAATGTTTTTGCTGTTCTGTATTTACATTATTGTATAAAAGAAAGAGTGAACAACAGGTTAGGCTGGTTTTGTATGTGCTGTGTATTTTCAGCCACAATGGGACTCTGTTTTAGTGTGTGTCATGTGACAAGTCTTGCTGTTTGAATGTTTCCATGCTGTGACTTCTAAAGGCAACATGTACAACATGTGTGTGTGTGTCTGAGTTAATGTGGAAGTCTGTATGTTGGTGAAATTTGAACCCAGCAGGTGAGAGTTCATAGGTCTGGCTGTCTGTTAAGGGTGGGGTGATTGAAGTCATCTATAGAAATATTTGAAGGCAAGCAAGGCCAGGATTTATTTTTTCTAACATTTAAAGGGCATTATAACAGTGCACATTTTATACAGGAGGAAAACTGATAGCTTGTTCCAAAATTCATGAGGTTCAGACTTGAAAACCCTTGATTCTACTTTGAACCTTTATAAGTATAACTCATTTGTCCAAAAAAAAAAAAAAAGATAAATTACAATTATGCAATAGTTAATTTTTAATTAATTCCAATTGTGTTTTCATCCCTTGATTTTCACACTCCATCAATATTTATAATTACATTTTTCTTTATGAAAAAGGATATTGACCACCATTCAGAGCAAGTATAAGATCCAAAATACGAAATAAGAATATCTTTATGCAAAGCTTTGAATTTCAATGCAGATGAAAGAGAAACAAGTGAGTTTACCATTGTTTTGAATAACCAAGGTTATACTTTTTCCCCCCTGCTGTTATGTCTTGTATACAGTTGTGCATTGGTGCACAGTCCATGCAAAGCCTGCTGTTGACAAAATGTATGTGCACTGTGCGAGAGGCAGACAGTTACAGTATAGCATATTTCCATCTCAATTCACACATCTCCAACAACTGCTAACAAACAATAAATTCCAAATGGTTGTTAGCTTTTGTTCAATCAATGTGTTAGCACTGTCATGCCGACAGTTGACAGATTCCTCGCTCTATTGCCTACTCACTGCAGAGATACTCCTGCCACTTTATTAAATACTGTTCTTCTGAAAAAATTATAAAAAAAAAAACATATTTTGGTCATGATTTTTATCAGTTACAGTTAAAATAAGTTCTAACTGTTACATAAAAGCCAGCTCGTTATGTTTTCAGTCTCTACTAATTTAAATAATTTTTTGTTTCTAACCTCATGTATACACATAAAAACATCTTCCAGAGTAGACAGGGTGTGACAATTATGTTTCCCAATGGTCTAAATACAATAGGCAACTCTGGAAAGCTTGATAATTTGTTGAAATGTATTGGGGTTTGTTGGGGCAGTGTGAACCAGCCTTTAGTGAGTACATTTACATTTATTCATTTGGCAGACGCTTTTATCCAAAGCGACTTACAGAGCCCTTATTACAGGGACAATCCCCCTGGAGCAACCTGGAGTTAAGTGCCTTACTCAAGGGAGGCTGTGGGGTTTGAACCAGCGACCTTCTGATCAGCAGCCCTGTGCTCTAGCCACTACGCCACCACTGTACACAAGGTCTTTAATACACAGGCATACTGGGGCTTAAGGCCCTGGGCCCATGGCTGCAAGGGGCCCCGAACTTCCAACTTCCTTAACAAAATAACTAATGCAATCAGTTTCAATATTCTGTCAATCATCACATTATTTTTCTGACAAAATCTATACCACTGTAAAACACAACTACTCACATGCCCACAAAATAACATTTCATCACAGTCATATTAAAAAATATTCTGTGAGTGAACCGGATAGTTAGTGCACTGCAAAATGGGTTTCAAATATCAGAAATATTCACAGATAGACAGATGCTAATGAATAGAATACAACAGGCATTTTGAGACTTTATTTGTATATAGCGTAGAGTTATCGGTTATTAACAGATGTGGCTTATTTGTTGCATATTTTTTCATGAAACCTTTAAAGCTCCAAAAAGCACAGGCAGTCATAGTAAAAGTAACCCATATGATCCCAGTGGTTAAATGAATGTCTTCTAAAACAATGCAATTATTTTGGGAGAGAAGAAGATCAATATTGAAGTTTATATCACTATATGTTTACATCCAGTCGCTCTACAATGCACATCCATGTTCATTGCAAATATGCGGCAAATTGTCCATTGTTGCCAAAGGTTTGCTGCAGATTCAACTCTACAGGTGAAGAACTGCAAAAACTTTTCTAGCAAACATTTACGTTAAATCACAAGCTCATTTGCATGTGAAAATAATGGTGGCAAATCTGCAGCAAATTTGCCCCAAGTTTGCGGCTAGTTTTCCAGAACTTTTTGTCAGGGGCTGTTTCTCACATGACGTAAGCATGTTGGGATGTTCACTCGAGAACTGATGCGATACAACTGGAAGTGCAGTTCGATTTGTTTACATGAGAACACTGTTCACAAGCTGCATTGGTTTTGCTTTAATTTGAACATGCCATTGTGCTTGTGCCAAGTGAGAGGCAGCATGAACCGATTCCCCTCATGAACACGCATTGGAGAGCGACCAGAAGTAAACAATTCAAGTGAAAAGGACTTAAAATGTATCTGTTTCTCACACAAAGTGATCTTATTGCTTTAGTAGACATTCATTTTCCCACTGGAGTCAAATGGATTAGACTTCTTTAACTTTGTCTGTGCTTTTTGGAACATACAGAGCTGAGATATTTTTTTCTAAAAATCTTAATTTGTGTTCTGTTGAAGAAAGAAAGTCATACACATCAGGGATGGAATGAGGGCGAGTAAATGATGAGAGAATTTTCATTTAGGATGAACTATCCCTTTTAATGTGGCCCTTCCTATACAATGCTGTGACAGGGCGGAGGACGGGGCTGGGTTGTGATTCTACATACTCGGTCCCTTATCAGGCTAATCAAGCCTCCGAGAGGGATAAAGGCCGACTGCGGACAGTGGTGCAACAGAGAGAGATCATTTACGTGCAGCTGTCCGTCATATGTGTGTATTTGTGTCTTTTGGTTTTAGTTCCTTATTAAAATATTATTTGTAGTGTCGGGCCGGTTCTCGCCTCCTCCTTTCAATTGATGCCTTTATAAACACATTACTACAGGATGCATTCATGCATTCATGCTCCAATGGTCAATACACTGATCATCAGGCAAGTTTACACTGAGATGCCCCACCCTCCCCTCATGTATTAAACAGTAAATACCTGTGCTACATTAACTGCAAAAGCTCTGTCATGTGTATCTAACTTACGGTTTTTACACTGCTTAGTTTCATGAAACATGACAAGCTTATAGCTAACACCCGTTTGTGGCTGTTATTGTAAGGTTTCTGCACAAACTTCATGCTGAATGAACTTGTGGCCTACAGGAAACATTTGGCAAGTTCTTCCTCTTGTACATGTGACATGTTACAGGTGGCTGTTATGTATTACTACCATTGGACCCAAAAGCATCATGCCAATACTTACTGAGGATGCACATGCAGTCATTTTTGAATGTAAACACATTCAATCTTAATTTTTTGATAAGTAAGTTGCATGATTATAGGAGGTGAAAAAAAGCTTTTGTTTAAATTGCTTTGTAGAAATCGCCCCTTCAAATATTTAAATTTGGTCAGTCCAATCAAGTTGCACTATTTACCCATATTGCTCAAAACTTGTCAATCTATTAACATTTTTAGTCAAATGAATTAAATGAAGTGATCACAATTAATCGCATACCAATATTTCCTGAAAAGGCCCCTAAATAGAGGTAATTTAGGTAATAATAATATAATTAAAAATAACAACAGCCATTAATAAAATAATTAAAAATATAATATATAGGCCGAATAAATATTATAATGCAGATAATTCAACTGCATTAAATAATGTTCTGGCAACAGATAAGTAAAGCATTTAGACAATACAAAAAGCGGCTTTAAAATGTAAAGTATTGTTTGTTTCCATTTCACTTAAACTAACCCTATTGGCCCTCATTTCTGTACTCTATTTTTAATTTTGGTCTATTTACTTGTGTGTCAGACCGGCGCTTTTGGAGAGTGTCACTTTGGTTTTGTCTAGTCTCACTAGATTTCTGCACAACTTGTGATCTTGTGCCCAATCCAGCGGTCCAGCTGGTGAAAGGCTGTGCTGCCTGCTCATTGGTTTGATGAGCCGTGTTGCCTGTGCAGCTGGAGCACTGACTGCCCCCTACTTTACCAATGTGCACACTCAAAACTTGTCCTATGCACTTGCAAATGTGTTATAAAGCCATATAGCTCTGCTTCTGTTCATTTATCACAATGTGTCCATTACAAGTTCAGTATGATATCAGGTCGATGTGTCTTCATGCGTTTGTGACAAGTGCAGATTTACATAGAGACGGAGACTAGCTCATGTGATGCGAGTTTATCACACATATAGTGTATGTATGTTATCACTTATATAGTGTACATATCAGTGTATGATGCATTGCCGAATGAGTTAAAGGAATGAGGAGGGTGTGTGTGTGTGTGTGTTGGGGGGTTAAGGGGGACAGTGTCTTGTAAATTCTGTCATGGGGGGCCTGCTGTTTAAGACTTTGAAAACCCCTGCACTAGGCTAACTCTTTTTTTACTGAAGAACCAAGGACTGACCTCTGGCCCTTTGGATTGGTATAAGAATCTTCAGTTGGTTGCACAAGAGCATTTTATTTCATCCAGTCATGTGTACCATGTTTCCCTCCTCCTGGCAACAGTAGTAGCGTAACTCAATCTTTCTGATGTTATGACGTGAGTTCCATTAGCCCCTCAAGGAGTTGTTATTGTATAAATTATTGTGTCTCTCTCAAGATCCAAACATCATTCATGGTTTGAGGTCAGTAATGTCAGAAGAGCTCTGTTTTATAACTGTAGTCATTCGGTCAGAGAGACAATGCTAATACAAACTGTAACTTGTGTCTTCATACTCTCTTATATGTTCTGTCAGCAGATCTCAAACACGATTTTGTATTTATTAATAATACAAATATTATTTTTAATTTATATATTACTTTGAAAAATCATAGTTTTAATTTAACATTAGTCACTGCATAATTACCAAACTTTCATTTGTGATCTTTCATAGTTATGATGACTTTACTATTATTCTACAACATTCTCCTAAACTCCTAAATAACAATTTCAATAATGATTTTCATTGTTAGTTCATGTTAGTTCATAGTGCATTAACTAATGTTAACAAATACGACTTAAGTTTTTAAAATGTATTAGTACATGATGAAATTTACAATAACTAAGTTATAAGATTAGTAAATGCTGTAAAATTATTGTTCATTGTCAAGTCATTTTTATTTGCATAGCGCTTTTCACAACACACAGTTTCAAAACAGCTTTACAGGAAATCATGCATTAATAAAATAATAAAAATTAAAAATAAACTGTACTATCTATAATGTCTTACTGTGATAATTGTGTAGTTTGATTAAATGTGATTGTAAAATGTGTATTGAAGTTAAGTAATTAAATAATAATTGTATTTAGTACCCCAGTGAGCAAGCTGAAGGCGACTGTGGCAAGGAACACAAAACTCCATAAGATGTTGATTAATGGAGAAAAATAACCTTGGGCTCATTGTGGGGGCCAATTCCCCTCTGGTTAAACAACATGAATATGAAGCCAATATTAGTCATTTGTGTGCATTGCAAGTCATGGTTTTAAATTTATAAATTAAATAAAAAATAATAAAAATAAATAAATATATATATATATATATATATATATATATATATATATATATATATTTATATACAGTGAGGGAAAAAAGTATTTGATCCTCTGCTGATATTGTACGTTTGGCTAGGCCACTCCAAGACCTTAATGTGTTTCTTCTTGAGCCACTCCTTTGTTGCCTTGGCCATGTGTTTTGGGTCATTGTCATGCTGGAATACCCATCCACGACCCATTTTCAATGCCCTGGCTGAGGGAAGGAGGTTCACACCCAAGATTTGATGGTACATGGCCCCGTCCATCGTCCCTTTGATGCGGTGAAGTTGTCCTGTCCCCTGAGCAGAAAAACACCCCCAAAGCATAATGTTTCCACCTCCATGTTTGACAGTGGGGATGGTGTTCTTGGGGTCATATGCAGCATTCCTCCTCCTCCTCCTCCAATTATGGCGAGTTGAGTTGATGCCAAAGAGCTTGATTTCATTCAGATGTTCATTGGCAAACTTCAGACTGGCCTTTACATGTGCTTTCCTGAGCAGGGGGACCTTGCGGGCACCACAGGATTTCAGTTCTTCATGGCATAGTGTGTTACCAATTGTTTTCTTGGTGACATTGGTCCCAGCTGCCTTGAGATCATTGACAAGATCCTCCCGTGTAGTTCTGGGCTGATTCCTCACCGTTCTCATGATCATTGCAACTCCACGTGGCGAGATCTTGCATGGAACCCCAGACAGAGGGAGATTGACAGTTCTTTTGTGTTTCTTCCATTTGTGAATAATCGCACCAACTGCTGTCACCTTCTCACCAAGCTGCTTGGCGATGGTCTTGTAGCCCATTCCAGCCTTGTGTAGATCTACAATCTTGTCCCTGACATCCTTGGACAGCTCTTTGGTCTTGACCATGGTGGAGAGTTTGGAATCTGATTGATTGATTGCTTCTGTGAACAGGTGTCTTTTATACAGGTAACAAACTGACATTAGGAGCACTCCCTTTAAGAGTGTGCTCCTAATCTCAGCTCGTTACCTGTATAAAAGACAGCTGGGAGCCAGAAATCTCTGATTAAGAGGGGGTCGAATACTTATTTCCCTCATTAAAATGCAATTCAATTTATACAAGTTTTGACATGTGTTTTTCTGGATTTTTTTGTTGTTATTCTGTCTCTCATTGTTCAAATTAACCTACCATTAAAATTATAGACTGATAGTTTCTTTGTCAGTGGGCAAACGTACAAAATCAGCAGGGGATCAAATAATTTTTTCCCTCACTGTATATTTTTTTAATGAACTTTAAGATTAGTGACGTCTTTGAAGTCCATCCTGGATTAGCTAAATTCACATACATACTGTACATTGTCCTTTGTTAATTGGCGGTTGAGTTATCAGTTCATCCTCTGAAGTAAAAAAAAACTGAAGTGGTGTCTGACTGGCACCAGCTGTAGTTTGATGTCATCTCTCAGTGACACGCAGTAGTGGAGTCAGACACCAAGCAGGATCGGAGCCGATCTGGCAGGCTCTGGTATCCTCGGGATATGAATTCAATGAGACATGGAAACAAATAGAATAATATTAGGGTAGATGCCATTACATTTTATGTAGAGTTATAGATCTTGATGGATGTTTCTGGTTACGGCAGACCTATTGAAAGCAGCATAGTTGTAAGTTGATGGATAAATTTGTTGTATGCCTGGCTAAATAGTGAGTGTGTCTGCATCTCGAACAGTGTTAGGGAGACTATTCCATAGTTTAGGAGCCAAATATGAAAAGGTTCTACCTCTTCTTGTGGATTTTGATATTCTTGGAATTATTAGCCAGAATTTTGTGATCGTAATGAACGTGCAGGAATATAGTGTGTCAGTAGGTCACTTAAGTACTGTGGAGCTAGACCTTTCAAAGCTTTGTACACTCACATAAAGGATTATTAGGAACACCTGTTCAATTTCTCATTAATGCAATTATCTAATCAACCAATCACATGGCAGTTGCTTCAATGCATTTAGGGGTGTGGTCCTGGTCAAGACAATCTCCTGAACTCCAAACTGAATGTCAGAATGGGAAAGAAAGGTGATTTAAGCAATTTTGAGCGTGGCATGGTTGTTGGTGCCAGACGGGCCGGTCTGAGTATTTCACAATCTGCTCAGTTACTGGGATTTTCACGCACAACCATTTCTAGGGTTTACAAAGAATGGTGTGAAAAGGGAAAAACATCCAGTATGCGGCAGTCCTGTGGGCGAAAATGCCTTGTTGATGCTAGAGGTCAGAGGAGAATGGGCTGACTGATCCAAGCTGATAGAAGAGCAACTTTGACTGTAATAACCACTCGTTACAACCGAGGTATGCAGCAAAGCATTTGTGAAGCCACAACACGCACAACCTTGAGGCGGATGGGCTACAACAGCAGAAGACCCCACCAGGTACCACTCATCTCCACTACAAATAGGAAAAAGAGGCTACAATTTGCAAGAGCTCACCAAAATTGGACAGTTGAAGACTGGAAAAATGTTGCCTGGTCTGATGAGTCTCGATTTCTGTTGAGACATTCAGATGGTAGAGTCAGAATTTGGCATAAACAGAATGAGAACATGGATCCATCATGCCTTGTTACCACTGTGCAGGCTGGTGATGGTGGTGTAATGGTGTGGGGGATGTTTTCTTGGCACACTTTAGGCCCCTTAGTGCCAATTGGGCATCGTTTAAATGCCACGGCCTACCTGAACATTGTTTCTGACCATGTCCATCCCTTTATGGCCACCCTGTACCCATCCTCTGATGGCTACTTCCAGCAGGATAATGCACCATGTCATAAAGCTCGAATCATTTCAAATTGGTTTCTTGAACATGACAATGAGTTCACTGTACTAAAATGGCCCCCACAGTCACCAGATCTCAACCCAATAGAGCATCTTTGGGATGTGGTGGAACGGGAGCTTCGTGCCCTGGATGTGCATCCCACAAATCTCCATCAACTACAAGATGCTATCCTATCAATATTGGCCAACATTTCTAAAGAATGCTTTCAGCACCTTGTTGAATCAATGCCACGTAGAATTAAGGCAGTTCTGAAGGCGAAAGGGGGTCAAACACAGCATTAGTATGGTGTTACTAATAATCCTTTAGGTGAGTGTATGTAGTTAACATAATTTTTTAATTAATACAGAATTTAATAGGTAGCCAATGTAACAATGATAAAATTGGGCTAATGTGATCATGTTTTTGGTTCCACTCTGGCACCTGCAATTTGATCCAATTTAAGTTTATTTACTGAACTTGCTGGACATCCTTTCAATAATGCATAACAATAATCTGGTCTTGAGGTCATGAATGCATTATTTAATTTTTCAGCATCAGCAACAGAGAGCATGAGTCCTAATTTAGCAATATTCATGAAGTGGAAGAATGCTGTTCTACAAACATTGGGAACGTGATTTTCAAAGGACAGATTTGTATCAAATGTAACACCTAAGTTCTTTGCAGAAGAAAACGACTTAACAGTACATCCATCAAGAGTCAAATTATATTTTAGCAGCATATTTTTAGAGGATTTTGGTGCAATCATTAGAACCTCTGTTTTGTCGGAATTGAGTAGAAGGAAATTTCTGACCATCCGATCTTTGATTTCATTGATACACTCTGCTAATTTGGAGAATTGTGAACTTTCGTTGGGTTTAGAAGAAATATAAAGTTTGGTATTGTCTGCATAAAAGTGGAAATTATTCCATTATTCCTGATAATATATAGTTCTAAAAAAAAAGTCCTAAAACTGATCCCTGTGGCACTCCATACTTAACTTTTGTTAGATTTGACATTTCCTGGCTTACACATTCAAAGTGGTAGCGGTCTAATAAATAGGACCTAAACCATGCTTATGCAAATCCACTAATGCCAACAGAATTCTCCAGCCTATTCAAGAGAATGTCTTGACCTATTGTGTCAAATGCTGCACTAAGATCTAAAAGCACAAGAAGAAAAATGCAGCCACAATCAGATGATAAGATCAAGTCATTTGTAACTGATAAGTGCAGTCTCTGTACTGTGATGGGGCCTTAATTCTGACTGAAATTGTTAATATATTCCATTTCTCTGTAGAAATGAACATAGTTGGGAGGACAATACATTTTCTAGTATTTTTGACATAAATGGTAGAATTGAAATTGGTCTGTAATTAATCAAGCTGTGGCTTCTTAATAAGTGGTTTGATAACTGCCATTTTAAAGTTTCTTGGGACATGTCCTAAGGATAACGAGGAGTTAATAATATTATGAAAAGGTTCTGAGATTACTGGGAATACCTCTTTTAAGAGCTTAGTTGGTATTGGATCTAACATACATTTTGTGACTTTTGATTTTTTTATACGTTTTGTTAGCTCTTCCTGACCTATGACAGCGAAGCATTGAAGTTGCTTGTGAGCAATTGTTAGTTCATGTTAACAACTGTTAACAAATGGAACCTTATTCTAAAGCGTTACCATTATTTCCTCAGTAACTTTGATTTGGAGAGTTCATGAAGTGACTGAAATATAATTGTGAACTGGTTTCCCTTATATTTTGTTTTTAGATGTGGACAATCCGCTGTAAACCACACTCGTGAAATGGCCGCAAGAGCACTGGTTCCTTTTGCTCTGGTGACCCAAGTTCCCTCTACCATCCAGACTCTTCTGGAGGAGCTGCCTCAAGGACCTGGACCAGGAATCCAACATTACCACATCAATGGAACACTGCTACAGGTCTGTGAAGCCTCCTTAGCCACATGAGCTACACAAAAAACAAAACAAAATGTTCACAAACTGCTGTTACATTACATATTGTATATTTAATAAAATGTTTCCATGCCAAATATTTTGACTTGGTGCAATAGGTCTTATTTTTTTTTTTACCTTTTTGCCACTGTAGCCACTGTGAATTCTCACTGATCCAAATTCCAGCTCCTCATAACTTTCCATTAAACATTAAATGTGTTCTCATTGGCTGTGATTGTGTCACACTTTTCAGTGTGGACAGACAGATGGCTTGTTACTGGAATATTATTGCTAGGGATGTGCGGAATTACTAATTTCACTGACGTTTAAAAAAAATGGTGTAGTCGAATAGTGGACTAGTCTAAAAAGAAACCTACCTTCAGAAAAATACTTTAAAATACTTAATCTCTTAAATTCCTGAAAAGGGGCATTTATCTGTGATATGCTCACCTTGCATTATCATCATTGTACATTAAATATAGAACATGACATGCATTCACTGAATCCAGTTTTATTTATTGAAAACTATTGAATGAATAGTGCAACACCAATAGTGCAAACCTAACAGTTGTTCTAAATTGAATTAATAAAGTAAAAGTTAATTAATGTATTAAAACCGTGAGGACATTGTTGAAAATAATTAACAGACAAGTACACAGAATAAAAGATAGTTTAACCTGTTAAGTAGCCAGCACCTTTTGAATATAGCCTTCTTAATCAGCTGATTAAAAATGGCTACTTTTTACATTTTCTAGGCTACTTACTCAAAAGCATACATTTTTTGATGATCAAAATTAACGCAACGTCATGGTCCGGTAAAAATGTACTTGACTCACCTAAGTTGACTATCCTGCTCTTCAATAAGCCTGCTCGACGAAAAAAATTATTTACAAGCACACACAGATTTAAAGAAGACTCAAATGTGAAAACATGCATAGCGACATGTAACCCAACATTTCGGACATCCACATCTGATGTGCTTTTATAACTAATTTGCTGAGTTTGCTTGTCTAGCAAGAGGACATTTTCCTGTGCGGAGTGCGTGCCGCGTGTGAGAGAGAGAAGCACGCAGAGTCTGAAGTGAAATTAAACTTTGTATCTGCTCCAGATATTCTCTTTTTTAAATAATGTTTCTATTGTTAATTATATTTAAAATGTATAACATTTATATGACAGTAATTTAAGCAGAGTCTATGTAAAAATATAAAGTCAAGTGTAAAGGTGTAAAAACGTTGAACAGATTAATGGGGGGAAATATTAATTCCAGTGTCGAATAGCAGCATCAGAACCGTTTAGTCGACTAGTCTCGCACATCCCTAATTATTGCATTCCATTGAGTTAGGACACGTTGTAAGAGGGGGAGGACTTGATTTGGTATTCTTTCCTGCCGTGGCTACATTATATCTGCATGAAGATCCTGCAGATGTGGAGGGGAATAGACTGTTGAGGGTTTGTGTGAGGGATGTTGTGTGGGTGGGTGCTGTTGTGACAGGTGGTGGCAGATAACTTGTCTTCTGCTGTATTTTATGTGAAAATGGAATAAATTCTTGAAGTATTTATGTGAAATGCCTGCCTTCTAATGCTTCAACTGATTAATTGCCAAACTTCCTGTATTCTTCTCCTTTGCAGTGTTTTTCCAGCTCCCTATTCCAATATCCACTTTTTGTTATCAGACTGCATTTTGCTTTATTGAAAAAGTGTGCATAGCAATAGGTAGCAATTTAATTTACATAATTTCAATTTGATGCCCTTTTTCTTTGTATTGTTATTGTATTATAATAATTCCTGTTAATAAACTTTTTTATAAAACTTAAACATTTTATTTGTTATAATTCATATTGATTTGTTTTGGAATGCATACTGGTTTGGTAAATGTTTCTTACGTGTTTTTGTGAAATATAAGTGTGGCACGATGGAGGGCGGGACCTGGGCGTGATTACGCTCGCCCGGTCCCGTATTAGGCTGATCAAGCCGTCAAGAGGTATAAAGTCCACTCGCGGACGCGGTGTGGGAGAGAGAGATCGTTCATGGACATGTCTTCATGCGGTGCGCAATATTTGAGCTCTATTCACAAACAACATCTCAGACGTAGATCAATATTTCGGTTCACTTATAATATGCATTAAGAATGGCACCGGAGGGGAATTTTACCAGGTATTGAATAAGAAGCAAATTAAACTGCTGTGAATTTGCCTACAAACAGACACAGACAGGACTTCCTTTAGAGTTCAGAATGTCAAAATAAAAGCGTGAGGGTTTAAAAGTTAAAGGTGCACAATTGAGATATATTACTATTCTAATATATTATTATTTGTTTACAAATGATAATCATTGTGAAAGTGTGGAGGGCGGGGCCGGGTCGTGATTATACACACCTGGCTCCTTATCAGGCTTATCAAGCCTCCGAGAGGGATAAAGGCTGACTGCGGATGGTGGTGCAAGAGAGAGAGAGTTTACGGGCAGCTGCCCCGTTTGTGTTAGTGTGTGTGTGTCTTTTTATTTAATTAAATGTTGTTTCTATCATCAAGCCAGTTCTCACCTCCTCCTTTCCATTAATCCTGTTACAATCATATTTACATTGAATAGGTTCCAAAAAAAATAACTGTGTGAATGAAAAGTGAGCTGATATCTTACAACTAATTTGAACAAAAAAGAGATCCAGTTACAAGTTGAAAAAAAAAAAAAACAGATGACTTTTCTATTGACTTATACAGGAATTACTGTTAATTTTGATGCTACATTATCCAGTATACTAGAGGTTTGTGTTTCTTTACATATTAAAGAGTACACCCAATTAGTTCCACACAATAACGTAAAGCTATTATAAACTGATTATGCAAAAAACAACACTGTATCGGATCGGGATCGGCCGATACTGAGATTTCCGATATCGGAATCAGAAGAGAAAAAGTGGTATTGGTGCATCCCTAATTGTGACACCTGCTTTCTGTTAAACTGTATTTATTGTGCGGTGTCTAGCCTTTTTAGTGCAAGAGTGCAGTCGATCTGAAGTCATCATACACAGTTTTAGCATTCAAATGTGCATTTTTTTTCTTAAATTCAATGAATATTCGAAATTCAAATTTTTATTTGACAGCCCTAATAATCACCTTATTCGGAAGGTCCTTAAAATAGACAATTAATTGTCATAATCATGAGGGCCCTAAAACAGACTATTAATCATCATAATCGTGAGAACCGGCGGGGAAAAGCCTGTCGGCAGGCAGGGCCAGAGGGGCAGCCAAATTTCATAATCGTAACTGCCCTAGTCTGCCATAATGCCAGGTTGTGGGGTTGTTACCAGGGGGTTGCTTTGCAGTTGATGCTCTAAATGATTTTAGTGTATTGTTATGCAGGTGCTAGGGTGTTCTGGGGAATTGCTAGGTCGCTCTGTAATGGCCCAAGTCAGAAGAGCCCACCCCCAAGTCTCTTATATTGATTCTTTGCTATGACTTCAGGTTCCTCCTTTAATGTATGTCAGTTGGAATTTTTGCCTGTTTTATTGTGCACCAGGCAACAGTCCTAAACAGCTTAGAAATTTTTATAGCAGGCCCCTCTCTTCAACAAGCTGCATTATTTGAGGGGCCATTCCTGTCTGTTTTCATCAGTCTTTAGCTTTCTTAATGGACATTGCTGGCCTTAAGCAAATGTTACTGTGTGTTTTCATCTGAACAGAAAACAGACATGGTGCAAGAAAGTGAAAATGAAAAACAGAAAGGGGGTTGTGGGAAAACAGTTTGCAAATGTTGTTTTTCAGACCTAAATTAAGGACTTTTTGTTCTTCTGCTGAAGCAATTATGTCCGAGCACACTATAAAAATAGCTTCAACCTATACAGATTTCTGCAAAGTTTAAATTACGTAACACACCCACACTTTCACACAGCAAAAGAAAAAGGCCACAACCCTGGATTTGCATTACAGACTTTTCATACCTGGACAAAATGATGTCAGCGCAGTGTTTCAAAGTGCCATTTTGATTACATAACCAGCTTTGCTGAGTAAAACGCTTGAACCCCACTGAGTTCACCCAAAAATCCCTGTTGACACAACTCACTGGTTCCCTTTATAAGCCGGCTAATGAGGGAAACAGATTGAGCAGCACTAACCGAACCTGACGCCTCTGCCCCTGCTCGAGCATTCTGCAGCACTGCCAATCAACCACACTGCAACAGCTTCTTACTTAGATGTCCTCAGTAACATCCAGGTCACATGGGGAAAATAATCCACTGTGTGTTGTCAAAACAATAAATCAGATCAGCTGACATGGTGCACTCAGAGGGGGTTGAGCATGCACACACACAAATATTTTGAAGGTAAAGTATTGTATGCTGCTTTTGTTCAGCTTATGCACTGCACACTTGTATGTCTTAAAATTTTTAGTTTTGTTGCTTTAGACTTTAAATTAGCTTTGAAGACATCTGAATGCAAAGTGTACTTCCAAAAGTAAAATAAATCAATCAATTAATAAATAAATAACCTTTAGCAGATATACATATTTTAAATTTACAGTATTTCTCTTCTCTGGAAATGGACCAATCAAACCATTCTTTGGTGTCATTGCTGAGTAGCCCGCCCACAATGAAATGTCATTGGTTGTAAATCCTGCTCCACTGTATTTTAATCACCAAATAGATTGCCTGTGATCATGTTGTGCCACACACCATTTTGTTTTAGACAGGCAAATTACTTGTCACTGGAAACTTATTGCGTTGTGCTTGATTAGGTCACCTTGTGAGCGTATCGTATAAATATATTTTTGTGCTTGTTCTTTGTTCTCATTTTTGGCCAGCACCTGAATTCTGAGGCTGCTTCAATCGATAACAGCCTTTGAAATACGCTCACACATGCTTTGTTTCTGCTGTTATGAAAAGCCTGTAAAATAAAAAATCATGTCAAACTGATGAGACAATTGAGCCTAATTAGATTCAGATGTCCAGACTTTCCAAAACTGCTCATATACTGTAAAAGCATCCGCCTAGAAGTTGACCATGGTCGCGCCGGAGGTCGCTCGCCCCCTCGCCCGCACCGGGCGCCCGCTTTGCGCCATGTGTACGGGTGACCTCGCTCAGTGAGGAAGAACCGCTGCGCGCGGGTTCGTCTCGGGAGGGGGGACGCCACCACCTCCGCCTCTGCCTCGCTCTCTGGCTCGTTCCATCCGGCCTTCTTGCCCTCCGGAGCATTCGGTAATGATCCTTCCGCAGGTTCACCTACAGAAACCTTGTTACAACTTTTACTTCCTCTAGATAATCAAGTTTGATCATCTTCTCGGCGGTCCGCCAAGGCCCGCGAGGAGCCCCGGCGGGGCCGATCCGAGGACCTCACTAAACCATCCAATCGGTAGTAGCGGTAATAGTGGTGGCATAGTGGGCTAATGCACACAACTGTTAACCAGAAGGTTGCTGGTTCAAACCCTACAGCCACCACCATTTTGTCCTTGATCAAGGCACTTAACTCCAGGATGCTCCGGGTGGGATTGTCCTTGTAACAAGTGCACTGTCAGTCACTTTGGATAAAAGTGTCTGCCCAATACATAAATGTAAATGTAATGTAAAATGAGATTATATTAAACTCTAATGATGACGCGTGAGAGCAGCACCTTAGCTTGCACCTGACTGAGGAGAGGAGGAAAACACAGCTCACAGACCAGATGCACTCTAAACTTTCCAAACAGCTTCATGTGATGTAGATCGCAAATTAAGAGGGAATTATAATTCAAAAATACAACATAAGTAAATACAGAAGCTCTCTCGTTGTGGAATAAATGTAGCTGCCACTCCGCTGAAGCAAAACTTGCGTGTGGAGAGTCTTTAAAGGAAACACCCCGGTGTTACATCTTAAATGCAGTTATATTTAATGAGATATAGCTTTATTAAAGTTCAAATAATACAGAAGCAGATCATGTAAATAACTATAAACTCTGAAACTAGAATTTCTCTGTGCAGTCAGCACCTCTTCTATGAGTTGCGCGAATGTCTCGATGTAAGGGGGAGAGATTTAATCTGCATCCAGCTGATGCACACTCTATCACTGAGACACTCATCCCTCAAGCGCACACTTAATGCAGCTAGATTATAATGTGATGGCTTGCGACTTACTGAATCATAATATATGTCACTGTGCATTTTTTTATCATGAAGAAAATTTGCAATATGCAGATTTATTAACTAGAGAGTTTATTTTTTTGTGAGTTAAAGATGGATTGAAGTGAACAGAAAGTTGAGAGAGGAAAGTCTTCTCCTCATTATACACTGCAACACAATATGTTTTTGCACTTTTGTGTGCCTCATGTTTTTATCTGGTTGTCTGCATTTATGTCTGTTACTCTGTTTCTTATTTTCTTTTTAGTCTTTTGTTGTGAAGCACTTTGTGATGTCTGTTCTTGAAAGGTGCTATATAAATAAAATGTACTTATCTATATGTGCGCATGTCTTTGTTGCTGTGTACACCCTGCTGAATTATGGACCTCAATGGGGTGTTTATTTTTGCTCTTAGCCGCTGCCTTTGGTTTGTGGTCAGTCACAAGTTGTGTAGTTTGTCACTATAAATACATGCACCTTCGAGGGAGCACGAGAGGCCGGCCGTCACTGGCCTTCCCCCTGACCATGTTAGCAGTACTTGGATAGATGTGTGGGATACAGGGTGTGGGCCTGCAGTGTCAGGGGGTGTCTGCAGCTGGAAAGCCAGGTCTGGTATTTCATGGTCAAACTTGTTTTGCCCTATGCCTCTTCCACCCAGGGCATAATGAGTGGCCTCCATGTTGTGGCCGTAACCCAGTATAGAGATTCTATTTCAGCCCAGCCTACACTCTTTAACTGGGTTGTCATGCATATAACCGTCTGTGGCAGGGCAGAGGGCGGGTCCGGGTCATGATTATACACACCCGGTCCCTTATCAGGCTAATCAAGCCTCCAAGAGGGACAAAGGCCGATGGCAGACGGTGGTGCGATGAGAGAAAGATAATTTACGGACATGTCCGTCATGTGTGTGTTTGTCCTTTGTTTTAAGTTTAATCATTAAAACCTTATTTGTATTGTCAAGCCGGTTCTCGCCTCCTCCTTTACCTTAAATCCTTTACACCATCTTACTATTGACTATCCACTTGCTTGAATATTCCTCTACTGTTTCTCTCTCTCTCTCTCTCTCTCTCTCTCTCTCTCTCTCTCTCTCTCTCTCTCTCTCGTGCTCTCTATGATTTTCTACTGTTGTCTTTCTATGATCTCTTATCTTTCTATAATTCCTCTGTCTGATTTCTCTGATCACTCTTTAGGATTTCCATATCTTATCTCTGTATAAATTCTATGTCTGATCTCTGGGATTTCTCTGTCTAATCTCTCTATATGATTTTTATATCTGATTTCTCAGACCTCTCTCTGATTACTTTCTGTGACTCTTGCCTGATATCAGTGACCTGATCTCCAAATGATTTGTGTCTGATTTGTCTTTGATTTATCTCTCTGATTTCTGTCTGATCTCCATGATTTCTCTGTCTTATCTTTCTCTGCTTTATCTGCCTTATCTCTATGATTATCTATCTGATCTCTATGTTTCCTCTTTGATATATCCGTGTGATTTATCTGTCTGGTCTCTCTTTGATTTCTCTGTGCGAGTTCTTTATCTCTGCAATATCTTTCTCTTATTTCTCTCTGTTACTTCTGTCTGATCTCTCTCTAAGATTTCTTTCTTATCCACATGTGCTGTCGCTGCTAAGATCCTGCCTGACAGACACACTGACCCCAGTCTGGAAGTGAGCAGGACTGTGACTTTCCCATGCCGTTTCCATGGCTGTGGCTCGCCACAAGGTGGGCACTGTCTGTCCTTTATATTAACCCCTACTTTCATTATTTGCATGTATATCAGCTATTGTGGTCCCATGAACAAGCAGAGTTCTGGCTAGCCTGCCATGGAGGGCCTGTACACACCTCTGCCCAAGACTTACTACAATACTTACTCATCTGTGTAAAGCGAGCTCTATGTGTTCTGTGCTCCTTTTTCAAAGAATGCTCTCTGCTCACTAACCCAGCACAGGGACACCAGCGCTGCAGTGTGCTCAACACAGCAATGTGCCCAATAAAATAATGTTTACCACAATGCATTTAATAAGATTGAGTAGGTGTGTCCAAATGTATTAATGGTACTGCATACTGCATTTATAGTAGAAGAGAAACATTTAGGTCATGTTTAGTGCATTATAGCAGAAGAACAACTTGATATACAGGAATAAAGAGGAAATTAATGAGAAATGACATCCCCAAATAATAATGATTGAATTTGGGGTAATAATGGTACCCCAAACAACCAAACCACAAATAACACAGGAGTCAGGCTGTTAGACTTGGTCGCTCTGTGTTTTCCGGTAATCCTGTTCATTTGCATTTTAAGCAGTAATGTGCATTTAAAGAGAGCAACAGAGGGACACAAACAGATGAAGCCAGACATTCAGAGAGCAGCAGAGTCCGTGTTATTAATATCTGAATGATGGACTACTGACGTCATTATGAACACTGGCCCTCTTGTTCTTAACCATGCTCATGAGCATTTGCTGCACTGATGTCTTTCTCTCACAGACACACACACCCGCAAATATTAGACGTGCCTTTTGTGTGAGATATGGACCCAGAATTATCTTTATGCCCATGGGCAGCACATGTGATGCTTTACCCTCAGCATCCCCATCCAGTGTGGACTTGTAACATATGTGTTGCTCTCAATTACATGACTGAGAACCAGTCAGGAAATATTCTCAATCACTCTGTTAGGCCTGCACAATATATAGAATTTATAAAAATATTGTGTTCCACTTTATATTACATGTCTTAACTGCTGAGTACATATCTTAATTTATTACACTGTATGCAGTGTCTATATATATATATATATATATATATATATATATATATATATATATATATATATATATATATATATATATGTGTGTGTGTGTTTACGGAAGCCCTCAACCGCAAGGTGGTAAGAAAAAAAATCTGCACATTTTTCCCCCATTTTTTTTTTCAAAATTTGTGTCAAATCAGGAAATCTGTATGAGTTCCTACCCCTACATCTTCATTAGTGTAAAAAGTTAAAAAAAATATTAGAATAGTATGTAAAAATAGCATATATATGATATTAAATATACTTTAATAAAGTCTAGGTTACGGACGTAACCTCCATTCCCCGATGGAGGGAACGAGACGTTGTGTCGAAGAAGCGACAATAGGGGTCTCTCTTGAGCACCGAATAAACCTCTGATCTATGAAACAAGGCCAATGAGAAGTTGGCAGACAGAATTTGCATGTCCCGCCCCCGGACACACGGGTATAAAGGCGGGGAAATGCGTCTGTTTCATTCAGGATTTTTCTGAGGAGCCGGAAATGGTCCGGCCACAACGGTGGCTCGGCTCAGCGATGTGGCCAGGAGGACACAACATCTCGTTCCCTCCATCAGGGAATGGAGGTTACATCCGTAACTTAGACATTCCCCATCTGTCACTCACTTCAACGTTGTGTTGAAGAAGCGACACTAGGGGTCCAATTAAAATCACGCCATGCGCTGAGCTGTGTACGTGTACTGCTAACCCAGGAGCAGGCAGGTACATGATGTGCCAAAACGACCAGCTGTATCAGACTGCACGTACCCCTCCCAATGCCCCACAAAGTCGTCAGAATCCTTATAGTTACCCTAGACAGGGGAACAAGGCAACGCTTGCCAACTTGGGAACGGGCCGAGCCTAGCCGGGCCTCTTTTCTCTCTATGTTTCTCGCATAGAGGGAACAGCTGGGGCCCTTACATGCACCGGGGAAGGGGTCTTACCCAGTTTCCTATTCTTTCAGGGGGAAAAGACCCTCCGGAGACCACACCTGCCCAGAGAGGGGGAGGTAAGAATGGTGAATACACCACATGGGCTTTTAGGTCACATGTGGGAAGTGGCGCGTTGCTACAGACACGGCGACCGGGGGGCAGTGTGAACTGCCCAAGGGAGATGGGGGTCCGCTCATAAGGGGACCGTACCATAGAAAAAAAACATGGGGGTAAGTCCACGTAGGAGCCCTGACCTGTGGAGCACCTATTCCATTACAGGGAGATTTTAGTACCCGAAGTGGATTGGGTCGGCGAATTCCTATGCCGAATTGCGGACCCCGAGGGCTAGGGAGGAGTCATCCAGGGAGCCGAGTGAGTGGGATCTCCTGGGAGAAAAAGCGTACGGTTTTAACTCAACCAAGGGAAAAGGCGCTAGGTGCAAATGATCCACCTGGCCTGTCCGTCAGCATGTTACCGAGTTCTACTGGCTCGGACATGAGAAAACACAGGACGAAACTGACTCTACCCTGAGATTGTAGAATCTCGTAAAGGTATTACGTGTTGCTCAACCTGCTGCTCTGCATATGTCTGCCAGGGAGGTGCCTCTGGCCAGTGCCCAAGAGGACACAACACTCATTGTTGAGTGTGCTCGGACCCGCAAAGGGGGGGGCACGGCCTGGGTGTGATAGGCCAATGAAATGGTGTCCACCACCCAGTGGGAGAGCCTCTGTTTGGAAACAGCATTCCCTTTCTGCTGTCCACCAAAGCAGACAAAGAGCTGCTCAGAATGTCTAAAGTTCAGCGTGCGGTCAAAGTAGGTACGCAAAGCATATACCGGACACAGCAACGAAGGGGCTGGGTCTGCCTCCTCCCGGGGCAGTGCTTGCAGGTTCACTACCTGGTCTCTGAAGGGGGTGGTAGGAACCTTGGGCACGTAGTCCGGCTGCGGTTTAGGATCACATGTGTGTTTGCCGGACCGAACTCCAGGCAAGTATCGCTGACAGAGAACGCTTGCAGGTCCCCAACCCTCTTGATGGAGTTGAGTGCGATTAGCAGGGCTGTCTTTAGAGAGAGGGTCCTAAGTCCAACTGATTCTAGCGGCTCGAAGGGGGGTCTCTGAAGGCCCTCAAGGACCACTGAGAGATCCCAGGAGGGGATGACATGGATTGAACCTCCGGGCGCCTCTTAGGAACCTGATTATCAAGTCGTGCTTACCCAAATACTTGCCTCTACTGCATTGTGGTGGGCTGCAATAGCAGCTACATACACCTTCAAGGTGGACGGGGACAGCCTCCCTTCCAATCTCTCCTGCAGAAATGAGAGCACTGACCTTACTGCGCCTTTGTGGGTCTTCGCCCCGAGAATAACACCAAATCGCAAACAAGTGCCACTTTAGGGCATTAGTAAGTTGCCTGGTTGAAGGGGCTCTAGCTTGGATGATTGTGTCTACGACAGCAGGAGGTAGATCAGCTAGATCTTCTGCGTCCCATCCAGGGGCCAGACATGGAGCTTCCAGAGGTCTATGCCAGAGCGTGCCCCGTCCCTGAGAAAGAAGGTCTTTCCTCTGGGGAATTTGCCAGGGAGGGGCTGTTGCGAGGAGTACGAAGTCCGAGAACCAAGCCCGGGTGGGCCAATAGGGAGCCACTAGAGTGACTTGTTCCTCGTCCTCCCTGACCTTGCACAGAACCTGTGCAAGAAGGCTCACTGTGGGAGATGCGTACTTGCGCAGCCCCATGGGCAAGCTGTGTGCCAGTGTGTCTGCCCCGAGGCCATACCAGAGTGGGCAGTGGGAGGTCTCTTGGGAGGTGAACAGGTCTACCTGAGCCTTGTCGAACTGCTCCCAAATCAGCTGGACTGACTGGGGGGTGAAGCCTCCACTCTCCACTGGGCAAACGTTGTCGTAATAGCACGTCCGCCACCACATTGAGGTTGCCGGGGATGTGAGTGGTGCGCAGCGACTTGAGAATACAGTCAACAACTCTAGGCAGTTGATGTGCCAGCGGGGCCCCTTTCCAATGGCCTGCGGCTGCGTGCCCGTTGCACACGGCACCCCAACCCATTTTTTGAGGCGTCGGTCGTGACCAGGACGCGTCGGGACACCTGCTGCAAAGGGACTCCTGCCCGCAGAATGTAGAGGTCTGTCCAGGGTTTGAATGTTTGGCGGCGGGCAGGGGTGCCGCGGCACCATGCTCGTCTCGGGACTCGAGTCTGGAGCCAGTGCTGAAGTGGTCTTATATGCATCAACCCCAGTGGCGCGACCACCATGGAGGACGCCATATGCCCCAGGAGCCTCTGGAAAAGTTTTAAAGGGAACGCAGTGCCTGGCCTGAAGGCGGCGAGGCATTCCAGCACTGACTGCACGCGCTCATTGGTGAGGCACGCTGACATTGAGAATAAGTCTAACAGAGATGCTTTGAACTGTGGCGAGCTTACTCTTTTCCCAGTTGACCTGAAGCCCTAAGTGGCTGAGGTGCCTGAGCACCTGGTCCCTGTGGGTGCATATTAAAGCCCGGGAGTGGGCCAGGATGAGCCAGTCGGCGAGGTAGTTGAGTATGGAGATCGCCAGCCGCATCGTCCTCAATCCAATGGGAAGAAGGAATGACGCAGGGGGGGCGGCTGGAGTGGCATTCCTTCGGTTTAAGGAAAGCCGCAACTGCAAAGTTGCCATGGACAAGTTCTCACAGTGAAAACATGAACCATCCACAAACGCTGCCTCGTATTTCCCCACCTTTATACCCGTATGTCCGGGGGCGGGACATGCAAATTCTGTCTGCCAACTTCTCATTGGCCTTTTTTCATAGATCAGAGGTATATTCGGCGCTCAAGCGAGACCCCTAGTGTGAATAAAAATTCACTAATTTTCTTACCCTCATGCCATCCTATCTGTGTATGACTTTCTTTCTTCTGCAGAGTAGTAAACAGGGTCCAAAACTTTGAAGCTCCAAAAATCACATAAAGACAGCATAAAAGTAATCTATAAGACTCCAGTTTAATCCATGTCTTCAGAAGAAATATGACAGATGTAAGTGAGAAGCAGATCAATATTTAAGTCCTTTTTTAATATAAATTCTTCTCCCTGCCCAGTAGGTGGCGATATGCATGAAGAATGTGAATCATTAAAAACAAAAGTAGAAGAATGTAAAAGTGAAAGTGGAGATTTATGTTTCAAAAATTACATAAATATTGATCAGTTTTTCACCCACACCTATCATTTCGTTTCTGAATACATGGATTAGTTTTTGGATGACTTTTTCCTGCCTTTATGTGATTTTTGGACCTTTAAATTTCTGGTCACCAAATTGTATGGACCTACAGAGCTGAAATTTTCTACTAAAAATCTTTGTGTTCTGCAGCAGAAAGAAAGTTATACATAGAGATAATTAACATTTTTTGGTGAACTATCTGTGGCAGCGGGGGTGTGGTCAAGTGCCCGTCCGAAGGGAGAAAGCGGTAAGGGCGCTTGCACCTGAGCTAAATTATGTCTAACACCTGTCTCTAATTTCAGTGAGTATGGGGAGAGCGGCATAAAGAGAGCACCAGTGCCTCCAGAGAGGAAGAGAGAGCGCCAGTCTAGTGTTGGCGAGCCAAGTTCAGAAAGTCTGCGTTCATTATAAATACCCTTTTTGTTCAGCTCTGTAATTTTACTTTGGAAAGATTAAAAAGCCTTACCTTTGTGTTCCACCCTGTTTCCGCGTCCTTCCTCCTCTGAAGAAGTTAAATCTTGTTACACTGGTGCCGAAACCCGGGAACAAAAAAAAAAAAATATTCGTCCATGGAGAAGGGTCACCCCGTAGAGTCCTCCCAGCTGGCCGAAGTTCTCCAGTCCCTCGCTACTTTACATCAGAGCCACCAGCAGTCTCTGCTTGAGCTCAGGCAGGACCAAGATCGGCGTTTTTTTGAAATCATGCGGGCTCAAGCGGAGGATCGACTCGTCATCCGGAGCCTACTCAGCCAGGAGGCCGCACCAGCCACAGCCGCGACCCCGGACACCCACGCCATGCCGCCCCCGATCACGTTACAGAAGATGGGGGCGAGTGATGATGCAGAAGCGTTCCTCGATCTGTTTGAACGAACCGCTGAGATTTGGGGCTGGCCGCAGAGTCAGTGGGCAGCTCGCCTGGTTCCTCTTCTGTCCGGGGAAGCCCAACTTGCGGCTCAACAATTGCCGGCATCAAGCCTCCTGGTCTATGGGGACCTCAGAAAAGCCATCCTGCAACGGGTTGGTCGGAGCCCCGAGGAAAGCCGTCAACATTTCCGGGCTATGAAGCTGGAGAAGTCCGACCGCCCGTTCGCCTTTGCCCAGCGGCTCCGTGATGCCTGTCGAAGGTGGCTGCTAGTGGGGGACCGCGACGTCGAGGGACTTGTCGATCAGGTGGTGCTGGAGCAGTTCATTCATCGGTTGCCAAGGAAAACGGCGGAGTGGGTCCAGTGCCACCGCCCGGCGTCGCTGGAGGAAGCCGTCCAGTTAGCGGAGGACCACATGGCAGCGATCCCAAGGGCGGATGAGCTCTCTCTCTCTCTCTCTCTTCCCCCTCCCCCTGTGTTTTCTTCCGCTCTTCCCCATCCCCCTCAACCCTCTCCCTCTGTCCTCTCTCCAGGTCCCGTTCCTGCCCCCCGCAGGCGAGGAGCCTGGCTGAGACCAACATCCCAAACATCAGTCTCATCCCGTCCCTTCCCCACAACCTACAGCCGCTCTCCCCCTCAGGTGGGAGCGTCCGCCGAAGCAGGTATGGGTGTCGCGCCTGGGCCGGCCTGCTGGAGATGCGGCGACCCGAGCCACTTCCGTGATCAGTGTCCGATGATGGAGGGGGGGACGGTGGTTCGGGTTTCCGATCCCCCGCATGTCGCCCCCGATCGGGCTGGAGCGTACCGGATTCCGGTAAGAATCCAGGGGGGTACACACCAAGCTTTGCTGGATACCGGTTGTAATCAAAACCACCATCCATCAACGCTTGGTTCAACCCGGGGCTTTGAGCACGGCTAAGCGGGTAAGGGTGAGGTGTGTGCATGGGGATATTCACAACTATCCGATGGTGACTGTGCTAATTAAATTACGAGGGAAAAAACATAGAGTGGAGGCAGCGGTTAGTTCCCGCCTCACCCATCCTCTGATTTTGGGAACCGATTGGCCTGCATTTAGGGAACTATTAGGGAGTATTTGTAAGGATGGGTCCTGCACTAAAATGGGGAGATGTGCGATGTGCGATGCTTTGGCCGGGGCCATCCTCGACCATTACGGATCGGGATGATGAGGGAAGGGGCGGGCCTTCCGCCCCTCCTCTCCGCAGGGAATTCCCTGACGCGGATTTCCCTTTGGAACAGTCACGGGATGAATCCCTTTAAGCACGCCTTCGACCAGGTGAAGACGATTGATGGTCAGCGTCTTCAGCCGGACATCGCTCTCGCTTATCCCTATTTTGCAATTATAAATGACCGGTTATATAGAGTGACGCAGGACACTCAGTCAAAGGAAAATATTACTCAGTTATTGATTCCACGGAGCCGCCGGGAAATGTTATTCCAAGCGGCTCATTATAATCCCATGGCAGGTCACCTAAGAGAAAGAAAAACACTTCTTCGTCTAATAGCCCGTTTTTATTGGCCGGGCATTAGCGGTGACGTCCGCAGGTGGTGTGCGGCGTGCCGCGAGTGCCAGCTGGTAAACCCACCGGCCACCCCAAAAGCGCCATTGCGCCCTCTTCCGTTAATCGAGGTTCCCTTTGAAAGAATTGGAATGGACCTCGTCGGGCCATTAGAGCGGACAGCACGAGGACATCGCTTTGTGTTAGTCCTAGTGGATTACGCAACACGATATCCGGAAGCAGTGCCTCTAAGCAACATCTCAGCACGTAGTGTGGGGGTTCCAAAAGAAATCCTCACCGATCAAGGCACAACATTTATGTCACGCACACTTCGCGAACTTTACGATCTGTTGGGCATTAAATCGATTCACACTAGCGTGTATCATCCACAGACAGATGGCCTAGTGGAACGTTTTAACAAAACCCTCAAGAACATGATTCGTAAGTTTGTACACGAGGATGATAAAAATTGGGACAGATGGCTCGATCCCCTGTTGTTTGCTGTGCGAGAGGTCCCGCAAGCCTCAACCGGCTTCTCTCCGTTTGAGCTACTGTATGGTCGACGCCCACGCAGTGTCTTGGATATCATACGTGAAGACTGGGAGGAGGGACCTTCGAATAGTAAGAATGAAATTCAGTACGTGCTTGATCTCAGAGCAAAACTCCACACTTTGGGGAAATTAACACAGGAGAATTTGCTCAGGGCTCAAGAACGCCAACGCCGACTGTACGACAGGGGAACGCAGCTAAGGGAATTTGCACCGGGAGATAAAGTTCTTGTATTGCTTCCCACATCGAGCTCCAAATTACTCTCAAAGTGGCAAGGGCCCTTCGAAGTCACACGACGAGTGGGGGATCTTGATTATGAGGTTAAGCGAACCGATAGAGGAGATGCACGTCAAATATACCACCTCAATCTCCTTAAATTATGGAGGGAGGCAGTCCCTGTGTCGCTGGCTACGGTAATTCCAGAGAGGGCGGAGCTCGGACCGGAGGTTAATCCAAAGCCCGATCACAATGCCCCGGTCACTTGTGGAGAGCACCTCTCCCCGTGCCAACGATCAGAGGTTGCCAGGTTGCAAAGAGAGTTTGCGGACGTGTTTTCTCCTCTACAGGGTCGTACGAACCTCATCGAGCACCACATCGAGACCGAGCTGGGGGTGGTGGTTCGTAGCCGCCCTTATCGCCTCCCCGAGCATAAGAAAAAAGTTGTTCGGGACGAATTGAATGCGATGCTCGATATGGGGGTAATAGAAGAGTCCCACAGCGACTGGTCCAGCCCGGTCGTTCTTGTCCCCAAGAGTGACGGGTCGGTGCGGTTCTGTGTCGACTACCGAAAAGTCAATGCGGTGTCTAAATTTGACGCGTACCCAATGCCCCGGGTTGATGAACTACTCGATCGGTTAGGTACGGCTCGCTTTTATTCGACCCTGGACTTAACAAAGGGTTATTGGCAGATCCCCTTGACACCAATTTCCCGTGAAAAAACAGCCTTCACTACGCCGTTCGGATTACACCAATTTGTGACACTTCCGTTCGGTTTGTTCGGAGCCCCAGCCACGTTCCAGCGTCTGATGGACCGTGTCCTTCGCCCGCACTCCGCTTACGCCGCTGCCTACTTAGATGACATCATTATCTATAGTAATGATTGGCAGCGGCATATACAACATTTGAGGGCGGTCTTGAAGTCGCTGCGGCGGGCGGGACTCACAGCAAACCCCAAGAAGTGCGCGATTGGGCGTGTGGAGGTACGGTATCTGGGGTTCCACTTGGGTCATGGCCAGGTGCGTCCCCAAATTGATAAGACCGCGGCGATTGCGACTTGCCCTAGACCTAAGACCAAAAAGGGGGTGAGGCAGTTCCTGGGGCTGGCTGGCTATTATAGAAGATTTGTTACACTATCCTTTTAGCGGAGTGTTGCTTTAGTGTCCAAATATTTTTGGGGCCATGTAATGAGTGGTGAAATAAAGATGACATTGGATTGTTTGCCGCTGAGTTAATACAATGAAATTCTGTGGTATAAGTAATGGTTATTTACACAATCTCTCTCACACACAAATACACAGGCAGAATCCATGTCTGGTGACACGTGGTGCATTTCTAGACCTGCTGAGCTGTCTTTGTGGCTGTCTTCCTGTTCCTGTCTTAGGCATGAGCTGAAATTCACATGTGTGTCAAAGAAAAGACCAATATTATGTGCTGTTTTCCTAATGCATAAACTCCAGTCTAGTTTAAATACCATAGAAATGGGGCCTGGGTAGCTCAGCAATTAAAGACGCTGACAACCACACCTGTGTGCTGAGTGACTCCAGTCAGGTCTCCTAAGCAGCCAATTGGCCCGATTGCTAGGGTGGGTAGAGTCACATTGGGGTAACCTCCTCGTGGTCGCTATAATGTGGTTCTCGCTCTCGGTGGGGCACGTGGTGCGTTGTGCGTGGATGCCGCGGAGAATGGCTTGAGCCTCCATGTGCGCTAGGTCTCCACGGTAACGCACTCTACAAGCCACGTGATAAGATATGCAGATTGACGGTCTCAGACGCAGAGGCAACTGAGATTTTTCCTCCACCACCCGGATTGAGGCGAGTCACTACACCACCACGAGGACTTGGAGCACATTGGGAATTGTGCATTCTGAATTGAGGAGGAAAAAAAAGAAATACGGTGTCTGTTTAAAGGGATATTTCATCCAAAAAAAAATCTGTCAACATTTGCTCACCCTCATGTTGTTTCAAACCCATATGACTTTCTGTCTTCCGTGGAACTTAAAAGAAGAAGTTTTAGAAGAGTATCTAAGCTGCTTTCTTTCACACTATTAAAGTAAATGGCGACCAACGACTGTCAAACACTACAAAGGACAAAATGCTCCATAAAGGTCTCATTAAATTAGCCCATATGACTTGTGCACTTTATTACAAATCATCTGAAGCCATACAATATCTTTGTCTGAGTAACAGGACTGAAATCTTGCTTGACAAATGTGGTCACGGATTAATTTTCAATTGAAAAAAGCTGCTTTGACAATTTTTTTCCTTGTGTGATTTACAGAAGAAAGAAAGTCATACGGGTTTGCAAATAATGGAAGAATTTACATTTTGGGGTGAACTTTCCCTTTAAGATTTTGTTTTTGAGTGTGCTGGAGGCATGTGGGTATTTGATATCAGAAGAATGCTTAACTTGGCAGCTGGTGCGATTGTGCCGGTGTGACCCAGTTAAGGGGGGGGGGGGGGGGGGGTGTTTGCGGGCCCCATGTGCCCATAAGCCCCATCACTTACATAACAAACGGTGGGCAGGAATAGGAGCACACACACACACACACACACTCACCTTGTGTTGTCCACAGATTTATTTATACACTCTGCCCTGTACTCGCAGTCTAAACAGCCTCTTAATCACTGTCTGACTAATAACTTTAACTTTAACTGTGAACACCAGTAACATACAACTTGTCCATACAACTTGTGAACTTTATTTTTGTGTCAATATTTTCTGAAAATCATATGGACTACTTTTTAGGGCGCTTTATTTAAATTTGTGGAGTTTGATATGCTTTCATTGTCAAACATTCTTAACATCAACCTTATGTGTTTCACAGAAGAAATGTCATTCAGGTTTGAAATGTCACGAGAATGAGTAAATGGCAACATAGACTCATGAACGTTACAATAACTAAATTTTTGCAAACTGAGTTTTACGTGGCACGTTCTTCATTTCATCACTGTTTCCTGGTGAAATTGACACTAGAGACACAACAACTGCTGTATTTATTATTCATTTCTCAAATCATGACTACAACGACTGATTATGACTTTATAAATATGTGGTTGTTTCAGAAAATGTGCTGTTCATTTCGCATTTTGTTTTGGACATTATCGGTTAGGTTTAAGTTAATGTTGTCTGTTTTGTGTTACCTCTCATTTGATTTTAGATCACTATTGGTTAGGGTTAGGTTACATTTTTAGGTTAGGGAGGTACGTTTTTCTCATTAAAACCTCCATTTAATGTTCACTTTTAAAAACTTTGTCTTATTACTACACCAATGCAATTGCCTTTGGTGCCCCCTGCTGGACATTTCAATGGGAAACTGCAGCCAAACTTGCTAGAAGCCACATAATTTATTTTAGCAAAAATGCTGCCACGGTCACGTAATGTTCATGAGACCAGGCTGGTAAATGTTGATGTCATTGAAAAAAATATATTTAGATATATAAATATAATATAGATATATTATTTATTTTCTTTTCTGTTTATATTTCTCTCTGGCTTACTTTCTCTCTCTTTCCTTAAGTGTGCTATTCAGAGGTGTTTGTATTCTCAGTGAAGATGTATTTAAGAAATAAACACATCTATCTCTCACACTTGAAGCTGGAAAAGGAACTGAACAATCTGCTTTTTCAATCGTCTTGGAAGTTTTAAGTAGGGGCTGAAATTGTTTCTGGGCAGTTCCTGCATGTATTCTGGTCCTGATGTGTGTGTGAGGCCGAGAACTGTTAGTAGTTTTACACTGAGACTGTTTGCAGAGTTTGTGATGGTGGTTAGCTGGACATGAGAGGGATAGGTTTTTGAGCATGTGTGGATCATACAAGTACCTCCTGAGAAATTCTGCCATCTCTAAACACACCTCCACACATTTTGTCTTTCCCTCTCTTGCTCGCTTTTTGATGGCTAAAAGCATAATAATCTTCATCTGCATCCAGATTGAACACTTACCAAGTGCCAAATGAGTGTAAAAATGAGTTTGAACTGAAAAAATTGGAAGTCCAATTAAATATAATATAAGCAATTTGTTTTAAATCAAGACATGTGAGTCTTCTAACAACTTTTATAACTTATTATTCACATTTAGCAATAACAACAGTGACAAAAACATGAAAGAAAAAAAATCACAATATGTCTTAACATTTTTGTAACAGGTGCCATTTTATCAAGAGAATGAGACTGGCTCATCTCAAATATAATATTGCAAGTGACTCAATGACCTCCGCGGTTTGTCACAAATACACAAGGACAATTAATAAAAATAAAACAAAATGTAGATTCATGGCCAGTAAGAAGTAACTATGGACAGTATTTTATTTTTTGTTTTTAATTAATTTGCCATTGGCAGGTGTTTCTAGCCTGGTCTCATGAAAATGACGTGAATGTGGCAAAGTTTTTGCTAAATTATGTTACATGATTATATTACATTTTGCACTTGATCCTTACAAATTGCCACTGATTGCAGTGTATCACCATTATTTCTATCTATCAGGTAAATAAATGATGAGTAGCACTTGCATACACACTTGTCAGTAGGTGGTTGACAGTATAGGGGTCACCCACTGTGGGAAAGTGTTTTCATGCTTACATCTGCTGTGCACGTTCCTGAGCCATCTGGGTTTTGTTTTTCACAGTTTGGGTAATGATGGGAGAGCATGATGTGCAATCCATGTGTGTACTGGTGTGTGGTTACTACTGTAGTGAGTACAGACAGCACACTGTTTTCCTGCACCATAAACTCAAGCTGAACATTCCGAAAGAAAATGATACACACATACTTGAACAGCTAGTGCAACGAAACGTCTTTCTTCCATGGAATGCAAAAGGAGATATTTTGAAGAATGTTCATGCCGTTCTTTTCAGTATAATAAAAGCATACTTTGACCAGGGGCTGTCAAGCTCTCAAAACAAAACTGAACAATATTCAAAGTCATACACTTTGGTCTGCTCCTCCCACAAAGATATTGTATGGCTTCAGAAGACTTGAAATATAGCGCATGTCACGTGGACTACTTTTATATGGTGTTTTTTGTCACTATTGGAGTTTCAAAGTGTCACAAGTAACTTCTTCAGAACATAGAAAGAAATCTTATTGGTTTGGAACCACATAGGGGTGAGTAAACGATGACAGAGTTGTTATTTTGGGTGATCTATCCCTTTTGTTTTTTCATCGTTTTAACATGTATTTATTTTTTATGAAGAGGCCAGAAGAGAACAGCCTCTCAAGTGTTTTGGTCACAGTTTGCCAATGTTTGATTTTACGGCTGTGGGTTTCATATTCTTTTGCCAGTGACTGTGACATTGCTATTTTTATGAGAGCACATAGTTTGATCATTGAGACTTGGTGGTCGTGGCATTGATGAAACCACAGTTTTCTCTATGAGTCAGAATGGGATGGTTTGTTTGTAACTCTCTTTGGACATTTCACTGTGGTATATTCAATGTTTCATAAAGATTACAAGACATCTCCAGAAGTACTGTTTTCAAACTCACAGACACATATTGTCTGCTGCTGTCTGTCCTGCTGAGAAATGCTTTTAATTTCAGAGATTATTCATTGCGCTCTCCAGAGGGCCTGTTTGATAGCCTCTTTCTCTCCATGTTCTGTGTCACTTTCCATGAATAAAGTACTCTTTGTTGTCCCATAACTTTTTAAAAAGGCATTACAGGCATAAATCCCATTTTATAAATAAGTTTATTATTTGTATTATTATTGTGAGGATTATTAGATTTGTTAGGTAAACCACTATCTAACATAAACTCAATGTGTAGCATGAAAAGTAGCTTGTTATAAACACAAAATGTCTGAATCTTCATATTTAACCTTTAGTCTTACGTTTTGCATGGAACCCTGTGACATTTGATTTTCCATGTTGAAGCATGCAATAAATATATATATATATATATATATTCAGTACTGTTACCAAAGTGATTGTAAATAGAAAGAAAATTATTTATAAATTATTATTATTATTCATGGGTTTTATTTTATGTATTTACTTGAAACCAACTTGCTAGCCTTTATTGAGTGATAGCTTAATCTATGCTTAATTTGCAACTGTTACTTGCAACCCTGTTACCCGTCTGTCACTCACTTCGACGTTGTGTCGAAGAAGCGACACTAGGGGTCTCTCTTGAGTGCTGAATATGCCTCTGATCTATGAAAAAAGGCCAATGAGAAGTTGGCAGACAGTATTTGCATACCCCGCCCCCGGACATATGGGTACAAAAGGGCGCTTCGACAGCGCAGTTAAAAGAGTTGTTTTCTTTAAAAGAGTTAGTTTATCTAAAAGAGCAAATACACAGCTGGCGTTGAAAGTCCTTTTCAGGACGCGTCTTTTTAAAGACGTTTTTTCCACCTCTGTGTAGTTTCTGGATGTGGTTGATGTTGTTCCCCCCACCTCTGACTTGAAGCTTTCTTTTGTCATGAGAGAAAGCCACTTCAGCCACCCCCCATGCCTCGCCTCCTTCCTACGGGATTGGGGCAGGTGCCGCGGGCGATGAAGGCTACTTGGGGATAATGACGGGTTCCGTTTCGCCGGGTAAACCCCCTCGAACCACCCGCCTCCCCAGCACACTTGCTTGCTTCCGTCCGAGCTCGGAATGAGTGATTTCTCACCAGTGGTTCATGTTCTCAGTGCGAGAACATGGCCGTGGCAGCATTGTGGTCATGGCTTTCTTTTGTCATGAGAGAAAGCCACTTCAGCCACCCCCGCGCCTCGCCTCCTTCCTACGGGATTGGGGCAGGCGCTGCGGACTGGAACTGGTCGAAATGCGGGAGGTAGACAAGTCACACCTTCTTGAACACCCCCGTCAACCAGCTCAGTCCATTCGGTTGCACTGTTGACGACTCCGCCCAGCAGTCCTCAGCGGTGAAGTAGCAGATGGAGGGCATTTCACACTTCCTGCCCTGCCGCCATGGGCCATGCCCTGTCTGCTCACTGAGGGCGTCCTCCTGCGGCTAAGAAACACCCTGCTCCGCCTCAACCCGGGCCCAGCTCTCAGCCCCAGCGTCGAGCACCATGCAGGAAGCAGACGCCCCCGTCTCACGGACCCCCTCACTGAGACATCTGACCCAGAGACCAAGACGTTAGCTCCGAAGCTGGTAAGCAGACCACTCCATCCCCCGGTGGAGGGCCGGGAGGAGAATCTTTTGTTAAATTTATTTCATTTACCACCCCCCCTAGACGGGGCTGTGGTACCCACATTCTCAATAATAGAGCTATTTCCTTTGTCTCTGGGTCATCTGGCCCGCAAATGCAGCTCTCACGGCACTCTCCGCCCCGCTGCGAAGCCCCACCGGGTACATCGAAAATAATCGTCCCATTGGTGCCCCTAGCACAGAGTTTGGATGCGTGACGTTCACTTCCCAACACGTCACGCTGGCTGGCCCGGACCATCCGACTCGGTTACGCAATTCAGTTTGCCAGGCCCCCGCCCACCTTCGCGGGCGTCCGTTTTACCGCAGTACACGGCAAGTATGCCAAATCCCTGCACATGGAAATTTCTACTCTTTTACTAAACAAAGACGTGATAGAGCCTGTCCCTCCAACCGAAATGAAGAAGGGTCTCTACAGCCCTTACTTCATTGTACCCAAGAAAGGCGGCGTCTTACAACAGATCTTGGACTTGCGAGTTCTCAGCTGGGCCCTGATCAAACTCCTGTTCAGAATGCTCACGCAAAAACATATCTTATCTTGCGTCCGGCATCTAGATTGGTCCGCAGCGGCAGACCTGAAGGATGCGTACCTACACGTCTCAATTCTGCCTCGACACCGACCCTTCCTATGGCTCGTGTTCGAAGTACAAAGTCAAAGTCAGTACAAAGTCTCTCCCTTCGGCACATCTCTGTCCCCTCGCGTCTTCACGAAAGTCACAGATGCTGCCCTTGCCCCGCTCCAAGAAGCCGGCATCCGCATACTCAATTACCTTGACGATGGGCTCATTCTGGCCCACTCCCGAGAGTTACTATGCGCTCACAGAGACTAGGTGCTCAGGCACCTCAGTTGTTTAGGGCTTCAGGTCTACCGAGAAAAGAGCTAGCTTGCCCCGGTTCAGAGCATCTCTTTTCTCGGCATGGAGTCAGACTCAGTCTCAATGTCAGCACGCCTCACCAATGAGCATGCTCAGTCAGTGCTAAAATGACTCGCAGCCTTCAGGCCAGGCACAGCAGTCCAGAAGCTCCTGGGGCATATGACATCCTCCGCGGCAGCCGCGCCACTGGGGTTGATGCATATGAGACTGTTTCAGCACTGGCCCCAGACTCGAGTCACGAGACGAGCATGGCGCCGCGGCACGCACTGTGTGACAATCACCCCCGCCTGCCACTAAACATCAAAACCCTGGACAGACCTCTGCCTTCTGCAGACAAGGGTCCCCTTGCAGCAGGTGTCCCGATGCGTCCTGGCCACGATCGATGCCTCCAAGTTCGGTTCAGGCGCCGTGTGCAATGGGCACGCAGACGTGAGCCATTGGAAAGGGGCCCCGCTGCTCTGGCACATCAATGGCCTAGAGTTGCTGACTGTTTTCTCTCTTCCTGTGGAAGTTTCTCCCGTTAGTTCAAGACAAACATGTCCTATTCAGACAGCACCACCATGGTAGTATACATAAATCGCAAAGGCGGCATGTGCTCCCGCCACATGTCACGACTCGCCCGTCGTCTTCTCCTTTGGAGCAACTAAAGTCGCTGTGCGCCACCTCTCAGTGGTCCTTGAGGGCCTCCAGAGACCACCATTCGAGCCGCTAGAATCAGTTGAACTCAGGGCCTTCTCTCTAAAGACGGCCCTGCTGATCGCGCTCACCTCCATCAAGAGGGTCGGGGACCTGCAAGCGTTCTCTGTCAGCGACACCTGCCTGGAGTTTTGTCCGGCAGACACATATGTGATCCTAAGACCGCGACCGGGCTACGTGCCCAAGGTTCCTACTACGCCCTTTAGAGACCAGGTAGTGAACCTGCAAGCGAAGCTGCCCTGGGAGGAGGCATACCTAGCCCTTCGTTGCTGTGTCCGGTATGTGCTTTTCGTACCTACTTGGACCACACGCAGAGCTCTAGATGTTCTGAGCAGCTCTTTGTCTGCCTTGGTGGACAGCGGAAAGGGAATGCTGTCTCCAAACAGAGGCCTTCCCACTGGGTAGTTACACACCAGTACATTGGCTTATCACACCCAGGCCGTGCCCCTCCCCTTATGGATCCGAGCACACTCGACAAGGAGTGTTGCGTCCTCACGGGCACTGGCCAGAGGCATTTCCCTGGCAGACATATGCAGAGCAGCGGGTTGGGCAAAACCTAACACACTTGTAAGATTTTTACAATCTCAGGGTAGAATCAGTTTCATCCCGTGTTTTCTCAGGTACGAGCCGGTAGAACTTGGTAACACACTGATGGATTGACCAGGTGGACCGCTTGTGCCTAACACCCTTTCCCTCGGCCGAAGTAAAATCGTGTGCTTTTTCTCCCAGGAGATCCCACTAACTCAGCTCCCTGATGACTATTCCCTAGCCCTGTGGGTCCGCAACTCGCCGACCCAATCCACTGCGGGTACTCAAATCTACCCTGCACTGGAATAGGTGCTCCACAGCTCAGGACTCCTGCGTGGACTTCCTCCTGTGTGTAATTTCTACGGTACGGTCCCCTTACGAGTGGACCCGTGTCTCACTTAGGCAGTTCCAGCTGCCCTCCGGTCGCCGTGTTGTAGCAACTCCCCCCTCCTTGAGACTGGATCTACCACCGCGCCACTTTCCACATGTTGCCTAAAAACCCCTTTCGGGCAGGTGTGGCCTCTGCAGGTTCTTTTCCCCCTGACAGAATAGGAAACTGGGTAAGACCCCTTTCCCTCAATGCGTGTAAGGGCCCCAGCCATTTCTTACTCTGTGCGGAGAAATATAGAGAGAAAAGAGGCCTGGCTAGGCTTGGCCTGTTCCCAGGTTGGCAAGCGTCGCCTTGTTCCCCTGTTTAGGGTAACCAGAAGGATTCCGATGACTTTATAGGGGATTAGGGAAGGGTACGTGCAGTCTGACACAGCTGGTCACCTTTGCACGTAAAATACCTGCCCGCTCCTGTGTCAGCAAAAAACGTACACGGCTCAGTGCATGGCGTGATTTAAATTTGACCCCTAGTGTCGCTTCTTCGACACAACGTCGAAGTGAGCGACAGACAGGGAACGTCTAGGTTACGTATGTAACCTCTGTTCCCTGATGGAGGGAACGAGACGTTGTGTCCTCCCGACCACGTCGCTGAGCTGAGCTACTGTTGTGGCCAGACCGTTTCCGGCTCCTCGTAAAAATCCTGAATGAACTCAACGTTTTTCCTAGTGTTGCTTCTTCGACACAACGTCTCGTTCCCTCCATCAGGGAATGGAGGTTACATACATAACCTAGAAGTTACTCATTGTAAAGACACAATTTTAAAAAAAAATTGTTTTAAATAAAACATTGTGTTGATGTTTATTGAAAGAAAATAATAAAAAAATCTCTCAAATCAGGATTTTAAACTATATTAAGACATCTCAGATGTTCCCAAATTAATGTGGTTGCTAAAATTGCAAACCTCATAAATCAATTTAGGTTCCCTCTTAAGCCCAAAGTATACTTATGTCAGACACAAAAGCTGAGCGTCCATATACAGGACACGTGGCACAATATTCATCATCAGCAGAGTGCTCAAGCACTATGGAACGCAGGGCAGTTCCAAAAACGAGATTTTTAACACGTGAACAACATGAAAACACATAGTTTGCCTTAATGTACTTCAGTCACAGTACTTTTTATTTTCTTAAGTTCATAATGTCGTGTTAAATGCTTATTTTATTTTAAATTGTATACTGTATATTGTTATTATAGTTATTTGTTACTATTTTATTATTATTATTTATCTGTTTTGTGTATTAATGCTTTTGCAATACTGTATGTATTCTTAGCACAGTTCTAAGAATTAAATAATTTAAATATTGTACTATTAAAGTATAGTACTGTTGAAATTAAGATATTATAAAAACTGCCGACAGGGCTGAGGTTAGTCAGGCCAGACTATTAGCTCAGTGTGTCTTGAGTGACACTCTGCAAGAATGTCTTCCTGTGGCGCGCTGTGGAGCATCTCGTGGAATGAGTCTTGCATTGAACTCTGTGCTTGACCAGCACATCAATTAAATGCTCAAAAACAAGTTAATTTTGTTTTCCAAAGACAGATATTCATTACAATGGTCTGTATTCTAAACCAGCATTGAACGAGTACCACTGCTGTAAACTTATTTCCCCAAACAATTGTTAATGTTTTTAATGTTAGAAAACTAAAGTTTGATGAAAGGGGTTAAAGCTAGAATGTCCACTAATGTGTTTGTTTATCCAGTTTATCTTGATGAAAGTAATAAATAATAATAATGAATCATGATAAAATGAAGTATACATTGACAGGCAGACACTGAGGGGCTTTAATTATAGTTTTCTGAAGGTTAAGCACTAGCAATGTCACAAAATATATTGATTATGGTTTGGGGCATTATTTTCTTGATAATAATTGTTTGGGCATCAATGCATTACCATTATCTGAATGTTTTATTAGAAGGCTAGTTTGTGTGCTTTTCAATTCACTGCCTTCCGTTTAATGTAGTCTGGCGTAATAGCTTTGGGAGACCACAAAGTGGTGATGCAGATCGCGGGAAGGACAAGGCACACGTATCACACACAGGTCTCATCTATGAAGTGCAGGTGACAGTCTAAATTAGTGAATTTAGTCCCCAAGCTCATGAAAGTTAAAAGGTTTTTGTACTTCTTCAAGAACGAAAAAATAAGTCACAAAGTGACGTTGATGAGTTTGCAGGTTAGTTTATGAAATGCTGCCTATTATGCATTTCTCTGTATGTAGCCTTGATGTAGGTTTCATTCAAGCTGTCAAACTACAGAAAGACATACTTGAAAATACATTGCGTAGGTTATATGAAAGAAACATATTCATTATATATCATCCAGTTATTGCTAGAGTTATGATAACGATTTTAATGGAAAACTATTTTACATGGAGTTTTGTCCATTGTGCTGCAGAATCTTGAGCAGCCTCCGGAGTCGTAGCTGGGTGCCGCTGAGCGGTGGTAGCAGTGTGTACCTTCTTAAAAAACTATTGTTTATACTTTTAAAACGCACCATGTTGTCCGCCATACATGTCTGATGTGCGATCCCCTTTTATGTTGCCCTGCCACTCACACTTGACTTTACCAAATTTGTGTTGAGTGATATGTATGAAGAGACAGTACCTATTGCGCAACGCGTACCCCTATTTATATCTGGAAAAATGCAGATATAGATCGATAATCATTTGCACCTCTTAGTTTCAGGCCCTATTTTGTATGTTATTCATGAAAATTGCCTTGAATTTCTCCCTTTTTGTTAACATCAGAAGCCAAAGGAGATGGTGTGAGGGAGATAAAGAAAAAGATAAATAAATCAGCATTGTTATCCAAAATCTGTCCACGACTGACTAGTTTTCATCTCCCTCCCTCTGTTAATTATGTTTTTCTCTCGGCGTGTTATTTTGTAGTAATGAGAACTTGGCTTGAGTTTAAAGGGATGGATGGAGCATCACTCCTCTTGTGATCCACTCCAGTTACGTTTTTACTTCACCTTTCTCTCGCTCTTGAGTAAAAGTGGCATTCTTGGTTTACTTAGTTAACCAAAGAGGTCTATAATACCTGGAAAGAGCTGCCGTCAAGTAAAACATGTCCCTGGATCCACATTCTTGTTGGCCCTGGTACAGTATTTTCATTGACAAATTTGATTTTATGGAAAGAGAAAAGGGAAGGCTTAGGGCAAGGCTTAGGCCTAAGGTCAGGGGTTTGTACACTTCTTATTAACCTATAATTTTCCTCTCATTTTAGGTAATTTGTAGGTATGGCTTGGTTAAGATTTTTGAATAGGGATAGAGTTACAGTTAGAGTAGAGTTTACATTATTTTTTTTTATACATTTATATATTTTTTATTATACATGCCTCAATTTTTGGATTGATTATTATGCTTTGTAAAGTGTCCTTGGCTCTTGAAAGGTGCTATATAAATAAAAATCATTATTATTATTTTTATAGGAATGTTGTTCCTTAACGTACAACAGATGTTTTTTTGAGCCAATCACTTCAGTCATAATTGTCATGTAACGAATTACCCTGCAGCCAACCTTGGAGTCCCAAGTTCTTCAATAGCGATTATACTCAAGTATATACAGGTGAAACTCGAAAAATTAGAATATCGTGCAAAAGTTCATTAATTTCAGTAATTCAACTTAAAAGGTGAAACTAATATATTATATAGACTCATTACAAGCAAAGTAAGATATTTCAAGCCTTTATTTGATATAATTTTTATGATTATGGCTTACAGCTTATGAAAACCCCAAATTCAGAATCTCAGAAAATTAGAATATTACATGAAATCAATAATAAAAAAAGGATTTTAAATACAGAAATGTCGGCCCTCTGAAAAGTATAATCATGCATATGTACTCAGTACTTGGTTTGGGCCCCTTTTGCATTAATTACTGCCTCAATGCGGCGTGGCATGGATGCTATCAGCCTGTGGCACTGCTGAGGTGTTATGGAAGACCAAGATGCTTCAATAGCGGCCTTCAGCTCTTCTGCATTGTTTGGTCTCATGTCTCTCATCTTTCTCTTGGCAATGCCCCATTGATTCTCTATGGGGTTCAGGTCAGGCGAGTTTGCTGGCCAATCAAGCACAGTAATACCATGGTCATTGAACCAGGTTTTGGTACTTTTGACAGTGTGGGCAGGTGCCAAGTCCTGCTGGAAAATGAAGTCAGCATCTCCATAAAGCTTGTCTGCTGAAGGAAGCATGAAGTGCTCTAAAATGTCCCGGTAGACGGCTGCGTTGACTCTGGACTTAATAAAGCACAGTGGACCAACACCAGCCGATGACATGGCTCCCCAAACCAACACAGACTGTGGAAACTTCACACTGGACTTCAAGCATCTTGGATTGTGTGCCTCTCCATTTTTCCTCCAGATTCTGGGACCTTGGTTTCCAAATGAGATGCAAAATTTGCTCTCGTCAGAAAAGAGGACTTTGGACCACTGAGCAACAGACCAGTTCTTTTTTTCTTTAGCCCAGGTAAGACGCTTCTGACATTGTTTGTTGTTCAGGAGCGGCTTGACAAGAGGAATATGACATTTGAAGCCCATGTCCAGGACCCAGGACCCTCTGTGTGTGGTGGCTCTTGATGCAGTAACTCCAGCCTCAGTCCACTCCTTGTGAAACTCCCCCACACATTTGAATGGCCTTTTCCTGACCATCCTCTCCAGGCTACGGTCATCCCTGCTGCTTGTGCACCTTTTTCTTCCACACTTTTCCCTTCCACTTAACTTTCTATTAATACTATTTATACTATACTTAATAAATTTCTATTAAACTTTCTTTGATACAGCACTTTGAGAACATCCAACTTCTTTTGCCATTACCTTTTGAGGCTTTCCCTCCTTGTGGAGGGTGTCAATGATGATTTCTGCACAACTGTCAGGTCAGCAGTCTTCCCCATGATTGTGAATTCAACTGAACCAGACTGAGAGACCATTTAAAGGCTCATGAACCTTTGCAGGTGTTTTGGATTAATTAGCTGATTAGAGTGTGACACTTTGAGCCTACAATACTGAACCTTTTCACAATATTCTAATTTTCTGAGATTCTGAATTTGGGGTTTTCATAAGCTGTAAGCCATAATCATAAAAATTATATCAAATAAAGGCTTGAAATATCTTACTTTGCTTGTAATGAGTCTATATAATATATTAGTTTCACCTTTTAAGTTGAATTACTGAAATTAATGAACTTTTGCACGATATTCTAATTTTTCGAGTTTCACCTGTACTTCCCTGTCTACTGAAAAAAATATCCATTTAAAAATTAACCAATAAAACAAGTACATGTCACTCTTTTAAGAGCCCTCCAAATATAGATTTAGAATTGGTAAAACATCTACTTTCATTTCAAATATTTGCTCTCTATCTTGTGTGCAAAAATATATATTTAGTCAGAATACACAACTACTTTCAAATGACCATCAATGGATAAGAATGCTTTTTGGGCCTAGATAATGTTGTTACTGGATCCTCAAGCAGGGGCTAAGAGGGCCATACTAGACCAGCCAAATCTTGGCCCCTTGATTTCAGCATGACAAAAGGTTTTCAAGGAATGTTTAACATCTACAGATGTTTGTGCCTGTGATTGAACAAAGCAACAAAGCCTTTAATGCGGAATAGAATTTTATGATCGATTACTTTATAAATAGCTTGCCGGCCGTTTCTTAGACTGATGTCATTATATTTTCTACACACAATTAGACATTGTCATTACTACAAAACACATTTCAACATCTCAACCCTGATTTTAAGACATGCCTTCCCACAACCCTGTTCTGATAATAACGGTCTGTCTCTGTGTGGAGCAGTGTCCATGCCCTAAAGAGACATGCAAGCACACACACACGCCAAATTTTTGTGTTTGGTGTGCGTTAGCTGTATTAGGTCCATCTAAGCATGCTCAGTGTGGTGTATGAGAGTTCTTTTGATGCTCGGGTGTCATGGTAACCAGCCTCGTCTCTTAGGGAATGCAATATTGCCCCGTCCCATGGTCACTCCTTGTTGAATCATCTGCAGGGCTAGATTAGGTTACAGTGTGGGTGTTTGAATGGGTCCTTAAAAATTCTTAGATGGAAGAGTAGTTTCATTTGGAGTTCAGAAGAATATTGTGTTCTCAATAGTTAAATAAAAAAAGGATGTATGAGCCCATAAATCACTTGTATTTCCCAAAATGCTTTTATCTCTGCAAAGTGATGTCATGGAGAACCCCAATCAATATTTAGAAGTGTTAGTTCAAATGGTCTGACGGGTTACAGAGAGATCTCCTGACGTGTCTACTGCAGTGCCAGCACTATAAGGTTTGACTATTTGTCCTGGATCAGCTCCTCAAGAGAATTCAGAGGATACAGGAAGGGTCAACATGGGGGTCAGGGCCACCTTGGCTCTACATGAGACATGCCCTTTTGCTAGGCTATAGTCTCAAATACATTCAAGAATTAGTCAGGTATGTACGACCTCATTTCTATCATAACATCACTTTCTATCATAAAACTCTTTGCAGAATTGTATTTAAAAAAAAAAATAATAAAAAAAAACGTGTAAAAATGTATTTTTTACACACCACAAAAACTTAAAAAAACTTTTAAAATTACACACTTGTTTTATTTACAAAACTTACTAAACCCACTACAAACCAAAACCATACTGCATTAACTTCACAAAACACAACACAAAAACTTATTTTACAGACAGAACTTGGTAAAACCTGACAAAACATACAGCAACATCTTTACAAACCACAACACAAAAACTTTGCTTAGCTTAACAAAACATTACAAACCATTTAAAAACATGCTACTAAAGCTTGCCAAATTAATTAGACTTAATTCTGTCAAATGGAGTTTATGTTGATAAGATAGCGATTTTTAAACATAGCTGTAACCGCCCAGAACTTGGTTACTTTGGTTTTTAAGTGTAATGCCACTACCATGCACTAGGGGGCTCTATGTTGCATTCCTCCTCTTGTATATAGCCAGGTTAGAGGAGAGAAGAAGTTAGTTTGGTGAAAGGAAAGCATGTGCTGCGTCCCAATTCGCATACTATCCGTCCTAAATAGTATTCGAAAATAGAATTAGTACGTCCCAAATCGTAGTATGTTGAAATGAGTGTTCCAAAGATACCCGGATGGTCTACTGTTTCCGGTCAGAATCCGAAGTGCAGATCGATGCACACTCTAACGGCTAATATTGCCCACAACCCATTGCGTGCGGGAGGGAGGAGCTTTGAGATGATGCAAACATGGCGGCCGGATGCGGCAGCGGAGATGCGCCCTCAGTTTTTAAGTGTAAGAACTTAAACGTTTAGCGCTAATTAAAGTTATATTTTATTGTCTCATAATATTAATGGATTTGTGTTGTGCAAAAAAAGTACCGTGTTTATCTTGTAGGGTCCGATGAAGACACTGAGCGCCTCATTAACTGGCGCATTGCCAACGACGATGTTTGTTTAACTGTCGCGGTGTGCGTAACTAGGCAACCACGTTCTCTTCCATTGCATGACGTCTTCGTAGTATGTCCCAGAACGTGCATACTCTTTTGCTACACACTCAAAAGTATTTACTTTTTCTTCAAAAAAAGAGTACATACTTTTAGGTCGTAGTATAAGTAGGCGAATTGGGACGCAGCCATGGTCTTCTCTTGTGTTTATCCAAGTGCTCAGAGTCCTGATTGAGAAACTTTGGTTTCAGTCATAGAGACTCTTTATGTATTACCTTACTTTATTGGCCGGCTTTATATTATGCTGCTGTCTTAACTCTTTACATGGAGTTTGAGAGTTCTAAAGACAATACTTTTCAACCTACCAATATGGAGCAGACTGAGGACAGTGGAAGCTAGGCCTAAAATTTCAGCACATGGTGTTTGGATTTCATTTGGATTGTTTCATCACACTGCATCTTTCCACGGACATCAATTTCTCGACATTTCTGCAACTAGCTCAACGGATATTAATCTACAAGACATCTGGATTACTCTATGGACAATAGGACAATGCTCATATAAGCATTACACTCTTTCCCTCATTTCCAAACCACAGTGTCAGTTCTAAACCATTAATTCAGAAAGTTAAAGAGAAAAACCCCGCATCGTGGTACAATGTTCACAGCCATGCTTTTAAGAGAGTAGCTCGGATAATGTAGTGCAAGTGGAAGAGTACAAAATTGGAGGTGTTTTGCTGTGCATGGAAGAATAAAGTCTACGTACAAACCGGCTCTAAAAGCAAATGGGTCTGCAAATTTTTGCAAACTTATAGAAAGTAACCACAACAATTCTAGCCGCTTATTCAGTACCATGCTAAATTAATAATAAACATCGACTGAACCAGACATTCCCTCTTAGCACAGTAGTAATTCATTTAAAAAAAAATGTTGATAAAATTTAAACCATAAGAAACAAAATTGGAACTCAATCATCTGCCACAGCACCTTAGAAGTCAGTGTCTCACAATATCCCCTTTGTGCAATTTATGTCAAAGGTCAGGAAGAGACAAAATTATTAAAGCATCAAAAGCAACAACATGTATGCCAGACCCTGTACTTAAAGAAGTCCTGACAGAGGTTTTTCCTGTTATGCCAGAACCTCTTCTTAATATTATGAAATTGCTATCCTTAAGGCATGTCCCAATACATTTTAAACTGGCAGTTATCAAATCACTTATCAAGAAACCACAGCTTGATCCCAGAGAGTTTGCCAATTAGAGACAAATTCTCAAATGACCTGTTTTTGTCTAAAATACTATAATCTGATCATGGCTAGGGCTGTCAAGTAAAAATTCTAATTAAATTCAAGTTAAAATTTGAATATTCGTCGCATTTAAGAAAAAAATTCACATTAGAATGCAAAAACTGTGCATTTGAATTTTGTCAAGCATTGACAATGACTTGATTGATTGCATTCTTGTGCTAAAATAAGGCTAGACACAGCACAAAAAATACAGTTTAACAGAAAGCAAGTGTCCCAAAATGCTTTTCAAAATAGTTTTTAATTAGACACAGCATATAAAAAATAGCCCTCCTGCACGAGACACTGAATAAACAAAAACTAAGCGAAACTAAGATGTTCGTCTAGTGTGCGTTAACATAGAAAAACTAATGGATGGTTGCAAAAGCGTTCAGTGTGTACAGCCACTTACAGTTGGTGGAGGTACTTAGCCATTGTATCTTGCTCTAAGCAGTGAGTTTTTTAAACGCTTTGTTAGGAAATATGTTCAACTTGGAAATGCGTGTCTCGAGATCCTCATGTTCGATTCTATTTTGTTGTGTACCATCTGTTTGAACAGCCCTGTTTTGCTTCACCACCGAGTTCAGACAAAAACCACTGCTATCTGGGAATATTGCTACCCTACATACAACTGTGCTTAATAAAAAAATATGTAGTTTTTCACAGTTATTATGAAGTTTTAGTCTGGGGTTGTATACCATGGCATCAAGTGGACCAGTATGTTTTACTCATTTTACTTTTTACTTGACATTTGAAAATATGGGCAAACTAAAACTTTTTATTTTAGGCACATCAGTTGAAAATGAAATGCTCTTTTTTTTAGCAGCAAGGAATGTTCTTTGCAATAATATAAAACCGTGCTTTATGGTTTATGTATACAAAGCACCCTCTTGTGGACTAAGGGAAAAATGTCAATTTAAAAATCAGTTGACTTAAAAATTTGAATTTAATTTTGAAAATATTTAAGGTAAAAATTCAAATTTAGTAATCATGGCTGCATTTCTCTTCTTGTACTTTTAGGTCTTAGTGCTGCATTTGACATCATAGATTGGCTTGATAATTATGTTGGCATTTATGGACAGGCATTATCTTGGTTTAGGTCCTATTAATCTGACCGTTACCACTTTGTCTGTGTAAACAAAGAATTTTCAGATCAAACTAAAGTTAAGTGTGGAGTAGGGCTGAAATGATTAGTCGACTTTATCGACAACGTCGACAATAAAAGATTATTGCAAATAGTCACTTGATCTCATCTAATGCAACATGAGATAATATGAAATGTTAATGATGACGTGGCAGAGCAGCACTTCAGCTCACGCTCACAGTCCAGATCCACTCCAAACTCCAAGATGTTCCGCTTGAGCAGAAGTTGCCTGTCAGTGTGTCTAAAAAGGAAACACCCCAGCATTATATTTTAAATTCATCCTTTATTGAAGTTCAAATAATAAGGAGGCAGGTTGTATAAATAAGCACAAACTCTGAAACTGGCATTTCTCTTTCACTTATGAGTCAAGTGAAAAACAGCGCAAGAGAGTTTCAAACTTCTCCCGGCTGCTACACTGTCTCACGCGGAGACACTCATCCCTCACGTGTGATTTGTGCAGCTAGATTATAATGTAATTTCTCACGACGAAATTAATCCTAATATATTTGTCATGGTTTGTATATTATCATGAAGAAAATTACAAAAGCCTACAGAATAAAGCAAGACACCTTGATTTCAAACTTTGATCTTTATTTTTTATTTATTTTAACAAAAATTCAAATGAAACTGGAAAAAAATTAAGTGCCATTAAAATGTGTGTTGTTCAACTTTTTAAAGATGGTTTTACAACAGTTGTCAACATCTCTCTGGTGAAGAACTCTACCAGAAGGGTATTCCGTTGTCTGGGAAAATACATCATGTGTGTGAATAAATTTGTTTTGTTCCCTCCTTCACAATATATATATATATATATATATATATATATACACTCACCTAAAGGATTATTAGGAACACCATACTAATACTGTGTTTGACCCCCTTTCGCCTTCAGAACTGCCTTAATTCTACGTGGCATTGATTCAACAAGGTGCTGAAAGCATTCTTTAGAAATGTTGGCCCATATTGATAGGATAGCATCTTGCAGTTGATGGAGATTTGTGGGATGCACATCCAGGGCACGAAGCTCCCGTTCCACCACATCCCAAAGATGCTCTATTGGGTTGAGATCTGGTGACTGTGGGGGCCATTTTAGTACAGTGAACTCATTGTCATGTTCAAGAAACCAATTTGAAATGATTCGAGCTTTGTGACATGGTGCATTATCCTGCTGGAAGTAGCCATCAGAGGATGGGTACATGGTGGCCATAAAGGGATGGACATGGTCAGAAACAATGCTCAGGTAGGCTATGGCATTTAAACAATGCCCAATTGGCACTAAGGGGCCTAAAGTGTGCCAAGAAAACATCCCCCACACCATTACACCACCACCACCAGCCTGCACAGTGGTAACAAGGCATGATGGATCCATGTTCTCATTCTGTTTACGCCAAATTCTGACTCTACCATCTGAATGTCTCAACAGAAATCGAGACTCATCAGACCAGGCAACATTTTTCCAGTCTTCAACTGTCCAATTTTGGTGAGCTCTTGCAAATTGTAGCCTCTTTTTCCTATTTGTAGTGGAGATGAGTGGTACCCGGTGGGGTCTTCTGCTGTTGTAGCCCATCCGCCTCAAGGTTGTGCATGTTGTGGCTTCACAAATGCTTTGCTGTATACCTCGGTTGTAACGAGTGGTTATTTCAGTCAAAGTTGCTCTTCTATCAGCTTGAATCAGTCGGCCCATTCTCCTCTGACCTCTAGCATCAACAAGGCATTTTCGCCCACAGGACTGCCGCATACTGGATGTTTTTCCCTTTTCACACCATTCTATGTAAACCCTAGAAATGGTTGTGCGTGAAAATCCCAGTAACTGAGCAGATTGTGAAATACTCAGACCGGCCCGTCTGGCACCAACAACCATGCCACGCTCAAAATTGCTTAAATCACCTTTCTTTCCCATTCTGACATTCAGTTTGGAGTTCAGGAGAGTGTCTTGACCAGGACCACACCCCTAAATGCATTGAAGCAACTGCCATGTGATTGGTTGATTAGTTAATTGCATTAATGAGAAATTGAACAGGTGTTCCTAATAATCCTTTAGGTGAGTATATATATATATATATATATATATATATATATATATATATATATATATATTTAGAACTGTAATGTAGAACAGTGTTAGCAATGTTACTTATGTTAACACGGTATGTTAATGTTAGCAATGCCCTGGAACCATTTTCAGATGCCCCACTATATATATATATATATATATATATATATATATATATATGCAAAAACTAGTTGACTAACGGCTTATATTAATGGCTACTAGTCAAGTAGGAAAATCTTTGGTCGAGGGCAGCCCTATTTTTTTGTGAGTTAAAGATTGTGACAGGGCGGAGGGCGGGCTGGGTCATGATTCCTCACACCTGGCCCCTAATCAGGCTAATCAAGCCTCAGAGAGGGGTAAAGGCCAACTGGAGACTGCAGTGGGACAGAGAGAGAGATTTACGGACAGCTGTCCAACACTTTTGTGTGTTTGTCTTTTTGTTTCAGATTTATATTAAACTATTATTTATATTGTCAAGCCAGTTCTCGCCTCCCCCTTTCCATTAATCCCTTTACAAAGATTAATCGAAGTGGAAAAATAGGTGAGATAGTGTAGTCTTAGCTCATTATACTATGCTAAAAAAGAATTGGTCTTTTTTGGTTTGTTTTCCATTGTAAAAATTGGTCTTTTTTGGTTTGTTTTCCATTGTAAAAATCTAAAGCTCCTTACATTTACTTTACAAACTATACTGAATATTTGGAAAATGTTGAATATAATATTCAATATTTACATATTAAAAATATCTAAAAAATACTAGAGAATGTATCTTGAATATAAGTATATTTTGTTTTTACTGCACTGGCAAATGTATGAACAAGTGAAAAAAATACACTTATATTCAAGATACATTCTCTGATAGCAACTCTAAATATGTTATATGTTGCTTCTCAAGTAAATTTATCTTGTTTGAAGGATTTTATAATTATAATTATTAATTATAATTTTTTTACGAATTAAACAATAAAATTCCAAGTATTTGTTTTCCTTATAATTCAGTGAGTGTCATTTAGAGATATTTAAAATATATATTTTTTTGCCCTCTTTATGGTTAGTAAGCACATTTAATACAACCTTTTAAGTCGTGGCACAAACTGAATATTGGAATAATCCCCCGAATAGTCAAATAATCATTCTAATAATCATTAGATTTATCGATAATTTAATCATCATTAGTTGTCATCATCAGCCCTAGTGTGGAGTGCCACAGGGATCAATTTTAGGGCATTTCTGTTTCTCCTTATATATGCTTCCCCTAGGAAGCATTATTAGGAACCATGGAATTTTTATGCGGAAGATACCCAACTTTATATCTTCTCGAAACCCAAAGGGATTTCCCAACTCTCCAATTTAGCAAAATATCAAGGGATTGAATGGCTAGGAATTTTACATTAATTCTGATAAAACAGAGGTTCCCTTATGACTCACTTGACATTGCGTCAGGAAGTTGATGCTATGAGTGTCCGTCTATATGACCTAGTTGAAACCTTTCAGGCATGAAGCTGTCTGGTATAAAAGCGGGTGCGCAAACACCATTCATCAGAATTTTCTTCAAGACATTGATTCATCTTTTGTCTGTAAGTCTTCTACTACTTTGCCGTCAACATACACTAGTCAGCAGGCAGGATCTTCTCAGCAATAAGAAGACTCTCCGCTCCCCTGCAGTGTTGCAGCACAAATTTACAATGCCTCGCCGCTTGACACTTCGCTCATGAACGGGCCGCTTCAGCATTCTGATTCCTTACAAGCTATCATGATATTGTTTGTGTGTGTGTGTGTGTGTATATGTATATATATATATATATATATAAAAGTCACTTATGTGTTCGCGTCTTTTTAAAGATGTCATTCCGTAAGTGTTCCTTATGCGTGGGACACATCCCGCCATCAGATCAGCATGAGAGCTGCATTCACCATCTCATAGAGACAGACTGCCCTCACTGTGAGGACATGAGTCTAAAGATGCTTCGCTCACAAATCGCCCTCATTCTGAGGGATTTTTCAGCCTCCCGCGCCCTCCCACCTGCCTCTTCTGTGACTCCCGAGGGATCACATGAGGAGGCACGGCAGGCCAGTATGAATTTGTGGTGTACCACGTGCTGGCACATGCCTGCAAGCCCTTCAGTCTCCTTTCTGCATGCTCCCCCAGCGAGAGCAAGGAGCGTGCACATGCCACTGACAAGAAGATGTTTCGCGTCCTTTCAAGGGTGGTCAAAGAGCTCGGTCTCGAGTGGTCTCCTCCTGATGAACCTAAAAAAAATCTCACCTAGATTCATGTTTTTTGCAGTCTAGACGGCGTCCAGATCTGCCCCATTCTTCAAGGAAGTTCATAACGAACTGACAAAATCCTGGTGCATGCCCTATTCAGCTCACTCAACTACCAATTCCACTCTCCTCACTAAAATGGACCACAGGGAAGACCAAGGTTATGCCCAAATACCCCGTTGCCCAGTGAGTGACAGGGGGTGGAAATCATGCCCCATTCATCCTTGATGCAAGTGCTCACGGGCTTGTCAGAGCTGGGTATTTATAACGATCTAGCATGGTCATACGATTCAGTTTGTACGCCGCCCCCCTCGCTTCACCTGCGCTTTGCAGTCTGTGGTCTGACCACAGGATGTGCTGGTGTTGCGCGTAGAGATTCACAGTCTCCTCGCAAAAAAATGCAATAGAGACTGCCTAAGACTGTGACACACACAGCGGGATTTACAGCCGTTATTTCCTCGTTCTGGAGAAGGACGGCAGGCCTCAGCCCATTCTAGTCCAAGAAGCTTGAATCGTGCCCTCGCAACACGCCCATTCAAAATGTTAACTCAGAAACAGATCTTATTGCACATCCGTCCGCACGTTCACAAAATGTATCAATGCAGTGCTTGCCCCATTGGCCCACGTAAGGCCAGCGGAATGCAAGTATACATTTCCCCTGGTGCGCATTCTTTATTCTGTCATCAGCAAAGTCCAAAGTGGATATGGAAAAAGTTCTGTTAATTGCGCCAAAATGGCTCAATCAGTCCTGGTTACTGGATATGGTAGAAATTCGGGACGGGCCACCATGGGAAGTACAGCTGAAGAGAGACCTTCTATCTCAAACACTAGGCAGGATTTGGCATCTCCATCCAGAGCTGTGAAGCCTACACGTGTCACCTTTGAATGGAGCTCAGCGGACAAGCCAGAATTGTCTCAGAGATGCCATTATGCACTGAAATAGAATGTGTTCACTAATTGGTGCTTTTCACACGGCAAAGACCCAGTGAACTGCCCCATACCTGAAATTCGTACATTTCTTTAAGAGAGATTGGACACTGGGCTCACTCGGTCAATGCTCATAGTTTATGTGGCGACTATGTCGGTGTATCATGCACCTGAAGCCGCACCTCTATAGGCAAACATGATTTAATCATAATTTCTTAAGGCGGCTAAATCCCCCTCACCTGACATGGGACCTAACTTTGGTCCTAAAAGTTCTTGCAGAGCCTCCCTTTGAGCCTCAGGACTGTGAGTTTTTGAATGTTGAATTGCGTGTGCTTTCTCTTAAGACCTCATTACTGCTGGCTTTGGCCTCAGTAAAACTGGTCAGTGATTTGCAAGCACTGTCAGCTGATTTTGTCAACTCCAGTTTATGTCTGGAGTTTGGTCCGTGTCTTTCAAAAAGCACTGTCTAAAAGGTTCTAACCACAGCCTTGAGAGCGCAGGTTCTTCACCTACAAGCTTTTTCCCTCCATTTAATTCAGATGAGGAGCAGTCCTTGCATTTGTTATGCCCTTTGTGAGCACTACACACATACGTAGAGTGTATCCACCAATTCAGACTGTCTGGCCAGCTCTTTGTGTGCTATGGAGGATGCACAAAAGGAATGTCCATCTCCAAGCAAAGACTTTCTCACTGGATCATTGATGCAATCACCCTGGCTTATGAGTCACAGGGTGTGAATTGCCCAATTGGTGTTAAAGTACACTCACTAGCGGTGTGGCCCCTTCATAGACATGGACGAACAGTGTGTCCTTACAAGACATATGTTTTGCAGCAGGATGGTCTTCTCAAAACACATTTGCAAGGATTTACAACCTAGACGTAACGTCTCTCTCATAGCAAGTCATCTCTGTCTAGAGCGATTGCTATTTCATTGGCCAAACATATACTTATGCCCCTCTACAGGCTCCCTGACTTTCTACACAACCACCTGCATTCAGACCGTTGTATTTCCCAAAAGTCACAGGCACTTTCATATCAAATAAACTTCCTTCCCAACTGGGTTTGTGAAGGGGTTAATTCATACTATCTAACTAGATTTCATATATCCATTCTGAGTGTTCCCCTCCTGGCCCAACCTGAGGGTCATTCACTTGCGGCATACTCATGTCGGTTGCCATCCCACGGGATAGCGGCGTCATGTTTCCTTTCTGGAGGGTTATGTTGTGTAGTGTGGCATGATGGTACTCTGTTCCCCATAGTGTCAGTTTCCTGACGCAATGTCAAGTGTACTGATTTGTAAGGGAACATCTCAGTTACGTCTGTAACCTCGGTTCCTTGAGACGAAGCGAACGAGACATTGCGTAAGCTGGCCACACTACAGACTCCGAGCTTTTTAAGTTGCGAGTGATACGCTCTTTGTCCCTCAGTCAGAAAATTCTGAGTAATTGCGTTTATGCACCAGTTTTTATACCGTTATTGTATGAAAGGTTTCAACTAGGTCTTATAGAAGCACATTCAAATAGCGTCAGCTTCCTGACGCAATGTCTCGTTCCCTTCATCTCAGGAACCGAGGTTACATACGTAAACGTGACATTTTACATATTGGATCAAAAACCTCTAAAATAAAATGCTAGACTATAATTTGACTCTTGATGGATGTACCGTTACAGTAAACAACTTGTGTGTTATATATCATAGAAATCTGTCCTTTGAAAATCACAATGTTCAATGTTTCTAGAACAGCATTCTTCCACCTCAGAAATATTGTTAAATTTCGGCATATGCTTTCTGTTTATGATGCAGAAAAACTAAATCATGCGTCAATGATCTCAAGACTTGATTATTTTAATGCATTCCTGGGTGGATGTCCTGCAAGCTCAAAAAATAAGCTCCAGTTGGTTGAAAATGCAGCTGCTAGAGTGCTTACTAGAAAGAAATATGATCATATCAGCCCAATTTTAGAATTTTTTTCGTTTTTTAATCAAACCGTACAATGATGAGTTACAGCTTAATTTTCTGTTTCAAGATAATTTTCCATAAAGCTGCTTTGAAACTATCTGTGTTGTGAAAGCGCTAAACAAATAAAAAATACTTAAAAACATTACAAAAACTTAAAGCCTAGCAAGTAAATCAATTAAAATGTTGTATCTAATTAATTAAAACATCAATTAATTAATCAAATTAATCAAAATACTCACTTAAATCAATCTTTGCTTTGATCACCAAATAAAGATACTTTAGTATAAATAGCCTAATACATAATAACTTAAATAACCTTTGAAAATCTCACTTCTAAACCCCTGCATTCTGTTGTGTTTCGTCCAGCTGTCAAGTCCTGTGCAAATCTCGGTAGCTCATGTGTGACCAGCTCTTGTTCTGTGGCTGCACTGCTTATGGTTTGTTGAGGCGCGCTGACTGACCCCTACTGACAAGGCACGCGAAAGCACAAAGTTACTTCAATCATGAATAGCTCCAATGGTTGGAAATATTTACTTTTATTATGTAATTTACATACAGCTCAGAGGACATGATTAATTGCGTTAATATTATAACACATTATTTTTATATAATTAATCACACTAAATTAATGCATTAAGTTGATGGTCTTAGTTAAAAAATCACTGTGCAAAATCTTACAAAACTATGGAAAACACACCACAAAAACTTTACAAAACCACACTACATAAATTCTTAAAACTTAAAAATTCACACCACAAAAGATTTAGACTTTGCTAAACTTAAACACACTACAAAATCTTACAAAAACTTAAAAAAATAAATATATACAACAAAAACAATACGAAACACACTGCATAATCTTACAACACTTTACAAAACACCTCAAAAACAAAAAGCCGTGCAAGTTGCTTTGAACAACATGACTATGATCTAAAGATAATCTTTGGAGATATCATAATTTTCTGTTGCAATGGTGCTGTCTAGCCAATCGCTTTCTTCACTGTCAGCATCATGCATGTCGCAAATTAAAATTCATGCAGGTTTGTTGACAAAGCCTTGGATTGTTCTTTTACTGGGGGGAGATCCACTTATGGAACTCTGTCATCCTGAGATTAGAGAATCCAGCTGTCTAAATGACACATGTCCCCTCATACGGGATTCTCTTTGATTTAGAGAATAAACATCTGCACCGTTATGACAACCTGCTGAATAAAAGCTACTCGCAGCCGAATCTCTGAATGGAAATGGCTGATAGTCATTTAAGTTCCATTCACAAACACAATACACACACATGTACTTTCAACCCAGCGCTTTGGCCCTGCAAAGTGAAAAGGCAGGCAAATTTCTGTTTAGAAGAAGGGATTGGATATCATTTCCTCATAAGCACTCAACCAACCATCAGTTACTCTCCTGTTTTGCTGTTCCTATCATTAAGCAGTGTTCAAACTGATGTGAATCGCCTTCGCTGGAGCTGTGTATGTGTCTGGAGATACGTGTTTTTATATGTGTCTGTGTATTTATTTATGTCTGTTGCAGTGTGTGTGTGTGTGTGTTCTTAAAGCCATTTTATTGGCCAACTATTAATGTTTAAAGTGCTGCTGTTAAGCTGCTCCAGGCTCTCCATACTGCCTGGTTTCCATAGCAAGTAAACTTCTCCACCAAAGCATTCTGGGAAGAAATTAGGATAGTTGGGTTAATTTTCTCTACCGGCTTAGGCAGCTACTCTATTAAGAAAATGTGCAATGAACTGCAACTCCGGTGTCTAAATCCATTCTGAAAATACTCATTTAAATCTTAAGAGCAAATCCATACTGGTTTCGTCATGTGCTTAGGGAGAATTTGTCTGTACACGTAAGCGGCACAGCAGTGCCGCAATATAAAAGCCTGAGACATATTCAAGAGCAGAAGCCATAGAAAGCTGTTAAGTGACCAATATAATGCTCTAATAACACACTTGTGCGCTCAAAGAAACAATAATCAACCAAAAATGTCTAAAGAATGTCAACAAACCCCTGTGAGCTACCTGACATGTCACGGAAAAGGAAAGCAAAGACAGCAGGGGGCAGAGCAGAAGAAAAATAAGTCTTCTGTTAACTCCCTTGCTCTACTGGGACCAGTGTTTGGGGGGAACCCGAGGGCCAGAGCTGAACCAGATGTGCTTTATGTGCAGGGGGATGAATGGATGGATGGGGAGGGAGGAATGTTACTGACAGACAGGGGGTAGAATAAGGAACGGTCATATGGATGATAGGAAAATTAGTTAAGAGGTGTGGCTGGTAAATTAAAGCACTGAAAATATTCACTATTTATACAAATAATCATATCCTAGACCATTGATTCTCAACTGGTTTTGCTCCAGGTCCCAGATTTTAAATTGGACATCAAGTGACAACCCATCATACATGTAATACCAACATGCTTTGAACTGCATTGGCATTAAAGGGATAGTTCACCCAAAAATGAAAATTCTCTCATTAATTACTCACCCTTCATGATATCCCAGATGTGTATGACTTTCTTTCTTCACAGAACACATTTAAAGAAAAATAGAAATATATCTCTGCTCAGTAGGTCATTAAACTGCAAGCTAATGAAGATTTCTCTTTTGAAGCTCCAAAAATCACAGACAGTCAACATAAACGTGATCATCAATATGATACCAGCTGTTAAATTAATGTCTTCTAATGCGATATGATAAATTTTGGTGTGAAACAATATCAATGTTTATGTACATTTTAACTGTAATCCAATGCTTCACTAGAAGGTGGAGTCCAAGTTGTTTCTCGCATGACGTATTCTCATTGCCATCGATACAGATCTAATCTCATATTTTCCACTCAGTTGAGACATTCAGGATAAGCACACAAATGCACAGAAACAGATAAATACACATCTAAACCAAAACCAACCAAGCAACTGTACAGCATCCCTCCATCTCACTTGTAAACAGCACTGCTCTTCCGGCTGTGTCATTTCTCATGTATTTCAAATTCCAATGTGATTACGTCACACATGTGTTCCGATGCTCGCCAGAGTTAATTTAATTCAGCCTGGGGTCTAAATTTCTTTGACCCTGCATAGCTTTATCCATGATTTTTTAGATGCAACCTGTCCATGCATAATTTGTGTGGCTTCTACCAAGTGACAGATGGATTTGTGTAAAAATACCATAAAGTTTGATTGGATGTACAGCCTTTGACCTCATCAATGAAAAAAAAAAATGTTTTAATCCATGTTGAAAGTTGATAACCCAATTTATTTTGGTATCCAGAAGATTTTATTGTTTGTGACATTTTTTTTTATTATTACTTGAATTTACTATTGTTTTTCCCTGCTATCCTTGACCCTCAGAACAGACATGCAACCCTTTTTTGGGTCATGACCCACCAATTGAGAAGTACCAGGGGTTAAATTGGGTGGGATAGGCCTTCCAGCACCTTAATATTCAAAGAAAATTGGCAGCTTATTTGTGTATCCATTCCATTTCTTGTGTGCTCCAGTTCAGTTTTGGTTTGAGCCATGGTCTGCTAATTGTCCCATATAAATATATGGAAGTATATGAATATGCAGCCAACTGCGCTCCCATTTCTGATATCCAGTGATATGCAATTTTGCCTGATATATATATATATATATATATATATATATATATATATATATATATGTATATATATATACTATATATATAAAATTGGCATCATTCACATAAAAGGCAAAGATCATATTAGACTAGCAGACTGTAAAATTGTCACTGTTAATTGTATATTTATCTATTTGGATTATTTGTGTTATTTTGGGTATATTTTATTAATTCATTTTTTTTTTAAATCATTGTTTGTGTTCTAAGAAATATACAATAGAGTCCTAGGGCACCGCTGTATCCCCACAGGGCTTTAGGGTTCCCTCATCTCCAAAATCCAAATGTAACCCTTGAGAAGCACTGATCTAGACAGACTTCAACGCTATTATGTGTCTCTCTCTCTCATTAAATTCTCAGTGTATTCTCTTCTCTTGGTTTCTCTGAGGTTTTACAGTTTCTTGCTGTCCTCCCTCTGTCTTCTCTCCTGCCCCGGAGAGATGGTTTGATGTCTCAAAGCTGTCAGGGTGATCTAGAGCATCTACTCACACTGGCTGAGACCTCTATACACAGGTGAACCATATAAAACCATGTTAAGCAGCTCTCCTCTAATGACACTACCATATTCTTCACAACACCTTATACTGGATGCATACAATTTCTACATTTACTGTCAGTCCTAAAGGTGAGGCCTATATTTTTTTTATGTTAATACTTTACTATTTCAGATTGCTGAGCGATTCATTCCATGTGATATCTGCAATAGTGATTGGTAGGCAGATATTTAGCCATTTTAGCTATGTCCACTTCGCTGATTAACAGAATTGTTAGTCTGGTCTGCCTGGTGTCTTTAAAATTCTACTGACAGCCTTTTTTGTTATTTTATTTTAACGTTTTGTTTAAAATATCAGTTCATTAAAAAAATAAAATAAAATTGTATATCCATTTATTATCATTTAATTGTTTTATGTAGCCAATATATTGGCTAAATATCAGCCATCCTGCTCTCTAGAGATCAACATCTTTCACTCAAAATCCCATATCATTCAATATTTACCTCAAACTGTAGAAGTGTCCGATTATGGGTTTTGCAATTCCATTTACTACTGCTAGAAGCACAGAAAGTAAAATGTTTTTAATTTGATATGTATTGAACTTCATTTTAAACTCCATAGATTCCAGATTTAAATGTAAAAGATTGTACTTACACCCTAAAAACACCCCAGTCATATTCTCCGCAGCTGTAGACCTTAACAAATCTTCTTATTGTTGAAGCAGTGATTTAGGGGCGGTATATCCCTCTGGGAGGTGAGAGGAACTCTTTTGAGTGGCTAGCGCTGTTAGCAGAAAGTGTAATGGCTTTAGATGTGGGCTCTGACAACAAAAGACACCACACATACCCGTGGTCGCCAGCCGCCCTGCATGCATCAATCTTGCTTTCATACCTACGGAGAAGCAAGAGGGAGATTGATTTACACATCAAGGGGCGCAGTTACCTGTGCTTTCAATTGAGTGTGTATGTGTGCATTGTGTGGGTGTGTTCGTATGCCTTTACATAGGTTTGTTCCCTATAATTTGCGGGTATGTATATGCTTGTAGGTTGTGTACGAGTCCTAATATGTGTTTATGTGGCCGTGCACTATGGCAGCAGGTGAAGTTAGTCTGTTGTTTTTGTCTCCTCTGTGGCTGTAGGGGCCCCTGAATAACAGACATCTTCACATCCCAGTACGCCATGAACACAGGCCCTCGGTATTACATTACAAAGACTCCACACTCATGCTTTTAATCTCTCCCCTCATGTTCAGTGTTGTGAAACACTTGGTACTGTATTGTTATTTGTCTCATGTGACATGATACAAATCTTTTGCAGCAGGGGCATAGTGATTAAGCTATGCCGTAAGACTTGCAGTGTTTGTGTTATTGTGTAATGCAGTCAGACACTTGTAGTGTCGTGTAATGCACATTTGCTGAGTGTATTTTGGTAGCCGTTTTCTGTTGTACAACACATGTTGAATTGCACCTGTTTTGAGATTATGTTACAAACAGCCCCTTCACACTTGGCCTGGGGCTCATTTTAGAGTGTGTCAGCATGTTGTTTTCTTTTCAAATATGCCAGATTTGTTTAGAATGTTGTTATATTTAAAGGAACTACAAATAGGTCCATGTACATTGCGTTTTTTCGTATGTTGATTTCGCAATCAAAAACAAAATATAATTTTTGCTTTGATTTTTATTAAATGTTTTATTTTTTTCATTTTAAAAGAAATGTAAAAACAAAATATTTCTAATTTTTGGCCTTTCTGTTGAGATGAGAAACAATCATTCAAAAAAGAAGAAAAAAGAAAAAGAAAAGAAAAATAAAAAATAAAATTATATATATATATATATATATATATATATATATATATACTGTGTATTTCATAGCATCTCTGATTTAAAATTCACTTGCAAAAATTATAATATTGGGAAGTTTTGATTAATTTCTACCAAATGGTTTAAACAGTCCAATTCAATTAATTTGATTAATGCTTTGTCAGTGTTCAACGTTGTCCCTGTGTAACACTTTACATACTTTAATTATGTTGCAACAAATATTTGTAGGCAATTACGTAAGGGACAATGTATAGTCAGCTGATCATTAACACAAAATAAACCCTGACAGGTTGATCATGACATAGACACAAACGGATCACTTTGTAATCAATTAAATGTACATGAAATATAGATTTGTGTTGAAAGTTTTTCATTTAGAGAGAAGAAAGAGAACGTGGAATGATACAAATGAAACTAGCACAGCTATGTCGGAAATGGATGGCCTGGGGTAGCTGTCAATTATACAGTTTATCATCATTATAAAAAAACATTTGACCACAGAATGCCATTATTTATCAGAGTTAAGAATTTCAGAGAGCTGTGTAAGAAAGCTTTTTATCCCTATGTCAATGAACACTATTCACATTGAGCTGAAAATTCCCAAAAAGTTGTCTGGCGAGATGAAACTGTCCTGTTCCCTTTACAAAAAGCTTCGCTTATGATGCTACACTGAGAAAAGCACTTTGGGAACATCTATAGGTGTGACCAGCTGTGAATATGTGTGCAACACGTCAATAAACATTGATCGGAATTTATAGCCTCTGCCGGGGTAATCATTTGACGCACCTGGTGCAGGGCTATAAATAGATGCGTCACAGGAGCATCGTCAGATCTTTTGTCTTCAGATCACTCTGTGTTTGTGTGCTATCACTAGCCAGTCAAACTTTATTTCCTCTGCTAGGAGTTAGAATTTGTTAGGCAGTGCGCAGAAGACCTTTCTCTTTTTCTGTTCTTTCAAAAAAAAGGGGGGGAAAGAAAAAAAAAATAAAAAAAAATTACTGAATATCAGGGCAAACGATGCGTGTTCCCTTGTCTCCGCTCTATGGCCAAGAGGGACATGCATCAGTTCTGCTTTGTTTGGGGGAAGAGCATGCTGCTCTTGCATTGGGGTGGGGCGGGTGCGAGCATTGCGATCTGCTTTCGGGCAAAATGCTTCGCGCTTACTTCCGGGAGTCAGCGCCCACACTTCATTCGTGGGGCTCTCGTATGAATCTGGCTGAGGAGCGAGAGACGGGTTCGTCCCTTTCGCTCGCTCTCTCCCCAGACCCAGCTGCTCCTTCCTGTGATCTTGAAGCGCGCTCCGGCGCCTCTTCGGTTCATGAGGGGGACCTTGAATCTCTTGAGTTGGCAAATTTCCATTGTTTTTCATTTTTTAAGTGCAATCGCTGTGACAGATATGTGGTCAAATATGATCTAACAACTAACAATTATCTTATACCACCATGGAATATTTAACGGGATGAGCCTTATGGGAGCATATGCAAAAAAAAAAAAAGAAATTATAAATATATATATATATATACAGATGGGCTGGTTTGAGTATTTCTGTAACTGCTGATCTCCTGGGATTTTAACACACAACAGTCTCTAGAATTTACTCTGAATGGTGCCAGAAACAAAAAAACATCCAGTAAGCAGCAGTTCTGTGAACAGAAATGTCTTGTTGATGAGTGAGGTCAACAGAGAATAACCCTAACCCTATCTCAAGAAAACTGCTCTGAACAATTGTGGTGAGAAGAATATAATATCAGAATGCTATTCTGACATGTGGGTTGGCGCTGATTTGGTGGCACGGGGGGGACCTACACAATATTAGGCAGGTGCTTTTAATGTTGTGACTGATCGTGTATGTGTGTGTGTGTGTGTGTGTGTGTGTGTGTGTATATGTATACATTTGGAGTCAGAAGTTTACATACACTTAGTTTGAAGTGATTAAAAACAAATTTTTAGAATCTCACTCCACAGATTCTACTTTGTGTATGACACAAGACATTTTTCAAACAATTGGTTACAGACAGATTGTTTCACTTTTAATTGAGGTGTTTCTGTGGATGTATTTTAAGACCTACCTTCAAACTCAGTGCCTCTTTGCTTGACATCATGGGAAAATGAAAATAAATCAGCCAAGGCCTCAGAAAAACAATTGAACCAAGTCTGGTTCATCCTTAGGAGCAATTTCCAAATGCAATTTCCAAATGCCCAAAGGTACCAAGTTCATCTGTAAAATACAAGTGTAAACACCAAGGGACCACACAGCCATCATACCACTCAGGAAGGAGACACATTCTGTCTCCTAGAAAATAATGTAGTTTGGTGCGAAAAGTGAAAGTTAATCCCAGAATAACACCAAATGACCTTGTAAAGATGCTGGAGGAAACAGGTAGACAAGTATATATATATATATATATATATCTACATAACCTGAAAGGCTGCTAAAAGGCTGTTTAAATGTATTTGGCTAAGGTGTATGTAAACTTCTGACTTCAAATATATATATATATATATATATATATATATATATATATATATATATATATATATATATATATATATATATATACTTCCAGAAGTGTTCAACCCCTCTGCTGTGGAAGCTGCCAGTTTAGGATGAAACAATCACTTTACCATTAGCTTCCACCTGTGAATCATTAAAGTTGAAACCACATTTTCTGGATAAAACCCCCATTGTTGAAGGATCATTGGTCAGGCTGTGAATCTGAAGGAAAATTAAGGCCAAAGAGCATTCAACAGAAGTTAGAGATAATATAATTAAAATTCATATATTAGGGAAAGGGTATAAAATAATATCCATAGGTTTGGATATCCCAGAGAGCACAGTTGGATCAATAATCAGGAAGTGGAAGCTGCACCACCCAGGCACTTCCAAGAAAAAGCTGTCCCTCAAAACTCAGTGCTCTAACAAAAATGACACTTGTGAGAGATGCCACAGAGAGGCCAACAATCACTTTGAAGGAGTGTTTAGTGTTTAGATTTCAGTGGCTGGGAGTGGAGTAATGGGTTCACCAGTCAGCCATATCAAGAGGACTGCATAATTCTGGCCTGTATTGGAGGGTGGCAAGAAAGAAGCTGTTACTCAAAAAGTACCATCTGAAAGCACGTCTGGACTTGTGAGTGATCCAGCTGCAATGTGGGAGAAGGGTTTGTGGTCAGATGAGACCAAGATAGAGCTTTTTGGCTAAAACTCAAAGTAATATGTGTTGCGCAAACATAAAACATCCTATGCCTCAAGACGCACCATCCCTACAGTGAAGTATGGTGGTGGCAGCATCATGCTGTGGGGATGCTTCTAATCAGCAAGGATTGGGCATCTTGTAGAATTGAAGGAAGAATAGAAGGAGCAAAATATTGCCAAATACTTCAAGAGAACCTGCTCTAGTTCGCTAAAAAACTGAAGCTTGGGAAATTTACCTTTCAGTATGACAATGATCAAGCACAAGTCCAAAGCAACATTGGAGTGGCTCAGGAACAAAAAGATAAATGTCCTATAGTTTATTTTTCATAAAAATATTTCCCAACAAAAAAACAATGTCAACTTTCAATAATTGATTTTGCATTTCACTGTTTTCAGTTTTGTAATTCTATAATATGAGAGAATAGGTCAGGGGTCTGAATACTTTTACAAGGCACTGTATATATATATATATATATATATATGACACATACAAAAACACACACTACCATTCGAAAGTTTAGGGTAACTTAAACTTTATTTATTCATGTATTTAATTTTTATTTTTTTCACATTTTAGAGTAATAGTAAAGTCATCACTACTATGGAATAACATAAATGGAACTATGGGAATTATGTTGTGACTAAAAAAATTCCAAAATAAATCAAAACCATTTTATATTTCAGGATCTTCAAAGTGGCCACACTTTGCCTAGAATTTTCAGAAATGTACTCTTGTCATTTTCTCAACTAACTTCTTTTTAAACAGTATTGAAGGAATTCCCATCTATATGCTTATTGGCTGCTTTTCTTAATTATTCGGTCCAAGTCATCCATTTCAAATTTATTTAATTTTTTTTTTTTTTTTAAGTACAATTTTGGTTTTATAATTAAATTAATTAATATGTTGGCACAATTATATTTTTGTCTACAAAACTAATTTCAAAACATTTTTAAGATCATGAGAAGCATTTCTGCAAGTGCCCCAAACATTTGAATGGTAGTGTACATATATATGTATTTATTTATTTATATGTAATGGAATACTTTCTAATCTATGTCCTTACATTTATTTTGAGCACAGTAACCCATTCAATCTAAAGTTTGAAAATTGAATATGAAGAAATTTATGTCAAAACTTATTATTTACTGTATGTGGACCAATAATGTAAGTAGAAAAGACACATTTTGTTGATAGCTAAAAAAAAATAAAGATTACCATAAACCATTGATATACCTTTTAAAATAACTTTATTTATTATTAACCTAAACTAACATTATTATTTTATGAAATGCTTAACAGATTATTCAAATCGCAGTGATGCCCATGTCCACCACTGAAAACGTCTAGGTTACGTATGTAACGTCCAGGGAACGAGACGTTGTGTCGAAGAAGCGACACTAGGGGTCTCTTTTGAGTGCCGAATATGCCTCTGATCTATGAAAAAAGGCCAATGAGAAGTTGGCAGACAGTATTTGCATACCCCGCCCCCAGACATACGGGTGTAAAGATGTTGAAATACGTCTAGTTCATTCAGGATTTTTCTGAGGAGCCGGAAATGGTCCGGCCACAACAGTGACTCAGCTCAGCGACGTGGCCAGGAGGACACAACGTCTCGTTCCCTCCATCAGTGAATGGAGTTTACATATGTAACCTGGACGTTCCCCATCTGTCACTCACTTCGGGGTCAATTTTTTCGTCATGCCTTGCGCTAAGCCATGTACGTGTACAGTTGACACAGGAGCAGGCAGGTATTTTACGTGCAAAGGCGACCATCTGTGTCAGACTGCACGTAGACTTCCCCAATGCCCCATACAAGTCGCCGGAATCCTTCTGGTTACCCTAAACAGGGGATCAAGACGATGCTTGCCAAACTGGGAACAGGCCGAGCCTAGCTGGGCCTCTTTTCTCTCTATATTTCCTATTCTTTCAGGGGGAATAGACCCTGCGGAGACCACACCTGCCCAGGAAGGGGGAGGAAAAGTGCCGAAATACATCACATGGGCCTCTTAGGTCACTTGTGGGAAAATGGCGCAGTGGTAGATCCAGCCTCAAGGAGGGGGGAGTTGCTACAACACGGTGACCAGAGGGCAGCTGGAACTGCCTAAGGGAGATGCGGGTCCACTCGTAAGGGGACCGTACCACAGAAAATACACACAGGAGGAAGTCCACGCAGGAGTCCTGACTCGGATTGGGTCGGCGAATTCCTCTGCTGAATTGCAGACCTACAGGGCTAGGGAGGAGTTTTCCAGGGAGCAGAGTTAGTGGGATCTCCTGTGAGAAAAAGTGTACGATTTTACCTCGGCTGAGGGAAAGGGCCCTAGGCGCAAGCGGTCCACCCGGTAAATCCATCAGCGTGTTACTGACGTAAGGGGAGGGGCACGGCCTGGGTGTGATAAGCGAATGTAATGGTGTCATCTACCCAGTGGGAAGGCCTCTGTTTGGAGACAGCGTTCCCTTTCCGCTGTCCACCAAGGCAGACAAAGAGCTGCTCAGAACATCTAGAGCTCTGCGTGCAGTCCAAGTAGGTATACAACGAATGTACCGGACACAGCAATGAAGGGCTGGGACTGCCTCCTCCCAGGGCAGCTTTGCCTGCAGTTTCACAACCTGGACCCTGAGGGGAGTCGTAGGAACCTTGGGCACGTAGCCCGGTCACAGTCTTAGGATCACATGCGTGTCTGCCGGACAGAATTCCAGGCAGGTGATGCTGACAGAGGATGCTTGCAGGTCCCCGACCCTCTTGATGGATGTGAGCACGATCAGGAGGGCCGTCTTCAGGGAGAGGGCCTTGTTCAACTGATTCTAGCGGCTAGAAGGGGGGGTGGGGTCTCTGAAGGACTGAGAGGACCACTGAGAGACCCCAGGAAGGGAACAGGACTGGCCGGGAAGGATTTTACCTCTGGGTGCCAATTAGGAACCTGATGATTAAGTTGTGCTTACCCAAAGACTTGCCGTCTACTGCGTCGTGGTGGGCCACGATAGCAGCCACATACACCTTCAAGGTGGAAGGGGACAGCCTCCCCTCCAGCCTCTCCTGCAGAAATAAGAGCACTGACCTAACTGCGCACCTCTGTGGGTCTTCAGCCTGGGAAGAACACCAATCTGCGAACAAGCGCCACTTCGGGGCGTAAAGTTGTCTGGTAGAGGGGACTCTGGCTTGATTGATCGTGTCTACGACGGCAGGTGGAAGACTAGCTAGATCTTCCGCGTCCCGTCCAGGGGCCAGATGTGGAGGTTCCAGAGGTCTGGGTGCAGATGCCAGAGTGTGCCCCATCCCTGAGAAAGAAGGTCTTTCCTCAGGGGAATTCACCAGGGAAGGGATGTCGCAGCCTTAGTACGAGGTCCGAGAAACAGGCCCGGGTGGGCCAGTAAGGAGCTACTAGGGTGACTTGTTCCTCATCCTCATTGACCTTGCACAGCACCTTTGAAAGAAGGCTCACTGGGGGAAATGCGTACTTGCACAGCCCCAATGGCCAGCTGTGTGCCAGTGCATCTGCCCCGAGGTGAAGCCTCCACTCTCCACTGGGCAAGTGTTGTCATGACAGTGCGTCCGCTACCACATTGAGATTGCCGGGGATGTGAGTGGCGTGCAGCGACTTGAGTCCAAAGGAGGTGACGACGGGCGAGTTGTGACATGTGGCGGGAGCATACGCCACCTTGGCGATTTATGTACACTACCGCGGTGGTGCTGTCTGACCTGACCAAGACGTTTTTGTTCCAAACTAATGGGAGAAACCAATGCAGGGCAAAGAATACAGTCAGCAACTCTAGGCAATCGATGTGCCAGCGCAGCGGGGCCCCTGTCCAATGGCCCGCGGCTACGTGCCCATTGCACATGGCGCCCGAACCCAATTTGGAGGCGTCGATCGTGACCAAGACGCGTTGGGACACCTGCTGCAAGGGGACTCCTGTCTGCAGAAAGCAGAGGTCTGTCCAGGGTTATGACGTTTGTCGGCAGGTGGGGGTGATGATTACATGGTGCGTGCCGTGGCGGCATGCTCATTTCGTGACTCGAGCCTGGGGCCAGTGCTGAAGCGGTCTCTTATGCATCAACCCCTGTGGCGTAACCACCACGGAGGATGTCATATGCCCCAGGAGCTTCTGGAAAGGTTTTAAAGGGACCGCCGTGCCCGGCCTGAAGGCAGCGAGGCATTTTAGCACTTACTGCGCATGCTCTTTGGCGAAGCGTGCTGACATTGAGACTGAGTCTAACTCTACGCTGAGAAAAGAGACGCTCTGAACCGGGGCGAGCTAGCTCTTTTCCCGGTTGACCTTAGGCCCTAAACGGCTGAGGTGCCTGAACACCTGGTCCCTGTGGACGCACAGTAACTCTCGGGAGTGGGCCAGGATGAGCCAGTCGTCGAGGTAGTTGAGTATGCGAACGCCTGCTTCCCGAACCAGGGCAATGGCTGCCCCCATGACCTTCGTAGAGATGCAAGGGGACAGGGACATGCCGAAGGGGGGGACCTTGTACTGATACGCCTGGCCGTCGAACGCGAGCCGTAGAGAGGTTCGACGTCGAGGCAAGATTGAGACGTGGAAGTACGCGTCCTTCAGGTCTGCCGCTGCGAACCAATCTAGATGCCAGACGCGAGTTAGGATGTGTCTTGTGTGAGCATTTTGTGCTGAGAAAAGACTCAAAGCACTTACTTTGCTCCGCACACCCGGCAGGGGACAAATTAGTTACTGAGGAGGAGGTCCGGTGGATGCGTCCTCTGGACTCGTCAGAACCGGCCGGCTGGGGAACAGTCGTGGGGCTGAAGGTGAGAGGTCTGCATCCAGCTTGCCGGGACTGTTGAGGTGTGGCGGCAGAGTGCTGTGAGAATGGCATTTGCAGGCCAGGTGACCCAGAAAGAGGAAATTGCTCTATTATTGAAAAACGTGCAAAAAAATACCTTTAACTGAAGGTTCTCTTACCGTCCCTCCACCAGGGGAAGGGAGTGGTCTGTTTACCAACTCCGGAACAAACGTCTTGATCTCTGGGACGTCCGTCTCAGGAGCTCTTGGGAGCCTTCCGGGTCCTCGAAGGGGTCCGTGAGACAGGGGGCGTGCGCTTCCTGTGGGGTGCTTGACGCTGGGGCTGAGAGCTGTGCCCACTCTTGGTTGAGGCACATCAAGAACAGGACTACCCAAGTGCAAGTTTTGAAGTGCCTTGGCCTGGTGTTGGTTGCAGGAGGGGCATAGCCCATGGCGGCTGGTTTGCGGCGGGGCAGGATGTGTGAAATGGCCTCCGTCTGCTTCTTCACCGCTGAGGACTGCTCTGTGGAATCGTCAACGGTGCCGCCGAATGGACGGAGCTGGGAGACAGGGGTGTTTGAGAAAGCGTGCTTTGTCTACCTCCTGTATTTCCATAGATTACATTTCTGGACCACAAGGGTGGCCATCACCCATTTGAGTGCCGGCGCATCTGACCTTCGTGGCCCGGGGCCACGATCGGTCATTGAGCGCAATTCCTGCAGCACATCAAGAACAGGACTACCCAAGTGCAAGTTTTGAAGTGCATTGGTCTGGTGTTGTTTGCAGGAGGGGCCATGGCATGCAGGGCAGAAGCGGTCTGGGACCGCAACATGGCACACATGCCCGCGGAACCAATCATGTGGGGGGGGGGGGATTACCGGTCCAGCCTCACTGTCGCGGTAGCCTGGGAAAGCATAGCGGACCTCTGTGCGTCAGGCTCAGACTGGGCGAGCAGACCCGAAGGTGGCGGCCCAGGCGAGTCATCAGCATCAGACGCTGCTGTAACGCTCTCTGATGCAGCGATGATGTTGTCATCCAATTCCGGGAACTCGAGGGACCGGCTGGCCGTTAAGCGGGCCGCACTCATCCCGAGCTCGGACGGAAGCAAGCATGCATGCCGGGAGGCGGGTTGGTTCGAGGGGATTTACCCGGCGAAACGGAGCTGTCATTATCCCCAAATCGCGTTTATCACCCGCGGCACCTGCCCCAATGCCGTAGGAAGGAGGCGAGGCGCGCGGGGTGGCTGAAATGGCTTCCTCTCATGATAAAAGAAAGCCGCGACCACAATGCTGCCATGGCTATGTTCTCGCACTGAGAACATGAACCATTCATAAAACGCTGCCTGTGTGTGATCGCAGCCCAGGCACGCGAGGCAGCTTTTATAACCGTCAGAGGTGGGGAGAAATCAACTGCATCCAGAAACTACACAGAGACGTAAAGACGTCTTTAAAAAGACGCGTCCTAAAAAGGATGTTCAACGCCAGCTGTGTATTTGTTCTTTTAGAGAAACTAACTCTTTTAGAGAAAATAACTCTTTTAACTGCTCTGTTGAAGTGCCCAGGGGCAAAGTGACTGCCATGCAGAGAAGGAGAAAGCCGCTAATATGCGCCGTAGATCCAACAGCAATCGCACTCAGAGGTGGGAGAAACAGTGTGTGACTTCGCAGCTCGCTGCATACACGACCATCGGCTCCGAAGAAAATTTTTGAATGAACTAGACGTATTTCCCCGCCTTTTTACCCGTATGTCCGAGGGCGGGGTATGCAAATACTGTCTGCCAACTTCTCATTGGCCTTTTTTCATAGATCAGAGGCATATTCGGTGCTCAAGAGAGAACCCTAGTCTCTCTTCTTTGACACATATTGATGTGAGCGACAGATGGGGAACTGCTGCTCAAAAGAAACTGGAAGCCCGGCTGCCTGCTGTGTGACATTATGGCAATTTCATCTATAGTAAAATTATTAAAACTATGAAATAACACAAATGGAAGCTTGGTAATTTTATATTGGTCAAGAATGTTAAACACATTAAAACAATCTTATATTTGAGATTATTCAAGGAACCACTCTTTGCCAAGATTACAGCTTTCTTTCAACCAACTTCATTAGGTACATCATGTGATGCTTTATAAACAGAATTGAAGTTCCCATGCATGCTGGCTCTTATGCTCCTCTATCAGTATTGGAAATTTCATGACATTTTTTAAAGTAATGCACATGTGTATATGAATAAGGTGATATTTAAGTACCATGGTATGTATCAAGGTATCATGGCATCACCACTCTTTACCATCACTGTACCATGGCACTACCATAGTATGTTTTTATAAGGGCTGGGAAGGATGGTTGATGTTAACTCAGAAATGAGTAGTGTGTGTGTGTGTGTGTGTGTGTGTGTGTGTGTGTGTGTGTGTGTGTGTGCGTGCAGCAGGAACTCAGTGAGGCTGCAGTATCTTGGTTGAATCGATGGGGGGCGCTGGTCCTGCAGGGCTGCGGTGAGGAGCAACCTGCAGCAGTCAAACTGATGTGGTGCTGGTGAAAGCCTTCACCACCTTACTGACAGCACCAGCATTGCCTCTGGGTGAGAGTTCAAAATTGAGTGAACGTTTTCTTTCTTGTGTTTTCTATGCATGGTATATATCGATGGACTCAATAGCCTTTAAAGGGATAATTCACCCAAAAGTTCTTCAACTCGGATGACTTTGTTTCTTCTGCGGGACACAAATTAAGATTTTTTTGGAACAATATTTGATATTTGTTTGTTCATACAATGCAAATCAATGGGGTCCATAAGTTTCAAACTCCAAAAAGGACATAAAACAACACAAAAGTGATATGACTCAATATGACTCAAGTGATTTAATCCATCCAAGTCATCTGAAGCAATGCAATGGCTTAGGGGTGAGAATTCTCTATAAATTCTGACATCTGCAGAGACCCGAAGAGATCGTATCAATTCAGAATATGTGGAATAAACCACTCAAATTGGATGTATTACCTTTATGCTGTCTTTATGTTCTTTTTGATTCTTGAAAGTTGTGGGCCCCATTGACTTGGATTGCATGGGCAAAAACACATAATATATCCTTAAAAAATCCTTGTTGTGTTAATAAACAAAGGCATAGAGTTTGAGACAGCGTGATTTTGAGTAAATGATGAGAAAATTATTCTTTTTGGGTGAACTATCCCTTTAAGGGGAAGGGACATTCCCATTCTAGAGGGCATTTGACTGGACAAAAATTTGTTGAACACCATTTGTGGCATTATGTTGGTTACCACAGAAAATCGTTTTGACTTGTCTCTTAAAAAAATCAAGGAAAAATCACAATAATAGTAAGGCACTTACAAAGGATGTACACAAGGCCAGGCAATAAACATTAAAATGCACACACAAATATTGCCACTTCACACATTATAGGTGTGACCATGAGGCTGGTGAGATTAAATCACTTAGTAAGTACCCTGTTGGTACAAAGCTCTATCCAAAAGCCGGTAAACCCAAATTGGTATAGCTGCAGTCTGGAGATCTCAAATGGGGGCAGAATCTCCAAAATAGGGTGTGTGAAGTAACTATCTGTAACTAAGTACTGTTTACATGGAGTAAGCTTCACCCAGAGGAATACCCTTCTGTCAATATAGATTAATGGGAAAGTTCCCCCAGAACATATTTTGAACATGGAACATTCCTGATGGTTTTACCAAGATGTGGCTTGGTACATGGAACAAACCCATAACAACCCTCACTCAAGGAGATCAGTTGGAGATTGCTGGAAGGGGAGATGTTTTAAAGAGAGTGTTTTTGTGGTAGTTATGGGGGGGGGGGGGGTTGTGTTGTTAACAATCTCGCCTTACTGAGCAGTGTGATGGAGACGCGGAGGGATGGCAGTCCTGCTCCTTTGAAATGGAGGTGTATTTGTCAGTGATACAGAGAGGAGCAGCACCTCTCTCCCATAAATCAGTCACATCAAAACCACATCATTACCACATTCCCTCACACACTGATTTCCTGCCTCACAGGGGCAAGAAAAACAAGAGAAGTGGAAAGAGAGGGGAAGGAGACTGAGAAGAATGCCTGGTCCCATAATTCTGTCTCTTCTCTTGTCACCATACCACGCCTCTTTTATTTGTGTTCATTTACTTAGTTCATTTTACGTTTTGCTAAGTAGCCTTGTAATAAGTGGGATAATGTACAGTCAGTCGGTCATTAATGCAAAATAAACTCCTTCAGGCTGACACAAATCTGGACATTATCCCTCATATATTAATTGAGCAACAACATGGAATATTTTTACATTTAAAAATACATTTGTCACAACACAGGAATGTTTAAATGAATAATTTGGGTTAAATACAAGACAGTAGGCTATTTGTGGCATAATGAAAAAATAATAATTTCGACTTGTCCCTCTTTTCGCACTCATATCATGTTAATTTGTATAATGCTTGCGTCTTGTGGCTATTCTTTTGAAACAGTGTGTATTTTAACGTTTACTGATTGGTCCCATTCACTTCCATTGTAAGTGCCTCACTGTAACCCAGATTTTGTGGTAATCAGTATTTGCTGTCGAGGGCTGTCCCGATTTAATTTGATTACTCGATTCAAAAGATTATTTGATTAAAAAATTGACGAATCGACAAATCGAAAATAAGGTAGAAGTGACGCAGTTCACGGAGGAGGGTGCGAACACATAACGACAAGAGGTGTTGAAAAACAATGCAGTTCCTAAAAAAACAATTCAGCAATGAAACATTACTTGTAAAGATGACATCCAGTTTTCACAAACCTGCCGGATACACACACACCCGGTAAGCTCATCTGCATGCTACTGGGGTGCTGCAGGTCCTTCATCGCTACGTGGGGCAAACTGAATTCAGCAAAAAACATATTTGAATGCACTTAAAACCGACAGAATTTATTTACAATGTTGTATAGGCTTTTATGAAGCACCATAAAATTATGTATGAAAAAGATGTCCATTGGATTTGATTGAAGTTACACTTAGTTACGGATGCACAAACACATTCTGTAAACCTAAGACGATTATTTTCAGCAAACTATAGTTTGAGTTCTGTTCTGTGTAAATGAATGAACATTTTAATGTAATGCGATCTTTCTCCTCATGTAAATTCGATTTTGTGGTGATTGTTTAAAAAAATAGATTGTCATGCCCAACTTCCGATAAATATTTGATAATTTATGGACATTATTACAGGTAAAACTTAATGTGGGAATCCAGAGAGGTCTGTCTGTATGCTGTCAGTCAAAGCTCCAATGTGATTCTGCTGTTAAAGAAACAGCTGTTCGTCAATATAAAATGTCTCGGGTTACGTATGTAACCCTTGTTCCCTGAAAGAAGTGGAATGAGATGCTGCGCTGCTGAGCGCTTTGGGAACAATCTTGCATTGTGACCAGCTGTGAATATGTGTGTAACACGTCAATGTAACATTGACCGGAAATTTATAGCCTCGGTTGGTGAGATCATTGGACGCACCTGTGACCAGGCTATAAATAGAGGCGTCACCAGCGTGTTCGTCAGATACTACTTGTCTTTTCTGAAGAGCAATCCTGGGACGACCCAGTGCGGAAAACAAGCGCAGCATCTCGTTCCGCTTTTTTCAGGGAACAAGGGTTACATACGTAACCCGAGACGTTCCCTTTACAAAAAGCTACACTATGATGCTGCGCTGCTAAGCGCTTTGGGAACAAAATGCCCATGCATCCGCACTGGGGCTGTCCGGACCCCCGCGGTTGTGAGGTGTGTTCACAAGGACGCGAGAGGTCTCAGACATGAGCTCGAGATGTGGACTCAAGGGCGAAAGACCCGGAGTAGCAAAAATCCCACTCATAAGAATCGTAGAATGAGAGCGGAAAGGACTAGCCTGCCGCATCACAGACTTATTCGAGACTTGGCTTCAGATGTCGACTCAAGGGCGTAGGCCCAGAGTACCATAAACATCCAAACCATAGATCCTGAAGAATGCGTGCGGAAAGGAGTAACCTGCCGCATCACAAACTTGTTCAGGCATAAGGATCTAAATCGTAAGATTTAGGAATGTGTACGAAAAGGACCCGCCTGCCGTACACAAACCTTCTTAGACTTGAGATCATAAATGAACACAAGGGAATCCAGATATGGGGCCCGAAGAATGTGTGCGGGAAGGACCAGCCTGCCACATCACAAACTTGTTCAGGCATGAATCGTAAGATTTTAGGAATGTGTACGGAAAAGACCAGCCTGCCGTACACAGACCATCTTAAACTTGAGATCAGAAATGAACTCAGGGGCATGAGAGCCCAGACATAGGGCCTGAAGAATGTGTGCGGGAAGGACCAGCCTGCCACATCACAAACTTGTTCAGGCATGAATCGTAAGATTTTAGGAATGTGTACGGAAAGGACCAGCCTGCCGTACACAGACCATCTTAAACTTGAGATCAGAAATGCACTCAGGGGCATGGGAGCCCAGACATAAGGCCTGAAGAATGTGTGTGGAAAGGACCAGCCTGCCGCATCACAAACTTGTTCAGGCATAAAAAGAGTTTAGCCAATAAAGTCTGAGACTGTGCGCGGAACTAAAACTCCTAACCCCGGACCTAAGGGCCCGGGGTAGCTTGAACACCTAGACCATGAGAACACAGGAATGTGCGCGGAGAGGGCCAGCCTGCTGCATCACAAACTTATAGAGGCATGGGGTTGAGATGTCGACTCGAGGACGTAAGAGCCTGGAGTAGCGTGAACATCTAAACTATAGAACTTAATGAATGTGTGCGGAAAGGACCAGCCTGCCGCATCACAAACTTGCTGCAGAGGGACACCTCTAGGCAAGGCTTTAGAGGAAGCGACACCTCTGGTGGAGTGAGCCCTGATACCTACTGGCAAAGCTTGACTGCGCGCCTCGTAGGACAGGGGAATAGCATCCCTCACCCAATGTGACATAGTCGGTTTGGTAGCGGCCGCCCCTTTGTTGCGGCCCCAAAAACAGACAAACAACTGCCCTGACTTACGCCACTGGCTAGTGCGGTGGACATAAGTCTGAAGGGCACAGACAGGACAGAGTCGGTGAAGTCTTTCTTGCTCCGGCGTTAAAAACGGCAGGGAGCAGAAGGCTTCCAGAGTGACAGGATGTACTGTCGAAAAAGGCACCTTGGGGAGATAGACTGGATGCGGATATAGAATAGCTTTTAGCTGTACCTGGGGCAAATTCTAAACAGGCCGGCAAAACAGACAGAGCCTGCAGATTCCCAACCCTCTTGAGATAGGTAATCGCCATAAGAAAGACCATCATTAGAGTCAGAGGTCTGTCAGATGCTGACTCTAGAGGTTCAAAGGGGGTCTCAACTAGACCTTCCAGGACTATTGCCAAGTCCCAGGAAGGAGTTCTAGTCCTGACAGGGGGCCTCAACCGCATGGCTCCACGAATGAAGGGAGCGAGCAGAGGATGTCTCCCTACAGGCGCCCCATCGATCAAGGCATGGCAAGCCGAAATGGCGGCCACACAGACCCTGAGAGTGGCGGGGCATATGCCTGCTGACAGTTTTCCTTGCAGAAAACCCAGAACTGAAACAATTTGGCAGTTAACGGGATCTGCATCATGTGAACTGCACCACTTTTCAAAGACACCCCACTTATTGGCGTAAATTCTTCTAGTGGAAGGGGACTTGCACTAAGAATGGTCTCGATATCCTCAGGCGACAGCCCTGTGTTCCTCAGTTGGTACCCTTCAGGGGCCAAACATGAAGATTCCACAGTTCGGGACGGGGATGAAGTGTCATCCCCTGTGCCTGAGACAGAAGATCCTTCCTGATAGGAATCGCCCAAGGCGAGCCGTCGAGGAGGAGCATCAGTTCTGAGAACCAAGTCCTGTTCGGCCAATAAGGCGCTATCAGCAAGAGGCAAGACCCTTGTTGGCGAACTCTGGCCCCCGGGAGCAGAGAAACCGGGAGAAATGCATACAGGCGCATTCTGGGCCATGTATGTGCCATTGCGTCCAGACCCAGGGGGGCTGGGTGACTCAGAGAGAAGTAGAGGGGACATTGCGCAGTCTCTTGAGAGGCGAAGAGGTCCACTTCTGCACTGTAAAATTTCTCCAAAATTTATTCCACTACCTCGGGGTGGAGTTTCCACTCGCTCGTCGGCAGGTTGTGTCTGGACAGAAAGTCTGCTCCTACGTTTAGGCGTCCAGGGATAGATAGCCCTGAGTAACAGGAGCTTGCCCTGGGCCCAAAGGAGAACCCGACGTGTCAGAAGTACAGCTGACAAGAACGTGGATCTCCCTGATGATTTATGTAAGAGGCTACCGCTGCATTGTCCACCCGCACCAAGACATGGCAGCCTCAGGAGGAGGTATTTCAGGGCCAGAAATACAGCCATCAACCCGAGACAGTGACTGTGACAACCGAGCTGATGACCCTCCTATCCCCTTAAGCTGGACGACCACTTAAGGCCGCTACCCCGCCCGTCAGGGAGGCGTCTGTCATTAGCAACCTGCGACAACAAGACGCACCTAGTGTGGGACCCAAGCAGAAAACCGGGGTCTGAACCACGTAGAAAGGGAATGAAGCCTGAGGTGCGTAACCCTTATTAGCCTAGGGGTTTTGGCCCTTGGAAGAAAAACCCCTGGCTTTGAGCCACAACAACAACGGTCTCATGATCAGAAGGTCCAGGGGGATCACCGAGGACGTGGTCGCCCTGAGACCTGGAAATCGTTGATACTGATAACAGTGCAACCTTGGCCTAGCCTGACTTTCCTCAGGGTGATCTGAATGGAGTCAATCCTAGCGGGAGACAGTTGTGCCCGCATTGTTTGCAACTCCATACGATGCCCCGATAGACAGTGTTCTGGGTGGGAGAGAGGATGCTTTTCTTGGCGTTGAGCCTCAACCCCAGCGAAACCGATGAGCTAAGACGATGTCCCTGTGCTGAACTGCCAGTTCCTGGAACTGCGCTAGGATCAGCCAGTCGTCTAGACAATTCAGAATGCAGATGCCCCGGAGTCACAAGGAGCCAGCGCTACATCATGCATTGTGAATGTGCGGGTAAAAAGGGCTAGGCCGAATGAAAGAACCTGACACTGGAAGACTTCGCCCCCGGAAGCGAACCTCAGGAACTTTCCATGTTGTGGCAGAACTTCTAAATGAAGTATAGAAATGCGTCACAAGATCGATGGTGACCAGCCAAACGAGTTGTAGGGCTTGAGACATGACCGTCTTGATAGGCATCATCTAGGACTTGAACACCCACGGGCAGTTCAAGCTTTAAGATCTAAGCCAGACGCCACCCCTCACCCTCCATGGGAAACAGGAAGTATTTTGTGTAATAACCTAACTCTCTCTCTGGAAGGGGAACACATACCATGGCCCCTTTAACCAGGAGATTTGAGTTTTTTTTTTTTTTTTGCTATTCATAGCAGACATAAAAAGAAATCCGGTTTACGGTAGTGAGACCACACCGTTGAAACACAGAAAGGCGGCGAGTGAATTAAATCCTGACGCTCTTTTAAGACCCACAGCAAAGAAAGATATCTGGCAGAAGTTTCCACGCTGCCAGGTTCTCTGAAATGGGAACTAATTTCAGCACTTTCTGTTGAGGGGGTGTTGAGTGTTCCGTGCCCTGGACTAAGGCAGGAAGCAACAGTACACCCAACTTTCTGTCGGAAAACTCTGTCACCCGAAACACCAAGGGTGGCAGGAGTGAAGGGTTTTCGTGAGGGTATCGGGAGGGCCGAAGTGAATAAAGCCCCTACCCGAAGGGAACTACCCCCAAAAGGTTGGGTACAAGACTATCAGGGTTTTTTCCTTTTGGAAATTATAGCCCTGAGGTCTTGCTTAGGGGGCTGCTGAGGACGACGAGCCTGTCCCCTGTGTCTGCGAGGGGGAGCACGACTCGCCACGCTCTGTTTTTGAGCTTCCCTCCTAACAGCCTCGGGGCGAGACCGGGTGGCCGACGGCCCCACCCCCTGAGTGCGGCGAGGAAAAAACTGCCCAAAGGCTTCCTCATGGCTTTTTGCCTCCTGAAATCTGGAGATAACCGAGTTCATGGCGTCTCCAAAGAGACCAGAAGGCGAGACCGGGGCATCGAGCAGGAACACACAGTCCTTGTCTCTGATGCCCGAAAGGTTAAGCCATAAATGTCTCTCCGTGCTGATTAAAGCAGACATAGACCGGCCAATGGCACGGGCTGACTGCTTGGTCACACGGAGAAACATATCTGTGGCTCGATGAAGCTCTAAAAATGCTTCCTCATCGAGCGTTTCACCCGCACTCAGGTCTTTTAGCAGATCAGCCTGGTAAGCCTTTAACACAGCCATGGTGTGCAGCGCTGCACCAGCCTGACCTGCTGCTTGATAAGCCCTTCCCACTAGCATGGAGGTAGAGCTGCATGGCTTAGAGGGGAGGGCGGGGCTTTTTAGTGATGACACCGAACCCGGCGAGAGATAGCCCGCAAGCGTCTCTTCAACCGGTGGCAACATTGAATAACCTTTTGCGTCAGCGCCCATGATAGTCGAGTATAACGACGTCGAGGGCACGTGAACGTGCGAGGTATAAGGTTTTCTCCATGAACGAGCGAGCTCGTCGTGGAGATCATCAAAGAAGGGAAGGGACTGATGAGGCGTTCCCTTCCCTCGGCCACCAGACAGAAATCTGTCCTCTAATTTGGAGTGTTTGGGGGTTTCTTGGTCGCGTGGCCAGTCTAATTGAAGCCTGGCCACTGCACGAGTGATCACGTCAAGCAACTCCTCAGAAGATTTAAAATCGCGTTTGGAATGCTCTGACGCGGGTAACTCACACTCCGAACCAAGAGATATAAGGTCCTCCCCGTGAACCGAAGAAACGCCGGAGCGCGCTTCGAGATCGCGTGAAGGACCGGCTGGGTCTGGGGAGAGAGAGCGAGCGAAAGGGACGAACCCGTCTCTCACTCCTCAGCCAGATCCATGCGAGAGCCCCACGAGTGAAGTGTGGGTGCTGGCTCGCAAAAGTAAGCGAGGCGAGCGCGAAGCATTCCGACCGAAAGTAGGTCACAATGAGCGCACCTGCCCTGCCCCAACGCGAGAGCAGCGTGCTCTTCCCCCAAACAAACAAAGCAGAACTCATGCGTGTCCTTGTCAGTCATAGACCGCTGGCAAGGAAACACGCAGCGTTTGCCTTGTTTCTCTGACATATTTGTCACTTCTCCTTATATATATCTATATATATCTTCTTTTTTTTTTTCTTTTTTAAAAGAACAGAGAAAGAAGGAAATTTCTGCGCACTGCCTAACAGTTTCTAACTCCTAACAAAGGGAAGAAAAGTTTTTATCAGCAGTCTTGTGAAACACACAGCACAGTATGATCTGAAGAAAAGAGATCTGACGAACACGCTGGTGACGCCTCTATTTATAGCCTGGTCACAGGTGCGTCCAATGATCTCACCAACCGAGGCTATAAATTTCCGGTCAATGTTACATTGACGTGTTACACACATATTCACAGCTGGTCACAATGCTAGATTGTTCCCAAAGCGCTTAGCAGCGCAGCATCATAGTGTAGCTTTTTGTAAAGGGAACTTTGGCTTTCCTGAGGGAGAAATGGCAATCTTCACATGTGAAATTATTACGTTTTTACAGAGTAAGGAACTGAATGTTGAGATACTTAAGGGAATTTTACACATGGCACGTGGCAATCGAAAACTTTTGCGATCTGCATGTAGCACACGCATATTTTAAAAAATAAAATAAAATGGCTTATATATCTCTATAAAATAGTTTTAACTACATATATAACTTATTGAGAAACATTCAAGGAAGGAGGGCCCAGAACACAGGTACTCTCAGAACACGTCACTTTTATTAACAAAAACCCAGGCTCCACGGCCACACTGTAAAGCCAACTAAAATAATGACAAGGCCTCACAGCCACACAGTGAGTCAGTCCTCTTTTGATAATGGACAAACCAAGCTTGTCTTCTGACTTACTCTATCTTCCTTCTGGCGATGGCATGGCTGTTTATAGCCCACTCTCACCACGCTCAGTGGAATTAGAGACAGGTGTTAGACATAATTTAGCTCAGGTGTAAGCACCCTTATTGCTTTCTCTCTCTCCGGATGGTGCTTGACCACGCCCCCGCTGCCACACTTATCCTCATTAAACAAGATTGGTGGGCAGACATTGTTTTTGAAAAGATTAATTTAAAGGTTTTTTTATTTCCATGGCCTATTTTCTCATATTTGATTTCTAAACTAAAATGAGTAGATCTTGCATTTAAAAAGTTGGGCACACCTGGAGAAACCAATCTCTGTCAGCTTGAATATACATCTTTTTAGATTATAGATCTTTGGATGTCTGTTGCTTTAGATATTGTTTGCATAATTGTTTTGTTGTTGTTAATCAATAACAAATACTTTAAAAAAAAGCCAAATGTGACTTCACCTCGACAACTTTATGCAGAGTGATTAAGGTGATTAAAAATGGTCAAAACCTAAATAGTGACTGGTCACAGTATCTAACATATAAACATTCCCTTATACAAATATGCCAATTTAAAAGAGTTCATGGATATGTGATTGGTCAACTACCCATTTCCAGTTAAGACCAAAACACGACTCTTAGAAAGTTGAAGCAGTTCAGATATATGTATACTCTGTAGTAACTAACTCAAACGTGATGTCCTACTGTAATCACATTTCTGGCTTTGTACTTGGCCCTCTCTCTCTCCACTCCATTACAGTGAAGTCTTTGTACATGAAGACCAGATTCAGGTAAACACTTTTATTCCTCCACTATCTCAATACAAATTGGGTTGGAAATCAGAACCCCTGGCATCACTTGACAAGGGTGAGAGATACATCTGATAATAACATTAAGAAGGAACAGGACTGAATTTGCACGGGGAAACTTGGGAGTGTTCAAGCATTTAAAATGTAATTACTTTGCCCAAAATGCTCAGTGCTTTTCTCCTGTGTTTGCCAGATTGTTTTGAGAACAGTGTGCTCTCCCGTCAGTTCTAGATACACAGCCTAACAAAAAGTGTAACAAGATTTCTAAATTTTTTTAAAGAAAGAATGTACCCACCACAATGCTAGGCTGTTGTGCATGGTTGCCAGTGCGTTGCTTGGGTGTCCTTGGTGGTTGCTAGGTTGCTGTTTACTAGCAAACAGGTGAAAATATCCCAAATACTTTGTCCCTATATATAGTTTGTAAGTCTCTCCTTCAGTGTAAGTCTACAGTGGAAGAAAATTAAATGTAAATAAAGAACTTTTTTGCCAGTTTTATTATCCACCAGGCGAAAATTGTAGTAATAGTACCCCTCAACAAGCCTTATTTAAGTTATCATTCATGTTTGTAGTACAAACGGTGCGTGACGAGTTACACAGCAAATTTCAGTGCTCACGGTTAAGGGTTTGTTGAAATCCCAAAGCCAAGCAACATTAATTATATTGCCTTGATGTATTATTATTGTTGTCATAATAATATGAATCACCATAATAATGATTTTTTTCCACTACAGAATCGTTATTAACTCAGTATATTTAAATGTTCAACGTTCAACGTTTTATTATTACATGTAAATGGCAAAATTTTTACCTCATATTATATCCAAGTACAACATTCAATTCAACCCATTTGAACAAGAGTTCCAGAAACTTTGAACATTTATTGCTCGTCGGTGCAATAAATGTATGGTGCAAAAAATGCATTTATTACAGTCGGTGCTGTTTTTGGCAGGCCTGGTTTAATTTCGAGGACATTCTCACCATTAATCACAGAATCAGCTAATGCCTAACTCCAATGTTGTGTGCATAATGTCTTTAACAGTAGATGCCCTTTAGTCATTCATGTAATGGATTACAAAAACGGATCTGAACTGATCCGTGGATCATCCATCCATTAAACTTGCGGTGTACACATATAGTGCAAGGGTGCTCAATCATTACAGCAGAGGCCTTTGGCAGTAATAGTTTAGACATGGGTGACACCTATGGAACTTACAGTATTTTAGCTTGTACGTTTTCTATTGACATGCAGAGGAAAAATGCTACAAGGCAATTTATGTTATGTACTGTTGTTTGTTACAGTTACGGTTCCAGTAGCATTTTCACATGAGCACGGTTTGATAAGGTACGATTACAAGCCATGCCTGGATTTCTAACCGTGTTGGGACAGAGAATCAAACTGGTGGAACGGCTTTATTGACATGGTGACTGATTATTGGTCAATTGCTCAGTCAATCCATTGTAAACCTGATTTTGCAGCACGACACAAGTAAAATAAACCGTCATTTTGTGAGCGAGCCCAGATCAGTATGGAACGGTGCAGTTCTGCAACAAGAACCATTCAAGTCGATGGTGGAAATGTGCTTTAGGACTGAATTGGGTCCGCTGATATCGTAGTTTATTTGCACATGTGGTCTGCACTGATTTAGCAGATGATTCACTAAATGAATTGCTAAATCAAGTATCGTCACAAATGGCGATACACAATTAGCATGCCGTGATTTCCGACCTTATGGGTCAGCTCTGACTGCTAGAATGCAGCAGACTTTCATGACCTGGCATACTGCACTGGGACTGTAAAGCAGTGCACACACTTCTACGATCCAGATCCTGAATTAGCTTCTTAAAATGCAGAAAGTGCAGTCAACTACATCACAGGTCTAAATAAATGTCTGGTTATAAAATGTTTCTTCATCAGTTTATGAATTACTGCAAGCATGAACAATAAAATTTACACAAGCATCTGTTTTTAAAAAAAATTACCTTTACAGCCTGGTTTGCATGAAGGTTAATACCGCAGTGGTAATAGAGTCAGGAAAAAATGCTTATGTTTGTGAATATGGTGCAATAAGTCTAATTTATATAGAAAGGATGCATGTTTGTGCTTAAAATAATTACTTAATTGAACTACGGCGCACCATTTCAGTGCATTTAGCGCCTGGTTAAACTGGATTGCAGGTGGTTAGTGAATAAGATGCAGGCTTTTGCATTAAAATACAGCTCGCAAAAAAAAAAAGGCTCAATTGTTTGGTGAATTCAGATCAGTCTCTTTCCCATCAGTTTCATAGTCACGTGACCATGTGCCAGGGCTTTTAACCAGCAGACACCTGGGTGATCCTGTAACACTCCTGATAGACAGGTTAGGCTGATGTGAAGAACTCTAGCAGACGTCTTAGTTTTGGTATAAATGTGTCAGATGAGATCCGTCTCCAGGGCTTCACCTGATACTGCTGACCTTCTCAATGCCCAGGATAATAATCATGGCAGTACATTGCACCAAATGGGAAATGAAGGTTTAAGATATCAAATGGAATGTTTTCAGGTTTCATATACCTCCATAAGGTGTATGTTTGTACAGGTATATACTTGTGAGGGCCACATTTTTTAAAATGTCTTTTAATATATAGTGGTACCTTTTCGGGCGGCACGGTGGTGCAGTGGTTAGCACTGTCGCCTCACAGCAAGAAGGTCATGGGTTCAAACCCCGGTTGCCCCGGCCTTTCTGTGTGGAGTTTGCATGTTCTCCCCGTGTCTGCGTGGGTTCTCTCCGGGTGCTCCGGCTTCCTCCCACCATCCAAAGACATGCAGGCTAGGTTAATTGGTGTCTCCAAAATTGCCCTAGGTGTGGATGTGAGTATGAGTGTGTGTCTGTATATGTGTGGCCCTGCGATGGACTGGCGACCTGTCCAGGGTGTACCCCGCCTTTCGCCCAATGTTAGCTGGGATAGGCTCCAGCCCCCCGTGACCCTGTACAGGATAAGCGGTTGAAGATGAATGAATGAATGGTACCTTTTCAGCTGTCCTAGCTATTTGATGAGTTCTTAAAAAGGCGAAATCATGTTTTGCTTTAAATCTATTTATTTTAACAGGTTTCTGTGAGTTTAGGAATAGAGTTAGGCTACAGCAAATATCACCTCAATATAAAACTATGTGTGTTATTGTTGAGGACAGATTTTGTCCCCATAAGTAAGCAAAATCTGACAAAACCTCCCTTTGAGGACATCCTCAGTTAGAAAAATTATTAATAGGTCAAATTAATAATATAAATTTAAATGTATAATTAGCTTTATACAGAAACAATATATTTTGCACTATACTTATAATCAAAACTTTAAATCAACATTTTTATATTTTCCATAATTTTTAATTTGCTTTATTTGCAATGTTTCATGGGATTGTAGGTCATTCCCTCATTAAAGACATACCTTTGTCTTTTTGTCTGATTTTCAATATTTTTATACATCAAATCATATTTTGTAATGTTTTGATTAATGTCGGAGCTGGTTGGTTTGGTTCATGGCTTATAACTCTTCTGTGAAGACTTTTATGAAATCCCTATGAAAAAAAAATGGGTAAAATACTTCCGCAACCAGGACAGCTGAAAAAATACAGTAGGTGGGCACTGTTCTGCTCTTGATAAACAGATGTTCTTAGATCAGTGGTTTAAAACTTTGTCAAATCTACTGTGAGAACCACATACTGCCCAGTGGCATCATGAGTAGGATAGAACTTTAAAGTAAGAAAGGAAGGATTTAAAGGGGTCATTCTTGTGCATCTTCTCTGATCTCAGTGCCCCAATCATTCACCCAGCCCATCTTCCCGCTCACCCACCAGCCCTCCCTCATACCGACATCCGACACTCGCCCAGCTGCGCTCACTCACATCCCAGATTTGCCACACACTATAGCTCCTTTTGCTCTTGTTATTCACAAAGTTTTTTAATTAGTTCCAGTCCCACGACTCCCACAGATTGATTACGGGAATGAAACTGCCCCCCTCTTCCATCTGGAATCTCAGCACAACTGCATGGGCAAATCTCCTTGAAACGCCTCACATAAATGTCTGCTGTTAAGTCTAGAGCCAAGATCATGATGCATATTTACTAAAACTGTCAAGGCAGTTCATGAAAGACATTCTAAATGTTTATATATATATATGTTTTGTTTTCCTGTATGTCAACTGGTATGCTTGGTACGCTAGCAATGCCAAGGTCACGGGTTTGATTCTCAAGGAACACACATACTAATACAATGTGTAGCTTGAATGCTAAGGGGCATTTCACACAGGATACATTCTTGCATCCATTAGCACCGTTTTCCAAGTCAAGTCAAGTGGTTTTTATTGTCGTTTCAACCATATACAGTTAGTACAGTACACAGCGAAATGAGACAACGTTCCTCCAGGACCATGGTGCTACATAAAACAACATAGGACAAACACAGAACCACATGAGACTACACAGACTAAATAAAATACCTATATAAAGTGCACGTGCAAACGTGTGCAAAAAGTACAGGACAGTACATTAAATTACTAACAATGAACAGGACAATAGGCACAGTGAGAGACAGTGCAGCGCCGACCAGTACACAGTAGTGAAAAAAGATGACAGTTTCTAAAAATGCCAAATGTAAACATAACATACTATGAGATAGTGTCCTATGGACATAGCAGTTATTGAGGTAGCAGACAGTTATAAAGTAACAGTAATTAAAGTGCAACTCAGGACGTGTGTGTGTGTCAAACCAGTCTCTGAGTATTGAGGAGTCTGATGGCTTAGGGGAAGAAGCTGTTACACAGTCTGGCTGTGAGGGCCCGAATGCTTCGGTACCGCTTGCCAGATGGCAGGAGGGTGAAGAGTTTGTAGGAGGGGTGTGTGGGGTCATCCACAATGCTGGTTGCTTTGCGGATGCAGTTTTTTTTTGTAAATGTCTTTGATGGAGGGAAGAGAGACCCCGATGATCTTCTCAGCTGTCCTCACTATCCTCTGCAGGGCTTTGCGGTCCAAAACGGTGCAAGTCCCAAACCAGGCAGTGATGCAACTGCTCAGGATACTCTCAATAGTCCCTCTATAGAATGTAGTGAGGATGGGGGGTGGGAGATGTGCTTTCCTCAGCCTTCGAAGAAAGTAGAGACGCTGCTGTGCTTTATTGGTAATAGAGCTGGTGTTGAGGGACCAGGTGAGGTTCTCCGCCAGGTGAACACCAAGGAATTTGGTGCTCTTGACAATCTCCACAGAGGAGCCGTTGATGTTCAGCGGAGAGCGTTCACCTTGTACTCTCCTAAAGTCAATAACCATCTCTTTTGTTTTGTCGACATTCAGGGACAGGTTGTTGGCTCTACACCAGTCCGTTAGCCGCTGCACCTCCTCTCTGTATGCTGACACGTCGTTCTTGCTGATGAGACCCACCATGGTCGTGTCATCTGCGAACTTGATGATGTGATTCGAGCTGTGCATTGCTGCACAGTCGTGAGTCAGCAGAGTGAACAGCAGTGGACTGAGCACACAGCCCTGGGGGGCCCCAGTGCTCAGTGTGGTGGTGGTGGAGATGCTGTTCCCGATATGGACTGACTGAGGTCTCCCAGTCAGGAAGTCCAGGATCCAGTTGCAGAGGGAGGTGTCCAGGCCCAGCAGGTTCAGCTTTCCAATCAGGTGCTGGGGAATGATTGTGTTGAATGTTGAGCTGAAGTCTATGAACAGCATTCGAACGTATGAGTCCTTTTTATCTAGGTGGGTGAGGGCCAGGTGGAGGGTGGTGGCGATGGCACCGTCTGTTGAACGGTTTGGACGATACGCGAACTGCAGTGGGTCTAGTGAGGGGGGCAGCTGGGTCTTATTGTGAATTGTTCATCTTATGGAAACATGTGCTAGATGGATGCATTGCCTCTCACTAGCCACCTTTCCACCAATGGGCCAAACAGTTCTTTTTACTGAGCTCATTGGCACAGTTAAGGTTTCTTTTTCTATTGGGTTGCTGCAAACTCAGAAATAGAATGGACTGACTTAGCAAGTGACCAATTGTGAGTTGGTACAGGGGTTTCACCAGCATGGATGCTAACAAATCCGGGCCAGGAACAGCTTGTAATCATACCGTACCGAACCGTGCTCAAGTGGAAATGCAACTGGAACCATTACTCACTGTGCTCGGAACCTTTTGGCCAGATGATGAAACAGCGCTTGCTGTCTCAAGCCACCACATTTTTACATGTAACTTAAAAAAAAACACATATTGGTATCCCAAGTATTCTGTTCCATTTCATTGTGAATGCCAATTTTTTTAATGCGAGAACACACCTGTGTGCCCCTTAAGACACTTTGTACAAATGCGTCGGACAAATACATACATAAGAAATTAGTGTTTTCTAACTTTAAAATGGCAAGACCATAATGTATTTACAAAACATCACACAGACTTTTGATAGATATATATAATCTGCTCCTAAATCCGAAAACATCAACCTCAATCAATCAAATGTTTTCCAATACAGTTCGTAATAAAGCCTTATAAATCAATGTTCTCAAACTGCAGATAGACGTATCAAAGCTGCTCCTGAATGCAAAAATATTAGCACAGTAAAGTACTCACACTCTTGCAGATAAAAACAAGAACATCCTGTTGAGTAAGCATAGAAGAGATTGCGAAATCCTGTTATTGACATGTGAAACCACAGCTAAGGGAAAAAATGGAAAGGAGCTTAAGTTTCCTATTATGTCTTAATGTCTGGGTGCTGGGTTTTTGTTCAACCCTGGATGGCGCCCAGCACCAAAGCCTGACGCTTTGTTGGCCCATGGGGGATGAATAGCTCCTCTTACATCAAGAGTCCTGCAAAGCAAGAGATGGGATGTCCCAAAACATCACCTAGAGAAAGGACCATGTCACCCTCTGAGTCTACACAATCAACACCTTTCTATGTTCTCGTAACATCAGTCCAGTGGCCCTCTACTTAAGCTTGCCGTGGAAAGGCAATCCATTGGTTCTTGTGTAGTAATGTTTTTCCCAGAGTTCCTTTTGGGGGGAGGGGTTGGTCAGAGGCCTTTAATGTGTTGCTTTACTCTTTCTCTGAGTTTGGTTTTGACTAGCAAGTCCTGGTGTCTTTTGAAGTTGCCATAGTAATTTGCATGTCAACCTCTGATTGGGGAGGAAGAGCAATGGAGGAAACCAGAGATCAAAACAAACTCCTGCTTTCTCAAGTTGTCACATTGACTGCTTTGATGCATGAAGAACTGGGGTCGTTAAAGCCAAAGGGAGTTAGACAGCAGTCTTGAAAGAGTGTTTGTGTTGTTGTTTATCTAGTATTTATGCTAACTTTTCTCACTTCTCTTATCTTGTGTCTTGTGCCTCCATTCTTAGATTTTACTTCCTTGATCTTTGTGTTAAAAGGCCATGGCCAACCTTGTGAAGATGTGAATGCCTGTGTGCATGCATATTTTGCCTTGTGGTTTAGATTGTGCATGTTTTGTTCACTTTATAGTTTTGTTTCTCTCAAATGGGTTTCATGCCAGGCAAGGTTGGAAACACAGTCTAGAGAACAAATAAAGAGCAACGCATCAATCATAGGCTGTTTCTTTACATCCAACTCTCTGGCAAATCTCAGATTGGGAGCAGATTGCGTTAAGGGAATACACAACCTCTACTGCATGAACCCAGTAATGCCTTGAAGACTAAATAAACCAGACGAAGATTGAAATCGCTCATTGTATTAAATGATTTTCCATTTGTGCATTCAAAGTCCCCTTCAAAGTCTTATGGAATCCTGTAAGATACCTCGTAGAATATATATGTAAAAATCTATGGGCACAATAAATCCACCTATTGATTTTGTGCCACATTCCTAGTTGTAGCCATGGATGCCGTCTCACCTCCTGTTGCCCTGGAGATGGGGGTGGGTCTTTTGTGCCAGCTGTTCCAGATGTGGGATCAGGTGTCTGCTGGCATTGTAAATTTGATAGAATGGCTCCTAGGAGATGAACAGTTGGAAACAAATTGTGAGGAGTCAGCTGAACTGGTAAGTCTGCGGGAGATGACTGTGTAGGTACAATCATTTGTGGTGCTTGATATAGTAACATTTCTTTTAGTAAACCAATCATTATCCTTAAACCAAAGGACATGAATGATACTTTAAATAATGAGGTGTATTAAGGAGTGTTATTAATTTTGTAAGTGATCTCATAGACCTACATTGACGGAAGAGCCCCAGCCATATCTAAGCCAGAATATATATGACTTTTACATGTAAGCTTCCACTCAGTAACACCCTTTCCACTTAGAACCCACTCTGAACACACTTGCAACCAAATAAAACAGTCTGAATGCCTTAGAATTTGCATAGCAGTGTGGTGGCAACATTTAAACAGGCAAGCTCTCACATCTTCATTAGAAATTGTAAAAGTTGTTATTAATGTGGGTATTATTTAACCAGGATGAAGAGTTCCTCTTTCGGCACTTTCTGCTGCACATTACGGTTCGACTTGACTCACCTCAACTCTACTCGTTTTACTTTTCTGAGCTCGCATTTCCACCGCAGTTTAGTGCCATCTCAACGTGGGTGGGATTATAGGCTGATCGTCATATTTGTGCTGCCTCTAATGCCGTGACATCATCTTAAACATGACACAAACTCACCAAAACAATAACACGACCGCTAGCTGTTAGCTACTAGCTCATTATGCTGCATAAAGCAGTTCTTGCATGGTGATTGTACACAAGAGTAAGCTGGTCAACTAAATAAAGTGAAGCTTTTAAGCAGAGTATAGAGTTAACATAACAAAACGTACCATCTTCCATCTGTCCAAGGCACTCTCCCTCCTATTGCTTGCCGGTTTAGATAGCGTCCATTTGGTTGAACCACTTCCACTTTTCCTTGATGGTTCTTTTGTTACTTTTAAGTTGTTTTTTTTTTTTTTTTTTTACTTTTCCCTACACTGTTGGTAGGTCCGGTGGTAACCGAGTGGAGCCAACAGCTGATACACTTCCTGAGAGACTTTTTTGATTCGCTCATTGCTAACGAGTGAACCGTCTGCACCTCGTTTATTTACCACAGCGTGGTTTTGCGCACAGATATTTATTTTTTCACAATTCGAAAGTCGCATGAACTGTTATCGGTGTTGCCAATTTTAAAACTAGCAGGTTGATGTCACTTGTCGGAAATCCAGTGACGCTGGTAGTGACGATTCTCCCTGACGAATCAGTGATCTGCAGGATTTTGAGGTCACATTTAGTATCATCATGGCTCACTTGGAACCTTGACCGATGTGATACTAAAAAAATTATCAGGTACCAGGTACTATCCACAGTGGAAAACCCCAAAAAAGTGAGCAGAGTCACATTGAGTCAAGTTGAGTCGAGTTGTACCATGCAGTGGAAAAGCCCCATTTGAGAAGGGAGATCTGAACATATGGGCAGAGCCTATGTTATGGGCACGGATGTTGCACAGACGCCTATCTGTCCTTTCAGGTGTGCCACCCTCACCTGCCATCAGCCCTGAAGAGCTGGACCAATTATCAGCTGTTGCAAACAGCAATGCCCTGGCTGCTCAACATTCAATGAAAGCCGTCCCTACACTGCCCCACTTTTTGGCCACCATTGAGTATGACAAGATAGCGCTGCTACAAGAGAGAACCTCACTCGATCAGATTGTTCTAGATACACTTAGTAAGATACAAGATACATTTGTAAGATACAGAAAGTGAAAGTGGTATAGTATATTATGACCCTATTTTAAGCTCACAGAGGTTTTCCTGTTTAAGAGATGTGTGCACAGGCATGACATTGACCGCAAACCTTTTTTAAAAAAAAAGTTTTATTATAATAATTTGACTATGGGCTTACTTGTATTCAATGGTGTGTATGTTTGTAGGTTTTCAAATCTGTCACCAGTATTTGGTCAAATCTGACAAAAACTATATACAGTATATACATATACACACACGATTGGTATTTGTTAACATTATGTAACTATATTAGAAAATACCTTTACAGCACTTATAAATATTGGTTAATGTCAACATGTACTTATACATTTGTATAATATTGAAAAAAGATACGTTAACATTTGTTAATGCGTGATGAACAAACAATGAACGTTGGCATTTTGATACTTTTATATTAACCAAGATTAATAAATGCTGCACAAATATATTGTTGGTAGTTCATGATACTTAGTGGATGTACTTAAAAATAATGTTAACAAGTAGTCTAAAGGGTTAGGAAATATAATATACTGTATATATATATATATATATAAATTTATTTATTTAAGCCATATCACAAGAGCAAGAGTGCGATATGGCCCTACATCAGCACTACTGTGATTCAGTCACAGGCCCAGTGCCATAGGTAATCACATCATTGCAGATTTAGGGCCATATTGCACGATTGCGAGTGTTATATTGCGTATATACAACAGTTAAAAAAAAAGTAGTACAGTCATAAAAACGTATTTGTGCATGTAGTTCACTTTCTTACACAACCGATCAGAATCTGCTATTACTGGTTCAAAATAAATAATGCGTCCAAGCCTTTGTTAGTAATTTAAAAATGTCACTTCAGAAATAGTGTCATGGCTTGTGCTGTTTCGATCAAGTTATTGGATAAACAAAGTGTAATGAGACCTTAGTTCATGGGCAATGGAGGAGTCAGGAGACAACAAAGCAGGTTCAAGGTCAGTCTTTTTATTCTGTTTTTTTTTAACACACTTGACAGTAACCGTCGACAACCAAAGAAAACGTCTTTAAATAAATCGAAGCATTCCAAATAAAAATCTCTCTCAAAGCATGCTTGTTGATCCTTCAGGTCACTCTCTCCTCACTGATGCTCTGACGTCCCTTTTTGGTCACCCACCGCATCACTATAATGAGAGACAGGTGTTAGGGATAATTGTGAGCCAGGTGACGAGGCTTACCGCTCTCTCTCCCGCAGACCGACACATGACCACGCCCCCCCATACCAAACAAGGATGGATGGATGTGTGTGTGTGTGTGAGAGAGAGAGAGAGAAAGAGAGAGAGAGAGAGAGAGAGAGAGAGAGAGAGAGAGAGAGAGACGGAGCCTGTGTGATCACCTATTGCCACAGCCAAGAAGAAATATTGTCAGCTTTCTGAAGATCAGCTTTCTCAGTGGTAAAATAGCCGTCCAAGCTGGGCTATTCCTCTCTATTTCACGCAAGAGTCATTCCCTATAAAAACCGCAATGTCCTCAGCCATTTAACATACAACAGTATGTATACAATGTGGAAACTCTGGTAAGGGGTAAGCACCTTGATATCTGTAATCAATCAGTCTGTTGTGTCTCTCTGCTGTGATGAGCCGCAATGCTGAAGTTGTTCGTTTAAAGCTATTTCCTAGCTTTAGTAATGTAGTCATATGTAGTCAATGTAGTCAATACGAGCGATCATGGAGCGCTTTTCTGTGTAAACAATGACTAACGGATTCAATTCACATCACCTAACTGGCTCATATTACGCACAAAAATTATCTTTTGCCACTACCTGCTGGCTAACATATGTAATGTCAAAAATAAAATAGATGTAAAAAGAGACACATCAGATTGCTGATGGTGTCAGACCATCAGTGCTCATGGAACGTCCCTCGTCCAGTCAGATTCAAGGACTGGAACAAACTGTTGTGTGTGTGTGTGTGTGTGTGTGTGTGTGTGTGTGTGTGTGTGTGTGTGTGTGTGTGTGTGTATATATATATATATATATATATATATATATATATATATATATATATATATATATATTTATATTGATATTTAACACATATAGTTACTATGTGCCCACATTGACTGTGTGTTTATCACCCCCGCCTGCAGCCAGATTTTCAAACCCTGGAGTCCCTTTACAGCAGGCGTTCCGACGAGTTCTGGTCACCTCGGACGCCTCCAAACAGGGTTTGGGCGCCGTGTGCAATGGGCACGCAGCCGCTGGCTCCTGGAAAGGGCCCCCCGCTGCGTTGGCACATCAACTGCCTAGAGGTTCCTCCCACTTGTCCAGAGCAAGCACGTCTTGATCTGTTCAGAAAGCACCACGATGGTAGCGTACATAAATCACCAAGGCGGCGTGCGCTCCCGTCACATGTCACAACTTGGCCGCCATCTCCTCCTTTGGAGCCAGCAGCAACACCGATTTTCTATTAAATTCTATTTGCAAAGTGAATGTTGAAATCTAAAATTGTTATTTCCTACTGATTCACTAAAAGCAGAATATATCAAATAACTCAAAGACAAATATTTTAGTAAAAAATATTCACCTAAGACTTTTGCACAGTATACTGTATAATGTGGTATATATATATAAAGAGGAGAAGCACATGGGGAAAGAGGTGTGTTTTTATAGGAAAAGGTTTTTTTTGCTGGCATGTTGGTGTATACCCAGTGTATAAACAATGATTATGTTTTTAGCACAATATAAACCCTGAAGCAATAAGCTAGGTGATTATTTCCAAAAGAGTCACCATGGGGCAAGATGAAACAGTCTGGGGAAAGTTGAGCCACTGGTTTTTCTAACTCTGGTATTTTTAATGCACAACTCTGTTAAATCCAAAAACTCCTGTCCTACTGCTCCTGTGTACGTTACGCAATCACAACACACTGGTGTCCGTTTGGTAGAGACAGCTGTATTCCAATGTTCCGCTTTTACTGTAAAATTACATCATGTTTTGGAATGTCAGCTCCCATTTCTGCCAAACACACATACGGGATGGGGTAAAATACATTCTGTTTCATTCTAGGATAAGGAGGTTTTTCATATAATGTATAAAGACATACTTTACTGAAACCTTAAACATTGATTTGTAAAGCAAGAGAACCGCCTGAGATATCCTATATATAGATATCACACAGACACATATATAAGAGAACGACAAGAAAAGCACACCAGTCACTGTGAAGTTAATTTACGTAAGTTATAGTTTTGCCAGTAGGTGTCACCAGATGCTTTCTTTTCCACCATACGCGCTATAAACGCTGGGGGCAGTATTGTATCGCTTTGCCTACTTAGTTATGTTTTGGAACTGGCGGGTATCTTGGATCTGCATTTTGTGCTCTTAGTTAAGGATACAATGCAATACATCCATGAAAATGAGCTTGAATGTAGCCTATAATAAACATTTTTATAAATGTATGGTCTTGAACGCATTAATAAGCTTTATTAATAAAGAAAGAAAGTTCTAAGCATTGGAGCCTTATCACATGCAAAAAGGCAAACAGATTGCAAAGCGTCACGGTTTCTCGCTCCATGCATCGGATCTGGCACAACTTCAAAGTTTGCTATTGGCCTAGATTATGCAATCGCACTAACCCGCTAAACATTTCCTCATATCAGAGTGACCAGTCTCACACACTGTGCGCGCGCCTCCATCTCGTGCACGCCAATTGTTAAACAATCTATATGGTGTGTTACTATATGAACCCCTGAAACAAAGTTGTTAGTTTGTGTCCACTGTAGTATGATACATTTTATTATTTATAAGAATATTTCTGAGACCATATGTCACTGTTTAATTCCCAGTGTTTCAAGAAAAGAGGACCTAATTTTTTTCTGTAATGAAATGTTTGGGGGTGTGGCCAATTGTATTATTATTAGACTACTGTATGTTAGTAATAGTTTTTTTTTTTAATTTATTTTTTTGTTTTTTTACATATAATAAAACTATATAATCTACTATGTAATATTATGCATTACATTATTCCACACCATACACTATATTATAGGATACTATTTTGCAATTATATGTAATATGTTTGTATTACAACACAAACTAAAATTATTTAAGAAAAAAAAAGCATGCAACATGAGCTATGTTTTATGTTTTTTTCACAAGTGACCTGTGCTAAATTGCAGTATTGCAATGTTGGCTGAGAGCTTGCGTGTGCTGGAGGGGTGTATGATGCGACCAATCCGATCGAGAGGCCCGGCAACACTTGAAAAGAAGGGTGTAACTTTGAGGCAACTTTTGCAGTAACTTTGCGAGCTCCTCCTACTCTTTACGCACTGTCCTGATGCTTATATGTGCGGGGAAAGTAAAGCAGGCTCTTTACTGTTCTGACTCGGCACTGCACGGTGGGAAAAGACTCACAACAAAAACACAAAACGAGGGTTTCAGAACACATCTGAGACTTGCCTTTTTATTTCGCATCTCTTGCATAAAACCCAGACGTGGCAAACTAAAACCCGTTGCATCCAAAGGATCCAGGTCGGTCGTCAAATGAGAGATCATCTGCGACTGTCTCCTTCTGAAACAGAAATGTCTGCAACCATCCTGTCCGCTTTCTATGACATTGACATGCTGTACAAGGTAGTTTACTGATTGAAACGTTTTAGATTGCACATGCATCTCATCTTGAACGAGGGCGTTCTCGCTAAGAAGTTTTGAGATGCACAGTTTAGAACTTTTTTAACTAGCTTGCAAAAGTTTCCACTTGCATTTTGAAGTGTAACAAAGTCATACTTGTGCTTTGAATTCTCTTTAACTTTGCTTATCTTATTTTCTCCACAGCAGGAGAAGAGCCTCAACATGAACGCGCTGCACATCAACAGCATGCTGGATAAGAAAGCAGTCGGGGCCCCGGTAACAACCTCGATCAGCACCAACAACTGCAACTACGCGTCAGGATTTTTACGTCGGAACTCCACCAGCAACATGGAGTCCATGGCGAACGGCAAAAAGTGCCCCGCCAGCTCCTACAACAGCATGAAGGAAAGCACCAGCACAGCCATCATGAACAAGGAGAACAAGTTCCGCGACCGCGCCTACAGCGAGAGCAGCCAGCAGCAGCTGCAAGCGCTGCAGCAGAAGCCGGGCTCGCAGATCAACTCCACCCGCTACAAGACCGAGCTGTGCAGGCCCTTCGAGGAGAACGGCGCGTGTAAGTACGGCGAGAAGTGCCAATTTGCCCACGGCTACCACGAGTTGAGGAGCCTGTCTCGCCACCCGAAGTACAAGACCGAGCCCTGTCGCACTTTCCACACCATCGGCTTCTGTCCGTACGGGCCGCGTTGCCACTTCATCCACAACGCTGACGAAAGACGACCAGCGCCGAGCAACGCCAACAACATGCAGGGAGAGTCCACCAAGGCCGCTCGGGGGGAGCTTGTGTGCAGCTACGGGCAGCAGCAGGCGGCGGGAGCCTTCAGGGACAGACCCAAGCTCCACCACAGCCTCAGTTTCTCGGGTTTCTCTAGCCACCACCACGGACTCGACTCTCCCCTGCTCGAAAGCCCCACGTCCCGCACTCCTCCACCCCCTTCCTCCACCGCTCACTTTTACGAAGACGTTCTGTCGCCCATGAGCCGCTGCCTGAGCAACAGTGCTTTCTCTTTCCCCGGACAAGACCTCAAAGCCCTGCTCGCGCCGCTGGCCGTGCACGCGCACAACGGTTACGCCAGCCAGTCCAACAGTGCTTACTGCGGAAACATTCAGGTGAACATGGGCGGCGGCCCCTCTTCTCCCCCTTACGATCTCCGCCACCTGCAGTCCCTGCACCGTCTGTCAGAGTCGCCGGTGTTCGACTCGCCCCCCAGCCCGCCTGACAGCATTTCAGACCGCGAGAGCTACGCCAGCGGCTCGCTGAGCTCCTCTGGAAGTCTCAGCGGCTCCGAGTCTCCGAGTCTGGACCTCGGGAGACGTTTGCCAATCTTCAGCAGGCTGTCGATTTCTGATGATTAATCGGCTGTTTTAATCGCCCCCTCCCTTTCTTTATAGTAGACTTTTTTGGATTCCAAGTCTCCCGTTAGATATTAATTTCAATAATAGACTTTAATATCGAGGGAGATGGATTTGTCAGACCCTTGGCATGGCATTAGTTGATCTATTTCTGTTTGAACTGCTCTGGCCTGACCGACTCTCAACAGAAGGCATTCCAACAGTGATATTTGTGCTGCAGGTTTGTTGCATTCTCTTGGTCTTTTTGGACCAGTTACTTTCCAGATTTGTACAAAATACTTTATATATATATATATATATATATATATATATATATATATATATATATATATATATATATATATATATATATATATATATATATTAGATATATATATATATATTAGATATATAGATACGTGAAAGACAGAGTGGTTTCAGATTTTCCTCCATCCTTGCCAAGAATATGCCTTGACACAAAAATAAACCAGTTTTTCAAAGTATGTATGCACTTCTGAAAGCTTACAAGAACTTCCATTCCAAAAGTTTATTTTTCAAGTGTCACAGCAGCGCCACCCAGTGGTTCGGTTGGTTTGTGCAGTTTGAAGATCTATTGTTTGGCTTGTAGGGAAATCACTGCTGATGGTTGAATATATCTATTTTTTTTAGCTGATTTAAGTGATTACATAGCAGTGCATAACTGACTATGAACTATTTAACTTATTTATTTTATCTTGTGAAAAGTATAGGCTACATTGTTAATTGTGTCCATACTGTATTTATCGAGTATGATGAAGCAATAGATCTATATTCTTTTATTACGTTTAAATTATGATCGCCATTATTAATCTACATAAAGTGGAGTGTATGTTCTTTTCACAGTAATATATATTTTTGTTTGGTCTCTTTTGTAACTTCACTTTGTTATTTTATTGTACATGAGTAAAAAACAAATCTTAATTTAAGAGATTGTATGTGATATTTATTTCATTAATTTTGTTTCCTTGTTTACGTTCATTAAAAAAAGTTTGTGTGATTGCTGTTCGTTGGGATGTTACTTTTTGGAAGGGTTTGTTATTTTTGTTTGGTTTTTGGGAGAATCCAGAGATGTGTCCCTTTAGGTATGTCTGTAGAATGTATCAACTGTGGTTGGCAGAGGACCGTCCGAAGGTGTACTAGCCTTAAATTTTCATAGAAATCAGATTTCAAAGCTCTCAAGTAAATCAATTAACCAAAAAGTATTTAATTTACATATATATATATATATATATATATATATATATAAAAAAATAAATGCACAGAGTGAGGCTGTGACTCCAGCCACGTGCATGAGAATGTAGCAGTCCAGTGCCCCAGTATTATTGCCTAGTGCCTGTGGGGATTCACCATCTTGCATTGCCTTATGATTAACCAAATAAAGTATTTTCATACATGTTATTGTTTTACAACAAGAGGAAATGAATGTAGTTTGTAATTTAAAACTTCTTGGAAGTTTGTTACCACTTATCTAAGGAGAGATATAGAGACTTAGAGCAACAATCTGAGTTTTATTTTTTCTATTACTCCCTATTTCATTGTCTTGTCTTTTTGTTCTCCTGCTTTTCTATGATATGGTAATGGTCGGAATCTTCCAAACTTGCTGGACGGGGAAGAATTTGAACACATTTAGTTTGTACATAGTAGGTACAGGGATTCGCACTATGTACCTTTCTTGACTACTTTATCAGAAGTAAAGCTTTTTGAATGTAATTAAAAAAAAAATGATAAAAAGAACAGGACTTGTAACATATGTGTTTTGGGGAGTCAGTTCACTACAAACTGCGTGTGAGACTGTTAACTTTGTACTGTACATTTTTGTAGTTCTCCAAATAAAATAATTTTTGACAAAAAAAGTAAACGTTGGAATGTGGTCTGTGTAGTTTTCATTGCAAGTCAGATTTGCAAGTGAGCCAGTTATTTATTAGGCCTTAAAGATGTGCATGCACACACACCACCATGTATTGTTTTCCTGAAAACGCACACACTCTCTCTTTCTCTACGCACACACCGAGGTTGAGACTAACCACTGTGTTCTGCATTTTGTCTGCAAGCTTAGCTGCTTGTGAAAGGAATTAAGGGGTTGCCCCTGACAGCAGCTCCTCTTGTAGTTGTACTCTATGGCAGATGACTGAGATTGAACTGGTCCGTGCAGTGCCAAAACTGTTATTCAGTGTATAAAAGCATATTTCAAACAATACTTGATTCATGACATGACTCACTTTGCTAGCTTTGTTAAAGTACTTATATAACCGTGCATTCTCTAAAATAAACAGAATAAAATGACTGTTCCCTCAAGAAAGGATGAGAACATTTGGTACTGTGCCATTGTGCCCTGGCCCTCTGAATCTGTGCAAGTAGATCTCCAAAGAATGCTCCTAATTTTTCCACAGAATTGGAAACGGCCATAATTCAAAGTTCAATATGCTTCCCACCAATTTTTGCTTCTTAAATATCCTAATTAATTTTATATTGCGTTCCGCGATTGATAAGAATGCAGTCCTGTCAGTTATATTTTATCAATACGTTCGGTCATTTTTGACCATTTTAAGCATTAAAAGCAGTGGACAAACTAATCTTAATCGTGTATTGGTTAAAATGCCACAACAATGAATAAATGAAAAAAAAAAAAGGTTTGATTACATTTTTATAATTTTTAATGTTTATAGACTATTTATGCAATGTCAGGGTGGCTGCTAGGGCATTGTTGCTTACTAGCCCAAGTCTTTATGATATCCTGATCCCTAGGGAACTTTCAGTGGAAGTCTGTTGTACTTTTCACAAATTTTTGTCTGCCAGGCAGGTGCTTATATATTTTTAAATAAAATGCATTACAATAAAAACTATTATTCTGTATTTGTTTCAAACAGATACAATCTGTATTCTAATTATTATATTTTTACTCAAGATGACAGATTTAATGTATATCTACTGTAAAATAATTTTACCACAATTGTTATATAGGTGGTGCTCTTTCCAGATGAAATGCTACTATAAAAGGTTGTTTTCAGTGTGAAAAACAAACCTGCTGTATGTCAATGTTCATGTTTCTAATCAAAAAGGAGGTGCTGTATATCTACTGGGTCTTTTTCTACCCAAACAAAATGGTTGTTTGGTATTTTCTCCCAAAACAGAAGGGTTAAATCCATTCAGAGCACAGAATTCTGCAGATTTCCCCCCAAAATCCATGCAGACAATGTGACAAAGTCTGCAGATCGCACCAGTTTCAGTGCCTATCATTCATTTGTCATTTCATCAAGACACATTGCAGGTCATACCTGATTGGGTTTAGTCATTCAAAGCTATTTGTTTTCGCCAGTTTCTGAAGGTTACTGCTGTGACTTTAACAGAGCATTTTATAAAAGCTATCACCACCAGTAAAGTCATTTAGAAAATAAAGGGCCTGAATTAAAAGCACCGCAAGATAAGAAAGAGTGATAGCACTGGGCAAATATTTAGCAAGTCCCATTCTTTTTTATGATGAAATGTTTATCAAGAGCCACGGGGAACACATCAATGCCAAATGGGCAGAACATACCCACGTCTGCCTGTTTTCTATGTCAATGTTTCTCTTGTATGGTAGCATTTGCCATCTGGAATCTGTGTAATTGAGGTACCTCGTCTCAATATTGTAAATCTGAACTCTGTGCTTATTTTTGTGAATACAAATGGTTGTGTGTGCATGTCAGTGTTGTAAATGGCACTGGAGTGCCTACAATGACAGGAAATGCTCTGACTTCTGATTATGGCAGGAAAGACCCATACCCTCACCCCCTCCCATTTCCAGTCTCTCTCGCTTTCTCGCTCCCGCTGGTTTTGTCATGTTTGTATTGTCAGTTGGGCCTTCCAGCTTATTTGTGCCACAGTGTGTTCAAGAAAAGGCCCTTTTCCAAGTATGATTTAAGCCCAAAGTATACTTCGGATTTGACACAAACACAATAAGCGTACAGTCGAACGCTAGCCTTTCAAAGTATACTTCACTTGATCGGTGGTTGGCACATTCACTCTATGAAAACGATTAACACTGTGGCTCGGTGGTGCTATCGAACCATTGCTCTGTTTGTTTGAGCATCTAGACCTCAGAAAAAGGAAAGAGTGGTAGAATGACAGTTAGCATGAAACAGGATTCTGATTTTAATGTGGTGAATGCACCCTTTGAGTAAGATCCCTTTGTTAAATATCAGATATTTGCCAGTATCAGTTATTTAGAATCATGTTACCATACATTTTTGCAAACTTATCTTGTAAAAGTGTTTGAAATCTCTTCCTTCTGTACGCTTGTACAGTTGTTACTGATTCTGTCCAGTAGGTTTTGGTGGAAGCTTTATAATTTTGTTCAGGCTGTGGGTATGTTGATGGTGTGTAAATCAGGGAGAATGAAATCACAAAGAGTGACAAAATTTTGATGCCCCAGAAAGCACATAAAGGCATCATAAATAAGTAATCCATAAGACTCCAGTCTTTTAATCAAACAGATACATTTTTAAGTCCTTTTTTGCTAGAAATTCTTATCCCTGCCCAGTACAGGGCATCTGCATGAAAAATGTGAATCAACAAAAACACAAGAAGAAGAATGTGGAAGTGAAAGTTAAAGTGGGGATTGACTGAGCAGGGAGGAGAATTTATAGTAAAAAAGGACTTAAATATTCATCTCTTTCTCATCCACACCATCATATCGTATCTGATGACATTGATGTAACCAAAGGAGTCATTACTTTTATGATGCATGTATGTGCTTTTTGGAGTTTCAAAATTCCCACACCTATCATATCGCATCTGAGGACATTGATTTAACCACTGAATTCATTTATTTTATGCTGCATTTATGTGCTTTTTGGAGCTTAAATTTTTTGACACCCATTCACTGGCATTGCATGGACCAAAAGAGCTGAGAAATTTGTTTAAAAATCTTAATTTAAGTTCACCAGATGAAAGAAAGTAAGTAAAACTAGTTGTTCTTGGACATGCAAGTTGTATTTGTGTTTTGTTAAGATATATGTGTGCGTTTGTGCATATGTACGTTCCTTTGTGCTAGATAATTACTCAGATTGCTCCCTGAGATGTAATTAAATTAAGTTTTATCAGTTCTGTCACTCACTTTAGAAATTTACTGATCTTAATAAGCCTGGGGTTAAAAAATGAGGGAGAGAACTATTGTAGGTTGTTCTTGCCAGTAATCTTAACAGTGAAAATGTCCCAGGATCTGTCTGGTAATGCTATTCAGTGATATACACACACAGACAACTCTAGCGGACCCAAAAAGTATTTGAACACTTAAAAATGTATAAATGTTATTGGATTTGATCACAAAATTGTTATACCACTGCACATTTATTTAAAAGAAAGATACCACAAACATACTTTCCAAGCATATAATTTTCTCAAAAAAAAAACAAAAAACGTGTGATGTTTTATATGATTAAATAATAGACAAACAGTTTAAAATGAAGGCAAAACGGATATCCTTATGAGGGCTCTACAGAGACATCATAATTTTTATACTGTACGAACAATAGATTCTAGTTCCTAAACCTAACCCTAAAACTAACCCTCACAAAATACTGTCTGCGTTTTCACATAAAAAATAAAAATAATTAAAAAAAGATTAAAATGAAAAATATTTTTTTAATCTATCTGAGTTATGGACTGTGTGCGTGGCTGCAGCTATGAAGTATTACAATGTGTGTGTTGTGTAGAAGATTTTGTTAAACCAGGTGAAGTTCACCTTTGTGATAAGGAATTACTCATGTTGTAATAAAAGGTGTGACTAAGTGTGAAATGTTATGTTCCTGAGAAACAATCTAAATCATTGTTCTGAATCTTATGTATGAGTCACAGGTCATATGAATCACAGTTCCATAGTGTATAAGCAACAGTTTCATTATTAAATGATTAAGTGATCGGTGCAAATATGAATTGGGTAACACTCACGTACCTTTAAACCCTTTATAGGGCACTCATTAAAATACTTGGAAATTCTAAATTTCAACCATAGAGTGTTATTGGAGGATAATATAAGAATTCTAAACATTTGTGAGTTTTAAAAAAAAAAATATTTTTTTAGGTTGGAAATCAAGGGCAATGAAATTAACATATGTGGTTCCTCGCCAGTCTAGGGTATTTTTTTTCCTAAAAAGTGTATATATAAAAATATAATAAAAACACATAAACTTGTTACAAACATAAAAATATTTATTTAGGAACATTTTTAATTATTATTAGGAACATTTTAAATTATTATAGAAAATTTTTTTCTCAAGTCCAGCGAATTAGGCCACAGCTTCGTGGTACTTAATGAAGCAGTTGCGGCCAGCATTGAGGCACAGATGGACCTTGCAGACCCTGCAGACCACGTTTGACCTCATAATATTACCATTCCTGCTGCTGTTCTTGCAGGTCTGGCAGTTAGTGTAGATTGGGGCATGGAACAGGGACATGTTAAACCGCACATAACTATCTGGATTTATGCTGCGGTGTCCCCGGACAGGTGTGGGGATGTCATCAGAAGTGCTGAGGCTGCCTGGAGATGCTGAGCTCCTTCGGGGATGCGATGTGACTGACCTCTGGCTGCTAGCTTCCCTGAACACTTGGATTCTAAATTTTTTTAAAGACAGGCCATCCAGAAGGCCAATAGCCTTGCAGTCCTGCCTGTAGAAAACCCAGGCATTCGTGAGGCTGACATCCATAGAGTAGGCAAACATGCGCATGTACCACCTCTTTGATTTCATGGGGGTGCGGTAGAGATGGACCAGCATGTCACTCTTGTCAATGCCCCCCATGTTGGCATTGTAGCTTTTGATGACAGCAGGGCAGCTCACTTGTTCCTTCCTCTTCGTTTCACTGCAGTACCTGTAGACTGAGGAAATGGGCTCTGCTCCCATGTCTGTTGACAGCAGAGTGACGATCCTATTGTCCTTCCAACTGAGGGCCAGGATCCCATCATCACTGGTGACGTAGTCATACGTACCACGAGGGACAGCCTTATTCTCCATCTCCTTGATGATTTTGAGTGGAGGCTTGCCTATTCTGTTGTCCCTGGCTGTCCCTGTGTACCTGCAGTTCTTGTCCCTTGAGGTACCGCACTATTTCCAGGCTGGTAAAGAAGTTGTCCGCAAAGATGGCTGTGGTGGTGGATGAGGACATGGTGCTGGCTAGGATGGAGACTATCTGGCTGGTGACACCCATGGCTGTTTGTTCAGGTGTCAGGGGAACATCGTGGGCCTCCAGCGTATTCTTCCCTTGATACAGCACCATGTCATGGATGAAGCCATCCTCAGAAGCCCTAGCAAACAACTTGAATCCCCATTTGTCCGGCTTGTTCTTGATGTACTGCCTCAGGTTGCCAGCTGTCTTGCCTTTGTAGGCAACCATGACCTCATCCACAGACTGCTTGGGGGTTTGTGGCTCACTCTTGAAGGCAGCATTCAGATGACTGAACAGTGGCCGCACCATGAAGAATCGGTCGATGGTGCCAGTGCTCTGGGTGTTGTCGTTGAAGTGGACAAGCCTCTTCATCAGCCTGAACCTCTTTGATGACATGAGGTTTGCGACTTGAGGGACCCTGGTCTCCATTGCCCAGTAGTCTTCAAAGGCAGGCAGCTCAGCAGTCCCCATGTACATCATGATAGCCACAAAGTTCATCATCTCGTCTTCAGTGGTGGTAAAGGTGGTGTTGATGTTCTTCTGGGTTGCATATAAGTTGGTCTGGTACGTTATGTGCTTGATGACTTGGGGGCTGAAGTACCTGCTGAAGTACTGAAATGGAGTCTCAATGAAGTCTGGGGGACAGTGCTGGTACTCAGGCAGGGCGGGGTTGTCCAGGTCAGCCTTTCTCCAGGTGGTTAGCCTGGCTGCTGGCTTCTCCTTCTTAGTTGGCCTCTTTGCTTGTGGTGCTGGCTCTTCATCGTCGTCGTCATCGTCATCATCATCATCTTCAAGCACCTCCACTGCAGGCTGCACACACATCCTCTTGGCAGAGGGGCCTATATCACTCTGGCCTGGAGTGTCTAGGTTGTGGGTGGGTGGGATGAAGTCAGGGTCTGCCACATCATCATCTTCCTCCTTAGAGCCCTCATCATCACTGATGCTGGGGTGGGCTGGCACAACAGTCTCCCTCTTGCCATAATAGAGCCGCGTAGATAGCTGCAAAGAACAGAGAGTACATTTTTGAGTCAATATCAAGCCCAGTTTGAGTTATTTGTTAAGTAACAGTGAAGTGCAGATCTACTGAAATATAAATAATAAGAAAAATAGCATTATACGTACTGGTGGTACCACTTATTTTAGCAGTAATAAGTCTCACAGTAAAAATAAACACCAATACATGGCATTTAACTATGATAAAAACTGTTTCAAGGGCATAAAACTGATATATGAAGTGTAAAAATAAGAAGTGCAAAATAGCATTATAAGTATTAAAAACTGTTATAAGGTCATAAAGCTGACCAAAACCACACATATTTCAATATCTATGGCTTGAAAATGTCTATAAATGTGTTACGTTTCCCACTGGATCACTGTATAATGTTATTCAAACCTGTGATAACATCCAGTGCACTAGTAAATACTACTAACTATAGTCCTACGTTATAATCATTATTTGTAGAAAAATACCCTAGTATGGCTTTCTATACGCATAGGGCGTATGTCTAAATATGGACTTGCTATCACTTGCGCTAATCTTACGTGAACAGGGCATATGATCAAATATGGTCTCACCATTTTTCATGCCACAAATGTCACTACTTTCAAGAAATCTATGCAAACAACACCTATCTCAACATGTTGCACAACTATTCAACCATAGAATGTGTGAGTTTCATCAACTTACCATTTTTTGTTTCGAAGTTATTAGCGTTGATGTGGGAGTAGGTAGTAGCGCATAACCTCACTTTCCAAAATCCGGAACGTACTGAAGTTTGAAATGCTCTGCGCAACTTCTGATTGGTCAGATGCCATGGTGTGACTATCAGTGACGTAGCCTGATCTTCGCTGATTGGCTAGGAGAAATCTATGTGCTCATACGACAACACAAACAGGCAGGGGGGCGTCAGTTTGAATGCTCGATTAAGTTACCAAATATGGTTCCTCGCCCGATAAAGGGTGCGATATCACACCAGCAAGCGTGCTGTTGTTCTGAATTAGACTGCAAGTAATCACAACTGTGCTGATATTCAGTAAAACAGCACGAGTGTGAGTGTGATATTACTTAACAGTTCTATAGACAAGAAGTTTATATTGAGTAACTTATATAGGCAACGTTCACACTAATACGTTTTCTTTAGAGAAACAAACAGCGTTTCCTCTACCTAAAACGTAGTGTTTTGAAAATGATGACTTTAAGAATCTGAAAATGGAGCTCTCAAATAAAATGGATTAGTGAGGTTGTGGTCTTATGGTGTATTCACATCATGTCTGAATTAACTAAATTCAAAATTCTGATATGTAAATAGTGTCAACGTCTTTGTAGTACTCGTAATTAGAAGTTGTACTCTGTAAACAAAAAATCTACAGTTTTGACAAACTTGCTGCAAACTTGACAGAAATTTCTCACTTATTATTTTTACATGCACATGAGCTTGCGATTCGCCACTAATTTTTGCCAGAAGTTTGCAGCTCCTTACAGGTTGTGGTGAAACTGCAGCAAACTTTTGGCGACAATTAAGAATTTGCCGCAAAGCTCACATTAGCAGGGGGAAAAAACAAGTGGCAAATTTGCGGCAACTTTGCAGAGAGTATGCAGCAAGTTTGCCAGAACTCTCTATTTTTGTAAGGGCTCTGGCCACATCCGCATTCTTAGGTATTTGTTTGAAAACACAAAATTTGCAAAAAAAAAAAAACAATTTTGCCATGAATGTGCCACTCACACTAGAATTATGTTTTCTTCCACCGAAAACAGACTCTCCATTACGGCATCATTTGGAAAACTATTACATTGGGAAAATAAAAACAGAGTTCTCAAACGAAACCAGATTAGTGTGGATGTGGCCTAAAACACAAATATAAATGTAAATTTTGTTATCATCTGATGATGATAATAGTCCCAAAAGAAACCAAAGTGGGATCAAATACTGCATAACACCGATCAAATACGTATTTCAAAAAGCAAAATAACACTTGTGCCATCAACAGTGTTGGGTGTGATCTGACTGAAAACTAATTGTTTGCCCTCTATTTTACAGTATGTGTACTTTCAGTATACTTACAATGTACTTACCAATGAAGTACTCAGTAATATTAGGTGCTTATGTACTTATGTACTTAATATTGGTTAAGGTTAGGGTTTTGGTTAGGTTTAGGGTTAGGGTTAGTATCTAGTATTTGCTGTAGTTGTTGTAATTATTTAGTAAGTAAATGTAAAACAATAATCAAATTACTTTTAGCCAAAAGTAGTGTAAAACATTACATTTAAAATTCTTGTAATCAGATTACAGTTACTGACTTTCAATAAAGTCCATTTTAAGTAAATGTTTTGGATTTCTGAATATTATTAATGATGATAAATACATGTAAAACATTAATAATGTTCTTATGTACATCTATTTGCATTTCTGTGACAGCTGAAAGGCGTGCATAGACATTATAACACAGACATTATTGTGAATTTGTTGAGTGGAACAATAAACTCTTCTGTGAAAGGTGTTTTAGAAAGTAACTTAAGCGTAAAGTAGTTTGTAATGTGATTAATTTCATGATGAAGTTATCATTAATGTAATTACAATTTAAGTCATTTGTAATCTGTGCTAGATAATTGTTTTGACTAATTTATCAAACACTGGCAATTACATTGTAACTTTGTAACTTACTGAAGTAAAAAGTTTATTTACAATATCAAAACAGTCAAGTTATTGCCAGACGTTTTGGAAAACATGATTAGGTGTGGTGGTCTATTAGTTTGCAGGTAAACACACACTCACATTCTTCTGGTCTGTACATACACAAACTCAGTGGATTATAAAATTGAGCAGCTCATAAGTGGAAGCCTTGTTTGAAGACGTTTAATTGGCATGTACACGTGGATATCTGTACTCGTTTGCGTTATTACTGAGTAAACAGCTTTTCTGCACCCGAACAGAAACCCTTGAGGTCTGTTGGTTTATGATGGAGTGTCTCTGTGTGTGTGTGTATGGATTTGTGTTTATGGACCGCACAGTAATTGCATGTAATCATCCAAAATGTTTATACTTTAATGTTACTGTATCTAGGCTGAGAGTTGGGCAGAGGGCTTATGAGAATGCAGACCCGCTCGGTCATAATCTCTGATTTCTTGGTGACATTGTTTTGCAGCTGGCGAGAAAGACTCACTGGAACATTTGCAAGAAAGAGGCACAAGGTCAAGTTTCAGTCTGTATTTGTGGGAAGTTAAAGAGGTCAGAGGTGAACTCTTGATGGATATTAGGAGAAGTTCACTCCGAGGGGAAAGGAGGGCGTGGGACACCAAAGCGGAAGGTGCTTCAGAGGTGGTGCGTTTGGTCATGTTGAGATTTCATATCGGTCGCTTGTGGAACAAAGGCACCGTTGATAAGGTCTATGAGGGAAATGAGGGCTGGAAATGAGTATTTGTGCACTTCAGGATGTTTCTCTACCTCCAGTTCCCTGTTTCTGCTGTCCTTTTCAATATATTACTCTCTATTTCAATGATTTCTATTATCTTAAATACCTGTAATTCTCAACTGGTTTTGCTTCAGCACTTTGCTTTCATTGGAAATCAACTGGTGAACCAACAAACACAAACATTTTTAAATAAGTAAATAATATTGTACTTAAAACCATACATTGAAATGCATAATATATGTTTAGTAATATTTATTAATATTTGCATACAAATATTTTATTATTTATTATTATATGTATCAAAATATACTAATGTAAATATATTCATATTAATACTTAATAACAGGCTTGAATGTTTGGTTTCTTAATTATACAATTTCAATGGTTTCATGTTCATGCTAATAATTTACTGTATAACCATCTTTTTCCTTGTTGCATGTTAACCCATATTTCTGACCCTCGAGAGTCCAGATCACACACTTAGCCAAAGTGGCTTATACCATGTAAATGATCCTATTGGTAGAATGCCTTTAAATATACTATGTCCTATCTCCATGCACACTACACGCTCATACCCACTCATCTCCCAGTCCACACACACATTATGTACTGACACACAAACAGCCTGTAACTAATACCATTGTCACACACACATGCACATACATGTGTACTTCAATGTGGCCAATCCATTAGCGGACATAAAGTTAGGTAGAGTATATGCCTAAAAACTGAGTGAAAAAAACATCCTAGTAAATCTCAAATGGGACAAAAGTAGCTAATGATTTCCCAAACATGCATTAAAGTTTAAAATATACTTTTAATTTTAGCTTAAAAGTGATATAAGCCATGTTAACTCCTGACACTGCCCCCTCCAGAGCCCCTCCCCCACTGTAAGATTTGAGGGTTAGCAAAACAAAGCATAATATTTTTGTGACAGATAGGTGTCCGTTTACGGCTCTCCACATTCATTTGTATAATACTTGCAAATAGTGCTTTATTGTCGTTACAATCTGAACGTGGTTTATTGACATCAGGGCTATTATATTTTAGGCTTAAAAGAATCACGGGATCCAAGCTGACCATTAAGGCTGAAGTATAGTTCAGTTGTCCGTGTTGTTGATCGCTTCGCGCACAGTATGTGTGATGTAAATTTCATCATCTGCACAGTCTGTGCGTGGCTCAGATTTTCTCGACACAAGGACAGTCCTCACCTGTGTGCATCATTGCCATTGAATGTTTTTGAAATCGTTTGCGGTCAGAAGTTAATACTTTGAAAAGCAACTCGGTCAACTGGTCACCAAAATTCTACCCTTCAAAGACATAGTGCTAGTTATTCTCAATTGAAATTTAAATGTATACTATTAGTATTAGCTACAAACTTCCATGCACAACGTTAGCTATTTGTCTAACTTTAACCACTGAAATCAACTGCCTTCTCAACAAAATCCCACCCTTCAAAGAAATGGCAACAAAGATGCAAGTTAGTCTCAATTGGGGGGAAAGTATCTAAAATATCATATATGAACTCAAACTTGCATTGAAATTTAAAAAGTACTTTTTTTCTTATTAGCTTAAAGGTGCTGTAAGCAATGTTAGCTTTTTCGCTAACTTTCACCACTCAATTAAATCAGAGAGTATTTAGCAGAGATGGGCCACTTCTATTAAACTGAATGGGAGAAATTGAAATGCCCAACCAAGAAGCTCTGAGTGCCCAAGGAAGGCACTCCCTTACAGGAAAAAGAGCCAATCACCTTTTAGATACAGACATTGCCTGTCAATCAACTCACTAAGGCACATGCATATTAACTATAAAAGCCTGGAAAAGTTATTCATTATGATAAAACGTTATTACTGATTTTAAATATATTCTTTGATTGTAACCTTGACCAACCATTTTTGAGATTTTGGTCTTTCCCCATTCAAGTAGATAGGAGCTGCACTGATATGACTGTACATAGCCTCCCGAGAGCATTCCATAGATAGTGGACTGACTTGCTAGAAAGACTTTGATTAAATGTGGATCAACTGACATTGTGGGTGTGTGAGTTAAACTATGCTATGCTAACTATATCTAGTTTTGATTTATCACTGTTATGTATGGGTTAACATCCAAGTAACCCACTTTAAAATAGCAGTGGTTGCTCATATCTCTCCCTGGTTTTTCCCTTGTGCAGAAATATTGCTCATGCCATCGAGGAAAGCTCTATCCTGTACTACTGTCATCAATGACTCCTTCACAGGTCATGGGACCTAGAAGGCCAGGCGATCTGTCTCATAGATCGTCTTTATGCTGAGACTGAGGCGGGCCATTCATGGAGTGAGGCAAAGGAGCTCTCTGCCATGTGTGTGTAAGCGCTCTGCTTACTCCCCAGACCATGCAAAGATGTCGTTCTACCTCTGCCAACACACACACACACACACACACACACACACACACACACACACACACATTTTACACTGCTTCAATGTAAATATTGATTTTATATACATATGTATCCTAAATAAATTTTATAAATATGCCCCTGATAGTCCAAATATAGAATGTATTCCACATCCCAGGTGGAAAAGTGGATAAAATAACCAGATTTCTGAAATTATAACATTTCTAGCTCAGTGCTCATTTATCTTGTGATATTATCTATGAATTAAAAATGGGAACAATTCCAGTTTTGCTTTGTTTTTTTTTGACTGTGTTTAAACGTATTACTGTGATGAGCTATGGTATATCATGGTCACCCATGCTACTGTAAATTCTATTTAGTAATTAATGCACACTTATGAACTCTATAGGTGCATCGAAGAAAGTAAAGTAAAAGAAGGGGACATTTCTGAAGACAGCTCCATCTACAACAGAAACGTTCCCCAGAAAATGGGAATGTCTAGTCATCCTAAAAGTGGATCAACACACTCTAAGTTGTTAACCTGACCTTGACAGACATGATGGGACTTTTTCAGTGTGCAACTGCTCTGTTTAACCTATAAACCCCACACAATTTCAGTTAACAAAGTTTAATCATTAACCTTTCTGCTTATCTAGCATCAGCCACTTAAACAAAAATCTGGAAATATATAAACAACATTAATGCCTCAGTTCTGCAGTGTCTACTCTCCATTCAGAAGCTGTAGTTAGGAAGCCTACTGAGTCCATAGAACTGGGAGTCGTGCAAAAATCACAGTCAGTTAGGTTTTAACCTAATAAAGGAACTTACTTAAGACCCTAAAACTAATTTAAGATAACCTAATTAAAAGCCTGCAGATTTTAAAATGTTACAGCAAACTGTTGCACATCAGCATGATTGGTTGTAGATGGATCTAATCAATAAAAACAGTGCTTTATGCTTTTAGAGCTGACTAAAGTCTTCTCAAGAGCAGATATTGAGATTGGTCCATTTGTTTGTGGCAATAAAACTAAGGTCAAAAGTGATACTGAAAAAATAACCTAGAACGTCTTACTTGTATTTGCCACACGTTCTCAGTCATTGACAAAGTTTTCACAACATCTCAGGGGAACAGTTGATCAAAAACGAGAATGCTGCCATCATTAACACCCTCACAAACCCATATGACTTTCTTCAATTGAACACAAATGGAGATGTTCAGCTGAATGCCCATGCTACTCTTTTCCATACACTGGAAGCATATACTGTCAAGCTCCAAAAACAACATAGAATTTGTCCATACTTCTAAGGCCATACATGACCGCCCCATCACCCAAAATACAGAGTCTGGGATAAAGCAAAACTTGAATGTTCAAAACATCACACAAATAATTCTGAACATCCTGGATATTAGCACACCTCCAAAAGACATGGGTAGTGTATCCAACTTCTGATTGGCATTGCCAGCAGGTGGACATGTCTTTAAGACCAAGCCTATATAATCTAGAGGGGGTCCAATAAAATCTATGTAAAATCTTAAATTGCATAAGGCGAACCCTTGCATCTCTAGATGCAGACTTGATGTTTTTTAGGATCCTAGCCCACACCCCCTCCTCCAATGTCAAGTTTAGATCTTTCTCCCATAATCTTTTGAGAGAATTTAAAGTTCCTTCCCCCAGACTCTGGATTAGCAGGGAGTAATACACTGATGCCTCATGACCCTTCCCAAAAGCAGCAATCACCACTCCGAAAGTATCTGCCGCACTATGGGGGCGGTGCCACTCCCAAAAACAGTGCAGAGTAGGTGTCGCAGCTGTAAATACTTATAAACTTGAGATCTGGGAATGGCAAAATGTTGGACCAAATTTTCAAAAGGTCTCAATACTCCACTAATATAGGTCACAGAGTGTATAACCTCCCTCACAATCCAATCTGACCAACAGTAAGGGGACTATACATAGTTTAATATTCAGACAAATGCTGGATTAAATTTACCAAGTGCAAATGCAAGATAACTATTTATTATTATTTACCTTCTCTGGTTAGTTTGATAGAAAGGCTTTGCTGTGATGAAATAGGGACAAGAACTTCCTTTTCAATTCAAAACCAGGGAGGGGCTCTCTCAGCTGGAAATGACCAATGAGCCAAATGTCTGAGCTACAACTTTGCCATCGGATTGCTCAATTTTGCCTCACAAATTTGTAGGGCAAAATTACATAACAGAAAATACGTGTCCCTTGGAGTGTCATTCCACAAAACAAACTCCAGCCGCTAGGCTGAACCAACACAAACAGAAACTAAAATTATGCCCAGCTTCCTCTGACAATCCAGTCAATGAACAGCGAGTCAATCCACTCACATAGGAAACACCCAATGGTTACTCACCCATTATTTCTATGAAGGACAATGCTTGCTTGGGACATGTAAATACTTTGCAGCCATCCTTAGTATCTATTCTCAGTTTGGCCAGAAACATCAGTGCAAAAGTAATCTTATGTTTATGTAAGAGTTTCTAACAATCCTTGAACTGATCGCGTTTCTCTCTTGTCGAATTCGCAAAGACTGGGAACAAGAAAATATTGTGATTCTTCCAAGAAAGATTTCCTTTGCTCCTTGCCTGGCATACCTTGAGATCTTTATCGGATGATCTCAGAAATTTGGCCATAATTGATCAAGGCCTATCTCCGAGCCGGGACTCTGTGAGCTTGCTCGATTTCCATCTTATGTCGAACAGACTCGGGAAGAGCTCATCTAAGAATTTCACCATAACTCTGCCCTATTCATGCTCAGGAATTCCCAAGTTCATGTGGCTTCTATTATCAAGATTTTCAAGCTTTTCAAAAACATGTTCCAAATCAACTTTGGTCACAGATAATTCTCCCTCAGATGACCCCAGATAACAGCATTTATGGCATAATGTTGATTACCCCAAAAACTAATTGACTCGTCCCTCCTTTTCTTTAGCAATGGAAGTGAATGGGGCCAATTTTTGGAGGGTGTGAAGGCAGAAATGTGAAGCTTATATTTTTTATAAAAGCACTTACATTAATTCTTCTGTTTTGTTTAACTAATCATTTTTGCGGCCGTTTAGGGTTTAAGTGTTAATAGCGATCAGTTGTCATGGCAACAAAGTTGTAAAATTGGGTATAACTTTACACTGAAAAGGTTTGTAAGCTTTTGTTATCAGACTAATGTATCCAAGTGGAGAAACTTCATGTAATTTAACTCTAGTCATAAATTGGATGTGGCCCCTTTAAGAACCAGAGTTTTGCGACACCCGTTTTCCAGCACTCTCTCGTGTTAGAGACGTAAGAAGAGACATCGTGCAAGAGAGCTCCCAGTTTTGTTCATTGGTTGAGAATTCTTTGGTAAATATCAAATTTTACACAAAATGCTTGTATTAAATATGTGTTCAGAAGAGTTATATGTTAAAACTGAGTGATTGTTATGGGTTAATTTTGATGGATGCATATGGATTGCATGTGTGGATTTTGAGCACGTTTTGGTGCACATGCGAGTACTGGGTATAAAAATTTTGTGTGAATCAAATCTTATTTAATAATTTATAGCCCAGAGGTTTTTCCAATTTAGTGAATAAGTGTATTATGTGTTATATGTGAAAATATGTGTAATGAGAATTGTATTGTTGAGACTGTTATACGTGTCCTTAAAAAATAAGCAAAATTCTTTGAACAATTTAGGGATGTGTTAAATGCTTTGAGTGATTAAGCAAGTACATAAATGTATCAAATGCTGTGAATGATAAAAGCATGTATTAAGGTGATGTATGCTGAAGCATATGGGTAGAGGTTAATGTCTTGTATTTTCATTTGAAATTAGCTTCTACTGTACTTCACTATCGTGTTTCAACTGCCATCAGATTAAACACCCAAAAAAACGTTTTGTATCCTGTGAAGTCATTTTCAACCCACTGGCTACACTAAACTTCTGTTAACACGTATTATGCTTTAATGTTGTGTCTATACTTTTGAAACAGTGAGTATTAACATTTATGGATTAGCCCCATTCACTTTCATTGTATGTGCCTCACTGTAACTTAGATATTTGCTGGTTTTAAAGAACACGAGGGACAAGTCAAAACTATGTTTTGTGGTAATCAACATGATACAACAAATGTTGTTGGTTGAGTGGAATATTCCGGTATATTAATGTTATTCATTGAGAATCTTGCCCTGCTCAGCAGCTCTCAAATTTCAATTGCATTTCCACATATTTGCACATCAAACTTGGTTTTTAAAATATATGCAACAAACTTGTTTGGTGACAATATGGTGTCAGACGTAGTGATATCTTGACTCACCGATGTTAGAATGTATGCAAAGCGAATGATATTTAAGAGCATTGTCGGAGGGGAAGATTGTCAGTGAATAATACATTTTGGTCTGTTCCTCAGACAAAGCTATCATCTGCATTTAGAAGACTTAATGCATAAGAGGCCATTCAGGAATGAATAGAACAGAAAGTTGATGTCTTTAGGTGAGTTCTTAAAAGTTATTTTAACTTGACAAGGCATCTTAAAAATGCAGTGCTCTTGCACAAGATGCTGAAAAAAATAAACAGCGAGATATGCCGCAATGGCCACATAGTCTTGCACACGTTTACATAAAAACAATTTAAAAACAGCAAAGATGGATGGAAAAACATGCTTACAGTGAATGGGCCCTCAGACAAAGGAGCTACTATTATGGTACTTTTTGACCTCTTTGGAGCCTGTCAGCACCTAGTCAGCACATGTTTACATTGTATGGAAAATAGCAACATGAACATTGTGCTAAACATCTCCTGACATGAGGGTGAGTACATGACGACAAAATTTACATTTGTGAACTATACCTTTAACGAGTGCTGTGAACCAAACAAACTTGAAAACCCCTTCACCTAAACCATCTGTTCTCCTGCAGTGGTTTAGTATAGAGTGAAACAAGAGCGCTGAGCGGAAATGAAATGTGGAGATTTCTCCCCCCGTACAGACCCCTTCAGTCTGGTGATAACTGTTTTCATAACTGTATATTACTCAGTGACCCTGGGCCAAGCCTAGCATTGCTGATATGTTTCACATCACTTCCATTTTAAGCCTTTTTCTTCTTGTGAGCAAAGAGTTGTATAAACTGTTTATGAAAATGCCTCCTGTTTTATTCAAGGAAAAATATATGAGGTATTTCATGACTAGGAGAGTGTTTTGGCCGCATTCACCTGACTTTAACTCCTGTCACATACCAGAGACAGAGAGTCATATTCATAAAAGTAGTTTCCACTAACCAGATGCTGAGGCACCATATTTGACAGTAAAGAGGGAAAACAAACATTTACTTTTATAGTTATAGTTCAAACTCTTACATTTATAAAGACATCCAACTGTTTGAAATGTTTAGCATTGTATAATGCCTACTGTTTCACTTACTACTTTCTAAAATGAAAATTATGTCATCATTTACTCACACTTATGTTGTTACAAACCTTAGCTTCAGTCGCCATTCACTTTCAATACATTGGAACGTTATTTATTTATTTAATTTTTTGTCCAAACAATAAAAGGGAATGGTGACTGAATGTCAGTCCCTAAAATTCAGCCTAACTTCCCCTTTTGTGTTCCAAGGATGAAAGAAAGTTTTTGGGTTTGAAAAGACATGAGGGTGAGTAAATGATGACAGAAATTTCATATTTAGGTGAGCCATACCTTTAAACGTCAGGTGACCAAAATGCTAACCATAGAGTTGTCCCAATCTAAACACAAGTCTTTGGCCTAGCCCTTCGCTGTATGACGATACCTGTCAGATGAGTTCATCATTCCGTCATGCTGTCCACCTCCTGCTTTTTGTCTTTTCCTACTGTCAACATGTGTGTCAGCAGTGCTGAACTATTATCACACAATGACCTACATTCTATATGTGGACAGGTGTGGTAGTCAAGGGAGATTTACAGGAGGCACAATGCATGTTTGTACAATAATCTCACAAAATATTTCACACTAAGTGTGAATTATAAAATGATGTGTGCCTTTAAATGCTCTCATTCAGGATTGGCACAGCAGGGTTTTCTGTCAAACAGGATATGAATAAGTGGTTTCAAATTATTTCTGATAGTCATGGAATAATAATGCATGCAGCACATTGTGATGGCAAATTACACAGAAATGTCATCTAATTATTCCAGCGTCTCACAACAGTTCTAATGGGATCTGTTATCAGGTGCCATAGATCATGACATTCTCTTGGATAGGCTTGAGAATTATGCTGGCATTTGTGGACAGTCCTTAGCTTGTTTTAGGTCCTATCTCTGACTCTCATCACTTTGTCTGAGTAAATGAAGAACTGTCAGATCAAATTAAATTTATGTATGGAGTGACACAGGGCTCAGTTTTAGGGCCACTGCTTTTCTCTTTATATTTGCTCCCCTTGGGAGATATTATCAGGAACCATGGAATTAGTTTTCACTGTTATGCTGACATTACACAACTATATATTTCTTCTAAACATGACGAAATTTCACAATTTTCCAAATTAACAGTGTATAAATGACATCAGAGAGGATGGCTAGAAATTTCCTTCAACTCAGTTCCGATAAAACAGAAGTACTAATAATTGGAACAAAAACCTAAAAAAATATCTGACTCTTGATGGATGTACTGTAACATCAACTTCTACAGCAAAAATATTTAGGTGTTATATTTTATAGCAATCTAACCAGAGCCTGCCAGTTTCATCTCCTGTTCTGCATGATTTCACATCACTGTGTCACTGAGTGATGATGACCAACTGCAGCATGTGCCAGCCAGACTTCACTTCAGTCTACTAAGAAGGACTTCACAGAGGATGAATTGATGCAAACTCAAAGACATGGGATTCTTCATGAGCCACTGTCTGAAGCATGGGATCAGGATGGAGTTCACCAAAATTACCTCCCATAAGCTTCCAGCCGGACTGCGCTGCACCTCACTGAATAATACCTATTTCAACTGGTTGAAAGGAGGGACAACACTCTCTTAAAAAAATAAAATTTGAAAATTAATTAACCACTAACAAAATCAAAGGTCAAGGCATCAACATGTATTTCCTCATTTAATTCAGGATGACTTTAACACTATAATGTACAGGACAACCGGGACAACCCGGCTGGCGTTGAAGGCGATTCGGGGATGATGACGAGCTCGGTCAGCCGGCATTCTTATTCGAGCCCCCGGAATTGGATGACGATTTCGCCGCTGCATCGGAGAGCGTCACAGCTCTCACAGGACAACGTCATCACTGACTGCGTAATCATACAGCGCCACTGGTCAGGCTGCCTCCGCCCTGCACCCAATGGCTGTCCTGCAAGTTCACCAAGCCAAGGCACTTAAAGATCTGCACCTGGGTAGTCCCGTTCCCGGTGTGCTGCAGGAACTGCGCCCTGCCTCCAGCCTCACTCTCAGAGCTACGAGGGTCACAGCACAAGCACTCAGGCAGTCCAGGAACGCCATTTGTGGCTGAATTTGGTCAAGATACACGTCTCAACGCACCTGTCTCACAGTTCGGCCTCTTCGGCAACATCGTCGATGACTTCGCCCAGCAGTTTTCGGTGGTGAAGAGGCAGACGGAAGCTATATCTCACATCATGCCGCTCCGCCACCTCAACGCAGCCCGCACCTCGTCTGCCCGCCAACGACCCCCTCTAGGACCTGTGAAGCTCCTAGGCGCCCTGCCTCGGCATCGACCCTCCCTACGGCTCGCGTCTGATGCCCAGGCGTATCAGTACAAGGTCCTCCCCGTCGGGCCGTCCCCGTCCACTCGCGTCATCACAGGTCACAGAGGCAGCCCTTGCCCCGCTACAGGAAGTGGGCATCTGCATACTCGATTACCTCGACGACTGGCTCATCCTAGCACACTCTGGAGAGTTACTATGCGCCTACAGGTTACTCACGCACTGGCTCATGACACCTCCCTAGCAGACATCTGTAGAGCAGCGGGCTGGGCATCACCCAACACCTTAGCTAGGTTCTACAACCTCAGGGTTGAGTGGGTCTCGTCCCATGTTTTGACAGGTCTGAGCCAGTAGAACTCGGTAATACGGAACAACCGACTGGGTGTTCCGCTTGCACCTTGCGCCCTTCAGCAAGCTGATCCAGTGCGCCTTCTTTCCCAGGGGAGCCAGTAAGCGCTCGCTTCCTGGATGCTCTTCCTCCCTACCCTTCAGGCCAGCGGATTCAGCGGAGGAATTCGCCGCCAGACCCACCACGAGTCGAGTGCTCTGTCTTGGGCTTGGGCTCCATGGTCATAGTTCCCGCTTCAGGCAACTCCCTGTGATGTTTTTTGCTTTGTAAATTTGGGGTAAGAATTATAGATTTATGTGAAAATAAATAAAATAATTTAAAACATTTTAGCATAATACTGCAACATAACATTTTTTTTTTTTTTAAATGAAGGGGTCTGAATACTTTCTGAATGCACTGTATATACTAGGTACAACTGAAAACTGCAAACAAACAAATTTGTTTTTGCAGAATGTAACCAAAAAATGGTAACTAAATAATTTTTAATTGTTTCGGATTCGAAAACATTATTTTTAAATGTTGCTAACCGTTTATACACAAAAAAAAATATTTTAGCCTATTTTTAAGATGTATCCATTAAATTTAATAACAAATTTCCATCTAATTGAAGTGAATAGTTTTGAAGAAAATGTAATGAATAAAACTTTACATTTTATTTGGTTAAATATTAGACAATTCAATTAGATTGAAATTTGTTATTAAATTGAAATGGATATATCTTAAAAGATAGGCAAAATTTTTTTTTTGAGTGTAACAGGTTAATTTCGTTCCAATAATATTTTCATGAAACCAAAGTACAAAGAATTTTTCACAGTAAATATTTGGAATAATACTATTCTTAGAAGTATAACATACAGATTTCATGCTTCTGGGTTTTGACTGAGAAGCACATCTGCAATAAAAATTATACTTGAATTAAATGTATGATTGTTATTATTTGCATGCTGATAAATTAAACCATAAAACCATAAAAAAAGGCTAATTTTCAATAATTTATATATTAAATGATAAAAAAAAATCCACATTAAAGGAATGTACATTGCAGTAATGTAATGTGATTTCATTATTGAGAATTTGGAGAGAAAATATTACTTAATTGTTTAAAAATGTCAGAATGCAAAAAAATAAAAAATAAAAAATAAAAAAATAAATATGTAATAATCAAAAATATGGACTTAATTTTCTTTAGTCAAAATATAAAGGTTTTATTATGTGAATGAAATATGACCCAGAGATGTTCTTTACAGATTTTGTGAGATTCACCCTTGTGAACTCTGAATTGTGAAATTGTCTAAACTAACTCTGTTAATAACGGACTCAAGTATGGTATTGTGTACGTGCTTTGGCTCTGGTTGGAATCTACGGATTGGGCCCATTAACCAGACTCTTGTTTGTACACATCCTGATCTTGGAGCCAGTGTCAGACTTATTAAATAGTGTACATTTCTCACTGTTATAAACATAATCTCTCACATGCACTGACTAGACTCCAAATACAGGAGTGTAAAAACTTGGATTCTGAAAGACACACAGGACAGTGGTGCATTCCAGCACTTATTGTTCTGAATATTATTGTATTTTTTAAATTTTATCTGTAGACATGAGAATCTATGAAGCTTTTCTCAGTTTTAAGGTGTTTTGAAATTACTTATTCTGTCATTTCTGTTTCATATCACCCCATTAATATTCCTTTCGAGATCCGAGAACCAAGTCGGTGTGGGCCAGTAGGGGGCCACCAGAGTATCTTGTTCCTCATCCTCCCTGACCATGCACATCACCTGCACAAGTAGGCTCACTGGGGGGAATTCGTACTTGCGCGGCCCCCGGGGCCAGCGTGTCTGTCCCGAGGGGAGTCTTTGATAGGGAGTACCAGAGCAGGCAATGGGATGTCTCTTGGGAAGCGAACAGGTCTATCTGTGCTTTGTTGAACCGATTCCAAATCAGCTGGACCGCCTGGGAGTGGAGCCTCCACTCTCCGCTGGGCATACCTTGTCACAACAGTATGTCCGCTGCTGTGTTGAGGTTGCCTGGGATGTGAGTGGCATGCAGTGACCTGAGTTTCTGCTTGCTCCAAAGTAGGAGATGGCGTGCGAGTTTGACATATGATGAGAGCGCACGCCGCCTTTGCGATTTATGTACGCTACTGTCGCAGTGCTGTCAGAATGGATCAAGACTTGCTTGCCCCGAATCAGTGGGAAAAACCTCCACAGGGCAAGGAAAACAGCAAGCAACTCTAGGCAGTTCATGTGACAACTCAGTGGGGGCCCTCTCCAGGAGCCCGCGGCTGCGTGCCTGCTGCACATGGCGCCCCAACCCTGTTTGGAGGCGTCTGTGGTAACCAGAACACATCGGGACTCCTGCTGTAGGGGGACTCCTGTCCGCAGAAAACAGAGGTCTGTCCAGGGGTTGAAGGTCTGGCAGCAGGCGGGGGTGATGAACACACGGAGCATGCCGAGGCGCCATGCCCATCTCAGGACTTGAGTCTGGAGCCAGTGCTGAAGCGGACTCAATGCATCAACCCCAGTGGCGCAACCACCGTGGAGGATGCCATATACCCCAGGAACCTCTGGAATTGTTTTAGAGGAACCACTGTGCCTGGCTTGAACAAGGTGAGGCATTTCAGCACTGACTGCGCACGCTCAATGGTGAGGCGCACTGTCATTGAGACTGAGTCTAGCTCCATGTTGAGAAAAGAGATGCTCTGAACCGGGGTGAGCTTGCTCTTTTCTCAGTTGACCTGAAGACTTAGACGGCTGAGATGCCTGAGCACCTGGGCCCTGTGGGCGCACAGTAACTCGCGAGAGTGGACTAGAATGAGCCAGTCATCTTGGTAATTGATTATGCAGATTCCCACTTCCCTTAGCGGGGCAAGGGCATATTCTGTGACCTTCGTGAAGACGCGAGGGTACAGGGACATGCCGAAGGGGAGGACTTTGTACTGACATGACTGGCCGTCGAACGCGAACCGTAGGAAGATTCAGTGTCGAGGCAAGATAGAGACGTGGAAGTACGTGTCCTTCAGGTCTACCGCTGCGAAACAATCTTGATGCCGGACGCAAGTTAGAATGTGTCTTTGCATGAGCATTTTAAACGGAAGTTTGTGCAAGGCCCGGTTGAAAACTCGCAAGTGCAAGATCGGTCATAAGTCACCACATTTCTTGGGTAGGGTCCTGGTGAACTGAATCGTATGACGGGTTGGGAAGTGAGAGCCACGCATCCAAGCTCCGTGCGAGGGGCACTAAAGGGACAATCGTTTTCGACATACCAGGTGAGGCTTTGCAGCGGGGCAGTTAGTGTGGCGTAAGGTTGCAAAAGCACACCCAGCAGGGGATGTGTTAGTTACTGAGGAGGAGGTCCCATGTAGGCATCCACTGAACTCGTCAGAACTGGACGGCCGGGGGGTAGCTGTCGTGGGTCTGGAGGCGAGGGGTCTGCGTCGGGGGTTCCGGGACTAATGAAGTGTGGCAACGGGTTGCCGTGAGAACGGTATTTGTGGGCAGATGACCCAGGGAAAGATTAAATTGCTCTATTTTTGAAAATGTGTGTACCGCAGCCCGAAGGGTGTGTGGCAAAGAAAACACCTTGAACTGAAGATTCTCCTACCGACTCTCCACCGTCTGTCTACCAGCTCCGGAGCAAATGTGTCATTCCCTGGGTCATCCATCTCAGGAATGCTTGGGAGCCTTCCGGGTCTTCGAGAACGTTCGGGAGACAGGGGGGGAATGAGCTTCCTGCAGGACGCTCGAAGCTGGAGCTGAGAGCTGGGCCCAGGCTGGGGTGGAGCTGCCTGATGCATCTCGACCAAAGATCACGTTCCTGGATAACGAGGGTGAGTTCCTGCCCGAGTGTCCACGCTGTGACCTTCATGGCCCTGAGGGTGAGGTCGGTTGCGGAGCGCAGTTCCTGCAACACGTCGGGGTCAGGACTACCAAAGTCAGGTCTTTGAGTGCCTTGGCCAGGTGAATTCTCTGTCCACCTGGGGATCCTGCGAGTACCCGTGGGCCGCCCCGCCACCGAGGGTAGTGACAGCGGATGAGCGAGGAGGTCGGTTGCATGCAATGAAAGGTGCCCTCCACGAGGCAGGCATGTCGGCCATCTGGGCGTCAGCCTCAGACTGGCGTGCCGACCTGAAGGCGTCTTCAGCATCAGACTTCAGACACGAAATCATCATCCAGCTTGGGGGGCTTGAGGGAGTAAGCAGACTGGCCGTGAGGCGAGCCGCTCTCACCTTAAGCCTGGACGGAAGTCAACGAGCGTGCCGGGGGGGCAGGTTGTTCGTGGGGGCGGGTTGTTCGTGGGGATTTACCAGGCGAAACCGAGTCCGCTGCCATCCCAAAATCGCCTCCATCACCAGCCGGGTCGTCCTCAATCCTGTGGGAAGAAGGAGCGATGCGGGGGCCAGCTGGAGTGGCGTTCCTCTTTACAAAGGAAAGCCACGACCACAACGTTGCCATTGTGAGGTTCTTGCAGTGAGAACACAAACCATCCACAAATGCTGCCTCGGTGTGATCGCTGCCCAGATACACAAGGCCTGTGACTGTCAGGAGCGGAAAGAAATCGACCGCATCCAGGAACTACACAGGGGCAGAAGGGCATCTTTATAAAGACGCGTCCTGAAAGGACGTTCAACTCTGAGTTTAATTGCTCTTTTGGAGAAATTAAACTCTTATAGAAAATATTTTACATCTGGTATTAAGATGATCAGATCACAAAAACCACATACAAAGGTAGTCAAAAACACATTTTGGTGTAAACAGAAATCCATCCTGATTGCGTCTCGGACAGCAGTGAAGCTCCCCCTTCAACCTGTAGAGTTTAAACTTTGCAAGATGTGAGTGGCTTTAAAAGGAAATAACCGTCCGATCTGAAAATTGTAAAAAGCGGATACATAAACATAACTTCATGGATGTTCTTCAGTGTGTTTGATAACACAGATGAGAGGTACAAACATATGAAGCTCCTTTAATAAAAGTAATCCATTAAAATAACAGGGAATTCTGCTCAGTGTTTGTGCTTAGATGAAATTGTAGCTGCATCTATGAGAAACAGCATACCATTTATTTTTTAGCACATTGTATCATCTGACATCATTGCACATTAAAGCAGGGACTAAAAACTGTTCAAGGAATGAAAATTAAAAACGAAAATTAACAAAATTTTATCAGAACATAACCAAAAACCAGAACAAAGGGATTTTCAGTTGTTCCAGAGTGAATTTTTTTTGTAATGGTGGGAACCGGTTATAACTGGTTAATTTTGTTCCAATATTTTTTTTTTTTTAATGAAAATAAAGGTTTTATCGGACGGTTATTACATTTTTGGAACGGCACTCCATGTTGTTGAATTTTTTTTAATTTGATTCGAAAGGAAACTGCGACATCACACATTTCTTTGCCTAATTGACTGTTATGGATATTGCATTCTTTGAATGAAGACCTTTTAAACACCTGTGTATAATTACTGCATGGAGTATATGTGCACGGTTAATCTAGACACTTCAGAGGTAAAAAGTAAATTTCTCAGTTTTTTCCAAGTCTTCCCTGAATTATTGTTAGATATGATGCATTAATACAGATTTGATGCTGCCGGGTTTTGACGGCAGCAGATCTGTACATAAAATTATACTTAATTGATCATTAACTGTATGCTTGTTATGATTTCTATGCCGATAAATCCACCACACAGGAAAATTAATTGCTTATTTACATATTTATTACACATTATTACATATTATCACATATTTTGGTGAGGCAAGTGACTTATTTTGGGCTTGTTTTTAAAGGGCATGTTTTTTGTTTCTCTAGCAAGTTCTGGCAGCACTGCAACTGGTATTTCACCCAGAGTAATGTAATAATAATAATACATGATTATTAATTATCAATTGTAATATATAAACATTATTAACCATTTTTTTTTTTTTTCTAACCGTAACCTTTGATAAAAGAGGCTGTAGAACGTCTGAACCAGAATGAAAAAACCCCCACAGTTTTTGCTCAGAACAAACCCGAAATTAAAAACATTACATTTGTAGTCCCTGCTTTAAAGTTACACAGTAAAACAGTAACATTGATTCATATACTGTATGTCATCATGTAATTAGAGACCCTCCCCCCAAAATCCAAACACAAGTGCAGGAGAAATTTTTAAGCAACCAGGTGTAATCTGTGATTGGTCTCGCCTGATTACATGTGATCGGATAACCCAAGACACATCTTAATACCAGGTGTAAATGGGGTCATTCACTACTAAAAGTAGTTATTCCCTACAAAAAAACTTTTGTATGTTTTGTATGCAAATTCGCCATTGATCATTTTCACATACAGGTTCACCTCGTTGTCTTGGAAAGTAAGGAGTTAAAATGATACCTATTCTGATGCAGAGGATGTTAAAAAAACATGGACAATCTGAATCCTGCTGTTCTGTTCTATCAGAAAGACTTGCAGGCTTGATAAAGTTGACATGGCATTTATTAGATGAAATGATATAGAACCACAGAATATATTTTCTCGTTTGGCATGAGCTCCGTCTGATGGTCTGATGAGATTGCTGCCCGAACCTCAGATCCTGCTAGAGAAAGGAGTCAGGGGGCGAGGAGCCTACCCCAAAAAGGAGAAACCAGATACTACCCCCAAAAGAGAGAAGCGTTCAGGAAGAGCCCAGGCTTGGGAAAGGTTGAAGTATGTAGATGCAAAAAATTTGATGTTTGAAGCTCCTGATAAAGCCTGTAAAACCAGCAACAAGACAAATGGTCCAAAACGTGTAAAACTTTGGACGACTGAATGTTCAGTATCTGCTTCACAAGCAACACTTATCCGGCACTGGTTTTATCCAAGAGTGAATGAACCGTATCTTTCCATTAATATATTTACAGTAAATGGAACGGAGAGCAATGCATTGGTATCTTAAATGTAATGCGTTTAGAAAAAAATAGTTGTAAAACTAACGTAGAAAGCATTTTAAGGAAGCTTATGTCCTAACAGCAGATAACGTCTCGGTTACGTATGTAACCTCCGTTACCTGATGGAGGGAACGAGACGTCGTGTCGAAGAAGCGACACTAGGGGTCTCTCTTGAGCGCCGAAAGATACCTCTGATCTATGAAAAAAGGCCAATGAGAGTTGGCGAACAGTATTTGCATACTCCGCCTCCGGATACGGATATAAAGGCGAGAGAAATACGCTCGTTCATTCAGGATTTTTCTGAGGAGCCGGGAGTGTTCCGGGCACCTCAGCGGCTCGGCTCAGCGACGTGGCCGGGAAGACACGACGTCTCGTTCCCTCCATCAGGGAACGGAGGTTACATACGTAACCGAGACGTTCCCCGTCTGTCGCTCACTTCGACGTCGTGTCGAAGAAGCGACACTAGGGGTCCACTTCAAAACTCACCATGCGCTGAGCTGTGTACTTGTACTGCTGACACAGAAGCGGGCAGGTATTTGCACGTGCACAAGCGACCAACTGTGTTCAGGCTGCACGTACTCTTCCCCAATGCCCCAAAAAAGCGTCAGCATCCTTTTGGTTACCCAGGGGGGAACAAGGTGATGCTCCCAACTAGGGAACGGGCCAAGCCTGGCTGGGCCTCTTTTCTCTCTATGTTATGCCGGGGCCCTTACCGCATCGAGGGAAGGGGGTCTTATTCCGAATTCCTATTCTTTTAGGGGAAAAAGACCCTGCGGAGGCCACTCCCGCCCAGCAGGGGAGGTAAAGGTGGCAAAATACATCACATGGCCACTTTGGGCATGTGGAAGAAAATGGCGCGGTGGTAGATCCAACCTCGAGGAGGGGGGAGTTGCTACAACACGGCGACCAGAGGGCAGCGAAGGACTGCCTAAGGGAGACGCGGGTCAGCTCGTAAGGTGACCGTACTGCGGAAATACACACAGGAGGAGTCCCATAGGAGGCCTGATCTGTGGAGCACCTATTCCAGTAGGGGTAGCCGGAGGTACCCATAGTGGACTGGACCAGCACGTTCCTCCGCTGAACTGCTGAACTGCCCGCTGAACGGGCCCGAAGGGCTAGGGAGGAATCAACCAGGGACCTAGGTCCTCTGGGACAAAAGTGCACTGTTTTGCCTTGGCAGAGGGAAACGGCACTGGAACAAGCGGTTCACCCGGTCAGATCGCCGACGTGTACCGAGTTCTACGGGCTTGGACCTGAGAGAACACGGGACGAGACTGACTCAACCCTGAGATCGTAAAGGTGTTAGGTGCTGCCCAGCCCGCAGCTCTGCAAATGTCTGCTAGGGAGGTCCCCCTCGCCAGTGCCCATGAGGAAGCCCTGCTCCTAGAGGAGTGGGCTCGAACCCGTAAGGGGGGGGGCATGGACTGGGTGTGATAGGCCAACTGAATGGCATCCACCACCCAGTGAGACACCTCTGTTTGGAGACAGCGTTCCCTTTCTGCTGTCCTCCAAAGCAGACAAAGAGCTGCTCAGAGCGCCTGAAGCTCTGGGTGCGTTCCAGGTAGGCACGCAAGGCATGTACCGGACACGACAGTGAGAGGGGCTGGGTCTGCCTCCTCCCGGGGCAGCGCTTGTAGGTTCACTACCTGATCTCCAGAGGGCGTGGTAGGAACCATGGGCACATAGCCCAGTCGAGGTCTTAGGATCACATGAGTATCTGCCGGACCGAGCTCCAGGCAAGTGTCGTTAGTAGGGAATGCTTGCAGGTCCCCGACCCTCTTGATGGAAGTGAGCGCGATCAGCAGGGCCGTCTTTTCAGGAGAGGGCCCTGAGCCAACTGATTCTAGCGACTCGGGGGGGGCGGGATCTCTGAAGACCAGCGAGGACCACCGAGAGATCCCAGGAGGGGAACAGGTTTGGCCGGGAGGGGTTTAACCTCCGGGCACCTCTTGGGAACCTGACGATTAAGTCGTGCTTACCCAGAGACTTGCTGTCTACTGGGTCATGGTGAGCTGCGATAGTGGCAACATACACCTTCCAGGTGGATGGGGTCAGCCTCCCCCCCAACCTCTCCTGTAGGAACAGGAGCACAGACCTAACTGCGCACCTCTGTGGGTCTTCTGCCCGGGAAGAACACCAATTCACGAACAGACGCCATTTCAGGGCGTAGAGTTGCCTGGTAGAAGGGGCTCTGTTTTGGTTGAACGTGGCTACGACCGTGGGTGGTAGACCAGCTAGATCTTCCGCATCCCGTTCGGGGGCCAGACGTGGAGGTTCCAAAGGTCTGGGTGCGGATGCCAGAGCGTGCCCCGTCCCTGAGAAAGAAGGTCCTTCCTCAGGGGAATTCGCCAGGGAGGGGCTGTCGCGAGGAGTACAAGGTCCAAGAACCAGGCCCGAGTGGGCCAGTAAGGAGCCACGAGAGTGACTTGCTCCTCATCCTCCCTGACCTTGCACAGTACCTGTGCAAGAAGGCTCACTGGGGGAATGCGTACTTGCGCAGCCCAGCCGGCCAGCTGTGTGCCAGTGCATCTGCCCCAGGGGAGCCTCTGAACGGGCGTACCAGAGCGGGCAGTGGGATGTCTCTTGGGAGGCAAACAGGTCTACCTGGGCCTTGCCGAACCGTTCCCAAATCAGCTGAACCGAGTGGGGGTGAAGCCTCCACTCTCCACCAGGCAAGCGTTGTCATGACAGCACGTCCGCTATCACATTGAGGTTGCCGGGGATGTGAGTGGCACGCAGCGACTTGAGTCGGTGCTGGCTCCAAAGGAGGAGACGACGGGCGAGTTGTGACATGTGACGGGAGCGTACGCCGCCTTGGCGATGTACGCGACCGCAGTGGTGCTGTCCGACCTGACTAGGATATGTTCGTCCCAAATTAACGGGAGAAACTTCCGCAGGGCCAAAAGGACGGTCAACAACTCGAGGCAGTTGATGTGCCAACGCAGCTGGGCCCCTTTCCAACGGCCTGAGGCTGCGTGCCCGTTGCAAACGGCGCTCCAACCCAATCTGGAGGCGTCGGTCGTGACCAGGACACGTCTGGACACCTGCTGTAGGGGCACTCCAGCCCGTAAGAAACAGGGGTCTGTCCAGGGGTTGAATGTCTGACGGCAGGCAGGGGTGATTGTTACCCGGTGCGTGCCGTGGCGCCATGCTCGTCTCGGGACTCGGGTCTGGAGCCAGTGTTGGAGCGGTCTCATATGCATCAACCCCAGCGGCGCGACCGCCGCGGAGGATGCCATATGCCCCAGGAGCCTCTGGAAAAGTTTTAAGGGGACCGCTGTGCCTGGCCTGAAGGCGGCGAGGCAGTTCAACACTGACTGGGCATGCTCGTTGGTGAGACGTGCCGACATTGAGACCGAGTCTAACTCCATCCCGAGAAAAGAGATGATCTGAACTGGAGTGAGCTGGCTCTTTTCCCAGTTGACCTGAAGCCCCAGACGGCTGAGGTGCCTGAGCAACTGGTCTCTGTGGGCGCATAGTAACTCTCGCGAGTGGGTCAGGATGAGCCAGTCGTCGAGGTAGTTGAGTATGCGGATGCCGGCTTCTCAGAGCGGGGCAAGAGCTGCCTCTGCGACTTTCGTGAAGACGCGAGGGGACAGAGACAGGCCGAAGGGGAGGACTTTGTACTGATACGCCTGGTCCCCGAACGCAAACCGCAGGTAGGGGCGGTGTCGGGGCAGGATGGAGACGTGGAAGTACACGTCCTTCAGGTCTACCGCTGCGAACCAATCTAGATGCCGGACGCAGGTTAAGCGTGAGCATTTTGAACGGGAGTTTGTGCAACGCTCGGTTGAGAACTCGCAGGTCCAAGATTGGTCGTAAGCCGCCGCTTTTCTTGGGTACGATGAAGTAAGGGCTGTAGAAACCCTTCTTCATCTCGGTTGGAGGGACAGGCTCTATCGCGTCTTTGGCCAGAAGAGTCGCGATTTCCGCGCGCAGGGAGTGGGCGTGTTCGCCGTGTACTGCGGAAAAGCGGACGCCCATGAAGGGGGGCGGGGGCCTGGCAAACTGAATTGCGTAACCGAGTCAGATGGTCCGGGCCAGCCAGCGAGACGGGTTGGGAAGTGAAAGCCACGCGTCCAACCTCTGCGCTAGGGGCACCAAAGGGACGATTAATTTTGACGTACCTGGCGGGGCGGAGCAGCGGGGCGGAGCAGGTAGGGCAGCGTTGGGTGGCGACAGGGCGACCCGCAGCTGAGGTGCTGAGAAGAGACTCAAGCACTTACCTTGCTCCGCACACCCGGCAGGGGGCGGGTTAGCGACTGAGGAGGAGGTCCTGGGTAGGCGTCCTCTAGACTCGTCGGAACCGGCCGGCCGGGGGACAGTCGTGGGGCTGAAGACGTGTGGTCCGTGTCCAGGAAGCCAGGACTGTTGATATCTGGGGGCAAAGTGCCGTGAGAACGGCATTTGCGGGCCAGGTGACCCAGAGACAAAAGGAAATAGCTCATTACAGAGAATATGAGAATGTGAAAATTAATTCGACAAGAAAAAATTCTCCTCCCGGCCCTCCACCGGGGACGGAGCGGTCTTACCAGCCTCCGGAGCTAACATCTTGGTCCCTGGGTCGAACGTCTACGGACAGCCTGGGAGCCTTCCGGGTCCTCGAGGGGGTCCGTGAGACGGGGGCGTCCGCTTCCTGCGGAGTGCTCGACGCTGGGGCTGGGAGCTGGGCCCGGGTTGAGGCGGAGCAGGGTGTTTCATAGCCGCAGAAGGACTGCCCATGGCGGCAGGCTTGCGGCGGGGCAGGATGTGCAGTGGCCTCCGTCTGCCTCACCGCTGAGGACTGCTGGGCAGAGTCGTCAACGGTGGCGCCGAATGGACGGAGCTGGGAGACGGGGGTGTGGGAGAAGGTGTGCCTTGTCTGCCTCCCGCATTTCGACCAGGTCCAGTCCACAGGTGCGTTTCTGGACCACAAGGGGTGGCCATCGCCTGTTCGAGTGCCGGCGCTTCTGACCTCCGTGGCCCGGGGGCGCGGTTGGTCATCCAGCGCAGTTCCTGCAGCACATCAAGAACAGGACTACCCAAGGTGCAAGTTTTGAAGTGCCTTGGCCTGGCGTTGGTTGCAGGAAGGGCCGTGGCGTGCAGAGTGGAAGCAGTCTGGGACCGTTCCACCGCGAGGGTAGTGAGAGCGGAGGAGCGAAGAAGCCTTGGCTTTGCTCAACTCGTCGTGCACGTCCGGGAAGAAAGGAACGGGGGGGGGCGTGGCAGTGAGCGGCGCACCTGCCCGCGGGACCGATCAAGTAGCCCGGGAAAGCATAGCGGATCTCCGTGCGTCAGGCTCAGGCTGGGCGGCAGACCCGAAGGTGGCGGCCCAGGCGAGCGATCAGCATCCGATGCCGCTGTAACGCTCTCCGATGCAGCGGTGATGTCATCCAATTCTGAGGCAAGCAAGCGTGCCGGGGAGGCGGGCGGTTCGAGGGGGTTTACCCGGCGAACAGAGCCCGTCATATTCCCCAAATCGCCTTCATCGCCCGTGGCGCCTGCGCCGATCCCGTAGGAAGAAGGCGGAGCGCGGGGGGCAGCTGAAGTGGCTTTCTCTCATTACAAAAGAAAGCCGTGCGACCGCAATGCTATAATGGCCATGTTCTCACACTGAGAAGATGAACCATTGGAGAGAATGCTCATCCCGAGCTCAGACGGAAGCAAACAAGCGTGCCGGGGAGGCGGGAGGTTCGAGGGGGTTTACCCGGCGAACAGAGCCCGTCATTGTCCAGTGTACAGTATGCATAGAAATGTTGCTGATATACATAAATGAATATGACCAAAATGAAAAGTGCTAACAATTAGCTATATTTAGTATAATGAACAAAACCTGTCATTCACAACAGAAACTGTACTCTCCTCCACCATGTTGAAACTCCTCCTCCATCTCGGCAACTCAGGCATCATCTAGAATTCCAAGTTTCCCACTTGAACGTCCAACTTCACTGGGTCATTCATGTGCTCGGAACTAGTAATTACGATTTTTCCAAGTCCACTTGAAGAGCACATAACTCCTCATCACACAATGTTCAACATAGGGACGTAAACAACAGCTGAGCTCAAAACTGCAGTTAGAGTGTGTCATCACACACTGCATGGGCTCCTCGCCCTGACATGAGGCCTGCCTCAACCGCACATGTCCAGAGCCAAGGCTGGGTGGTAAATTAAATGCTTCTCTGACCTCAGGCACCACTGGGGCCAGCAATTGTTCTTGGGTCTTATTTTGGTCAATGTGATCTCCATCCAGGAAATATGCAATGTAGGGAAAGAAAGAAGGTAGAGACCTTTGCTCTAGTCTAGGATTCATTCTGTTTATGCACAAAGATTCCACTCTCATGAGGTGTCATGCATAAATTGAATTTACCATCTACCATGTATCTTTCTTTGTTACAAAACCTAGAGAGCTGTCTTGCAGTCTACTGCTTTCTAACTGAAATAAACAACCTGGTCTCATAGCAAAAACATGACTCTATATTCATTTTTGCAAAACTTGTTATACTTGTATCCAAGTACAATTCCCTGCAGTTTCCAGGATAAATGAACGCTAGAGATGCTACAACAACTATGTGTTTTATTTACTTTCACTCAGATCATGACTGATCATGAATATGACACAATTTTCTTGCTCTTGCCGGCAACCAGCTGGACATTTCACTGAAAACATGCAGTCAAATGTGTTATATAGCACGTACATTTTGAATTGCAAAAATGTTGCCATGTTCACTTAAATTTCATGAGACAAGGCTGGAAATAAAGCGTCTTAAGAATGGAATGCTCTACATCGGAAGCAACTCTTGTGTCATCCAAATAGCACTCCTTGCATGAAGCACATAGGGAGCTAGACTCTACATTTGATTCAAATCAGTTTAGCATTAGCATGTTGTTAAGCTAACTCTACAATTCTCTAATAAGCATAAAAATGCACCGCACACACAGATATTGGGTCCATTGTATTATGCACATAATTAGAACTATTTTATCTATACATTTCTGAACTGAATGAAGTTTAAATAAATTTATCACCAATATTTCTTTCGTTTTGTCTGTCATAATGAAGGGAATTTATTACGCACACACTTTCTTGACATTTTCATTGCTTACTTTCCTTCTTTGTGAGCGTTTAGGAGTTTTTGGACTTTTATCCTCAACAATTTTCCTCCTTTCAGGTCTAGAATGGACTGTACCTAACATCAGACATCTCAGTAACTGTGCATAGTCCTTTAACAATGGTTTAGTGTCTATAAATACACATTGAACCATAGACCCTCACATATCCCGCACTGTGTAGAAGGATATTGAACATTAAGCACTTGGAATATTACCAGGTCATGTGTCTTGTATCTCAGAAGGCCCTTTAGTGTGCTATTTAGTGGCATGATAATATAAGAGACCATAAAGCTATTTTGTTTCATTGAGAATTGTGAATCATTCAGGACAGAGGTTGGCCTCAATTGGCTTATTTGTCCCATGGAAATGCCCTCTGATGAGATGCACACACCCTGTCCTTTAATGGTGGTAAATGTTTTGCCTTTACAATTGCATGGCAGCCACCAGTAATACCATGGTACATTAATGTCCAAAAACATGGTAATACAGAGGTATGTTTTGGTGCTTTGTTTAACTACATGCCCCTTTATGTCCCAGGGATTCATTTTTATGAAAACAAACAGATTTCAACTTGAAAGTCGCATTAGAATCAACAGAAATGGAAATGGTTAGAAATGCCTTCAGTGCCATTTATTAATAGATTTTGTTGTTTAACCCTTGTCCCCAGACCTTCAATCTTAAAAATATGAAAATCCATCAATAACTGAATTATATCAAGCTTATCAAAACAAAGTGTGAAATAAACAGTTATTTCAAATTGCTTTGTGTAAAAATATAATTTCATTTATTTAAGACAAATTATAGACCATATACAATAGGCACACCACCCAAATTAAATTGCAGAACATTACTTGAATTAATGTACATAAGGAATGAAAGCAGAAGTAAAAAGAATATTGAAAAGGCAAGGATGTAGACCATAATGTACAGTAAAAAGGTATTTCGAGTGAATCTGAGTCCTGTCAATCCTCTGTTTGCGTATGATCTGATGTTCTCTGCTGTTGACTGTTTTATCAGTTAATAATTGTCTTCCAGAATTATAAAGTGTCTGTGAACTGTAATAAACTATCCAACACATATGGCAGTAAAACGCTGAATCACTCATCCATACTCAGACAAATGACACAGTTAAATTGATTTCAGAGGTGTGAAAAAAGATTTCCTTTAATCAGAGATTTATAGTTAAATCTAAATATTTTGGAAGAATAGTTGGTCCTATGTCCAAAAAAGTCAATTTTTTACTTATCATGTTATCCCATTTGCTGTTATTTTTCAGTGGAAAACAAAAGTGAATGATGCAATCAAGTTGCTTTCTCTAAACACTCTCAAACTACTTGTATATTTGAAAACAGTATATCAGAATATTTTGCAATACAATTAAAATCAATCATTTAAATATTTTCCTTGTTTTTAATTTGATTACACCATTCACAATGCTTCATGAGATTGTGGTTCATTCAATCATGAAATACATTAAAAACACTGTCTTCTACCTTTGTCTTTTTGTTAGATTTTCTAATACTGTTTTGCTCTATCTATCTATCTATCTATCTATCTATCTATCTATCTATCTATCTATCTATCTATCTATCTATCTATCTATCTATCTATCTATCTATCTAAAGAAGTTACTTTGCTGTGTTAGTGCTCACTCAAAATGGTCTGGCCTTTTAGTATGGTTTGTACTGTCAAGTTCAGCCAGCGGTGCAGAGTAGACACAATTTGTGATTGGTAACTAAGTTGCCCCATAATAGTCCTGTACCTGGGGCCCAATATTTGACGCTCTGCCCCAGTTTGACCCGGGCACTGGGTTTGCGTGTCAGTAGGATGTGTTGCATGTGACACAAGATCTGTGTGTGTGGTTAAAACTATGTAGCTCATGTCCTTAAGCTTTGGACACGGGCACAGTCACAGACCAGCACCTTTGAAGTCCCTAATCACTTTTATTATGGGTTGACTGGGCAGTGGTATGGATGGGAGTGTGTGAAAGTGTGAAACACTGTCTAGAGCAGTACTTCTCAACTGGGTTTGCCTCACAACCAAGATTTTACATTGGACATCTAGTGGAGCACATGCAACCAAATGTAAACCATTTTTACAGTAATGTAGTCTGGGTTGCATTTTCTTCTACCTTGTGTAGTTTTGCTCTTGGTTGTTGAGGATGAGGGCATGCTTGGTTTGTTTATAAATCAATACGTATATATATATATATATATATATATATATATATATATATATATATATATATATATATATATATAGATAGATGCATAGTGTATAGTTGAGCAATAAGAATTAGGTCTTACATAGCTTTATCATATGTTTAGGTGAGTTGTTTTTCAGCCATTTATCAGCATGTACATACAGAGTACATACTTATTAAATTAAATAGTAGTCTTTTGGGTTTTAATAATAAATTTGAGTTACATAGCGACTGCCTTTTGCAGAGTGGGAATCTGCCGTCATCACATCTTCTTGGTTAAAACAACACAAAACACTTCAAAATAAAAGCTCCGTCCAAATAAAAGCTACATTTACAGGGAAAAAGTATAACAGAAATAAATCACTACTGTAAAGGTATATAATATTCACTGCAATACTACTACTACTACTACTACTAATAATAATAATAAATCAGTAGTAACTGTATTATACTTAAGCATTATTTAACATCTGTGATGTTATATTTTGGACTGTGCTGTGAGGTTCTGTATATAAACACTCATTTGATAAAACAAATTAATACAATATTAAGTTGAATATATATTATTATTTCATTTGATTAAAATTTTTATAAATTCATTTTAAAATTGAAATAAACTGTTGATATGGAGTTCACTCTTATGTGGGGCCCACCCCGCTACACACTGTTGCTTGCTCAGATTTATAATTGACTCATAACCTCATTTTGCCATTATTCCCTTTGTTTATTTTGCTTATATTTGTGCAAAATTATCATTTTCATGATCAGTTTTTTTTTTTTTGTCTTATTTTCAAGTAAAAGTATCTAAACCTCCATAAAACAAGATAAACATACTTGTGACACAAGTACACAAGACTAAGATGGAAAGCTCTCAGCTCTGACTCATAGCGTCTTTTAACCCTATGCACCCAATGACAGTGTGACAATCTCAATTCCAGTCACTGTCTTGCCCCTGCTGATGCTGAGGGGAACCGTGATCGGTTCAGTGTGGATGTAAATTCTCAGAAGAGTTTTGAATATGCAAGGAGCCACCAGACTCCTGCTTCCCCCACATACCACGTCATATCACAACTGCTGATTTAACTGGATGGAAATGTGAGAAAATATTTTAACCAAAAAAAATCCTACATTGAAAGTAAATACCTCCCCCTATTTCTAGATAACAATTATTTGGTGAAGAAAATCGAAGAGGGCTCACACACTTCAGTTGTCACAGAAATGCAAACAAATGTACTGTAGCCTACTCTAGGCTACAGTACTACATGCAACATGATCACATGAGAAGATGGCATGTTGTTTCTGAGAGTTCCATCCAAGGATCAGTTCACAAAATATGCGTTCTTCCTCACTAGGCTTGTATAGATTCATTGTGACAACAATTCAATTTGATTACGATTCTCTACCTAACGAATACAATGCAATGTTAAATCTAAAATTTTGATATGATTCGATTTGATTATTTTTTGAATAATTCATAATTATTTTGAAAAATATGCTGAAAAAAGGTTACAAGTTTTTATTGAATATTCCTAATTTAGACAGCACAGAAATGCACCATACACCAGAGTCACAGATGCATTTAGGACCCAGGAGGATTGGCTTATATGTGTGGCTGCATAGATAAACATAAAAGCCATAAGGCTTACATGATATGCATTATAGATATGAATTTTACATTTAGACATAATGTGGTACAGATATCTTTCATGCTTAATAGATATTCGATCTAAATAAAGGATAACATAATGTCTGAAGCAACATAATGACTTAATGCAAACACACAGACAGACGTGAAATAAGCGTAATAGATTTGCATATCATGTAACTATAAGATTTATTGTACCAGTAATTACTGATGAAATGTCATGTACATACGATCCAGGTTTTTAATCGAGCAGGGTCACAGAATGAAAAACACTCTATTAGTAGCAGGTAATGGTTACCGTTAGTTCCCTATTCATTTTGGGATAGGGAAAAAGGCGCTAGGTGGCTAAACGGAGACACACCTGCTTGTCAATGGCTGTGTCATTGACTATTCACAGGTTATTGATATCAACAGGTTAGTTCCCTTCAGAACAGTGTGATATCGCTCCCTATTCTATGACATTAACTAAAAGAGAATGAATTAATGAGTGAGTGTTTTCATTCACAGCCAATTTCTGCCCACCAGTCACATTTATTTAATCCAAGTTCTATGTTTTCTGGAGAAATTACCAATTTTATGGAGATACAAAAGCAAATTTAACATACCATATCATAATAAGGGATGTATGCAATAATTAACTTATGTGTGTCAGATTGATGCAAACTCAGCGAGAATGGTATAGCTGCAGGCATTGCTCCAAAAAGTGTCAGGACCTCCAAACTGCCAGCAAAGATATAGGGTGCCCCTTTCCTAATACTTTCCCTAACCTTAACAGTCTGTGAAGGTCCCACCCCCTTTTGGAGTAACCCTGCCCCCTTCTGGAGAAACCACACCCTATTTTGTAGACACTGCCCCATTTGGATATCTCCAGCCTGCAGCTATACCTATTTAATGTTGCCAGCATCCATCAATCTATTTATCCATCCATCCATCCATCCATCCTTCCATCAATCTCATGTACTAGGTTGTTGTGAATTTGGCAGCATAAACTTTCTTTTTTTCAAAGTGCGCTTTCTCCCTATAATCTCACATGCTCTTTTCCGTGATGTTGCGAGAAGGTTTGTGTAATGTGAGACGGACTCATTGGGTATTAATAAATAATGATAATCAATTCTTAAATTCTTTAAGTGAAAATGTATTTGATAGATCGATGCATTGCAATCATCCACAATGCATCGATACATTTTTACACCCCTATTCCTCACTGTATTACAGCCTGTACAGTTAAAATCAACTTGCTTCACATCTTGCTTTTGGCACCCCCTTGGTGCAGGGGCACATTAATGCACAGGCTTATATGGGCTGAAGCCCAGGGGCCCACAACTTCAAGGGGGGCCCCTCTCATGGCATCCACCACCCCGTTCTCCCCTGTCGACGTTCGCGTGAGTAGTGCATCTAAACACTTTCAGCGAGTTGTAAACACGGAGACTGTGTGCAACCGCGAAAGCCGTCTGTGTAGCATGTACACATAGGACTGAACAACAGTCCAAACAGTCATCAAGCTGGGGGGGCCCAACACAACGGCAAGCCCATGGGCCCAGTGGTACCTCAGTGAGCCTCTGCCCCCTGTGGACATTTCATGCAGATAATGGAGCCCCCTATACACCCAATAACACTTACTAGGTATGTGTTTTTCATTTCGGTAAGCACACGCCTATTTTAGCTAAAGAAAAGTCAATGTACTGTTTTCGATATCACTGTGAGATCAGCCTGGTACTTGTAATGTATTTCATGTTTTAAATGTATTCTATATATATGTAATATTATTTTAGAAATATGTGTAGCCCAAGGAAAGATATTAAAAGTAATTAACTTAAGTCAATAAATGTTATCTCATTTACAATAATAATGTTTTTTTCTTTGATTAGATTACCCCCAACACTGAGTGCAAAAACGCATTTTGTCTGAGCCGCCCCTTACACGAATTGCACTGCAAAAGGTCTACAGTGTTGCACAATGTTGTGCTAGAATGTTACTGTGAATTTTTCAGCAAGAGATTACCAATCACTTTCTTTTGCTGTGTGTTGCTTTGTGAACTACCATGATCACAAAATGTTGACGTCACCTTGTTTGTGTATTTGTAGACCTTGGCGAGTGTGTCGGCCTACATCTTAACATATGATTCCAACCACACATGCTGACACTAACACAGATGTGTCTTTCACTGTCTCTGAGAACTTCCCAGAAGCTGATCATGACAATGAGGAAGTCATGATGATTTTGTGGTCTCAGCATACAGACAAAAGCACATGAAATTAAAGCCAAGAACATATTTTACCTTGGGCTAGACCGCTCTTACTGAACACACTTCTAGCTAAGAACAGACTCTAATCACGTGTTATCAATCAAAGAAAAAAATCACTTTTGTGGAGTGGTTCTTTTTCACTACATGGAAAATTCTCATACTTTTTGATCATACAAGATAGGAAACAATTAAGAAATAATTTTCTCACATTACAGTAAATGGCAAAATTAATGTTTTACCCATTTATTAACATTTAATTTCCATTACTATGACTCGATGAATAGATAAAGACAGTAGAATGGGTTACATTTCTACAAGTCAATTTCTGGCAAGCTTCTACTCCTGTGCTTATGCATACAAAAATCTATTGAATACTTTTAAATCTTTAATTTTTAAATCTTTGTCATTTCATTGACACATTATGTTTACTGTTCTGCAATAAAATTGTATAAGGGTATCTATGCATGAAAGAGCACGTATCTTTGTTTTTATTGTTGCCAGAAAGCAATGGGACATTGTTCATAAAGGTCCAGATGTGGCAGTGAACACACCCATTTTCCTATTCATGGAAATAAGAAAAACACACATGCATGCAGGCACACTCTCCAACACTGTACCTCTCCGTCAGCACGCTAACGCAAAAGGAGAGAAATAATAATTGTATCCACTAACACACACAATGGAAGAAGATTAAGTTTGGAGATTGATATACACACATTGTGTATGGAATAAATTGCAATAGCATGCATGCTGGAATCTGAACCGATAATAACCACCGCAGTCATGTGTATAACAGGACATGATCAAAGCTCCAATAAATTTAGAAGAGTACACAATGTTCTGCTGTCTATCACACCCCACATCAATTTAAGCTTATTTAGGTGGATGTGGTTTGAGTCAGAATTGCATTGTTGATCAATGTTCATCCATGTTTCTTTTTTGAAGAAGTTTTATCTGTTGACTGTATTGAATTGTGAGATGTATTTTTGCTTTTCTGGTTGTGTGATTACAATGTTCTTGTGTGGATATTTTCACGGGAAAGTAAGAGACTCAGTATAGTTACGTTATATTTACAATTTAATATGAAGAGACCGTGAGATGAACAGAGATGAGCTGCATGGCCCTCAACAGCATACTGACCCTAAGCAGAACAGGAAATGACAAGAGAGAGACTGCTGTCCATTCAGATGGGTGGCAGGGGGCCAGACCATAGCAGGCAGACATGGGAAACAGGAGACAGGGTGATTGACAGGCACAAAAGGGCATAATATAACAGAGGTTTGGGTTTTATGTGTGAGAGTATGTGTAAAAGAGAGGAAAAGGGTGAGGGAAAAATGCTTGTTGTATCTGTCTTTGATTATGCATGCTTGTATAATGACTAATGTGGTGATGTGGGTGTGTGCATGCATGGGATTACTGTGGTTTATAATTGAGTTTACCTATTTTGTTTATTTATTTATTTTACTAATTACTTTATTATGTATTTGTCCATTTAATATCATTAATCTTTTGTTAGTTTCAGTGTTTTATAATTTCAGTTTAGTTAAGAGTTTTAAGTATATTTTGTTTTAGCTCTAATGAGTAGTAAGACATGGTGAAATTCATGTCAGGTAATGACAATTTTTTAATTATATCAATATTTCATGTTTAATTATCTATTTGGTAAGTAGCCATGCAATTAGCGGCATAATCTACAGTCAGCATATTACTGTAAAATAACCCCCTTCAGGGAGATACAAGCAACATGGCCACATGGGACATAGGCATGTTGTTTCAAACAGTTCTAGTATCCTAGGATCGGCCACATTATACCGACTGGCTGACAAGCAGCATCTCCTAACAGACATTTTTGCATTGGCTCCAGTGTGTTTACCTTCCCATGTGGCGTGACTGGAAGCACTAGTAAGTAATCATGTTTGTAATTGACAGCACTAATCATAGGTTGCATTTTGGGTTGGGGGTTCCGTTTATAAAATATACATTCCTCTTTACTGAATTACAGCCTGTAGACTGTGGACATTTCTCTCGGAAAATGGAGCGCTCACAAGCTCATAAGCCCAACAACACTTACCGCTTTGGCCACTGGAGGCAGTGTTTCACATTTCAGTGAGCACAGACCGATTGTAGCTAAAGACATTTTGACCTACTGTTTCCAATTTCAAGATCAGCCTGATACAAGATCCTAATGCTGGCTGTAGATTATCCGTTACTAAGCTTTGACTTTTAAAAATGTATTTTAGTTTCTATTTGTGTTTTTACTTCATATTATACATGTTTTAATTTAGTTTTCATGTTTGTTTTTGTTAACGTTAATAACACTGGTGGGACGTTAGAGTGTGTGTGTCTTTGTCTACATGTCCGTATGTGTTTCAGTATGTATGTGCCAATATGCTGGTATGCATGTGGTTGAAGTACTGTATGTGTGCGTGTTATTGCTGACAGCAGTGCTCTGCTCTGATTGCTGCATGACTGAGAGCTGTTGACAGGTATCTTTTATATCATGAGTTCATGAAGTACAAGCGTGATAGAATGGGTTGGAGAGTATGTGTGTTTTGGGGGGCTGTATGTGTGTTTGAATCCCGCTGGAAAGGGGTATTGGGCAAATCTCCACATTTGGGACCCTCTGGCAAGACAAGACAGTTCAGAAATGTGCTTCATTCACACACACACAAACACACACACACACACACATACAAACAAACACATAAAAAACAAAACGTCTCGGTTATGTATGCAACCTCCATTCCCTGATGGAGGGAACGAGACGTCGTGTCAAAGAAGCGACACTAGGGGTCTCTCTTGAGCGCCGAAAGATGCCTCTGATCTATGAAAAAAGGCCAATGAGAGTTGGCGAACAGTATTTGCATACCCCGCCCCCGGACATACGGGTATAAAGGCGAGGGAAATACACTCGTTCATTCAGGATTTTTCTGAGGAGCCGGGAGTGTTCCGGGCACCTCAGTGGCTCGGCTCAGCGACGTGGCCGGGAAGACACGACGTCTCGTTCCCTCCATCAGGTAACGGAGGTTACATACGTAACCGAGACGTTCCCCGTCTGTCGCTCACTTCGACGTCATGTCGAAGAAGCGACACTAGGGGTCCACTTCAAAACTCGCCATGCGCTGAGCCGTGTACGTGTACTGCTGACACAGAAGCGGGCAGGTATCCTACGTGCACAAGCGACCGACTGTGTTCAGGCTGCACGTACTCTTCTCCAAAGCCCCAAAAAAGTCATCAGAATCCTTTGGTTACCCTAGGGGGGAACAAGGTGACGCTCCCAACTAGTGAACGGGCCAAGCCTGGCTGGGCCTCTTTTCTCTCTATGTTTTCTCGGCATAGAGCAAAAGCAGCCAGGGCCCTTAAAGCATCGAGGGAAGGGGGTCTTACCCGAATTCCTATTCTTTCAGGGGGAAAAGACCCTGCGGAGGCCACAACCACCCGGAAGGGGAGGTAGAGGTGGCAAAATACATCACATGGCCTCTTGGTCACATGTGGGAAGAATGGGTAGATCCAACCTCGAGGAGGGGGGAGTTGCTACAACACGGTGACCGGAGGGCAGCAAAGGACTGCCTAAGGGAGACGCGAGTCAGCTTGTAAGGTGACCGTACCGTGGAAGTACACACAGGAGGAGTCCGCGTAGGAGGCCTAACCTGTGGAGCACCTATTCCAGTAGGGGTAGCCTGGGGTACCTGTAGTGGACTGGGCCGGCAAGTTCCTCCGCGGACCCAAAAGGGCTAGGGAGGAATCGACCAGGAATCTAGGTCTCCTGGGAAGAAGGCACACTGTTTTACCTTAATAGAGGGAAAGGGCGCTGGACGCAAGCGATTTACCCGGTCAGACCGTCAACAGTTCTACGGGCTCGGACCTGAGAAAACACGGGACGAGACTGACTCAACCCTGAGATTGTAAAATCTCACAAAGGAGTTGCCCAGCCCGCAGCTCTGCAAATGTCTGCTAGGGAGGTGCCCCTAGCCAGTACCCATGAGGACGCCACACTCCTGGTGGAGTGGGCTCGGACCCATGGGGGGAGGGGGGGGGGGGGCACGGCCTGGGTGTAATAGGCCAACTGGTCCACGACCCAGTGGGACAACCTCTGTTTGGAGACAGCGTTCCCTTTCTGCTGTCCCCCAAAGCAGACAAAGTGCTGCTCAGAGCGTCTAAAGCTCTGGGTGCGTTCCAGGTAGGTACGCAAAGCACGTACCGGACACAGCAATGAGAGGGCTGGGTCTGCCTCCTCCTGGGGCAGTGCTTGTAGGATCACTACCTGATCTCTGAAGGGCGTGGTAGGAACCTTGGTCACATAGCCCGGTTGAGGTCTTAGGATCACATGAGTGTGAGTGCAGGTCCCCGACCCACTTGATGGAGGCGAGCGCGATCAGCAGGGCCGTCTTAAGGGAGAGGGCCCTGAGTCCAGCTGATTCTAGCGGCTCGAAAGGGGATCTCTGAAGACCGGCGAGGACTACCGAGAGATCCCAGGAGGGGAACAGGTTTAGCCGGGAGGGGTTCAACCTCCGGGCACCTCTTAAGAACCTGACGATTAAGTCATGCTTGCCCAGAGACTTGCCGTCTACTGGGTCATGGTGAGCTGCAATAGCGGCAACATACACCTTCAAGGTGGAAGGGGACAGCCTCCCCTCCAACCTCTCCTGTAGGAACAGGAGGACCGACCTATCTGCGCACCTCTGTGGGTCTTCTGCCTGGGAAGAACACCAATTCACGAACAGATGCCATTTCAGGGCGTAGAGTTGCCTGGTAGAAGGGGCTCTGGCTTGATTGATCGTGGCTACGACCGTGGGTGGTAGACCAGCTAGATCTTCCACGTCCTGTCCAGGGGCCAGACGTGGAGTTTCCAAAGGTCTGGGTGCGGATGCCAGAGCTTGCCCTGTCCCTGAGAGAGAAGGTCCTTCCTCAGGGGAATTCGCCAGGGAGGGGCTGTCGCGAGGAGTACAAGGTCCGAGAACCAGGCCCGGGTGGGCCAGTAAGGAGCCACGAGAGTGACTTGCTCCTCGTCCTCCCTGACCTAGCACAGCACCTGTGCAAGAAGGCTCACTGGGGGGAAAGCGTACTTGCGCATCCCCACCGGCCAGCTGTGTGCCAGTGCATCTGCCCCGAGGGGAGCCTCTGAGCGGGTGTACCAGAGCGGGCAGTGGGATGTCTCTTGGGAGGCAAACAGGTCTACCTGGGCCTTGCCGAACCGTTCCCAAATCAGCTGAACCGAGTGGGGGGGGAAGCCCAGGCAAGCGTTGTCATGACAGTGCGTCCGCTATCACATTGAGGTTGCCGGGGATGTGAGTGGCACGCAGCGACTCGAGTGGCGAGTTGTGACATGTGGCGGGAGCGTACGCTGCCTTGGCGATTTATCTACGCGACTGCAGTGGTGCTGTCCGACCTGACCAGGATATGTTCGTCCCAAATTAATGGGAGAAACTTCCACAGGGCCAAAAGGACGGTCAACAACTCGAGGCAGTTGATGTGCCAACGCAGCTGGGCCCCTTTCCAATGTCCTACGGCTGCGTGCCCATTGCAAATGGTGTCCCAACCCGATCTGTAGGCGTCGGTCGTGACCAAGAAGCGTCGGGACACCTGCAGTAGGGGTACTCCTGCCCGTAAGAAATAGAGGTCTGTCCAGGGTTTGAATGTTTGGCGGCAGGCGGGGGTGATTGTCACCCGATGCGTGCCGTGGCGCCATGCTCGTCTCGGGACTCAGGTCTGAAGCCAGTGTTGGAGCGGTCTCATATGCATCAACCCCAGCGGCGCGACCGCCGCGGAGGATGCCATATGCCCCAGGAGCCTCTGGAAAAGTTTTAAGGGAACTGCTGTGCCCGGCCTGAAGGCGGCGAGGCACTTCAACACTGACTGGGCATGCTCGCTGGTGAGCCGTGCTGACATTGAGACCGAGTCGAACTCCATACCGAGAAAAGAGATGCTCTGGACTGGAGTAAGCTTGCTCTTTTCCCAGTTGACCTGAATCCCCAAACAGCTGTGGGCGCATAGTAACTCTCGCAAGTGGGCCAGGATAAGCCATTCGTCGAGGTAATTGAGTATGCGGGGCAAGAGCTGCCTCTGCGACTTTCGTGAAGACGTGAGGGGACAGAGACAGGCCGAATGGGAGGACTTTGTACTGATACGCCTGGCTATCGAACGCAAACCGCAGGAAGGGGCGGTGTCGAGGCAGGATGGAGACGTGGAAGTACGCGTCCTTCAGGTCTACCGCTGCGAACCAATCTAGATGCCGGACGCAGGTTAAGATGTGCTGCTGCGTGAGCATTTTGAACAGGAGTTTGTACAACGCTCTGTTATTATTTTTTTCCTTAAGAAAATATGAGTACAGCTTGCCCATGCACAAAGCTAGGGAGTTGTTGGCGGTTGTCAAGGTGTTGCTATGTAGTTGCTAAGGTGTTCTGAGTGCCTTTTTGCATGTTGCTTTGTGGGTGCTATAGTGTTATGGGTGGTTGCTAAATCACTGCTTACTGGCTCAAGTCAAAAAAATCCTACTCCCAGTTCTTCATAATGTTCTCGCTCGGATACTTCCTTATGGGATTTTTTTGCATGTTTTATTGTCTGCAAGGCATGAACGCTTAGAAAAGAAGTAGAACTACTGTAATGAATAAGCCACATGATTTAAGATCATTCATGTCTGTAACTTTCATTCATATTGGTGAGGGTATAAATTCACAGAAGGGCTGACAATTCGTTTAGCCACCAGTGGCCATTTTATTGCTGTTTAGGCCCTAACTAGTAATTCCATTGGCATTTATCATATCGTTCTGTAACGTTCATGACAGAAAACACTCACAAGCCTTTTACAGGACAGTGAAGGCTACACTCCACACCAATGTCTCCTCCACCCTTTTAGATTTGACCTCTCATGATAAGTGATAGTCCCTAAATATAGAGTGATATCAAGGCCAGAGGCTATTTTCTACTACTAGCATGGGGCATAGAGTGGAGGCCGCATTTAATAAAGCTCTATTAGCAAACAGATCCACAGCATTTTAGGTTCAAACCAACACATAATGGCATTATCTATTCTAAAGAATTATCAAGGCCATCTAAAACCATAAGTACAACAGTGAGTGTTGACTCAGTTATAGTAGGCCATTTCAGCCTACTGCTGACTGTTTTCCTGAGTTTAGCTGTGTCATTGTACACACATACAATCACACAGCTGGCGCACATTCATGTCCCATAGACTCAATGGTTTATTTTAAAACAAGGTAGTTCAGACTCAAAATTGAAATTGGATGAGCCATGCCCTTGCAAAAACGATTTATTTGCGGCTTACATTGAGGTAATTTGCAATTTTGTATGCAATAGTTTTGGAAATAAAAGTGTACAATATCACACAATGTCATACTCTTCATTTAAGTAATGTAATCTGCTTCTCTCTACATTAATAAGTCTATAGAAATGCACAGCCCATAGAGCGCTATTGAAGCTGTGCTTCAATGGGAGTCTTTGGCAGATACCAGTACCATTCAAATCAGTTGCACAATAGATTGATTTTCATTGGACGAGAGGCTCTAATCACATCATTTTGGGTTCGGAAGGATGCCATACTTCTCTGGGAGTCTATGGGAGCTTCATAAGCAATATTTGCACTGGATCTGCATCTTTGGATTGCCTATTGGACATTGGGCTTTAAATCAATGTATTTTAGAATTTTGCTTCTCTATAGGATGATTCATCAAGCTCTGAAACGGCAGGACTTTGCATTAAACGGCTAGTATATTAAACAGTGATGTACATGATTGACAGCATCTGAAATGTAAAAGCACTGCTGGGCACAGAGTCCCCGGTGGCTTGAAGATGCACATCAGACTGATTAAGTAAATTTAATTTAGCTTTCATAATCTGGTATTATGATTTTTTTTAAAATATATATATATATTTTTTAAATATTTTTAACCAGAAACCGGTTGCCTTAAAACTTAAATTTAATTAATGTGTACTTATAAATTGAGTGAAGTTAACTTAATAATTCCAGCACTTCAAACTTTTATTTGAAGTTCAATACACTAAATTCAAAGATAATTTAACTTAAAAAAAAAATTATATAAATGAATTTGCAGTTATTTCAGTTAGTATATTGAATTTCAATGCACTAAATTCTAAGTTTATTTAACTTGAAATAATTTGTAATATCAATTGCTCTGCCCAGTTACTCCACTTAGTTTCTTAAGTTAAATTAAGTTTATATTTATTTTTTTAATTAGTTAAACTAGATAATTAAATTAATAAAAAAACAAAGAAAGCAAATAACAAAAGTACATTCTTTTTCTGTTTCTGTTTATTTCAATTTAGAACGTTTCATTTGAAAATACAACAGACAGCAATACAGTCAAAGGAACATTGTGTCCTTGAGCAAGGCACTTAACTCCAGGTTGCTCCGGGGGGGATTGTCCCTGTAATAAGGGCTCTGTAAGTCACTTTGGATAAAAGTGCCAAATGCATAAATGTAAATGTAAATGTAAACATATTGAATTGCCAACTTCAAGTTTCAGAGATTTCCGATCTTTGTCTCTATGAAACAGTGCACTACAGTAAACTTTCAAACTAATCACCAGATATTTGGAGCAGAGGTATAACTATTGGGAAGCTTGTTTTACACTGCAAGCTGATTTTTCAAAGACTGAATTTTGGGTGTCAGCTCATCTTTTCCCTGGTTGAGCATTACCTGCAGAATAAAGGAGAAAGTGTTTTTCATGCACTTGGGTTAGTCCAGGTGCAGGGCTTAAATCAGTCCGAAAAGGACACAGAAGGCCAGAGGCAGGTTGGCCGGTTCACCCATCACCAAACTCCCTTCCAAGATGATCCCCACTCTGGATGGGTTTAGCTGAGGACTTTCTTGATCAACGCAGAGGATTGCCACTGGAGTCTGACTGTACAAGTCCTTGTCAGTTACATCCTAACAGAGAAAGAAACAGATAGATAATGCCATGTTGTCCACCAAAATGTACCTCCAACTGTATAATGAAAAGCACCATACAATATGAACTGCACTAAAAGTAATTATTAAAAGGACAATCCCAGTCTTAAATTGACTTTCATCAACTGCCATATTTGGATCTATACATTACAAGTACTGACCGCAAAACTGTGCACCAAATATGGTTTTGTAGCACCTATGGAGAGTTTACCCACTTTCAGCCTCAGTCATGCTCAAAAGATGTGGAAAACCTGTTTCCAGAAACGTCTATGTCGCCATGCAACATTTTTGAGAATCATGTGACTCCCAAGTACATTTGCTTAAACTGCATTGCCTCAATAATCTGCCAACCACTGTATTCTGTTAAAAGATGCAGCCGCAACCTTCGACAACAATATTGTAATGTCGTTACAGTTACATTACTAGGTTCACAATGTTCAGTGTTACGTTAGATAATAATAATGCTGTGTTTATGGAGTTATGTGGGAGGAAGGGAGTTTCTTCTTGTTGTCATGACTCCTCTGGGGGTGGGGGGGGGGGGGGGGGGGGGGGGTTTAAAGGCATGGGTTACGGCCATAACAGTAGCCCTACATTTGTGAAGTGTTCAATAAACATTAAAAGAATTCAATTTTCATGGTGTTAAATGAGAAATGCTATAATATAATATAATACTGAATGTATTTTAATATATTTTGCGGATCTAGCCAGAGTCATCTCCATTGTAACGTATGCAGCGCTCGTAGTTACTGTATTATGTTTCCGCCAATTAAAAAAAATAAGTATCATAGTGTGTCATAGTAATGAGAACATATCTCATAATAATGACATATTTTTCTCATAATTATGACTTTCTATGATCTTATAATGACTGGACGTAATTAAATAAGTCATTATTATGAGAATGGATTTCTTAATTATGGGAAATGTTCTCATTATTATGAAATAATAAGTCATTATGACATAATAAGTCCTAATTATTAAATGGTATCTTATGAGATCTAAAATCATAACTATGAGATACAATGTCATTGTTATTAGGCATGACATATATGTCTTTCAAGTGTCGGAGGTGTGGTAAGGACAAAAACTTTTTATTTTAAGACATTTAACTTAAAGTTATTCACACATTCAAATTGGTCTACAAATTAGTAGAATATACTTACATTTTATAGTAATGCAATCAAATTTATAATTTAAGTACACTGTAATGAAATTGTTTAATTGGATATTAAATCCGGGCTTACAGTGTTGTGAATTTTTTCTTAATTCTATTTAGTCTGAATCCGTTTTTTTTTTTTTTTGTATCACATCAGTATAGGGTGTTGGGGAACCTGTGTAGACAGTTCGGCAGATAACCTCTGAACTCACACACCATAAAGTAATGTTTCCTTTCTTCAGTTGCCCCTCTTTGTCTGTTACAAACCTGTAGACGTGATAACACATGCCCACACAAAATGACTTCTGTTTGTTGCGAAATGACACATTGCAATGATTATATTATTTGCAAATAATGTCTAAGGCACTGGGGTTGAAGGTGTTTGCGTGTATGTGTGTGTGTCTGAGTGTGTCAATGAGTGCTCTTGGCTTTCCCAGCATTGTGCACACCCTTCTGAGGTTTGGATAAGTTTACCCATCATCAATCTCCAAGCTAAATCAACATAAGGTTTTCTGAAGGATCAAGGTGAGGCAAATGTTCCAGCAGAATATTACAGATAATAACAGAGAATGCGAGGAATAGACCAAACTGAGATCAACAGAGACAAGACAAAGAACTTGACCACAATGAGTGCGTTTACATACACTTTAAAGTTCAATTTAATTCAGATTAAAGCAATAATTTGTCTTTATAAATGTCATGTAAATGCGTTAGTCTGACAGAAATTGCACCTGTCCGGTTATGCGGAAACATAAAAAAATCTATAGGAGCCGCAGACTTGCTTTTTAACTCATTTATAAGTTGTGAAAAACTCATTTATAAGTTGTGAAATTGCTGCAAGTTTGCAGGAAGTTTGCAGAAAGTTTGCAGCAAGTTTGACAGAAATGTAGATTATTTTGTAAGGGAGACCTTGTTAACGTGACTGTAGATCGATTCTGTGCAGCATGTGCTACAGTCAGTCCATCTGCAATAGGCCGTGTATGCTCCAAAAACAGAGCAATATTTAACCCGGAAGTCAAACGCAACACAAAGCAGAGAAGAAGATGAAAAGCAAAAACATGTGCTTTTCATTCAAAAGTTCTTTTACAGAATTTGAAGGGCTGAAAAGTGTGGGGCTTAAAAAAAATCATGTTTATTCAGAACTCAACTTTTAAGTAATTCTTATTGTGAACCCTGATTATAAGCGATCTTATTATTATGGCTATCATGATTATTCTCCCTTTGAAGTGTCAATTGGAGGCTGATTTATCTTGTTTTTAATGCAGGGGAAAAAACTCTAGAATTGTTCATTTTTGGACAGATCATTATACTATGGCCAAGTTTAGCATGCTAGCATTAGCGCTATGAATGCAGGATGTAAACATTACAAATTACACATTATCTACTGCATATATCTTACTTTCAGTGATCAATGAGTGGTTATAACAGCTTCTTTTACTAATCTCATGTGGATTCCATTCATAGAAGGAGGCAGAAAGCATGAATTTTATGCAGCTTGAGGCAATTACAGTAGCCTACAGATGAAGAACTGTATACAGTATACGGACAACAAATACCAGTGATGGCTAGGAAAATATAGACAAACCATATATTTTAATACACGTCTTTTTGCTATCTCTCATCAGTCTAAATGTTATTATTACATTTTGCACAGAGATTATAAGAATGAAAGTAAAGCAAACTATAATGTGTATAGTTAGAATAGTCCAGGAACAAATTGTGATGGCTTCTGCCTTCGGACATCACCATAAACACATCGGATAATGTACATCTGATCTGCACCAAAATCAACACACAGAAAATTTATGAATGCACATGGTAAAGTCCATGCTGTTGTTGTGCCTGATGTGTGCATCTCACTGTAGCTGACTTCTACCATTCCCTACTATGATGCAAAAGATAAACCTAGAAAATGTCTACGTCACCTCCTCAGATGATGTTGTTTCTTCAGCGATTTGATTGTGCATGGTTTCTTGTATACTCGGACAGAGAGATTAAGATTTTAAGAAAGCAGTTTGATTATTCATGCCCAATGTCATGGCAATAAACAGGAGTGAGAGTAAATTGGCATGAAAAAGGTGAATGATCAGCTAGAATTTCCACGCTGGTTAGTTCTGGTTTGGTGCTGGTCTATCTGGTCTACATATTAGGATTGCATGCTGGGTACCAGGGTCCTGTTGCAAGAAACCCCTTAAGTTGAGAAAACCTTTAATTTATAGGCTATTAAATATTATTTTTGTATTGTTTTGTAATAGTTTTAAGTACTGTATATTGTCACTAAGGCTTTCTTAAATGATGGGGTTACATGCAACCATCTGCAGCATGTTGGTATTTTCAGTAAGAATATATTGGGCGAAGTTAGTACACTGTTAGCACACTAGTAATCACTGTTTCAAAAATGCAAACATGGCCACAGGTACCACCGACTACCCTCAACTTGTAGACTTTGTCAGACGTGTAGTCAAGTCAGAGCCCTTCATCACACAACACTGCCCACCAGGAAACTAAGATATGTGGGAAGAAACAGAATGTCTCTCCCTTGAGCCTCCTCAGGCACAGATGAATAGGATTTCAAATGCTGAATGGCTGGATTTTGGATCATGGTGTTAATAGAGCTGGTGACATGAAGCACAAGTGTTTCAGGGCCTGGGGTCTCAGTCTAAGCTCAGGAGTGATGCAAGCAAGGCTGAGAAAAAGAGAGAGCAGGATGTAATGAAAAGTTCATGTGTGTGTTTCATGCAAAAAAAATAATATAAATAAAAACACAAGATGCAACCCAGAGGGAAATTTCCTTGCTCAGATGCTGCTCTTTCATATCTCTGGAAGTTTCATGTAAGTGTCAATGTTGTCTCAGATGTGTATCCTAAACTTCCTTTGGAGAAATAAAATGTAGTAAAGTAGAATGAATGTGGATAGCATAGGTAGATCATTTGGTATGATGGGAAATCTTTTCAGAGATTTCATATTGAATATAATCAGTAATCACATACTCACTCATTGATCACTGAAATTAAGATATATGCAGTAGATAATGTGTAATGTGTAATTTGTGATGTGTGTAATGTGCTAATGCTAATGCTACAGTAAAGATAGGGCAACTTCTCCCTCTTTGGAAAAAGAGCAGGTAATTAATGGAAACAACATTGGGTGTTTTATTTATTTATTTACTCCTAATCTATCCTTTAAAATTAAATGGTGTTTGTTAATTATATTTGAGATAAATTACGCCCTTATTGAAATGTGTTCTGAACATGTATATGCTTATATTAGTTTACTAGTTATGCTAATTGCTATTGCATAGGTTATGCTGATATAACAATAAAGCCTTAGTATATATACATATTAATGTTTATTTTTTCTAATGATAGTGTAAGTATGTCTGTTTTTCTATGTTGAGTGTTTATGTAAATGAATGTCTGTTATACTGATTATTTGCTTTATGTAACGTTCAGAAAGGTTTAATGTTCATCAGACTATATTACATGATATATGTTTATTTATTAATTGAATAATATGTATTAAACATTATGTAATCTTGAAGCATTAAAAGTGACTCATTAATAAATAAAATACAGGAGTTGGAAACTATTTTACATTATATTAAGGTACACTGCTTATGTTACTGCTGTGGGAAAAGTAAGTTATTGATAAATGGCTCATAGGTGGTCACTTTACATTAAGGTACACTTTCATAGCTTGTTAATGTTGGTTACTCAGTAATTGGTTCACAGAGGTCCACTTTATAGTAAATTTTCATAGGATGATAATGTGGATAATAAATGGTTCATGGTTAACAGATGATTAAACATCATGGTCATTAAGGTACCAAAGTTTAGGTTCCGAAGGTTGATAAATAAATCTTAAAGCTTTATGATGCATGATTAAAGTTTAAATATCCCATAAAATTAAAGTTTTTGTGAACAATCTTTTGATAAACAATATAAAAATAAGAACTGTCAAAAATGCACTGGGTGAGCATGAAGACACAGAGAGGATTTGGTAAGACATCATTTGGATTAGCACCATTCTTTTTACATTAAAATTACCAGGAAAGTGACATAAATCAAGGCATTACAGTAATGAATATAGACACAACACCTTTTAATCTCTATACTAGTACATTGTTGCTATATTATGACATAAATTATGACTTTTGATATTTCATAACTTTGATTAAATACTTATGAATAAGTGCTTATGAATTATTAAGCATTTATAAAATATGAGTTAAATTGGCTAAATATTTGGCAGGCATTGCATGAAGTTCACCCTTTTTATTAATTTTGTTATAAATGCACATACATTATTAATAATACATTTGTAGATAAGTTATTAGCCTTTAAAGAATCCCTTTATAAACCCTTTACAAAGGGAACCTTAATGTAAAGTGTTACTGGAATCTTAATCTGAGCATAGTTTAAGACATTGCTGGAATCACTTTTGAAAATCCACAGAGGGCTCGTGGTCACTGGGGTATTTTTATCAGGAGAAAAACAAAAACTGAAAAGCAGTAGAATTCATAAAAATGCTGAATTTGTTCTCAATATTATCTCATTTTTGTCTAGGAGAAATAATTGAGATTTTATATATTTATTTATTTATTTTTAAACACATGAGACACTAGTTTATATAATCTTTATCAAGTTAATGCACATGTATATACATATGCATTCATATGCATAAATAATATATACATTGTTATTATACCTGAAAATGACATCATCCTAATATTCAGATTTAGAAATCATACAGTAGGTCTTAGCATACACATATGATGCATGCACATAGCATGCCTTTTCAGTCACATAGAACATACACAAATTATTTCTATCAGACATGATGCATTTACTGTAATTTAGCTGATACTTTTATTCAAAGCAGCTTTAAACAGTCCTCCAGGAGTAACCTCATGTTAAGTGATATACTCAAGGGCATTTAATTTACATTTATGCATTTGGCAGATGTGTTTATCCAAAGCGACTTACAGTACATTGAAAGTTTAAATTTGTACTAGTATGTGTGTTCCCTGGGAATCAAACCCATGACTTTGGCATTACAAGTACCATGCTCTACAAGTTGATATTGGAACAGGAACGGCATACTGATAGTTCATGGATCCTGCATTGTGAAGTTCAAATTTGTAACCTTTCGGTTATTTGTATAATTAATCTTTTTTACTTTTTTAATGTTAAATCTGTATGCATATTTTTTTGAATCTGTATGCATAATTAATTGAATAGATACTCAAAATTACAAAAACTGCTGTACCAAATAATTAATCAAGGAAAGAGTTGATTACAATATTTGTATGTCATTTGTATGTGGCATTGTATTTTTTCATCAACAAGCACTACATTATTTTAGTGCCACATTAAAAAAAAATACAAAAATCTAAGATTTAGAGAATAAAATTGATACATGACAAGAATAAAGTCATGTTTTGAGAATAATCTCATAAAAAGCCTTTTACAGGAATAATGTCACAAGACTTTTTAGACAATAAAGTCATAACATCACAAGGTTAAAGTAATAATATTATGAGAGAACGTCGTAGCATTTTGAGATCAAAGTAAAATGTTTTGAGAATAAAGTCATAAAATAACATGATTAAAGTTGTATTTTTTCAAGATTAACGTCATGATATTATGAGAATAAAGTTGAAACATTACAAGAAATAAAGTTAACATATTATGAGGATAAAGTTTTATTGTTTAAAGAATAAAATCAGAATACCATTTATTATGAATGCATCACATGAGGTAAACAACCTATTAAAATGAACCATCTGTCTTTTACAACTGGATAACACGTCAACAGGCTGATTTGAACCATTTAGTATATGTGGGAATCATTGGAACAAAAAACATTTAAAGATTGATACTTAACTCTTTAAATAATAATAAACAACTCAAATAAATTTTTTTTCTTTAGTTTCTCATATGCTTTGTTCAAACCTTACCTTATAACTTAACTAAAATATCGATGCATGGAATTGTGTGGCGGGCATTTTAATGGGATACATGTGCCTGCTTTTGTGAGCACAGCCTCTTGATATGGGGTAGATTGAGGATAGTGCAACTCGTAGATCGTGCTCCACTGACAAGGGATGAGAACGCTAGCTCACACAAGTAAGAGGTTGAAAACGACAACAGCACATTGATGGCGCATTCTGAGATAGATGGGTATTCGTATCCCACATGCAGCCAAAATTCATCTGAAGACATTTCTCCCATTTTTAATTTTAATGTGCGATCCATAAGGAGTTGCTTTGATTGGCAACATCTTTGCCGATTCTGATGAGAGAGGGTTAAAAATATCACGGATCCAGACAAAGTTTTCATTAGTGGAGGTTAAATAAAACGCAAACCATTAGTGTGCATGAGCGCGCACCAGTACAAAGGGCGGAGCTGAGCAGAGCAGGCGGGGCAATTCTCTCCTGAGTGTTTTTGCTAATAAAAGCCCTTACAATTGTGAAACGCTTATCATTGTTTTCCAGTATACCATAGAAAAAAATTATCTACAAATACTGAAGCAGCAGACTTTCACAACATTTATGTCACTGCCAATACTTTTGGCTACAGCTTGTAGTATTTTAATGAAAATATATTCATCTAAATGAATACCAATTATAATATATAGGGAAATAATGTCAGTTATGATTATTTGTCATTACCATGCAGTCCTAGCATAAGGGGTGTTTAATTTTAGAAGTGGAGACCTAAGTGTCTGTTGTTTTCATCTCCATCTGCAGTCATCCATCAATGGGACTGCCACTCAGGGCAGCTGAGATGGCAGTGGATGTGAATAATCCCCTAAAGTGACTCTACAGTATGACTTGGCTGAACTTTTGAATAGCAGTCACCCTGAACCCTACATACGCTGCCAATACCACAGCCATGCTGCCATTATTGGTTAGACTCTACCTGACAGAGTGGAAGAAATAGGATGAGAAAAAATGAGTTTCAACTCAACAGCAGCAAGGACTAAGAACATTCTGAGAAATGTGGTACACTAAGGGGCCCCCTGAAGGAGAACTAAAGGGCGTGGCCCCTCCTGCTGTGGTTTACAGCTCACTTGTCATTTCAGCAGACACGTTGGCACAGCAACCGGCACTTTCCCTCGGGCTGGTGTTAATACAGAACAAAATCCTGGCAGAGGCTGTCATTTCAGCAACCTCTGTCTTTATTTTAAACACTTTTTTTTAAAAGTTGTTGTTTGGGTAGTTTGTGTGACTTTATGTGTGCCATCTCAGTTTCAAGGGCAGCACAAAAAACATAACTTCTTTTTTTAGCCAATCGCAATTGGTAAGAGAGTGTTTGTGTGTGTGTGTGTGTGTGTGTGTGTGTGTGTGTGTGTGTGTTTATGTGTGAGAATTTGTGTGTTTGCTCGACTAAACCCACATGATACCCTCTGGTGTGTCCTTGGGAGTCTGAAAAGAGTTCGGTTTGGCCTGATTAGCTCTCGCTGCCAGAGGCCTATAATGAATCAGTCAGTAAGAGGATTCCACAGTGTTTTTCTCTAGCTCAGATAAACACATGTTTTTTCCATTCAGCCACTCAAGGAAGCACCAAGCTTCTAAGTAACTTGACCTGCATTTCAAAGACGCCGTTCATCATATTGTACTAGGCTGTCAGACCTTTTGGAAAGAATGGCCAAACCCCCCCAGGAAACCTCATACCAAACCTATTGAAGAGATAACAAGAGACAGAGAATGTTTGCGGCAATAAATCCTGACATGATAATAAATGGTAATGGTAATCAATCAGATGTTTGTTGGTGTCTTGGTTGCTGTCTTGATGTTTGAATCAGTTCATTGAGGGCAACATCTTTATGAACATGTATCATGCCAGATATTCCTTGTGCTGACAGGTATTAAGTTACGTAACGTGTGCTTGCCAAAATTATCTTGTTAATGATGAGAAAGACAAGATTGACATTGAGAGTTTGTTTGTTCAAATTGAACTATTGGTCTAGCACAATATGGTTTACTTATTCATCAAAGAGGAATGTGTTTTTCAGTCTTTGCTTCACTCCTCTCTTTACATCAGTTCATTAAATTTTTTCTCATTCTTTTGACCATTCTTCTAGTTCACCTCTTCATCGTTCTTGTTCTAGTTTTTTTGATTTCCTTCTCTCTCTTTATAGGAATAGTTCAATAAAATGTAAATTCTATCATTATTTACTCACCCTGATATGTTTCCAAACAAGTATGACTTTCTTTTTTCTGTGAAAAAGAATTGTAATTTTTTCATGTATGGTTTTAGCTCTGAAAAACATTTGTAGCCGGCGGGTTGTAAATAATCACACAGGATACAAAACTCTTTTGGGGCGGTTTTATCGGCTGCTTGTTAAATAAAAAAATAAAAAAAGGTCAATGGCCGTATTTTATTTATTTTTTAGTTTTTTATAAAAAATATTTTAATACGGTACAGTGAAATACTAAAATGTAATACCAAAATTAAATATGGTAGAGGCTTATGTCAAATGAAAAAACAAACAGGGCATTAGCCTCAACATATGCTTCAGCACACATCACCTTAATACATGCTTATAACATTTACAGCATTTTATGCATTTAAGTACTTGCTTAAATCACTCAAATCATTTTAACCAGGTTTTAAGGACATGCATAACAGTTTAAAAAATTTAATTCTCATTACACATTTAATTGGAAAACACTCTGGGCTAAAAATCATTAAATAAGCAACCCGGTATCACGCCGAGGCGTGAAATAGACACGCCGGTCCACTCGCGGATGCGTGTCTATTTCACGCTTTGCCTCCTCCAGGCGTGTACATGACACGCGCGCGTCTACGTAGAATACCGGCAGGGGGCGATCGTTTCCTCAACGCCAACAACTGTCCGCGCACCAAAGAGGAAGCGATATATCGCGTTCTCCAGTTCCGGTTAGCAGGATATATATTTTTGTACATAAATACACTTTTTAAATAAAAATATATATATATATATATATATATATATATATATATATATATATATATATATATATATATATATTTATGTATTTATTTACATCAGCACAAGATACTCCACAGCCCACACACACACACACACACACACATATAACAACGTTAGGCTACAGCAACGTTAGGATTTCTTCATGAAAGCAGCACTGTAATGAACCTTTATTTGTCACATATGGTCACAAGTGAAAGTAACCGGCGAAATTGGCCGGCATCCCGCCCGCACGAACGTGCAACGCGACTACAACGGTATCGCTTCCTCTTTGGTGCGCGGAGAGTTGTTGGCGTCGAGGAAACGATCGCCCCCTGACGGTATTCTATGTAGACGCGCGCGTGTCATGTACACGCCTGGAGGAGGCAAAGCGTGACACCGACACGCATCCGCGAGTGGACCGGCGTGTCTATTTCACGCCTCGGCGTGATATCGGGTTGAAATAAGATATGATTAATTCTACATTTACATACACAGTCCTCTTATCCTTCAAAAATAATCCATAAAAAAACACTCATTTTTTTTACATATGACTCTTCTGAACACATATTTAATGCAATTTTTTTAGCATTTTGTGTAAAATTTTATATTTACACAAATAATTCTTAAATGATGATCAAAATTGAGAGCTCTCTTGCTCAACTTATCTTCTCACCTCTCTAACACAAGGGAGTGCTGGAAAGCAGGTGTCTGAAAACTCCAGATCTTAAAGGGGCCACATCCAATTTATGAAAAGAGTTCAATTACATGAAATTTCTCCACTTGGCTACACATATATGGTGAAAACCATGTTTGAACATACATATTATATATGTGCTACATGTATTTCCATATATAAGATTTCTTTATGACACTCACTTTCATTACTCTATTCTCTCCTTATTACTCCATGATCCTGCCTGAAAAAACAAAAACAAAAAAAAAAACATAAAAATAAATAAAACATTTAAAAACACAGAGACAGATTCGGAGTCCAAAACATTAAATGATGTAGGAAAATGGGTGCTGTCAATCATATCAGGTTATCCAGGTGAACTCAGCCATAGATACATTTACAGCCAAGGGAAGTATAATGACTTTGAACCCTTTGTGAAGTTTAGTAAGTTTGGTCAGTTTAGTTTGTTTTTGATATTCCAGCCATATACAAGTGTTCATAAGTGCTTATTGTGATTGAACCCAAGTAGGACATGTCCCTTGATCAACACCCATGTTTGATCCTGGAACGACATTAACAATTAACAAATCAGATTTTCAGGACACGGTAAGGCTTAGGTCTGAGTTTAGGTATAATTTCCCTTTCAACTGAAGGGTAGATAGATTCAGGCATAGGGATAGGGTTTGTACCACGTTTGATTGAATGTTGTTTAAGTGCCACCAAAAGATGTTGATCCAGGAACAAGTCTAATTTTAGGGTCATTCATGTTGAGTATTCAGCAGTACAGAAATTTATTTTCATCAGGTCTACAGTGGAAATTACAGACTGGAAAAAATGGCCTACTCTGTAAACAATAAAACACTGCAACAATAGACAACCCTGCTGAAAAGCCCAATTTAACCAGCTCGAATTTCAACTTTGGTCCAGGTTGGTATATGGTGGTTAGTGCTGGTTTGCTGCTGGTCTACCTGGTGGTTGACCAGACATTTTCTTTTTTTTTTGGCAGTTGGACAACACAGGTATACTAATCCATCAGCTAGACCAACACCAAATCAGCACTAACCTCATAAACCAGTTTGAAAAACCATTCTGGTCTCATAAGCAGAGCTGTAAAAATGAAATACATTGACATGAAAAATAGATCATTTATACAGTAGAAAGCATATTAGATCTCATTTCTCTCTAGCTTTTCTCTAGTTACACTGTACAAATGGTACATCATGGCCTTCACGCTGAGCTTCCTCGTTATGTGAAGTAAATCATTTTCTCCCTAGCTGAGAGGAGACAGAAGGGTGTTTCTGTTGATTCTAGATTTGTTTGTCCTGGCTAAAGTCATGAGCCTCTAAGCTGTCCGTGCCATTAAATGTGGATGCCAGTGCACTCATGTAGAAGAGAGAGCTACCTTCAGATTCCTGCAAACTTTCCAACCACAGTCCTGTCTTGATTAATGCTTGGTCTTTGACTAATGGGACGGTCTGGATTGAGGCAACACATTAGTCATAGGTTGAAACTCTGTAGTTGAGAGCTCTTGTTACCTCCAGCTAGGGACCAGATATCTCCAGAAATGGTCTTTGGACTAACATAATGACTTTGATGGATTAGAAGTTATAGGAATAGTTCACTCAAAAATGAAAAGTCTGTCATCATTTACTGGGTGAACTGTCCCAGAATGTATTTGCATTCAAATTGTCTCAGTCTTGAAAGCAAGCATATAAAGAATCATAAACATAAACACACTGCTCATTGTTCCCAATCAGTGTTCTGTGGCAGTGGGGACAATAGAGGACTTTGAGAGTCGTATGAAACGCCTGCTTCATGCTCTACTCTCGATGACATAAGCAGGTTCAGCTGTGAGCTATCATGTTGCCTCAGTAATCATTAACCACCTTATGCTGCATCATGCCAGTGACTGAGTCGGCTAGACAAACTCCCTTTCTCTCTCTCACTCCAACAGAAACTCGTTCTCTCCTCCTGGGCTTGATCTAATCAGTCGGTTGTCACACCTTATATAACACACAGACCTATTTTGTTGCCTTTGAGTAATGAGTGTGTCATGCACTGACAGCTATGTTGCACACCTACGAATGGTGATTTCAATCTTCAGGTGTCTGAGTTGGTGTGTGTGTGTGTGTGTGTGTGTGTGTGTATATGTCAGCAATAGAGACACAGTGACAGTAATCTTTGAAAATAGATGCATTATGAGTTCCAAGTGAATTGCTTCCTGTGATTAAATGCCCTAAATCAGACTAGCATTAAATTGATTGCTTTTTGTGTAGTTTCGTAGAATTAATTGTCATAGTGTTTTGCAATAGTTCCCACATAGAGTTTTGCTGTTGGATTTCCCAGAGTGTTTAGGGTTGCCAACTTCAAAGTTGAAAAAAAAAATACAGGACTGGGGTTCGACTGACCAGGGTCTGCTTAAAAATAAGGGGCAAATTTTCAAAGTTATTTGCTATAGTATTTTTTCATTGTTTGCTGTAGTATTTTGCTATATTATTTTGCCAGTGAATTTTGTTACAGTGTTTTGCTATAATGAGTTTTTTGCCGTAGTGTTTAATCCATAGTATTTTGCTGTATTGTTTTGTCATAATGTGTTTCCATAGTGTTTTGTCATAGAGTTTTACACTCTACTACACTATCTACACTCACTACTTCAAGTCAAAGTGCCCTCCAGAAGCTTACGATCGGCAGGTGAGCTACGCCCGTGGCACAAAGCCACTTTCCCAGACCTTCACTTCAACTGTTCCTCACTGGTGGAAAGGCTTGCCAAACTCCACATGAGCAGCTGATTCTCTTGCCACCTGCAAGAAACATCTGAATAAGAATCTCTTTTGTGAGCACATGACCCTTCCTACAAATGGAATAACTGTCTTCTTTCTTCTTAATAAATAAATAAAATAATTAATTAAATTTTTTTTTTACTGTCCCTCACCTTCTTCTCACTCTTATTACTGCCACCTTAGGGTGAATCACTTCTGTTGTTTACCTCATTTGTAAGTTGCCTTGGGTAAAAGTGTATGCTAAATGAATAAATGTAAATGCCAAATGCAGTGTAAACGTCTAGGTTACGTATGTAACCTCCATTCCCTGATGGAGGGAACAAGACGTTGTGTCTAAGAAGCGACACTAGGGCGCTGAATATGCCTCTGATCTATGAAAAAAGGGCAATGAGAAGGCAGACAGTATTTGCATACCCTGCCCCCGGACATACGGGTATAAAAGCGAGGAAATACATCGAGTTCATTCAGGAATTTTCTGAGGAGCCGGAAATGGTCCAGCCACAACAGTGGCTCAGCTCAGCGACGTGGCCGGGAGGCAACAACGTCTCGTTCCCTCCATCAGGGAACAGAGGTTACATACGTAACCTAGACGTTCCCCGTCTGTCGCACACTTCGACGTTGTGTCGAAGAAGCGACACTAAAGGTCCAATTTAAATCACGCCATGCACTGAGCCGTGTATGTGTTCTGCTGACACAGGAGCGGGAAGGTATTTTACGTGCAAAGTGTCAGACTGCACGTACACTTCCCCAATGCCCCATAAAAGTCACGGAATCCTTCTGGTTATCCTAAACAGGGGAACAAGGCGACGCTTGCCAACCCGAGAACGGGCCGAGCCTAGCCAGGCCTATTTTCTCTCTATGTTTCTCCGCATAGAGTAAGAAACGGCTGGGGCCCTTACATGCATGGAGGGAAGTTTCCTATTCCTTCAGGGGGAAAAGACCCTGCGGAGGTCACACCTGCCCGAAAGGGGGATGTAAGGGTGGCAAATACATCACATGGGTTTTTAGGCAACATGTGGAAAGCAGTAGATCCAGCCTCAAGGAAGGGGGAGTTGCTACAACACGGCGACGCGGATCCACTTGTAAGGGGACCGTACCGCAGAAAACACACACAGGGGGAGTACACGCAGGAGTCCTAGCCTGTGGAGCACCTATTCCAGTGCAGGGTAGATTATGTACCTGCAGTGGATTGGTCGGCGAGTTCCTCCACTGAACTGCAGACCCAAAGGAGTCTTCCAGGGATCCGAATGAGTGGGATCTCCTGGGAGAGAAAGCGCACAATTTTATGTAGACCAAGGGAAAGTGCGCCAGGTGCAAGCGATCCACTCGGTCAGTCCGTCAGCATGTTACCGAGTTCTACCGGCTCGGACCTGAGAAAACACGGGACGATACTTACTCAACCCGGAGATTGTAGAATCTCGCAAAGGAATTAGGTGTTGCCCAACCCGCTGCTCTACATATGTCTGCCAGGGAGGTGCCCCTGGCCAGTGCCCATAAGGACGAAACACTCCTTGTTGAGTGTGCTCAGACCCGCAAGGGGGGGGGGGGGGGGGGGGGTTTGGGCATGGCCTGGGTGTGATAGGTCAATGAAATGGCGTCCACGACCCAGTGGGAAAGCGTCTGTTTGGAGACAGCGTTCCCTTTCCGCCAAAGCAGACAAAGAGCTGCTCAGAACATCTAAAGCTCTGCGTGTCTTAAGAGAGAGGGCCCTGAGTCCAACTGATTCTAGCTGCTCGAAGTGAGGTCTCTGGAGGCCCGTGAGGACCACTGAGAGACCCCAGGAGGGGAACAGGCTTGGCCAGGAGGGATTCAACCTCTGGGTGCCTCTTAGGAACCTGATGATTAAGTCGTGCTTACCCAAAGACTTGCCATCTACTGCGTCGTGGTGGGCCGCAATAGCAGTGATATACATCTTTAGGGTGGAGTGAGACAGCCTCCCCTCCAGCCTCTCCTGCAGAAATAAGAGCACTGACCTAACTGCACACCTCTGTGGGTCTTCAGCCCGGGAAGAACACCAATTTGCGAACAAGCACCACTTCAGGGCGTAAAGTTGCCTGGTAGAGGGGGCTCTGGCTTGGATGATCGTGTCTACGACGGCAGGTGGTAGACCAGCTAGATCTTCTGCGTCCCGTCCAGGGGCCAGATGTGGAGGTTACAAAGGTCTGGGTGCGGATGCCAGAGCGTACCCTGTCCCTGAGAAAGAAGGTCCTTCCTCAGGGGAATTCGCCAGGGAGGGGCTGTCTCGAGGAGTACGAGATCCGAGAACCAGGCCCACGTGGGCCAATAGGGAGTCACTAGGGTGACTTGTTCCTCATCCACCCTGACCTTGCACAGCACCTGTGCAAGAAGGCTCACTGGGGGAAATTAGTACTTCCGCAGCCCCACGGGCCAGCTGTGTGCCAGTGCATCTGCCCAGAGGGGAGCCTCTGTTTGGGCATACCAGAGCGGGCAGTGCGAGGTCTCTCGGGAGGCAAACAGGTCTACCTGGGCCTTGCCGAACCATTCCCAAATCAGCTGGATTGACTGGGGGTGAAGCCTCCACTTCGACACAACTTCCTTTTATGATAACAACCGACGGACTGTACATTACCCCTTTACTTAATCTTGACCAACCATTTTGGATATTTTGGTCTTTTCCCAACTATATAGGAGCTGTACCTGTATCAATAGAAAAGAGCTGCACAAAGGCATTATAAATATGGCCGCAGAGTGTCCAGACTGCCGTTAAGAGCAGATTTTGGAAATAGTTTTGACAAAATGTTTAGTTACTAAGTTTTGCAATAATGTTTTGCCATTAGGTTTTTACGAAAACAAAAAAGGGGTTTATGGTGTGTTTCCTTGCATGTCTACATTGCCAAAATTTTTAAAAGTTTTTTTTAGTATTCCCTCAGGGTCTCCAAGGTGCTTTAGCCTAATGCACTGAGAGTGATTCAATAAGAAATGGCTTTTACTTAGTCTTCACTTGCCCCTTTTAACCCTTTTACTAAACCAGCTTTAAGCTGCCAAAACATTACTATTAAATTTAACAAAACGGTTAATTACCTGTGACAATAACCTTTCCATATCTCTTTCTCCCTCCCTTTCTTTATCTTGTATCATTCCTCACTTTGATGGATGCTTGGCCTTCTCTTGAGGGTTATGTAAGAGAACAAGCAGCTTGTGCAAACAGGCATGCACACTGCTGCAGATATGACCTGCAGTCTAACCACAGCCAAACCACACTTCACTCAACTCACTAGGACAGGCAGAGCTGACCTGGAGTCTTTCCTAAAACACCAGTGTCATGTTTGAGGTCCACGGAAGGGTGAGGCAGTTGATTACATTCTATGCCAAGTGATTAGGAGATGTTTCAAGGGGTAAGAAAAAAGCAAGACCTTTACAAAGAGTGAGAGAAAGAAAAGTTGAATTGATTAAGTCTTTGATTAATCCATTTAAAGCAATATTTTACTTGGGAATGGAAATGTATTAAGCTTGTTTTTAAGTTCTTATCTTTAATCAGGATAAAGGTAAATTAAGTATACACTGTTTTGCAAAATAACAATCCCAAAACCTACGTATGTTTTGCTTTGAGCAAACTTCCTAGATTCTCTGTTTATGATTTTAGGGAAAATCTGGATAATTCTGTGAACAGATTTAAACATAGTAAAATGTGTGATAAAACAAAACTGAGAGAACTACTACTATCATTGGCAGCTGAAATCAAATTAGCCTAAATGTTTACTAAATGAACACGCAAATGGTGAGGGTTGCATAGATATTTTCATACCTCAGGTTTAGAACGCTAAAGTAAACTATAGTGGGGTAAACTTCTATAGTGGTAAATTAGAAACCACAGTGCTGCCACACACAGCAAATATTATTTTTGTATTATAAGCTCCAGCAGCAAAAGCAAAATCTATAACATTTCCATGAATTTCCAATAGAGGGGGAAAAAACAGTGCAAGATGGATTAAGACAGTAAGAAGAGAGAGAGCAATGCAGATTTTACTGTCACTCCCTCAGCAGCTGCATTCGAAACCCCAACACAGCAGTGGTGAAAATTATATATATATATATATATATGTTATTAATGGCAGTGTAATATAACACAAATGATAATGTTATAAATTTACAAAATAATTAAACAAAAATGAAAATATGAGAAGAGTCAATTTTGCGCAAACTTTAGGAGCTTTCTGTGAAGTTCTGCTGGCAAAGATTCCATGTGGGTCTTGGTCCTTTGCTATCATAACTATGTATGTTGTTTCCATTTAGCTAATTCATCCATCCACACTCAGTCTACAGATTAGAAGTCTCTAGAAAGGGGCCCTCTGTCTCATGCGGCTCACAATAGCCATGCTCTTGACCATTGAGATGGGGCACAGACTTTGCGCCAATTCAATACCCAAACCTCCTCCATTTATTGTATCTCAGATACCATGTGCCCATTACTGTATCCACAGCAACACACTGGTGAACGTTGATCACTCCAAAGCAATAACATCAATCACATTTACAGGTTTATCCGACACGGCAGGATGGCTGTTTGTGTGCGCTTGATCTTGCGGGCAGACACACTCCCCAAACTGAGAGCATGTGGCTTGACCCATATTTAGTTGCCTGTGTGGCAAAAAGCCTAGTGACAAATGTCAGTCGAGGTGCAAAAATCTTAATTCTGTTCTCTGTACAGTATTTTGCACTCTTGTCTTCCTTCTTGGTGTGTTTCTATACAAAAGTGTGAAAAGCAAAATAACAGTAAAAACAGTAGTGTGACAGTGTCAGGGATGGGTGAGGGCCACCATCACCAGCTGCTGCCTGTAGCCTTTGCTTGTGTCTGAACATGAGAGTGAAAACTGTATTTAAAAGTGTCATACTTAAACTACAGGATACACTGTAGTTTGCGGAAAGTGTTGGGGCAGTCCCAAAGAATCCCATAGCAAAGAAAAATCACAAATGAAACTGTTTTTTTCTTCTCTTAAACAGCAACAAGATTAAATTAAGAACCAATTGAGACTTTTTTTAAAGTATCCTACTTCTCAGGTTTTTCTCCTTGGAAAAAAGGGCCACATCTCACGTCATTACTCTAGGGTTACATTAGAGGTTTCAACGTCTCAAATGTGCTTACATTTGCAAGATACCAAAATTTGCAATAAAAAATCTTCAATAAACTCCAACATTGCTTCTCCCCATTCATTTTATAGCTCTTACTGTGAAAACATTTGTGCCAACAATTGAGTAATTTAAGTTTCCTCATGGCTGGCTCACACTGTTGTTTGAAACTCTTCTTTAAATGTTAAGTTTGAAAATGCTAAAAGTTTATTTGGAAAGAACAAGTCAAAAAACTTGTGTTTCTCACCTCAGACCACAGTGAAACATCAGAACATCATCACCAAACTATATAATGACCCTTTATTGCTATTCAGCATTCTCGTTCACTTCCCCTCCAACCACCACCTTTACTCTGGTTTTCCTCCATGTGTCTACATGGGAGACTCCAAGATGATTTTAAGGAGTCCTGATAGAGGTTGTGCACTTTTATCTCTGTGTTTGCTCTTTCCTGTGCAGAGACAATAGGAGGAATCACACAGGCAGAGGCTGTTCAAAACATCACCCTGACCTTCTCTCTCGCAAAGTTGGATAGGGTCGAGGAGGCCAGTGGACAGCAGGAAAAGAAGATTCCTGTTCAGACTGGCTCCAACATGCAAAGTCTTCAAATCAGAGAAGAGAGAAGGTCCTGTGTTTCCTTCATACACCATCTGTTTTTGGTGTTTTTCAGTCTTCATGTTTTCATTCAATTCTGCTCCCAGCCATGGTGACTTTGCAAAGTTTGATGGCTCTTAGATTGTGAGAGTGATTTTCCTGTGGGATGGAAAAACGTGGCTTGCTTCTTGGTGAAGTGTGTACATCCAGCTTTGACCAGCATGGATTTCCTTGCTGATCTAGACTGGTAACCATGCAAGTCTTAACTGGTTTAAGCTGGGGTAGCTGGTCTTCAAGCCTGGCCAAGCTGCTGCTCACATGGTTTGGCTTGTTGGCCATCTGGTCTCCAAGTTGACCAGCTGGAAAGTGCCCCAAACCTTCTAAAGCCAATAAAACAAACCACCTTGGTCAGTCTGGGAAGCCAGCTAAGATCAGCTTGTGAAAGCTCCACCAGCATGGTCTCTCTGATAATTCCCTAGGTTAAAAAAGGGAAATCTAGGGGGCCTGGGTAGCTCAGAGGGAATTGACACTGACTACCACCCCTGGAGTAATGAGTTTGAATCAAGGGTGTGCTGAGTGACTCCAGCCAGGTCTCCTAAGCAAATAAATTGGCCTGGTTGCTAGGGATGGTAGAGTCACATGGGATAACATTTATGTTGGTCACGTTTAGTGGTTCTCGCTCTCTCCGCGGTGTCGTGTACAATGAGCCATGTGAAAAGATGCACGGATTGATAGTTTCAGAATTGGAGGCAACTGTGTCTTGTCCTCCGGCAAAAGGTTTGAGGTGAGTAACTGCATCACCACAAAGATCTTCTAAGTAGTGGGATTTGGGCATTCCAAATTGGAAGAAAAGGGGTTAAAAAAAAATAAAAAAGGGAAATCTAACTTATCGCATGGTGTGGTCTAGCATTCAAAATGCAGTATGTTCTGGTGACCATCAATACTAGTCTTTTCAGCAGGGGAATGCATATTTGTATGAAAGAAAAACACTCCAAGAGTGAAAGAAAATGTTCTAGCTACCTGTCTGACCTTGGCTGGACAGTACTCCATATCCTCTTGTGCTCTTTCTTTTACATGCTTGCACAGCAAAACCAGGAATTCATTTTTAATTTGACAACAAAACAACTTTGACGGGCAGACAGCAGGGCGCAGGCCTCGGCTCTATGGGTAGCTAATTGGAGATCTGATGAGTGACGGGCCTTTTAAACAGCCCAGATTAACTCTAATCTCCAAGAGCCCAACCTGGAGTTCCATCTCAACACCCCATAGCACTGTATGCTCAATTCCACACAATTCATAACCTCTACGTCCTTTGAATTAAACCCAGATGCTCCAGAATTATCAAATCAGCCCCCCGCCAGCCTCGGAATACCGAAAGATTTTACCCCTGTTGCTATCTTTGAAATGCAACTGTCTTTTGATGAAGACATTCATTTTCCACAATAGAAAAGCAGTGGAATTTCAGGGTGTTGCTTCTCATGTTTTTCTGAGAGGCTCAGGAAAGGCCTCAAAGGAAAAGAACCCTGGAAATAGCACTTGAGGCTTTTCATTAAAGTAGGACCCAGAGAGGGAACAGGAGTTCTTCTTGTTTCGTCTCTCACCGGGCATATTGAGAGTCTCACAATGCCAGGAGCCAGTGAAATACATTAAAAGGGGGGCTGCTCTAGCTGGGCGCCTCTGAAACAGAGGGGCCAAGAGGGAGTGCTTGCTTTCTCTGGACTCCAATAAAGGCATCTGCAATCTGCCACCCTACAGTCAGCTTCTACTCCATCTTACCATTGACAGCTAACTATTCCATAAACAAGGACAAATCCAGCATGAATTCCACAGCGCCTGGCAGACGTTGCCCTCTCTCTGGTCCTTTCACAATTTCTCTCTCTCTCTTTCTCTCCCTCAACTTTGTCTTTTGTTACGGGAATGCCTGAAAGGCTGTTTTTCCCTCGCTTTTTCTCACTAGCCTTCTGTCCATCTTTCAATCATCTCTCTCTCTTTTTCTCTCTCTCTGATGTCTCTCGTTCCAGGAGAGGGAACAGAACTCAATGGTTGCACTCTAACAAACAGCATTCCAATAAAAGATCTTTTTGCATGGCTGCTGAATAAAGCTCTGGGATTACAGCCATCCTTAGGGCCCCTGACACACACAACCTGTTCTCTTCCATTAACAAAACATGGATACACACTTTTGCCTTAATTTAGTGACCTTTCCCCATAGAACACATGAGCACAGAAGAGGAGTTAGTGTGGGCAGCTGCAAGGCTGAACTAGAGGTTTTGATTCTCCACAACAGAAAGATGCCACCCAACCTCGCAACACAAATCCATTTCAGTTAGCAACAGATGCTAGCCATTATTGGGCCCAAAATGACGCCTGGCGGTGATCATTAATAAACTAAATGGTTAACAGCAAAATGTGATTAATATACAACATGTGGAGGTTAGGACGCATGAGGAGGCTATAGAGAGATAATGCTGCATTCACATCATGTCGAAAATAATTATCAAATAAGAGTTCTTCACTTTTAAAAAACATTTATGTCTTTGTAGAACTCATAGTTTTAAGTTGGAAAGCTAAAATATCAAATTCTGTTTTCAAATTTACTATAATTTTACTATCAAAGGTTTTGTTAATACAGGATAGTTAAAAAAAATGTATGTAAATAAACCAATTAAATGAATTGCTCACATTAACAGCAAAGTTTTATTTTGGCATAAATATATATATTATATACTGTATAAATACATATATTTCTAAGGTCACATCCACACTAATATGTTTACAGTTGAAAACACATGAATTCTGATACATTTACACCTCTCATCCACACTGGAATGGCACTGCCCTCCACTGAAAATGGAAAATTCCAAAAACTGTTTTCAACTGAAAATGTATTAGTGTGGACGTAGCCTAAGGATGTGAAGCTCAGGAAGTGAGGCCAAGAATTACAGCAATTCCAACATAACTTCAGTTATAATGTAATAGTTTTCTCTAAAGACATACATTTCACAATTATTAGGACACTAGGGATATAGTGGGCAAGCTTATTATTTTTGTATAACAATTAAGATTCAACTTTATTGTCATTGTGCAGAGTCAATGAAATGGAGTTGTTTTTGCATATCCCAACTAAGCTGGGGTCAGAGCGCAGGGTCAGCTATGAAACAGCACCCCTGGAGCAGGTAGGGTCAAGGGCCTTGCTCAAGGGCCCAACAGTGTTATCTTGATGGTGCTGGGGCTTGAACCCCCAACCTTTCACTCAGTAACCCATAGCCTTAACCGCTGAGCCACCACTGGCACACAATGGATCAGAACCTCTGAAGTTCAAGTTCATGCATGCTTTTAGACATGGGGATCTATTCTTTTCAAGCAAATTAGTGTTGTTATGGTGAGAAAATGCATAGCTGCAGAGCATTTAAGTCAAGTTTCGTGATATTTGTTTTTAATGTATCAAAAGTGTACATTCAACTTCCATTGTATGATACTGTCCAAACATGTATACACAATTAATAAATGCACATATACACAAAAACCCACAGATGAATGGACACACACACACACACACACACACACACACACACACACACACACACACACACACACACACACACACACATGTACAACAAACATATATGTAAAAAGTGGACAATTATTTTGAACCACCTGCTTTTTTCATCTCCCACTCACTTATTTTGCCCTCTATCTCAGAATGGTTAGGACTGCTTTGGAAACAGCAAAGGCCACAGATAACAGGCTTTGGTTACACAATATTCTTCCAAGGGCACCATGGGCTGCTGCCACACACACACACACACACATTGGCCCCCTTAAACCCTGGTGATCACTCACACAAGACCAGGCGCTCTTATGTACACATCTGCCACGCTGGGTAGTGTGGGCAGAGAGACAGAGAGAAAGAATAAGATAGGGCACTGGCTTTAGAAGGCCAGGCAGATGCCTGCTAATACTGCTGTGGCTGCCATGGCAATAGCCTTACAATGTTTACTGCCCAGTAGAGAGCTTGGGACCCCTAACCCCTCCTTCTATCCATTCTCTGTCTTCCTTTCCTTCTAATGTAAATGAATGGCCATGTTAAAAAAGGAGGGAGGTGTTTTGTGATGTTTTTGTCTTTCTCTCTGAATGTGTGTTGGTTTAGATGTGTGTGTGTGTGTGGAGGGTCAGGTTTATGGTAGCAGGCTTTTTGATAGAGATTTTGGCTTTTAAGGTTCTATCTGGCTGGTCTCTATGCCCATAGAACTCTTTAGAGACAGAAGCATACTCTACCCAAGTACGCAAATGCAGACTGAAATGCATTTGCAAGTGTGTGGCCCCATTGCAGATAATGTCAGACTCTTATGTTACTGTGGTGGTAACAAACATCAGAACTCAAAGGTGATAGAGTTACAACAAAGGGTCCCATTAAAGGTGCTGTAAGCATTTCAAAGAAATGTTGCTCCGCCATGACAGTAGTTAGCCTGAAATAGAGAACTGATGGTTGAACATGACTAATGCCGCTATAGCACCCCTTGTGGCAACGCTGAGAATGTAACGTGTTCTTGTGTTACGCTATGAATTGCGTTCTGCCACATTTCAAGATGCAACAACATTTTAAATCAATCCTACATAGCTGCACACATTTGCACTCACTTAATCGTGTAAAGGTTTGGGCTTTAAAGGTTGTGAGGTTTGTTTATGTGAGAGATAGACAGACAGAGATGGAAGGTGAGATGTGTGAACGGCAGAGAGAACATTTTGACAGTTCTGCACCAACCCTTCTTCTCTGTCCACCTAAGTCTGTGCTCCTCTTGATTACCGTGAGTCGGTGTGATAAGATTGCACTCACCATAACCACAATTTGATTTTCAGAATGATGCTAAATCAGTGTGAAGATAAATCATTTCCTGACACACTTCTCTGATGTTTTCCTTTTCTGAGAAAGGTGGAGAGTGAGAAGAGGAACTCAGAGAACACTAATGTAAACATGCTTTGTTGTGGTTGGCCTAATTATCCTGATTAAAAAATAAAGAAAAGAACTCTTACATAATTTACAATTCTATGAATAAGGATTTTAAACGTATTACAGAGGAGAGATATGCATACAAATCAAATAAATTTTTATTTATGTGACTCAGAATGTAACTATGTGTCCATCTTCATGGCATTGCAAACTAAGACATCCCATATAAACAGGAAATATCCCGACTATCTGACAGACACCACTGAAAGAGGTGTCCTAAGATATCAAACCAGTCTTTGTGACAGCACTAGTTTCGGTAAACACCAAAAAAAGAATGGTTTAGCCAAACAGAAGACTTTGATGCACTCTCTGCCTGTCATTCATTTTGAGCATTTGGGTTTGCTGACATCAGATTTGCTGTTGTTACTTTGGAAGGTGAGATTTTAGAAGGAGGTAGCAGTTTAATTACAGTTATAGGTAAGTTACTCAAAAAAGTAACCCACAGAAAATGAATAATTACCTTTTGACAACTGTAATCAGATTACTTCACTGATACATTTTGGTTGAAAAATAGAATTAGATTACATTACTTTGTAATCAGATTACACCCAAAACTGTCCAATTCATCGGCAACGACTGGCAGAAATATACATGCAAATATAGAAATATACAGGAACTACAGAAAAAGGAGAGAAAACCTTGACAGGCAGAAAATTACCCAAATGTACCATGGTATCATCGTGTTTTTCTGACATGGAACTATGGTCATATCATTGTTTTACAGACATATTCCATAGCAATACCAAGATTTTTTATGGGATACACACATTGGTAATACCATGGTTATTTGGAGATTTACCATGGTGATACCACCATGTAAAAGTACCTTTTAAAACCATGTAAATATCAATGCTATTGAGCAATATGATCATCGTTCAGTATCAAGGTATTTTATAAAATGTCAAGGTAACTAAATTTACAAGGGAAAACCATGGTAATATCATGTTTTGAACACTAACATGATGGCAATTCCATAGTATTCTTTGAGGTTTACAGTATAATTTTAGTATCACTGAAATTAAATGATGAAATCAATTATTACCATAGTAAACATCAAAGTACGATAGTATTACAACCTGATACCATCACTGTGACATGGTATCACATCAGTGTTAATTTAGAATTTTTTAGGGACAGTATGGGATGAGATTGCATACGTGGTGTATGTGTTTACAAGCATGTCCATATCTGAACGGATGTGTGTTAAAAAGCATGTTTCAGTCTACAAAAGAGCATGTGCATGGTGTCTGTGCTCACCATTATTCCTGTCCATGTAAAGCAGTGTTTCAGGGGGGCTCAATGCACCCATCTGCCCAGCTGTGCCTCTCTTTATCTCCACTTCCGGAGCCCATCAACCAGCTTGTCCATGGTCTTCACCCTTCAACTACCCCTAAATTCTCACCCTACACACACACACACACACACACACACACACACACACACACACACACACACACACACACACACACACACACACTTTTCATCCTCTTAGCCCCTATACTTTAGGCCTATATCCTCTACCCACAGCTGCGTCAAAGCACACTACAACCCTGAAGACCCATCACTTTCAGAAAGGAGGAAGCTTATTGCTGGACCTTTTGTCATGTCATTTTCTCTTTAAAGGGACATTCTTGAGAGTGCCCACCTATCTCATTCATTTAAGGCTCCTAAAGGGAGATTGTTGAGTTTATAAAGGGCTGCTTAGGCTGGGAAGCATTGTGTGGAGGGGGCCGTAAAAATCAATATCTCTGCTGGACAGGACAATAGAGGACTCTGCATGCTTGGCAGGGAATTGTAATGTGAACAGGGAACAAAGGTGTTTTGGCTACAGGGAGAGTTATTGTGCATTATATACAGGCAATGGTGAGATAGGGGGTGGGGTGGGTGGGTTGGGGTGTTAAACACCTAGCACAATTTAAAACAATTACTTCAATCATCTATCATTTATTTGTGCATGCTAAGGTAAGCATCTCTAATGCTCACACTAAGGGTTCGGGGTTTTGATCTGAACAAACTCACTTAAGTAAGTATTAAACTTGGGTGAGTAACTTGCCCAGCACTGTTTGTGCTATGGACATAAATGCTATAAATTAAGTGGCTTGTTGAGGAGAGGTGTGCTATAATCTCATGTAGCCAGACCTTTGTTTTAAACAGCAAAGGTCTGGGGTCTATCGCAGCTAATATTGGCAAATAAACTCTAGGGGCGGGGTTATCAGAGATGGCTCATACCATAAAAAAGACTGGCATGGTAAAATGGTCATGGTTACTGTTGTAACCTCTGTTCCCCATGGGAAGGAACGAGATGTTGTGTCGAATGAAGTGACACAAGGGGCCTTCCTGGGACGCCAAACATAACTCTGAACCTGAGAAAAGGCCAATGTCAAGTTGGCAGACAGAATTTGCATGCCCCGCCCCGAACATATGGGTATAAAGGGAAGCGAGTGCCAGTCAGGATTTTGCACTGAGGAGCCGAAAATAAGGTATGGCCGTTTACAGTGGTAGGTCTAGTGCTGTGGCAGGAGGGACACAACATCTCGTTCCTTCCATTGGGGAATGGAGGTTACAACAGTAACCGACAGGGGGACTGTACCGCAGGAAATACATTATATGGAATTTGCCTGGAGAAGGGAACTAAGACCGTGGAGCCTGACCCCAGTACAGAACACCTGTGATTCGTAGTGGGTCTGGCTGCGAATTGGTCCGCTGAATCTGCTGGCCAGAAGGCTTGGGAGGAGAACATCCAGGGAGTGATGCTTAGTGGCTAACCTGGGATAGAAGCCACACTGGATCAACTTGGTGAAGGGCGCTATGTGCAAGCTGAATACCCGCTCGGTTCTGAGGCGTTACCGAGTTCTACCGGCTCAGACCTGACAAAACACTGGACGAGACCGACTTAACCCTGAGATTGTAAAATCTAGCAAAGGTATTGGGTGTTTCCCAGCCCGCTGCTCTGCAGATGTCTGCTAAGGAGGTGCCATGGGCCAGTGCCCATGAAGATGTTACACTTCTCCTAGAGTGTGCTCAAACCTGCAAGGGGGCGGGCACAGCCTGGGTCTGATAAGCTAAGGAAATAGCAGCAATGACCCAGAGAGCTAACCTCTGTTTGTAGATGGTGTTCCCTATCTGTCTTCCGCCAAAGCAGACAAAGAGCTGCTCAGAACGGTAGTTGAGTATGCGGATGCCCACTTCCCTTTGTGGAGCTGCCTCTGTGATCTTCGTGAAGACGCGAGGGGAGAGGGACAGGCTGAAGGGGAGGACCATGTACTGATACGCCTGGCCGTCGAACGCGAACTGTAAGAAGGGTCGTGTCGAGGCAGAATGGAGACTTGGAAGTAAGTGTCCTTCAGGTCTACCGCTGTGAACCAAGCTAGCTGTTGAACGCAGGTAAAAATCTGTTTCTGTGTGAGTATTTTGAATGGGAGTCTTTGTAAGGGCTGGTTGAGAACTCGCAGGTCCAATATTTGTCGCAACCCGCCACTTTTTTGGGTATGATAAAGTAAGGGCTGTAGAAACTCATCTCCATCTCGGCTGGAGGGACAGGCTCTATCGCATCCTTGATGAGCAAGGCCATGATCTCTGCTCATAAGGCACTGGCTTTCTCGCCGCGCACGGAAGTAGAGCGAACACCGCAGAAATGAGGTGGGAGCCGGGCGAACTTAATCGCATAGCCGAGTCGGATGGTCCTGGCCAGCCAGCGCGACGGATTGGGAAGTGAAAGCCTTGCATCCAAACTCCGCACAAGAGGCACTAACGGGACGATCGCTTTTGAGGTACCGGGCGGGGCTTCGCGGCATCGGGGAGCAGGTAATAGAGCGTCGGGAGGCAGAAGAGCGTCCCGAGGCTTGAGTGCTGAGAAAAGATTCAAAGCACTTACCTTGCACCACGCACCTGGCAGGGGGCGGGTTGGCGACTAGAAGAGGTCCTAGAGAGGCGTCTTCGGAACTCGGCAGTGCTGGCATGCCGGGGCTGAGCAGTCGCGGGTCCGGAGGTGAGGGAACTGCGTCCGGGGAGCCAAGACTGTAGAGTTTTGGGGCCGGGGTGCCGCGAGAATGGCGCGCACCGGCTGGATGACCCAGGGAGTGAGGAAATCACTCTTTTATTAAGAATGTGTGTACTGTAGCCCGGAGGTGGTGAGGCAAATAAAAGTAATGAAAACAAGGATTCTCCAACGGGGGACGGAGTGGTCTTGGTTCCAGCTCCTGAGCGAACATCTGACTGCCTGGGTCGCCCGTCTCAGTAGTGCTTCGGAGCTTTCCTGGTCCTGGAAGTGGTCCTGGAGATGGGGGGCGTACGCCGCCTCCGAGGTGCTCTGCGCTGGGGCTGAGAGCTGGGCCCAAGAGGAGGCAGAGCTGCCTGTTGTTTGGTTGCAGGGGGATGCCCTCGGCGAGCAGGCAGGGCGTGGGGTGCCCTGGTTGGGCCACGGCATGATGTGAGAAATTGCCTCCGTCTGTTCGCCTGGTGTATGACAAAACAATCCCATAGATGGACCCAGTCATCTTGGGACCCAAAAAAATAAAAACAAAAATTGGAAGTTTTGCACCTTAGCACCCACAAAGCAACATGCTAATGTAACTGGTCCTGCTTGACCTTCTCTGAGAGAGATTCGAACCGGCATCAGCCAACATGGGAGACGCTAGAGGCACCTTACACAGTTGGTGGTGTTGTGGTGCGATATGTGTTTCTGCTTTTGTCCGTCAACTTTGGGAGGTTGTGGAATGGCTGTTTTGCGATGACTGGAAGTGCAAATTTATTGTGCTTGAAGCGTGTGCTGAGGCGGAGTTACAGAGAACAGTAGCGGATCTGCTTGGACCTGCATCAGCTAAGACTCTAATCGGGTAGCTTCCAGGGGGTCTCCGGTTCTTTCCCCCTGTAATTCGCACCGTGGGCTAGAGCCTCTTGCATCAGTCAACCTTAGCAACAGCATAGCAACACCATGGCAACCAACCACAACATCCTAGTATTGGGGTGGTGAGTTTTTCACAGGTAAATGCCACCAGAGACTTTTTAGCCCAAAACAGAGCACTGATATTAATATGAATGTGAGAAAGAGGAACACCCAATAAAGCTTGATTAATACTATGGAAGAAGCCAAATTGCTTTCTCCTGGACGAACTAAAGCACTCTAGACGAACCAAGTCAGCGTTTAAATTACGCATGACGTTGTTTTAAAATTAATTAGTTGAGGGTGATGTTACAATGTTTAATGTACTATACCAGCCATGGACGTAATGCCAGTAATACAGGCCTTTCTCTCAGTGGATCAGGCTTTTAGCGCTGCGTCGCTTCCTTCCTTTATTTAACTTGTTACAGAGCCCCTTCCACATTTGGCAAGAAGTTATTTGATCTGACTTTATAAAAACTTAAATCTCTCTCCACACATTTGTCATGGCCAAGCTGTCTTTGTGGAGTTTATACTGATAATCATAAAAAGTATACTTCAACACAATCTCTGGATGTATAAAGAAAGTATCTCCTTACAGGTAAAAGAGCTAATCACCTCTTAGATATAGACATTGCCTGTCAGTTAACTTGAATGTGCATGGGCATTGGCTGGACCAGCCTGAAAAATAGTGTTTTTTAGCGTGATCTGAGCTAAAGAAGGACAATTATGATGCCATCATTGTCAGATTTTACTTCTGACTTAAAAAATGATCTTTTATCGTAATCTTGACCAACTATTTCGGAGATATTATCAAGTATTTTTGTCTTGTTTTCCAGTAAAAAATATCTAAATATTCTTAAAACATGATTTATTTACTTGACAAGAAATCTGGCATGAGATTTTAAGTCTTGTTTTGAGAGAAATCTAATCAGATTTATTGAGATTTATGCTTAAAACAAGAGAAAACTGTTTGCCAATGGAATAAGAAAAATAAACTTAATTTAAAGTGAAAACAAGTTTATTATACTTACTCCACTGGCAGATTTGTTTTCTTGTTTTGAGTCTAAAGTTCATTAAATTTGGTCAGATTTATCTTATATCAAGACTTAATATCTTATCCCATTTTGCTTGCCAAGTAAATAAATCATGTTTTAAGAATGTTTAGATAATTTTACAGGAAAACTAGACAAAAATACATAAATATTTTTTTGCAATGTTCAGGTCCATTTTAGCGTAAATATTGTTAGTGGAAAATGCCATGCCTAATTCATATGAGTGCATGTGTGTGAAAAATTTAGAAAAATCCCTACTGTGTCATAAAGACAATCTAAATTTCACACAATCTTTAAAAAAAAACTGCCAAGGGTACCATCTTTGTAAAGACAACAAGGCGAAAACTCTTCAAAGCTTAATTCTGCACAGTATGAGAACCACAAATTGCAGATATTTTGAAATTTACAGGCTGAACCTGCCAAACTGACCTCAAAACGAGAGGGAGAGAGAATGATAGCGTCCTAGCACCTTAAGCTCATTTGTTTCCAACAGAATGTTGCACATCGGTTTAGTGAAGTCTGGTGACAGTTAGTAGCATTTGTCTTTGTTTTGATGCTGTTCTTGCTCTTTGTGTGTGTGTGTGTGTGTGTGTGTGTGTGTGTGTGTGTGTGTGTGTGTACAGTGTTTAGCTATACCAGTGGGACACATTTTTTAGATGTCCTCACAAATACAGTGAAACGTGTTGAAAACTGACTTGGGAGGACATTTAAAGTGGTCCTCAGTCTTTAAAATGCTCATACATCAGCCAGTAATGTTTTACTGATCTACTGGTATTAAAATTGTGTGTGTGTATGTGTGTGTGTGTGTGTGTTGTCATATTAGAATATAACTGCGTTTCCTTATGCAAACTCATTTGAAGATCTCAATTTTATGTTGTTGAGAACATTTGTGACGAAATGAATTTGTACAGAATACATTAGCAGGATTTCACAGGCTTAAACTATTTCAGGATGAAAGTTATAAGTCTGTGAGCATTTGAATCTAAAGTTTCCTTTTGTGCTTTTGCACAACGAAACAAACCACAGACAACAGCATATTGCTGCCAGCAAGTGTTTGTGTGTGTCTGTGCTGGCAGCAATGCGGCCGCTGGGCTGCGATGGAACCGCCAGCCCCACTTACGTGTGTGAGGTTAACCCCTGACCCTGAAATATAGGCCAGCAGATAGCACAAAGCAGGTCTGTGTACTTACCTGTCAAACACACCATCCAAGACATCACATTGTGCAAACAGAGCAGAGCAGAATGCGAGGGAAACTGAGTTAAAGCAAACACTAACTCATTCACTCTCTCTCTCTCTCTCTCTCTCTCTCTCTCTCTCTCTCTATCTCTCTCTCACTCACTCTCTCTCTCTCACACATTCACACACACACACGTTTACTTAGCTTTCTAAATGGGGACATACCATAGACCTCTATTGTTTTTATATATGCTAATTATAATTACAACAGATAAAGCTTAATTCACACCCTAACCATACAAGTATGCTATTTGCATTTTTAGAAGAAAAAAAAAAAGAAAAGAAAGAAATTGTTTATTCATTTATGGATAATTTTTTGAAATGAAGATGTCACAAAATTCCCGTAAAGACTCATGTTTCATACTAAGCAATTGGTATTTGCTAATTTGCTATACCACAACCCGTCAGTCAAACAAAATCCTCATAAAAACCTGATGACATTCAAAATGTATTAAAATACGACGTTTTGTGGCTTTTAGTCAATGTCTTTTCGCTTTGAGGCCAACTAATGGATATGCTAGTGTAATTCTAAATTTGACTAAATTAAGTTTTAGCAAACATTCACATTTAAAATTTACAGTCTTTCTCTTCTGAGGAAATGGACTGATGAATATTGTTGACAAATCTTGCACTCAGGGGCATATCCAAAGTTTTGTCCAATAAAATGCTCTCTAGAATGAGAATGTTCCTCCCACATTGACTCTGACTAGTAATAGCAAGTAGAAAATCATTGTTCATGGCTGTGATGTAAGCTAAAGGCTATTGGCTATGTTTCAATAGAAAATACATCAACACAGCAAAGAAAACTTTGCTAGTCAAATCATTTCATGGGGTCTCTAAAGCAAAACTGTAGCTAAAATGTATGAGCTTTGAAATGATTAATTACGTCACTAAAATCGTAATCAAATGACTTGCTTATTACTCAATCAAAAAAGCAATCACACTCCCTTTAGCCCTCACAGAAACAAAAACAGAAGTACATATTGACATAGTTCATGTTTTAAATGCATTCAACATATATAATATAATTATTATAAATGATAATCAGTAAGTGTAATCTGATTGCAAGTATGCAAAACATAATGCTTTACACTACATTTTGACCTAAGAAGTTATAGATAACAGTCTCTAAATACATAGTATTCAGATTACACATTATTACATTCTACATCAGAATCACAGAAAATACAATACCAACAACATTGGTAACACTTTGAGTACATTAATCTACAAATGTGTCTAAATGAGAAAGAGCGAGATGAAGAAACGTGTCTGTAAATGCTGTTAGGTTTCAGTTCACACATGTATATGCACAGTGCAGTTTTCAGATGTGTTTATGCTAATGTGCTTGTGTGGATATGCGCTGGTATACTTATGTGTTCTTACAAGCGGAAGCCAGTGTGGTAAGATTGAGTTGCTATGTCGCCACGTGTGTTGCTGAGCTGTGAAACCTCAATGTGCGGAAATAATATCAGGTGCATCCAGACTTTACTGATGTATACAGATTAGAGTGCAGATTAACCTACCGGCTGCACACACACCACATTCTGTAGGTGTGCATGCTTGTTCTGCAGTGGCTAGAGCCGTGTGTACTTCCCATGCTCACAGGTCGCTCTGAAGTGCAGCAAGGAAGCTTCGTGCATCAGCAAAGTCCAAAATTGAATCAGAGATGCAGATGAAGTTTTTAGGACATCATGTTCTGAATGTCTGTGCGTGCTTGCGTAGGTTTAGCAGAGATAGACAATCGTTTGTGAGTGTGGTTGAAGTGTATACTGACCATAGTATTTGTGTATACGTGCATGCATTGTGCTGGTGCAAGCAGGCAGCAGCATTTGTGTTAGTGATACCAGATTAAATTGCATGATAATTTAGCTGTGATCATGTCCATGTGACCACTGTATGTGACGTTTTAACCATTGCAGCATTAACGAGCAAAGTGAGGAAGCAACATAATTCTATGTTATTTATGCCACACAATTGTACAAACTTATATTCTAAATGTATGTAGTCTTTCTATGACCTAATGGCCCAGTGGAAAACAATCACTCTCTAACCTATGAGTCTTCACCCTCATGCCCTCAGCCCAGCTTCTGAACTCCAGACACTCTGGTTTGAGCGGGTGGGAGATCAGTCTTCAGTGGTTTTAGTGGGGGTGGGGGAAGGGGAACACAGAGCAATGCTAACATGAGAATGCACCTGTCCCACTGAGAGGGAAATGCTGTTGCGCTTAACCAGAGTTGGCAGTAGCTCGGCTGGAACTGGTCTCCGTTAGCGATAGTTACCCGATGATCCCATTAACGGCTGGACCGTGATAGAAACAGAATGGGGGGGGTCTCACACCAGCTCTGATTTAACCTTATTTGACCCATGTCTAACATTTACAGATGTGTCACATACATACAAAAACTCTCCAGATCGGACTCTTGCAGTTAAAATGACAGTTCCAAAAAAAGAACATTTTAAAGTTATCATTTACTCACTCTAATGTTGTTCCAAACCCATATGAATTTGTTTCTTCCATGGAACACAAAGGGAGATTTTTGAAGAATTTTAATACTGCTCTTTCCATGCATTTAAAGCATATAGTGACATGGGGTTTTTGAAGAACCCACACCTGTGCCACATTTCAAGTCTTCTGAAGACATGACATTGAGTTGTGTGAAGAACAAAATGAAATTAATCAAATGACTTTAATTATTAAGTGTCTCATAACTACATACAACACAACAAGTTGAGTTTTGCCATAATTTATCCAACTCTCTGATTTCGATGAAATCGCTGAAAAGTCTGATTCATCAGAGCCCTCTCTGCGCAAAACTCAGCGATGAATTTCACAACACAGAGGTGTTTTAAAACTCACCGGTGAGTTTAACAACACTCAGTGGTCCTAAATTATTGGACTGCTGTTCATATTGTGTCCTTTATTTTGCCACATTGAAAGTGACAACCCAAGTCAAGTTCAAATACCAAGTTTGTTTGAATTAGATGAGAGATATGCCATAGAGTAAACTGTTTAATTAATTATGACTTAAAATTTGGCACGTTAAAATATAATATAAAATATAAAATAACATTTCTGATATAAAAACAACAAAATGTATCAACAGTAACTGTAAATCTAAACTTTTTAAAAGACAAACAATAGAAGTCAAGTATTCTAGTGTGCAGAGAGCTAAACTGTTTATCTCGAAAGGTGTAGAATTACTTTCCTTTAGACATGCGGAGATATAAAGGAATATTATGTTACAGTGGATATAACAAAAAAGTTTACATATCTCCAAAATCTGATTAATACAGGCATATTACTATAGTCAGCTGCCTAATTCTGTTTCCAAGAAACTGACATATTTGGCTTGATCTGGTTATGGCAATCAGGTTATCATGTTTACATGACTCATACATAATCAGAATATGACCAAACTCTGATTAATATTTGCATATTCTTGTGCATGTAAACATGTTTAAGCTAGAGTGCATGCAGGCATAGAAAATATCCAGCAAGCAGCACACACACTTACATATTTATACACATCGAATGTCAGACGGTTGTAATGGCACATCTTGACTGTCCTAAGGATCTAGAAGATTGACAGGGGCTGGAATGACGATCCCATGAGCTTGTGCATGAGTGTGAGCGTATTTAGCTGTTTTGTGGGGATGTGTATGTACATATATAAGTGTGTGTGTGTGTGTGTGTGTGTGTGTGTGTGTGTGCAGGGTGTTGGTCGACCTCGAGGATCAGACCCACAGCTGCAGACAATGTAACTCAAGCCTTGTCTGGAGGCACCAGTCATCCAATCCACAATCCATCCATCTCTCTCATTCCCTCGCTTTCACCCCCCTCCATCCCTCTGACAGGCTGTGACCTGCATCCATCCCACGCAGCACTCCTCTCCCCCAGGTCACTCTGCTCCCCCCTCAGAGAACACTTAATTCTTATGGTAACAAAACATGCCACAGCCTGCTATGAACTCTATGGCACACACACACACACACACACACACACACCCATGTTACTTACTCTCCATAGACATAATGATTTTATACTGTATGAACTATAGATTATATCCCCTAACCCTAACACTACCCCTAAACCTAACCCTCACACACTTTTTTAAAGTAATTTGAATTATGGGGGGACAATAAATGTCCACATTTATAGCATAATACCCTTGTAATTACCAGTTTGTAATCTACAAACTTGTCCTCGTAAACCACACACACACAGAACATGTGTCAGGACAAATAAAACGTTGGATGCAAATAAAATGGGAATCATTATATTGGTAACGATTTACAAGAGGGTTGTACACTCACCTAAAGGATTATTAGGAACACCATACTAATACTGTGTTTGACCCCCTTTCGCCTTCAGAACTGCCTTAATTCTACGTGGCATTGAATCAACAAGGTGCTGAAAGCATTCTTTAGAAATGTTGGCCCATATTGATAGGATAGCATCTTGCAGTTGATGGAGATTTGTGGGATGCACATCCAGGGCACGAAGCTCCTGTTCCACCACATCCCAAAGATGCTCTATTGGGTTGAGATCTGGTGACTGTGGGGGCCATTTTAGTACAGTGAACTCATTGTCATGTTCAAGAAACCAGTTTGAAATGATTTGAGCTTTGTGACATGGTGCATTATCCTGCTGGAAGTAGCCATCAGAGGATGGGTACATGGTGGCCATAAAGGGATGGACATGGTCAGAAACAATGCTCAGGTAGGTCGTGGCATTTAAACGATGCCCAATTGGCACTAAGGGGCCTAAAGTGTGCCAAGAAAACATCCCCCACACCATTACACCACCACCATCAGCCTGCACAGTGGTAACAAGGCATGATGGATCCATGTTCTCATTCTGTTTACGCCAAATTCTGACTCTACCATCTGAATGTCTCAACAGAAATCGAGACTCATCAGACCAGGCAACATTTTTCTAGTCTTCAACTGTCCAATTTTGGTGAGCTCTTGCAAATTGTAGCCTCTTTTTTCTATTTGTAGTGGAGATGAGTGGTACCCGGTGGGGTCTTCTGCTGTTGTAGCCCATCCGCCTCAAGGTTGTGCATGTTGTCTGCCTTATTGTGTACGACAGACAAACGCTTTTGGACATTGGTTCGGCAATCACACACCGAAAACCGGACTTCACATTCCTCAATGCCGACCCGCGGTTTACAAACACGCCAGCGGATCCCTTTGTTTGGGCTGCCCGGCCGCGGAAACGCAGACGGAAAAGGGGAAAAAGAGCCGGCGTTCTCATCAGATTAAGACGTCGCGCAAATCGCCCCCCGCTACCCAGTATACTACTGGCAAATGTTCAGTCTCTGGACAACAAGCTCTGCGAGCTGAGAGCGCGGATCTCTTTCCAACGAGAGACGAGAGAATGCTGTGTTATCTGTCTTACGGAAACCTGGATGTCCGCGGAGATTCCAGACTCGGCCATCGAACCCACGGGTTTCTCCATGCACCGAGCGGACAGAGCGAAAGACCTCTCAGGTAAAAGCAGAGGTGGAGGTGTATGTTTTATGATCAACAAATCATGGTGTGATCAGAGGAATATACATTTTATCAGGTCTTTCTGCTCTCCTGATCTGGAATTTCTCATGCTTCTGTGTCGACCATTCTGGCTACCGAGGGAATTCACAGCGGTCATTATCACTGCTGTGTACATCCCCCCACAAGCCGACACAGACCGGGCACTTAGGGAACTGTATGGCAGTATAAGTCAGCAGGAAACCGCGCACCCTGAGGCCGCGTTCATTGTTGCCGGGGACTTCAACAAAGCCAACTTCAAAACAATAGCACCAAAATACCACCAACACATCAGCTTTAACACACGAGGGGACCGGGTTTTGGATCACTGCTATTCTCCTTTCCGGGATGGCTACAAATCCCTCCCCCGCCCACCATTTGGCAAATCTGACCACTCTTCCGTTCTGCTTCTGCCCGCTTACAGGCAGAAACTGAAACGGGATGCACCCGCCCTCAGAATGATCCAGTGCTGGTCGGACCAATCAGACTCTGCGCTACAGGACTGTTTTGATCACGCGGACTGGGAGATGTTCCGGTCTGCCTCCGATGACGACATCGAGGTTTACTCTGATAGCGTAACGTGTTTCATCAGAAAGTGCGTAGAGGACGTTGTTCCGACAAAAAATATACGGATCTACCCCAACCAGAAACCATGGGTTAACGGCGATGTTCGTGTGGCACTTACTGCGCGGACCACCGCTTTTAATTCCGGGAACGCGGAGGAGCGTAAACAAGCCAGTTATGCCCTCCGTAACTCCATCCGTGCAGCCAAACGCCAGTACAGGCACAAAATTGAAGAACAGTTTAACACCACTGACTCCAGAAGTATGTGGCAGGGAATTAACACCATCACGGACTATAAACGGAATAAAAACTCCGCCATGAACACCGCTGCCTCTCTCCCGGACGAGCTTAATACATTTTATGCTCGTTTCGAGGACAACAACACCGCCCTCACAGAGAGAGCACTCGCGGCCGATACTACAGATGATGGTTCACTCTCCGTCTCTGTTGCGGATGTAACCCGATCCTTTCGACGGGTGAACATCCGTAAAGCCGCGGGTCCAGATGGCATTCCGGGCCGTGTCATCAGAGCATGCGCGAACCAACTGGCTGGTGTTTTTACGGACATTTTCAACTTGTCCCTATCCCTGTCTGTAGTCCCCACATGCTTCAAAACATCAACCATTGTGCCTGTACCGAAGCAATCAAAAATCACTTGCTTAAATGACTGGCGTCCTGTTGCCCTCACCCCCATCATCAGCAAATGCTTTGAGAGGTTGATCAGAGATCACATCTGCTCTGTTCTTCCCACCTCTTTGGACCCATTGCAGTTTGCCTACCGTAACAACCACTCCACTGATGATGCCATTGCATCTACAATACACACTGCTCTTTCCCACCTGGAAAAAAGGAACACATATGTGAGAATGCTGTTTGTAGACTACAGCTCAGCATTCAACACCATAATGCCCTCCAAGCTTGATGAGAAACTCCGGGCTCTGGGCTTAAACAGCTCGCTGTGCAGCTGGATCCTGGATTTCCTGTCAGGCAGACGTCAGGTGGTTAGAATGGGCAGCAACATCTCCTCATCACTGACCCTCAACACTGGAGCCCCGCAGGGCTGTGTTCTCAGCCCACTCCTGTATTCCCTTTACACACATGACTGTGTGGCAACACATAGCTCCAATGCCATCATTAAGTTTGCTGACGATACGACGGTTGTAGGTCTGATCACTGACAATGATGAAACGGCCTACAGAGAGGAGGTGCACACTCTGACACGCTGGTGTCAGGAGCACAACCTCTTCCTCAACGTCAGTAAAACCAAGGAGCTTGTGGTGGACTTCAGGAAGAAAGACAGAGAACACAGCCCCATCACCATTAATGGAGCACCGGTGGAGAGAGTCAGCAGCTTCAAGTTCCTCGGTGTCCACATTACTGAGGAACTCACATGGTCCGTCCACACTGCTGAGGAAGTTCGGAATGAACCACCACATCCTCACACGGTTCTACACCAGTACTGTAGAGAGCATCCTGACTGGCTGCATTACCGCCTGGTACGGCAATAGCACCGCCCACAACCGCAAAGACCTGCAAAGGGTGGTGCGAACTGCCAGAAACATCATCGGAGGTGAGCTTCCCTCCCTCCAGGATATATATAACAGACGGTGTGTGAAAAAAGCTCGGAGGATCATCAGAGACTCCAGTCACCCGAGTCATGGGCTGCTTTCACTGCTTCCATCAGGCAGGCGGTATCGCAGCATCAGGACCCGCACCAGTCGACTACATGACAGCTTCTTCCCACAAGCAATAAGACTTTTGAACACATGATCTCTCACGATCAACAATCAGCACTGCACTTTATTAATCATCACTCTGTCAATATATTCTCCCAATTCAATTAGTGTTTATATATATTTATACCCGTATCTAGTGTATGTGTATTCTACATTGTGTGTATTGTGTACATTTGTTATGTAAATTGTTGTGTAAGTATGTGTACATTTGTTATGTAAATTGTTTTGTGTAAATATGTTGTTTATTGTAAAGTGGTTTATGTCTCGTCACTGTTATGACTGCTATGTTACTCGGAACTGCACACAAGAATTTCACCTACTGTTGCACTCGTGTACACAGTAGTGTGACAATAAAGAGATTTGATTTGATTGATTTGGTTGTGGCTTCACAAATGCTTTGCTGCATACCTCGGTTGTAACGAGTGGTTATTTCAGTCAAAGTTGCTCTTCTATCAGCTTGAATCAGTCGGCCCATTCTCCTCTGACCTCTAGCATCAACAAGGCAATTTTCGCCCACAGGACTGCCGCATACTGGATGTTTTTCCCTTTTCACACCATTCTTTGTAAACCCTAGAAATAGTTGTGTGTGAAAATCCCAGTAACTGAGCAGATTGTGAAATACTCAGACCGGCCCGTCTGGCACCAACAACCATGCCACGTTCAAAATTGCTTAAATCACCTTTCTTTCCCATTCTGACATTCAGTTTGGAGTTCAGGAGATTGTCTTGACCAGGACCACACCCCTAAATGCATTGAAGCAACTGCCATGTGATTGGTTGATTAGATAATTGCATTAATGAGAAATTGAACAGGTGTTCCTAATAATCCTTTAGGTGAGTGTATATGTTAGTGCATAAGGTATCATCATGAAATGACGATGAATGATATACAGCATTTTTTAGTGACTACTTGCAATAGATGTGAATAGCACCTGCCACACATATGACTATTTGCAGTCCAATAGTCTGAATTCTGAAACACAGAAACTTAAAACAAACTGCACCCCTAGTGTTGCTACAGTGGCATGGGGTGTATGGACAGTATGGAAGTGCATTTCTCGTGCGGATGTCCCGGGTTCAAATCTGCCTTTTGTCCCACTTTTTTCCATTCCGTTTCCTGTCTCCACTCTTAATATTTCCTCTAATAATACTTATAATAATAAAGAAAAATGTATATAAAGGTTGATTTCCTTGCAGTGATATGGTCATGGTGATAGTCGGGAAGTTGAGAGAATGATTTGATCTGGGAAAAATTACCATGGATTTACCGTAGTAATATTGTAGTAACCATGTTTTTTGGCAGAAGCCATAGTTTTAATGCAATTAACCATGGTGTTACTGCAGTAAAATGGTGTTAATATATGTAACGCAGTTCAATGGAAAGGAGGAGGTGAGGAGGCAGTCCTCATGCCCCGATGCGTTCTTGGGGAACAGAAGGGGTCTCCGCCGCCCCTGGCAGCGGTTCTCCCACTCCAGGCGGTCGGCAACGAGCTCCTCCCCACTCGCGGCCGGCGGTCTCAGGCCCCGGCTGGTAGGGGACTCCTCCGCCCCTGGCAGCGGCACTGACCACTCCAGGCGGTTGGTTAGGAGCCCCTTCTCCCCTCGCGGTCGGCGGCCACTCCGTTGGGGTGGATGGTAATGGCGAGAACTACGCTGTATCCCTCCTCCTTCCCGGGTTTCAGCACCAGTGTAACACAGTTCAACGGAAAGGAGGAGAGAACTGGCTTGATGATATAAATAATATTTTGATGTAAAACTTAAACAAAAGACCAAACACACACAAGCGGAGACAGGTCATGATTTTATACACCCGGCCCCTTATCAGGCTAATCAAGCCTTCAAGAGGGATAAAGGTCGACTGCAGATGGTGGTGCGTCAGAGAGAGAACGTTTATGGGCAGCTGTCTGTCCTATGTGTGTGTTTATGTCTTTTGATTTTAGTTCTATATTAAAAATATTATTTATATTGTCAAGCCAGTTCTCGCCTCCTCCTTTCCTTTAACCCGCTTTACATCCGTCTATAAATGTAATTAATGTTAACAAATTATACATCTTTTCAAAGGTCTAAGGGTTCAACATTGATATCCGATCTCTGTAGCAAAATTGTGCCAGGAGTACAAATGAAAACATAAAAATGGGACTTCATACCTTTGATATGAAAACACGATCAACAGATGAATCCAGTTCAACACTTGGGTCAACTGTCCATGGCAAGTGTTCATTGAAAACATCCAATAGCACTTTTAGTCAATAAAAGTGATAAATCTGAGAAATATTGATATATTCTCCATTGTTTACTTGAGATCTCGCCTGAAAGAATTACCCTTCATCATCGTTCTTCAACAAACTATGCAATCTGAGCAGCAACATGTTTCAACATGTTGTAAAACTGTATATGATCTTATATATTAGAGTCTCATAAACAAAATGAAACTGTCTCCAAAGTCTATTTTTAAAAATGCTGTGTAGTTTTATTCATAATAGCCAAGCAGTGCAGTCAGATTTTGTGTCATCTTGAAAGGCAGTGATTTTGCAGAGAAAAACGCTTGCAGGAATCTCATTTTCTGTTAGATGCATGGAAGAAAAATGGGTTTGGAACAACATGGTGCTGAATGATGACAGTTTCCATTATTAACATAATATAAATAATAGTCTTATTATTATTCTAATATTATTATTATTATTAATAATCATTCTGTAATGCATGTTAAATCTGTATCATGTACTGGAATATAGGAGAGTAAACATCCATTACATTATATGTGAAAGTAACTAGTTACTCATTCTCTTTATTTGTTTACATAATTATTTTACTTTTATTATTTTTACTTCTACTTGAGTTATTTTTTTAAAAAAATATTAAATGTACTTTTTCTTGAGTAAAGTTTTTGGCTGCTCTATCCACCTCTGGTTGCTGTTTACACTTAGATTAAAATACTGACATTCTGTATGTATTTTAAAAGCATCCCTAGAATAAGTTTTTATTCTTTTAAAGTCATAATGTACCTGACACCTCTGTTACACTGTTAACAGAGTTACACAGAATCTTCTGCCCTCCTGTACTCCCCTCATTTTTCTAATATAAATCTGTGGTCAAATATGGTACTGCAATGAGCCCTCATTCAGACACATTGTGGCAGAAATTAAAGAAATAGCTCACCCACAAATGAAAATTCATCCTTTACTTACCCTCATGCCATCCCAGATGTGCATGATTTTCTTTCTTCTGCAGAACATAAACAAAGATATTTAGAAGAATATTTCAGCGCTGTAGGTCCATACAAGTGAATGGGTGGCAAAAAAATATATGCTCCAAAAAGCACATAGAGGCAGTATAAAAGTAATCCATATGACTCCAGTTGTTAAATCTATATCTTTAGAAGCAGGATCAATATTAAGTAAATGTTTTCTAGAAATTCTTCTCCCTGCCCAGTAGGGGGCATATGCATGAAGAATGTGAATCACTAAAAACAAAAGAAGAAGAATGTTGAAATTAAAGTGCAGATTGACTGAACAGGGAGGAGACACTAGAAAAGACCCAGGCTTAGGTACAGTGTGTGTTTGTGTGTGCCACTTCTACATCATTCTTCAGAATCTATTTTTACCTCTCTCGCTCTAAAACTGGCATACTGGTTTATGTGGCTTCTGTGACTATTACCATGACCCTAGTCATGACTGAGTGTACGTGTGTGTGTGTGTGTGTAATCTCCTAGGTTGCCTGGCAGGCTGACTCAGTCTATGCAGTCTGCAATTTTAACACCTGTCTATCTGCCCTAATGGCTATTAAAAGAAACAGTGTACATCCGTGTATGATGTCTGCCTCTCACCTAGACTAATATACATCAGACACTCTTGGAATCTTTTGTGTGGGCAAACACCATGGCCAAGGCCATAGACACACACGCATGCACGCACAACTCTATCCAAAACTCTATCTAACAAAAACTCTATTAACGGAGGAATGCCATCCTGTTTCTATGGTCTCTAAAAAGAGTCTGATAAGAGTCTTTGCTTCACTGAAGTAGTGCAGCGCTCAGACAGTGTGTTTGTGTTAGACCCTGTGCTGTGTGTGCCAAGATACGTGTTCCAAGTAACACAGACTGCATCTCAAGAAAAACTGGCCCAGTTACTTTGAGAATACAAAAGCCTGAACCACACCAAACTATCAGTGTATAGGTCTGACTATAAAAGAGGGAGATAGACAGATAAAATAGAGAGAGAGAGAGAGAGAGAGAGAGAGAGAGAGAGAGAGAGAGAGAGAATAGAATTAGTGTGACTGACTTTCCATGGTCCACTCTCACACACAGATGAGCAGAGCGCCCCCTAGTGATATTAAAGTCATATGTGCATCAGGCTGGCTGCTCACATGAAAGAAAAAATTATACATGTGATCTCTTTAATTCAGTAGTTTCGTCCAATACAACATTGATGTTAAACACAGAGCAAATATCTCCTGCTTATTTTTTTATCTTGAGAAAAAGACCCTATGTGTCTTCTCTGGAGTTTCAGAAATCTTAAAATTGTCTCAAACTCAGATTTCCCAGGATAAATAAGTCTATAATTTCAATATGATATAAAAACATTCTTATAAAATTAATATGATCTCTGAATTATACTATCCATTGTGACATATCCAACTTTTATAATGCTATACTCTTACTGTCAATAACTGTCTTATTTAATTTGTGTATTTTCTGTTTCTCCAAAGGAATATTGTGAGAAACATACACAAAAAAGTAGATAGTTAATAGAAACATATCTGAAAACAACATTAATTGAATATTCCTGGTTCAGTAGCAGTTAAGCTCAATCAACAGTGTTTGTGATAATGTTGATTACCACAAAAAATTATTTACTGTATTCTGGGTTACAGTAATATGTAACATGATTTTACTGTGATAAAAACAGTTTCTGTGCAAATTTATATCCAATTTTACAGCTGTGATAAACCCTGTATTCCCACAATAATTATGTCTTTACAGCTCAAATAATGCACAGGTTTTAACAGAGGAATTAATGTAAGTGCTTTTATAAACTTGTAAGCTTCACATATCTGCTTTTAAACCCTCCAAAAATTGGCCACATTTACTGCCATTGTATGTGCCTCACTCTAACCTTGATTTGTGCTTTTATTTTTATTTTATTTATTTAAAAATGTTTTGTGGTAATAAACAATATGCCACAAATGCTGTCGACTGAGCTAACTCGTGTTGAACCCTGAATATTCCTTTAACCATAAGAATGTCAAGAATAAAAAGGTACCTCTGAAAATAAATTAATTGCTATTTTCAAAGCGTTAGGGCCCATATAATACATTTCCATGTTTCCCCCCCAAAAAATATACATGAAAATAACACTGAAAAGGTGTGAGTTGATGCCAGACTTTATAAAAAAAAGTTGCATGTTCTCAGTGTTTGCAGGGACCACCTTTTCAATATTTTCACTAACGACTCACTCATTGCTCTCTCCCCAGCCTTTTGAATGTTTGTATCCCCACAAGACAAAAAGCTTTTTTAGGGTTAAGTCTTCTGAGCAAATAAAGAGCAACCTCTGAGCAACACAATTTTTCCTTGGGTTAGATTGTGAGGATTATTTTCTAATTTAAGAGGCATTTTTTCTCATCTTACTGAACTGAACTCTCTACTGATAAAGGTGAAGTGTGTAATTTTTTCGATGTTAAAATACATGAAAATACTAAAAATACTCCTATCCCATCTAAATATGAAGAGACAACTATGCATACTATTCAAAGATTGATTTCCTTAGTGTAAATACTGTGGTTCTGTGACACTTTCAAAACATTGCTCTGTTTGTTTGAGCATCTTAACCAGCCTGACACTGCAACTTTGGCTAAACAGTGTGAATTTGAGGTGGGACTATCTGTTCGACCAAAAGTAGACAGGAGAAGTGAATGGGAAACCTCTTTGAAAACAGCAATTATTTTTGCATTTGTATTTGGTGACGCTAATGACGCAGCAATTACACACGTCACCTTCAAGTTTGACAACTTTGACAATGTTGACACTGACCTCATTGCTTAACTTTTATGGAGGGGATATTTAAAAATACATCTCAGTTTGGTAGAGAAGGGTTAATGTAGGAAAATAGCAAAGCTTGTGAATAATCTCTCACTCCATGAATGGCGTCCCCCCTCAGTGGTCAATGACAGGGTACTGGCTTGGCAGGAGATGCTGTCGCAGGGATTACTGTCGGCCCACTGGGCTATTTGAAGTAGCAGCCCCCTCCAGACAGACAGACACACACACACACACACACACACACACGTTCTCTCACTCCTGCAGGGTTTCACTGGGCAGGCAGCCTGGTGTGGACGAAACTCAACTCGACTCTGTGCAGGATCTTTCACTCTTTTTCCCTTTTCAACTTTCTGTCAATCTTTCTGTCTGCTTTTTCCCCTTTGTCTCTGTTTTTCTGTTGCATTAAACTTACAATCCGAAATGGTGCTCAAATATTTATTTTCTCAAACTACAAATCAATAGCATGGGTTTTGGCAGTATGAACCCAACAAAACCCAAATATTTTATAAATATCACCAAATAGTTCATCTTCCAAAGTAGCTTTGCCTGAAATGACAGGGGAGACCGGACCTAACTGTCACATTTTTAAACATGTATTAGATATAATATTATTATTTCAACATATATGCAACTGGTCCTGCTTGACCTGCTCCGAACAGGATACGAACAGCTTCTCTGGCATGGGAGGCGGGTGTGCTAATGAGGAGGCTAAAGGCTACGGCCTCTAGTGCACCTCTTGAGGCAAGGGGAAGGAAGTTTACACACACTGCAAAACAGGTACCAGCTGGTTACCATTACACTCACCCCCCTAAACCACACTCCCATCCGGGTCACGGCACCACTGCTACTGGTTCTAATGTGATTTGAACCAGCGTCTCTAGCATGGGAGGAGGGCACGCTAACGATGAGATGATGCAGATGCTTTCCAGATGAAAAGATCTAAAACAGAAATCTCTGATATGTACGTGTGCTATCTGGGTCTCAGGGTAGGTTTATATTTGAAAAAGTCTTGGCAATTAAATAGCTCCTGAACATTTTCACCATTCTTGCCCAGGTAAAAAGGATTCATTGAACACACGTTGACCTTTTGTGACAACATTCCCCAATAGCGAGACATGTTGTTACACTGCATGGGGTAAGTGGAAACTGCTATCAGTCTATTTTTGGCTTTTAGCAATAAAACAATTATGAAATATGAATGTATCCCTGTGCGATTTAACTGTGTTCACTTGTTTACCCAAGATCTACAGTACAGTATAAATGTGACACTATTGAAACTTTACTTTGGCAGATAGAATCCGTAAAAAAAATATTTCACTAAGTCAACAACATTGAACACAACATCCCAGCTATCTTTCCTTAACCGTGCCTGTTCTTCTCCTCTGAGAGGAAATGCGAAGGGTCCTACTGTGAGTCAAGCTAGCTTTGCAGCTACGACCAATAGCTTGATATGTTTTATTCAGTTCACACCCCTGATCTTCAGTCCCTCCCACTCTCACTTTCTCTCCTCTTTTTCTCTGCCATCCTTTTTGAGTTTCTCTAATCCAATTTGGTAGGCGAGGATAGTTTTTAGGCTGTGGAGTTTCTGGCCCCCACCGGGCCCGAGTTTCCTTCGCTTACCCAGCTGTCAGGAATTATGGAGGGGGCAACAATGTGGCCAGAGGAGCTGTTCCCTACAACACTGAAAAAGGCTCATTGTCCAAAGTCTCCATCAGAGCCATTAATTATGGGCCGAAGAGCACGCCTCTGATTTAGAACTGTATCCTCTGTCTCTCTTTCTCTCTCACACACACAAACACACACACACACACACTCCACTCTGACCACTAGCCAGAACCTTCACACTTCAGAATGCTTATCTACACACAAACACACCCAAACAAAGGCACAAACAACATTTTGAGGATGTTGGGCTTCATTAAAGAATTCTCCTCTCTTTTGATAGGCTTTTTGTGTTTATCAGATAAGAAAGTGGACAACTGACTACCAGAATCAAACACGTGTTGCCTGCATGTCCTAGGTTTGGCAACGTTACCGCCACAGCAACACAAGACTGCATAAGTATGTTTAATGGGACCACACACTTGCAATGCATTGGCCAACCATTCGTCTCTGCATTTGCATACTTGCATATAAATTTGTGCCTCAGAGTAAACATTTCCAGATGTAGCTATTCGGTTTACATGGGCATACCCATTGAACTACTCACACACAACACAATGGGAGGCCTGATACTGTGAAAAATCATGAACAAACAGCTAGGGATCTGGAAATAATGTAGGACAGATATGTGACCAAAATTGCATGGCCAGGACCCTAACACGCTCTCTTGATTTTAACGGCCACAGCATAAAACATGTTTTACGCAGCCCGCAAAACGCAATTGATGTCTAAAAAAAGACAAACCAATCTCTCCCTCTAAAACTTGACAAATGTTGCAGATATATAAAGCTTGTGAGCTGTGTAAGTTCAATATTTGTACAGTGACTTCATCTTAACTGTTCTCTCATGTATAAAATCATGTGTTGGGATAGCAGGCTAGCATATATTCAGTTAAGTTATTCTCATTTATTACATACCTGGTGATATTTTGAATAAAACTGAAGAAAAAGTTACAGTGAAAGATTTTAGCTGTGTAACCGTGGTGAGAAGTTAGTGTTTTTGTTGGATCCAGATCATGATCTGCTTCTGAACGCTACATGAAAAATGTGGTTTAGATGGAAACTGTAAATGTTGCTTGGTGTGATGAATCTTATCCACTTTATGCTACATATGTTTGTACATATGTTTCATGAAAAATCAAAAATAACACTTATACTACTACTTCTAATATTAATAATAATAATGGTAGAACTATACAATAAGGATCTATCTGTTAAGTAAGAATACTGGACACTCTGCAGGTCTTGTTTGTAAAGTAAACCCCGGCAGGGTGGTCAGGGCTCAGATGCGAAGTGTTTCTTCTCACTTATTACATGGCTACCTACCAAGTCTATAAATAAATGGATTTGAAATACCCTGGTGTCTGATATAGATTTATCCTTATTTATTATGATTATTATTATCTTTACATTTATAAAAAAAATATTTAAAAAATTTATATTTTTACAATTAATAATAGGGGTGTAATAATACATTAATATAATGCTGAAACTATGGCAGAGCCGTGGGAGGCCACCTCCCAGACCCAATCCTTACCCTGTGGTCTCCTCCCTGGTCATCTTCTGGGTCCCCTTCCTCACCTGTATCTACCTGCCCTCCTCAGCCATCTTTGAAGGGGGGTGGGGGGGGGGTTGTGTCACAGTCTGTCTCCGTCGTGTTTCCTAGGACATTTATTTTGTTTCCCCTGGACAAAGTTACCAAGTATGCACTGCCCTAATCACTGCCATCTGTTCCTCATTGTTCTCACCTGTTTTCCATTCCCTCATTAGCTCTTGTTTGTATAAATACCCTTTAGTTTTTGCATTCCTTGATCAGTTCTTGTTTGTTGTTATTTGAGTTCACATTTGTTTGTTGCTGTTTTGAGTTCCCGTTTGCTGTTTCACTGTCATAATGTTTATTAAAGCCTGCACATAGATCCTACGTCTCCTGTCTCATCTCATCAACCATCCTTGTGTGAATGGCTTGTAACGCAACTTAAAAAATGAGCCTGTCCTGGACTTCCTAGGTTGCCTATTAAAGCCTGTAGACTGATTTTCATGTGAAGGGAGCGGGTCGCTTTTGCCGGGAAAATCCAAAAGATGTGATATTTATGCATGCTCCCGAGAGCCTTGCCTCAGTAATAGCTTTTCTTCCGTTATTTAACAGCGACAACAAACTGTAACACTAGGTAACGTTATCTTAGAGATGGAATCCAGCAAACGTCCAGCTCTCAACACAACACCGACTCCTACACAAACTCTGAGGAAGCCAATAAAAACAACAACATTTATCCACTAAAACCCATCTGGCTAAGCGGGAACGTGATCGTGGTCGAGAGAAAACTATAGTGAACATTGGCAGGGCATTTGATTCCTGGAGGGAACTTAGTTCGGTTTTGGGGATCAAAACCGACCCTGAATTGGAGTTTTTATATTGGACAGGTAAGCTTACATAACAGCAAAGCATGTGAAATATAGTGCCATAAGGATTGATCTTTGTTATTTTAGCTAACTTGATCTTGCCTGCACAGTAACTGACATAAAAAACAATGTTAATTTTTAATTATTCAGCAAGGTAAACTACAATAATACATGAAACGAATGCTAGACAATGTTCAAGATAATGGAAAAAGCTCCAATCATTAGTGTAAATTAACTTGGTTATACAGAATATATAAATATAAAACAATAGCGCATCAATATATCAAAATGACAGTTGTGATGGAATCACATCAATACTGAATTGTGTCAACATATTTTAATGTACAGTCTATTTTATAAACAGCTACTGTAATTTTCCACCAAATTTAGCTAACAGATATTGATAAAGCTGGCTAGCTATCTAACGCCAACACAGGCTGTTGTATAAATGCAGTCAATGTATCATGCAAAGAAAAGTGATTACTTCAAACTACAGTCTTGCATAGTCTGACCTATATCCACACTTTGTTTTAGCCCTGTTCCAGCACTGGATACTCTAATATAATATACAGTCTCAAAGATTGTAGTAAAACAATCATAACTGTGTAATTTTAATTATGATACCTCATCTGTCAGCATGATGTCAGTGAATCATGCTCAGCCTCTTTGTACCTTACGTCATTGTTTTAGCCGATGCTCGTATCCCCATGGATTGTGTGCACGAGTGCAAGCATGAGCAACAGGTAGCTGGGTGTACTGGTAACTTTCACAACTACTTTGGGCTGATTAACTGTATAATTCCATGTAAAAATCCACATTAAGTGTATATGTCTTTGTTCTGGCACACGTGCAATTGACAACTGGAGCACGAACAAACAGCATTTCTGTATTTCCACAGCGAGGTACGCGCATGAGAGATGTGTGGGCGTGAGGCGACTGTATGGTGAAGAGAGTGTTCTGTTACTGGGATTGGTGCCCTATGCAGCCTGCTTATTCTGTGTTTAGGGAGCAGTGGTACTGTGTACAGAAATAATGATATCAATTATTCTTCTTTTAACTACACTTAACTAAGAACTAAAAGCTTTGAAATAGCAAAAGTATGCATGAATAAAACATGATCTTGCTTTGGTTTAAGTTTGGATAAATTTTGCACCCATTCACTTGCACTTTACTGACCTACAGAGCTGAATTCTTCTAAAAATCATAATTTGTGTTCTGCAGAAGAAAGAAAGTCATACACATCTGGGATGGCATGAGGGTGACTAAATGATAAGAGGATTTTTATTTTTGGGTTAACTATCTCTTTAAAGTGAAAGCTCAGCCATAATTTAATATTCCATCATCATCTCCTAACCCTCATTTTGTTTGAAACCCATGTGACCTTTTGTATTATGTGGAACACAAAATGTGTTTTTAGCATGATTACTCAAGGATGGCTGCTGATATGGGGCTTGACAGTCTTGGTCGCCATTGACTATATAGAAAAAAGCTATTATACTGAAAGTAAATGGTGACCAAGGCTAACTTTCTCTCTAAAATCTCCTTATTGTGTTGCATGGAAGATAGAAAGTCATACGGGTTTGTAACAACATGATGGTGAATGATGACCGAATTTCCATTAATAATAATAATTCTGTAATATATGTTAACTGTGTATTATGTAATGGAATACAGGGGAGCTAATGTCCATTATGTCATTTGTGAAAGTAACGAGTTACTCACTACTTGAGTAATCTTTTAATTGGACATCTACTTGAGTAATTATTTTTTTAAAGTAATTGTATTTTACTTGAGGACAGTTTTTGGCTACCCTACTCTGGTTATGAAAGAGAAACAAAAAGAGACACAGACTAGGAAATGACAGATTGGGAAAAATCCCTGTTCCTTCACACTAAACCTTTATTTGCCTCATGTTTGCCCCCCCCCCCACCAGTTACATAACTGATTTCCACCTCTCCCCCGTTCTGGCCATCAGTGCGGCCCCTCTCCCTCCCTCTTCCCCCTCAGCCTTCAACAACTCATCAGCTGTGAAATATTTTCAGCCTCTGATCTGAACGGCACACCAGAGAACATGTCTCATAACTTTGCATGGCCTGGTTTTTCTCTGCCTCTGTCTTTGTGCTCTCCATCGCATTCCCTCTCTCTCCTCTTCTGCCGCTTCCCTTTCATTTCTGTGGCCAACAGGCCAATGCATTAATCAGGTCACTCTGTCATCGTGACAATGCTCTGGTTTACATCACTGATCAACATGCCCCCCTTTTCTCTCCATTCCCACTTGGTGGTGAATTGGACAGGGGCGCAGGGGAAGGGTTCCTCACCCTTGCCATGTAAGTGTGGATCTGCAGGGTAGGACTCAGGGCAGTTATGTCAGCTTGGTGCTCTCATAGTCAAAACATCTTTTTAAGGCGAGAGAGAAAAGAGAGGCCCAAGAGGACAATGATATAATGAGGAATTAATGCATTATTCATGCTGCTCAGCTCCATTTGAATTCCAGTAATTCTCATCAGGGATGTCAACACATATCTGGAGCGAGGGAGACCAAATGTAATCATTTAAGAATAAACCTTTGAAAAGCCTATATCGGTCGACACACTGCTAACATATTGCTCTTAATATTACTGCAGTATATTTAAGCAATACCACACAAGCAAGAGAATAAAAAAGTTATTTTGCATTTTTTAAAGTATGTTTTCTGTCAAGGTGCCTTAACCTGGCAACTGGAATTACTTAATGTTTATTCATCACACTGGAAAGGGATGGTCAAGTCAAGTAGATTGCATTGTGGGATACAGTAGGCCTATTCCATGCAGTGTGCTTTACCCTTTTGAACAAATGATGATTGCCCAAATGGTTATGTCCATTGAGTTTATCAAAGATGTGACAACATATCACAAACACAAGTAAAAAACTTTCCAAAAACGTTTAAATCAAATGTGCCATGTGCCTTGTGCCTTCAAGTTTTCTCAGAAAACCGTTCTTAACAAATTGCTCAGGACTGATAAAGTCAGATTCCTTTAGATGTGCAGTTTGGTTATGCATCCTGTGTGTCAAATGTATGGTTAATCCATAGATACTTGAAACAGTACCACCAGTCACTGTGTGTTGTGTGTGTCCATGTCCTGTCACAAGGTCACACTGGATGGGAAGTGTGAAATACTGAGTAATGGATTTTAATGTGGGTCTGAATTCTCACACAACTCTTGTAATAAAGTTGCTGGCGTCAATGGCAGGTTATTAAATGTAATTACAAAATAATATTTGCATAACAGTATGTTTTATTATTATTCATGACCTGGGGGATGAGGAAATCACCCAGTTGGCTTGTGGAAGTGTAGTCTGGGATAGAAAACCATGTGAAAGCGAGTATGGGAGGTTTAAAGAAACATTTTTTATTTTTAAAGGAGTTTCTTTTTTATTTCTTCCTGTCTCTCATTCTCTCTCCCTGTCTCAGAAAAAAATTAATAAATAACATTAGGGGTTAGTTTTAATGCAATCAAACAACTCTCACTCTAATGGTGATAACTGAAATCATGTTTAAGCATAAAGGGCTTCACAATCTTTTACAGAGAGTGGGGTGAAAATAAATCCTGTAAGTGAGGATGTGGAACAGATGGAGTTTGGGTGAGACAAACAGAGATTTTAAACAGACAAAGATCCAAGATCACAAACTGTCTAATGGCCTTGCTGTTGGTTCTGGCACTGGCTAGCTCTGTGCTGGCATAGGCTTGTTCTCTGTCTGGACATGGCACTGGATCCATTTAGTCACAGTCCTTATTACTAGGGCCAGATGGAATCTACAGCCTATTTTGCATTTTCTAATGTAATTTGCACGGAGATGAGAGTAAACCACTCTTATTGGAAGCTGAAAGCACAAGCAAATTCGCCAAAAAAATCATAATAAATGATAAATTAACATGCAGGTGGCTGAGAATTTGTAGAATCCCAAGTGAATATTTTAATGATCAAAAGTTGCTCTTTTATAACCTAATGGAATCCTCCAACCTGGTCCCATAAAATCATGTTACTATACAGTATCTACATTCTTGCAAAATTACTGTACGTATTGCGGCAGCTTCCTGGCAAAATTAACACCAGTGGTGCTACAACAACAATGACTTTTATTCACGGCAGATTAAAAAGCAAAAGCAAAAAAGTCAGAAACACTTTTCCCAGTTTCTCACACAATGCTAGGTTATCTTACCAATACACATTTTTAGGAGTGATTGACTTGTAACACAATATATTTTAATGTTTATGTTGCATAACCAACTACATTTAAAAGCTTGTTCAAGTGTGATCAAATTGTGCAGTAGCTCAACTGATAGAGCATCACACTTCGAGCCCGTAAGAGTACGCATGCCAAAACGTGAGCAAAAAGTGTCATAGAAGCACCACAAAATGAAGTGGTTGGTTAAACAGTTGTGTTTTTCTTTTCACAATTGCTTTTTCTGACTCTTTCGTTAAGGTTTAGGTTTAAGGTTTAGAGTAGGGCGGTAGGTTTTGTGTTTTAAACTTGATAGAGCATTGACCATAAAAACCTGTTTGGGAGAAAATTCATCTCTTTTTAGCACCACACAGTAGGCATTTCATCTTGGAAATGCAGTGAAATCTGTGAGGAACCACATAATATATTTTTGCAAAAATGTAACCACAGCCATGCAATTATCATAAAATCAGGCTGGAGTTCTCATTTGTGTTTCAAGTATCAACTTTGTCTAAGATGTTGCTCCTAAAACGAATTAGAAATTAAAGTTATACAAATGAGGCAATTTCATATTGAAATCTCTGACGTTTGTGCAACCGGTCCTACTCGACCCACTCCAATGCCTCTAACGTCAGTCACCTGTGTGCCTCTTGAGGCCAGAGGAGTGAGGATTACACACACTGCACAGCACATACCAGCTGGTTACCATTACACTCACCCCCTAAACCTCACTCCCATCCGGGTCCACTCAACCAGGATTGCTCGACCCGCTCCAACGGGATTCAAACCGGCGTCGCTGGTAAGGAAGGTGTGCGTGCTAACAAGGAGGCTAAAGGCTACAACCTCTAACGTCAGTCACTAGTGCACCTCTTGAAGCCAGGGGAGTGAGTTTTACACACACTGTATAGCACTTACCAGCTGGCTACCATTACACTTGATTGCAGACTTTGCTATCTTGGCAAATCTAAGCACAATGTGAGATATTAGCCACTTTCCCACAATTGGGCTGAACGGTTCTAGTAGCATTTTACACTTGAACACATTTAAGGAAATCTCTAAAGCTTATTGGGGAGTTCTATGGGTGTCTATGTGGGCATGCTTATAATGAAAGGGGAATGGGTTTCATAGCACTGTCCAGTGTCAGCAAAGAGCTGTTGGACTTGGTATAGGAGCATCTGTACTGTATCACTCTTTGCATTTTAAAAGTGCAGGACAAAAGCAAAGCATCCTCTCTTTCCTGACCCCATAATACATGGCAGGACCCAATCCGTGGCCCAATGCAAATGAGTGCGTGCAATGTTAGTGCTAGCAAACAGACACAGGCACTGAGAGGACTACTAATGAGATGGGTATGCTTTCCACTGCTAGCTGTTTTGGGAGTTGTGTTCAGACTGTGCCACAGAATTAATGACTGCCACATTCCTGCAGGCAGGGTGCAAGCAGCTATGGAAAAGACAAAAGTTAGCCGAGCGACACACTAATTCACCCTTGGGTGGAAAGGCTAGAGGAGCTTTTTCAGCTCCAGAGATTTCAGATCTTTTGTGTGTGTTCAAATGCAAGGTATCTGTTTATCAGTTCCATTCAATTGCATTGTGAGAAATCCTGAGAATTATGGAGCCAGAAATGCGACAAAACAATTTGAATTTGAATTGTGTAAATTTGAATTATAGACTTTTGAATTTGAAATATAAGTGTGATTTTGCCAAATTAAATATTACGTTGTATTTTAAAAAGGTTTGGATTAGAATTTTTTAAACTCCAATCCTGGACATTTCATATTTAACCAAATAGAATTGTTTTTTTTTTTATGGCACAATTTTATAAATATGTATTTTCAAACAGCAAATGTTTGGTTCTGAATTTTTACACAGAAAATATTCAGTTTAAAAAAAATACAGCTTCAAGTTTTCAAGATGAAGAAGAAATTCAGAACTTCCACCAAATTGGTGGAAGTGTCTCTGCTGTGAGGGAAAACAGTATAGGGAAAAGTTCAAAAAAGCTTAAAAGATACTACAAAACCATCAAGGACCACAACAGCCGGAGTGGTTCAAACAGAAGAAAGTGGAAGTGGTTCGATCAAATGGATGCTATCTGTGGCAAAAGACCAGCGAGCAATTTGTGTGCCCTGAACTTGGCCACAGTGGAGGATAGTACGTTTTGTTACATTAACTCTATATTCTGCTTGAACACTTCACTTTATTTTGTTGACAAGCAACTGGAAAGCTTGTGTCTAAAATAACAAGTTACCAGTTTAACTGTTACAGTTGTGTAAAATCACCAAGCAACAACTGCTTTATGCAGCACAATGAGCTAGTAGCTAACAGCTAGCGGTTGTGTTATCACATGGAGGATTTTTTGATGAGAACACTTTGAAGTAGTTTACGAAGTTCTGAAATTTTAGTAATTTTTCACGTTATTAATGTCCTTACTATACATTGTGATCAGTTGAATTACACTTTGGTGAATAAAATTACCAATTTTTTACATAAGAGAAAAATCTTTTATTAGGTACACCTGTACATCTTATTAATGTGATTATCTAATCAGCCAATCATGTGGCAGCAGTGTAATGTATAAAACCATGCAGATATGAGACAGGAGTTTCAGTTACATCAACCATCAAAATATGAAAAATGTGATCACAGTGAGTCTTCTGTGAGTTGCATGATTGTTGGTGCCAGACGGGCTGGTTTGAGTATTTCTGTAACTGCTGATCTCCTGGAATTTTCATGCAAAACAGTCTCTAGATTGAAAAGAGAATGGTGCGAAAAACATCCAGCATGTGGCAGTTCTGTGGGTGAAAATGGCTTGTTAATGAGAGAGGCCAGAGGAGAGTGGCCAGACTGGTCCAAGCTGACAGGAAGGTGACAGTAACCCAAATAAACACGTTACAGAAAAGCATTTCGTTGAACATTGAGGCAGATGGGCTACAGCAGCAGGAGACCCCTCTGGGTACCACTACTGTCAGCTGAGATCAGGAAACTGAGGCTGCAGTGGGCACAGTCTCACCAAAACTGGACATAGACGATTGGAAAAACATCACCTGGACAAATCTGTATTTCTGCTCCGGTACGGCAGGCCCACTGCAGCCTCAGTTTTCTGTTCTTGACTGACAGAAGTGGAACCCAATGTGGTCTTCTGCTGTTGTAGCCCATCTGCCTCATGTTTCGACATGTTGGGTATTCTGAGATGGTATTCTGCTCACTACAATTGTAGAAAGGGGTTATCTGAGTAATCGTACCCTTTCTGTCATCTCGAACCAATCTGACCATTGTCTGTTGACCTCTGTCATTGATAAGGCGTTTTCGCCCACAGAACTGCCACTCATTGGCAGGGGTGGAAAGATTACTGAAAAATAATACTCAAATAAAAGTACTGTTCCATCTTAAAAAATGTAGTATGAGTAGAGTTAAAGTACCTGTCCTAAAATCTACTCAAGTAAGATAAAAGAGTAGCTCATTTAAAAGTACTCATGGGCAGTGAGTATTGAGTACTGAGTTGCGATAGCTATGCCTCTTTAAAATAAAAACTCTATGCTGCCATTTCAAAATGTTGCACTATTAGCATAATTTACATTCCATTTTATGGCTGTTTGCCAGAAAGAAAAAAATATAGGCATTCAATAGTTGTTTGTGACTGACAACTTTTAAAATATATCACGTATCTGTGATACTGTAAATGCGTAACAACATTAATCTGATATAAAAAAAAATACAAAAAAAGGGCGACATGATTACAGAAATGAAAAGATGAAAGTTATTTTCAATATCATAATGTATGAAAAAATAACATTAAAATCAGTTTATGTGTAGGGTCTAAATTTCCCTTAATGCTAACAGAGAGCATTGCTGTTGCACATAAAACATGTTCAAAACAATGCAAGGAGTGCAAAAAATAACTAAATAAATAAATAATGAAAACCCACAAAAGCACTTGGTGCTTTATGTCCCGCACAATAGAGGGGGTAGAGCAGTGGTACAGGGGCCACATCGGGCTTTAAAGGAATATTTCAAACATAAATGAAAATGATCTCATTATTTAGTCACTCTTATGCCATCCCGGATGTGCATGACGTTCCTTTTTCAGCAGAAAACAAATAAAGGTATTTAGAAGAATATCTCAGCTCTTTTGGTTCATAAAATGCAAGTAAATGGGTGCCACAATTTTGAAGCTCCAAAAATCACATAAATCAGCATAAAAGTAGCCTAATCCATATGACTCTAGAGGTTAAATCCATGTCTTCAGAAGAGATATTTAATGTTGGGTGAGAAACAGATCAATAGTCAATTTTTACTATAAATTCTCCTCCCTGCTAAGTCAATCTCCACTTTAACTTTCACATTTTTCTTCTTTTGTTTTTGGTGATTCATATTCTTCAAGCATATTGCCATCTACTGGGCAGGCACCTATCATATAATTTCTTAAGAAAATTTTGGCATCCATTCACTTATATTCATAATATTATTTTTAAAATATTAATTTGTGTTCTTCTGTGTGTTCTTCTGAAGAAAGAAAGTCATACACATCTGGGATGGCATGAGGGTGAGTAAATGATGAGAGAAGTTTCATTTTTCAGTGAACTATTTCTTTAAGTAGCACATGTGGGGCCACATTGTCCTCCTTTTGAGATACAATGTTCCATATTGATTTAGTTCTTGTAAATTTTAAGCCCAGAAATAGTTGTGTTCTCATTCTAATGCATGATGCACACTTTTCTGAAGTTTGTGACTGGTGGAATATTCTGTCTGAAGGACTTCTGTACAATGGTTGATACTTTTCTATCAGGCATTAGACATTAGACATTTTGATGCAAAAGCTTTTTGTCTCACTGTTTATGCTCACTTAAGACAAAACCAACTGCATTTACATTAATACCTCATCAAGACATTGCCAGAACTATAAAGTGTATTTGATTGTTTAGACTCAATCCTGCAATAGCTCTCAAACATCACCTGCCTGTCAATCAAACAGCACGCAGCGACGGACGTCAGGAAATTTTTTATCTTTTATATCTTTTATATTTTATCTAGACCAACCAGTGTTTGTCTTGTTATCGTGATCGATGTAATGAACACTCCTTTTCTAGATGAAGAACAGAGGCTAAATATAGAAAATTACTCAAAAGTTTATCATCGATATTGATCTCTTTTTTTATTTTTAAAATAAACATCAAGATTCTTTATTCACACATCCCTATTGATAACATTGCCTTAATCTCTCACATCAACCCAATAATCTCAGTGATAGATAGTTAAATGACATGCTATGTTATAGATAGTAAGCAGAAATATGAAATCTTTTATATTTTATCTAGAGGCAGGATTAATGCTGTTATCTGGCTTGAGCAAGTTAAACTCACAAGACACAGTCAAACAACTTTTTCTCAGTGAAAAGCCCTTTCAGGTGTTGAACTGTGCTTGAGGCATCCTCCACAGCTGGAGCCAAATCTACAGAATCTCTACAAGTGTTTGATTTGATTTGATGGGTGTCACATTCTCCCTAGCCAATCACATTGATGGATAAATTAAAATCAGGACAGGGAAGTAGCGAACATAGACGGTTGGAAAATAGCGCAGTAGAAGTTCAGATACAGCACTTAAAATGTACTAAAAGTATAATTTATAGTAAAAGTATACAATTTTTAAACTACTTAAAAAAGTAAAATGTCTTGGAAAAGTAACATGAGTATTTGTAATTCGTTATTTTACACCCCTGCTCATTGTTTGTTGTTTTTTGTTCTCTTTACACTCTAGAGACTGTTGTATGTGAAAATCCCAGGAGATCAGCAGTTACAGAAATACTCAAACCAGCCCGTCTGGCACTAGCAATCATGCTATGGTCGAAATCACTGAGATCACATTTTTACCCATTCTGATGGTTGATGTAAAAATTAACTGAAGATCCTGACCCATATCTGATTGATTTAATACATTGCACTGCTGCCACACAATTGCCTGATTAGATAATCATTGAATAATTAGATGTGCGGGTGTACCGTACACTCATTTACATTTACATTTATGCATTTGGCAGACGCTTTTATCCAAAGCGACTTCCAGTGCACTTATTACAGGGACAATCCCCCCAGAGCAACCTGGAGTTAAGTGCCTTGCTCAAGGGCACAATGGTGGTGGCCGTGGGGTTCGAACCAGCGACCTTCTGATTAGCAGCCCTGTGCTCCACTCACCGGCCACTTTATTAGGTACACCTGTACATCTAATTATTCAATGATTATCTAATCAGCCAATTGTGTGGCAACAGCGCAATGTATTAAATCAATCAGATATGGGTTCAATCATGAACCAAATCATGCCAAATGAGTGAGTGTGCTTATGCTTTTGGTTTCATAAAGAGTTGCCTTTTCAAATAAGTTTACGTACCCTTTCCAGAACATGTAAGATGGTTTATTTTTTTAAAAGACACATATTTTAACTTAACAAAATAAATGACAGATAGTTTAACTAATATAGAAATATATATAAAGTTAAAATATCTGTCTTTTAATAAAATAAACCATCTTACAGATTCTGGAAGGGGTATATAAACTTATTTGAAAAGGCAACTCTTTATGAAACCAAAAGCATAAGCACGCTCACTCATTTGGCATGATTGAATGTGAAAAGTCCTGAGACCAACAGGGACATGAAAAACAAATCTCTCCATGAAGAATGGGGAGTGCTTCCAGATTGACTTTTCTCAGGGGTTTCCAAGTGATTTGTGTTGACCCGTTTTCCTTGTATTTGCATTGTATAATGTTGCTGTTCAGGAAAACGGTAAGTGTGTGACTAATAGGTGTGTTATGATACTGCCAGCAACAAAAGTTATATTCCACTGGTATGCTCTTATAAAACATGATGTATTCATGTATGAACCCATTTTTCTCATATGTAGGTAAGCCATTTTGTTCAAACATAAATCCATATTTTTCATATCTGTTCACAACTATTGACTTAGCATGAATCGACATCCTTAGGATGTTGTTGTATTCCTAATTTGTAAAGTGCTTTTTGATAAGTGTCTGCTAAATTATTATTATTTTTTTTAAAGTAGGCTAAATGTTGATGCATTTCACTTCAGTTGTAACTAACAATACAGTTCCTATTAATAGCAAAACAACTATCTAGCTAGCTCATTTATAGCGCATTGTTAACATTTTTGTTAACTTCCATTAGATTTAGCCAGACTTAGCCACTGAATTGTACTGCCCCTGTATCTAAAATCCAGAGTTGAGTAAGCTTTTAAAAAAAGAATTAAGCTAAGCTACCAACTACTCAACAGAAAAATGTGTAAAGCTAAGCTAAAACTTCAGGGATGTGCAAGTTACACTACAAGCTACATGACAAAAGTAGCTTTTTACTTGCACACGCAGGTTTTCAGAACAATTCAGAGCTTTCCAATCACTTTTGACCAATTAATTGTAAAGAACTGAATCAATTGAGTGATTCAATTCTGAATCTGACATCTTTAGTTCTTAATCAAAACTGGCAACAAGAAACAACATGATGTAGCACTGTAGCATTTGTTAACTACACAGCTACCTTAAAAAATAAAAAAAAAAAAGTATAAAAAAATAGCTTTGCCACTGAAAATTGACTTGCTTTGAAATCTAGTGAAGCTACTACCTCGCAATGTAATCAAGCACATCAATGCCAAATTCTCACCTTTTAAAGACATGTAAGTAAACCCGATATTGACAAATCCTAACCCGAAGTTCTACTGATTGGTTTAACAACAGAAATAGTTTAAAGAGAATAGCAATGTCACAAAGACAGGTTTGACATCTCAGGACACCTGTTTCCATGATATCTGATATCTGCGGATTTAAAACAAGTTAAGATTGGGGCTGCTTGCAATACAGCTCCATTATGCATTGTATTCATAATATGCTTTTGTTCACATGAACACCTCATTTTAACAAACTATTTTGTATGTATCTTTATGAATTATTCCCATTAAATAGAAATTAGAACAGGCTGAATTCACTGTGTTTTTGGAGTGGTCCAGCATACAAAGGGCTATAATTCCGAGACAAATGAGAGAGAGAGGGATAAAGAACATATTTTAAAGGTTAGCAGCACAATTCATCCAAAGTCTGACTCAGTTGAAGTATCAAAATTCAGTTGATCCAAATTGTTGAAAGGAAACTTGATTTAAAAAGCCCACAAATGCAATCTCCAAGCAACATTTGTATATATATCTCTAAACTGAACAGTAGCTCTAGTGTGTGGGAAAGCCTGTATATGTGAAAGTGTATGTGATATTCCCTAGTCGGTAAGGAGAGCTGCTTCTTTGTAAAGCTAGTCAATGTCTGTGCCCCTTGTTTCATTTTTATTTATTTATTCTTCAATGTCCCTGAATGTGAGCCATGATAATTGATTTAAAACATTTTCTAACTGAAATCAAATAAATATAGAAGAATAAATGTAAAAACGAAACAAAACTAACAACAGTTATTGGAAAACTAACTGAAATAAAATAAATGATTGTTTTCGTAATCATAGAGCACTCAATCATCACATGGCAGAATAATGACGTCACATGGCCTTGGAAGTGAAGTCCTGCAGATCACGATGTAGTATGTGATGCACGTGAGGTTGGCTGATAATGATACAGAAGACAAGAGACATGATAATATTGACTGGTAGGAAATGACTGAACTTTGTGTTGGAGTATCTCAAGTTTAATTATGCAAATACATTTTAATATCCAATCATTTGACTTGTGGTGCTCCCACAAATCTGAACTTGCATTTGCAAAGCAATCATCACTTGGAGTGCAAATTAATCATGGCTAAAGATGCGGAATGGGAGATTAAAATCAACAATGAAGCAACCTGTGCTAATTGCTCTCTAAGATTGGAAGCTGCGGACTCTGAACATGTGTTTAAAAAAATATAATCCAGTATCCAGTAGTGTAGTCTAGCAGCAAGAAAAAATAAGTAGACTTTTGCCCAGTAACTTTTCAATCTACTGCCGCAGCACCGTTGAGTGGAATGTGATTTTTTTATATATACAGTATGTTTATATATATTGTACAGTCAAAGATTCTCTCTTACCATACAAGGAACAGAGCATGAGCAACCAATCAGAACATTAGTTTTGGCCAGGATGAGATATTTGCTAACCAATCATAGTTTCAGTTTCTGTAAGGGGTGGGACATTTGTAGCATCTAAAGTGAAATGCTGAAACATCAGAATCGATAGTCATCATCATTTGCACTGTTAATTTACTTTCCTGCTAAACGTTAACATTTTATGCATTTAAATACAACTTATACTATTAAACTTTGTGAAAATACTGACTGAACCAGTACTGTTCTGATGCTCTCTGTAGATGCAAGCCAACAGAACAGAGTAGTCCTGTAATTATATCAAGTGTAATTTATTTTCTGTCTTTTACTTGTGTCTGTGTTCCTTTCTTTCTTGTGATATCAAAGCATTTCAATATATTATTAATTCTATGTATAAAATAAAAGATTGTTAAAAATGTTGCCAGTTGATCTTAAATTTAAATGTCTTGCTTATTTCACATGTAAATAACTCTGGAAGTGTCCTGTTAAATCCTAAACTAAAATTTCTAAACTAAAACTGAAACTAAAATATATAAAATCTAAATAGAAATGTGTCCACAAAATAAAAACTAAACTAAAACTAACAAAACCATTAATGAAATTACCTAAAACTAAACAGAAATTATATAACACTTCTGAAAACGGTATTAAAAATGCAAAACTTTAATAATCTTGGTGTGTACATCCAGAATTGAACTATTTTGCCTTATTCATCTCACCAATGGAAAATACCCAACAAATGACATAATCAAACTCAATTCAGCCTATTATTTTATACTGAAGCCCACTGCTAATAACCTTGTGGATTCAACAGGCCTTTTTCTGTAATTCGGGCATAAAACCATTCCTAATTAATCTATTGCACTGAACTTAATGTGACAGATTACATGACAATTGATTTCCTAACTATTTTTTAAAACTTGGTTCTGCTTTGTTAGGAATATGGACCAGTTGTGGAGATCTTGTGGACTGTATAGTTGCGTGCACATAAAATAATAATTTTACTGATATTTGAGCAGTTATACTGTTGAAAAGGCCTGGTTTGGGCAATATGGGAGCCTAGACTAATGTGAACATTGCCTGAAAAGACCTTGTGAATGATCTAGATTGAGTTAAAGCTTGCTGGCTGAGATTTTGAACTGGGTGTAGACTGGCAAGTATCTCAGATTTGCAGCTTTCTTAAGCCTTCTTCAATTGCTTAAACTCCCCTTTTTATGTACTGTCATGAGTCATGATTTACATCCTTTTTGATTAAGAACATACTGGATTCATTACTAATCTTTTTGGTTACACAATGACTGAAGCAAAGAGCTTTTCTTTTACAGGGATATCTGGTAAAGGAGTGGAACATAGTTTGGACTATTTAGGCATTTGCTAATGAGATGACGGCTTCCCATATTGTGGCAAATTAGGCATACATCATCATAGCCAAGGGTTATGACCGATGTACAATGACATTGCAGATTGAGTAACAAAGCGTTAGATAGCTGTTTCGTCCTAGAGGTCCATTTGCCATTATATTCAGTGTATATGAATCCTTCAGGTATTACTGAATTCCTGGGCTCTGGCTGTGCACAGTGCCTTTCCATTTAGAAGTAATCTAACAACAGTGTCTGGTGGGCTATGGACCTATGCGCAGTTCTGTTCTGCAACATTGGGAAAGTAAAAGTATGCACAATATTAGTAGCTAGTTTCTAGCTAGTCCAAACTGGTTATTATCTGATCCAGGCTGATCAGTAATAAGTGCAAGTAGGCAGACCATCATGCACAGCCAACAAAATAGCTACTAGCTAGACATAAAATTTTATGATGTTAAAATGGATTTTGGATTATGTTAGCGGGTGACCAGTGACCATCTAATGACCAGATAGAAACCAGCTATCATTCTCTAAAGATGGAGCCACCAAGCTGTTATTTCCAGTAGGGTTATGTTACATGTTACTTGTCAATGTGCTGTTTGTAATCATACTGTTTAACAAAACATTTTAAAAGCTTGTAGTACTTCATTAGGCATGCTTAAAAAAAATACTAGCCTAAGCTTTTTGCCTGTTCTTAGCTGAATGCCAAGCCTGGGCAGAGTAGTCAGTTAGCTGGTTTAGGACACTTTTTTTATTATTAGGCTGAGAGACCAGCATTAACTAGTTTATACCAGCTAGCCAAAAGGTTGATTTTAGCTGTTTCTTTTCAGCAGTTAAAAAGTTTGATTTACTGTAACTGCACTGGTTTCAATTGGGAGAAGTCTATAGAATGGCAAGCTCTATTTTTAAAGTAGCTTCCCCATCAATGTTTTTCTGTTATACTCTCTCTTAATAAACTGAAATATGCTCAGATGCTAATCGAAATCGAAACCCCCAAACCTCAACTGGCTCAGGGTTTATATTGGTCTATATTCTGTAGTGCTTTCTTTTGGTACAGAACAGAACAGATTATGGCTTATGTGTTTAAAGTCCTTTTCATTTGAAATGTTAACCTATGCTCGTTGTTTTTCTCGTCGTGATTAAGATTTTGTTACAGAAACAATGGAATCCTAATGAGCCCTTCACACCAGGAACGAATGTTCGTGGCAAATTGCACGCTGACAAAGCTCATCTTCATTTCACAGTGAGTGTGTCTAATTTTTTTTCTTCACCCAGCGAAGAAACCAACCAATAAAATTTGAACTGTGAATCATGTGTCGGGAGCTGCTGCAGTTCCCAATACCAGCAGAGGTGGTGGTGTTAAAGCACAGAAAGCTGTTTTGACCACCGACATTAAATGCTGAAAGAACTCCTGAGGAAATCCTGAACCATCAGTGTGGACATGTGTTTCATTTACCTTAAATGCCTTAAAAATGGAAACATTTTCATCTCATTTGCGTTCTCTTAACATGTAAATTATGTTGCTGCATCACTGCCTTGCATCCCCTTTAAAAAGCTCTATGATCTTACATGGATTGTCTTCATATGTATATTGCTTTATTTTTACCTTTGCATTTAAGCTTATGTGAGTTCTTTTATATCTCTAATATAACATATATCACAGCATGTTTTCCTTTGTATCACATTTCTAATTAAAAAACTATGTAACTTAAGTGTTTTTGTTTGCCACATATTAATAAAATGAATGCTGTGACTTGAAGTGTACTGTAAGTCTTACTATCAAAATGCCTTTGTATACCAAAAACGTATACCAATTTGTATCTCCTCAAATTCCTTATTTCTGTGCAATTGTTAACAGTTGTTAACAGCTGTCGTTGGTAGTATGGGTCATAGGCTAATAATGGGTCAGACTGAGAATGGTTTTGTTTGGTGAGTGTTGTTTTTCTTGCATTATATAGGCTCTTAACGATTTAAATAATGTCACGTTTAATTAGTAACATGTTTTGTGTTATTTTAGATATAATGCAATAAGATACAATCAGTATAGTTCAAATTGACAACATCTGTTACAACAGTCATAATACTGTATCTGTGGATTACCCATTGATATTAAACAAATATCCACATCAGGTATATACACTTGGTATATAGAGAATGCCTGGCAGTGGCATGAAATCAGCATTTCAAATAACGACACGTCGCCTTTGGTGTGAAAAGGTCTTAACCCACGTGTATCTCACGTGATATTATCACAACCAACCAGATTTGCAGTGCCATCTTTGTTTTTCTCAAAGTAACACAGCAGTAAGTGGTCTGTGTGAAACAGCCATTGTAGTAGCCAAAGCCGCGCAGGGTGCCCACACAAATATCTCAGCAAAACATGTTTCTTCAGTGTGGTTGAAAAAAGAAATATATATAGGGGCTCAGAACAAAGTTTCTATACTGATTTGAGCTTGTGGCCCTGACTCTTTGTTTCCACGTTCACAATTCTCTAGTGGCATACTCATCAAAACATTGGTGAAATATGACTGTGCACCGGGGTTATTAAAACTGTTATTATCATGGGTGATTGGGGTTCAACAGGACCTGACTGTCACTGTAATAACAGGGTTGTTCAGTTCAAGGATCTTTGGACTGAAAGAGTGACCAAAAGTAGTCATGAAACCCCTCTGTGTGGTATGTCAATAGTTCCCCTATCCCGTTTTGTAAGCACATAAACACTTATATCGTCATGCATACATACATGCACATTTCTCATGCATAAAAGAATGACTGGATTCAAACATACACATATGAACCCTAACTTGCTGAATAAAACATCTAAAACCACCCTAAGCTGGTCATAGCTGGTCTCCAAGCCTGGTCAGTTTGCTCTGTTGGCTGGTTTTATAGGATTTTTGGACACTCATTAGTAGATCAGGCTAAAACCAGCTAAGGCCAGCAAACCATCTTAGGCTTTAGGTTAAGATTTGTTTCAGCAGGGTATATATATATATATATATATATATATATATATATATATATATATATATATATATATATATATATATATATATATATATATATATGTACTAAATACCTAAAGGCTCAAACATATTATCCTAGCGCACTATCCCAAACTTGCCATTACCAAAACATTTAATTCAGCCTGGTGTGGCTAGAACTACCTTATTAACTATAACATGATTTCTATAATACTGCCCTATCATTTTTTTAAAAAAGAAAATCCTGTAAAAGGGGTCTTAAAAAAGACATTTTCCACCTAAAGCCTCTGCAGCAGATCAACATCACCAGAGCAATCTGACCAACAAACAAGAAGTCTGACATATGAAATACGAGTATAAAAATAAAGCTTTCCCTTCACGAGTCACCCCTTAGCTTCATTAATTACATCCACAGGCAAAAACTTTAGGCCACGAAGGGCTTGTGTATGTCCCTAAGCTTCCCACAAGCCATTGCTGTTCTTGGTGGCCTGTTTATTTGGCCCCTGTAATGGTCTGTTTCACAGGCGATTGACGATTGGAGACCCTGATTAACTCCAGGTGGCTGTTTACTCATTGTCCGTTCTCTGGAGCTGGCCTAACCTCTGACCCTTGACCCTGAGGTTGACCTATGGCTTAATGAGTGAGAGGGTCAGTGTTTGTGCTCCTTGAGTGGGCTGGAATAGGGATTTAGTGGGGACTGTGTAGGAATTTGATTGTGTATGAAGAAACAGATAGCACTACAACTGCCCTCCTAGAAATCTCGTCCATACTCACTTATGTAACGTAAGGTTTGTTCATCCTTAAGAACTGAAAATGTAAAAACAATTTTGCATATTTAGTCTGGGCCTAAGTATGACACAAAATTACTGAGGTCATTCTGAGGGGTAAACTGTGAATTTCACCTGTGGCACAGAAAGGTTAACGTTTGCTAATAGCAAAGCTTGCTCTCAACTGACTCTGTTAGTTGTTGCTGTCTAGGCATGCACAATATGATTCTCCATGCTAATCCTGCTTTCCCTGGGCTCTAAATACACACACATGGGTAAATAAAGCCACACTCTTTGCTACCCAAAATATTCAGAAATGTTTAAATATAGCAAGACTGGATACCTGCTAATACCCTGCATACACTAGTAGGGCTCTGTTCTCATTCCCTCGCATTGCCTTCCATGCCAGAACATGCTCACAACTCAGAGCATGTCCTCAGAGAGAAAGTGGGTGGCAGCTGCCTGTCATTGCTTGCCAATAGTTTTAAGCTTACGTTGGCTAAGATGAAAGTTTCATAAATGTTTAGTTCTATAAATAATAACATCTTTATTTCTAAAGTAGCATTCCTGAAAATGTAGGCATATAGGTTGATGCAGAATAGTATTGCAACACTCTTTAGTCTACAGCATTAAACCAATATTTTTATATTGTTGAATTAAATTATAAAGTAGCATTTTTCAAAATGCCCTATTGTAGCTATATTTGAGGAATTACAGTATATTGGAATACATATGTAGACTGATTGTTGGAATTTCAGAAAAATTATGATGATTAACAGTCTGTTCATTTTTGGAATCTCTGGTTCCATGTGTACAAAGCACCCTAGTTTTTTTCACATTTTGGGAATGCTACACACCATTCAAGCAAGAACAGTGACCCACTTCATCTTGAAACCATGAAATTGTGAAGAATAAGAGAGTGAGTGAACATTGTGACCCCAACAGTTGACATTTGAGGGGCAAAAGGGGAAGATGGGCGCAAGTTCAGAGGTCAAAGGGTACAATGGCTACCAACACTGGGAGAGGATTCCTGTCCAATGTGCCATCTCAATTCCAAAGCAACCTTGTTCCAAAGGACTTTGTGTTTATGAAGACATATCTGGTGCAGATTTCAATACCTCTGTTTAAACTTAAAATGGTTATCAGCTAATACGTTTTTAGACTAGTTCATGGAATTGAGTTATAGTTTACCACGTTCAACTAATTATTTCTTAAAAACAGTGGTGCAAATTATTGTACATGTATGATCACTTGATCCATGTAACCACCACTAGATTGGTAGAATATATCTTCAAATTATGAAGATCCAGATTTTTTTGTGCCTGTTTTAAAGTCCACATTTGAAGGGCACACAAGCCTGATCAAGAAACAAATAGTGATGAAGTCATGGAACTTTAGGTCAATGAGAAAAAGATGAGTTGTAAATTTTTAGCTCTTTGTCCATAGTGGAGCATGCCCCAGGGAGCTCTGGAGGGGGCAGAGAGAAAAGCTTTATTTAGAGGAATGGGGTGCAGTTGCATTGATGTCATTCTCTCGACATCTGCACAGCGCTAACAGACAGGCTCTGTCAAGGGCAAAAAGTTTCTCTGGACATGGATGCCCTTGTTCCCAAGGGTGTTGCGTTTGGACTTGGAGTCAAAAGTGAGATGGTAAAAAGACTAATGATTAAGGCCAAAGGAGGCCCATTATAAATCAAAAGATTGACCGAAGAAGGACCTTTAGAAGGCCGGAAGGGAGTCAGTGAGGTGCATATGTCCTGGGACAAATTTGTCCTGGGTATTAGATGACAAAGGTTCAAATCCAGAAAAATGAATCAAGGTTTGAGTGGGTTTAGTTGTTGTTTCAACATATTGTGAGTATTGTATAGATATAGTTCATAGATACTGAAGCTCATTGAGTGCTCTTAGGTGGTCTTGAGTTGAAAGCCATCCCTGATGAAAACACCAGTATAGCTGGTTACCAGCATATGTTGTGTTTTGGATGCTGGTTCCCAGCATGGGTTGCTGGTGTGCTGTTATCCCCACCTGGCTTTTAGACTAGGTTAAACAACAAGACTTCCTTGGTGAGCCAGCTGCAACAGGAAGAATATGCTGGTCAAACAGCTTTACGTGTTTTGCAAGTGAACAACATGGAAATGCCATTTGTTGTAAGAGTTATGTAGGTATGTTAACACTGTAAATGCAGTTAAAAGTTGAGTACTATGAGTATCTGGATGATATCACCCCATGCTGTGTGAATATGTAAGTTATTTCTTAAGAGTTTTAACTGGAAGATAACTGAGGTTTGCTAATGCTAAATGCTAGTACTAACACATCACATGTGTTTGAAACATCACTTCCTTCTGCTGAAAAATGGCAGCTGAAAAATGGCAAATGCATCCATGTAGTAAAAAATGTGTTAATGTTCCACTTGAGATGATAATATTCCACTTGACCCTTTGACACTTTGTATAGTGTAAGTGCACAGTGTGAATTGCGTCATTTGGGACACAGCTGAAGTGTTCTGTAGAATCAAATGAGGTCATGTCAGAAGTATCTCAGTTTTAGCAACGAGGCCCCTCACAAATCTTTTTACATGCAATGATGCAGATCTCAAGTACCCTGCACAAGGCAAGCTTGTGATCACAGTGACATGTTTTTTTTTATTCTGATTTGCTCGCATTTATCTTGTTGATGACCCTTGGGTGTGTTGTGTAAGATCTAACCATGCGGTAATCAGAATGTAGCATCTGTTCCTTGTCATCTTGTGAGAACATCTTTTGAACTTTGGCCCAACTGTCTTGCATGATGATGAACCTAGAGTCCAATAAAGCCTTACACCTGATACAATCAACATACGACTCTGAGTATTACTAAATAACCAGAACAATATGATGTGTTCATCTCTTGTTTGTTCTAACAGGATTAGTCCTTCCCTTTATTTGTAATGATGCTAAAACTCTCCAGATGTAAATTACGTCTTGCTTGTAATCTGTAAAAAAAAAAAAAATAAGAAGTCTGTGTAGCTCCTTCTATTCCCATACATTCCCCAAGTGGTCTGAGACAACTGCTAATTTATTTGAATAGCTTTCATGGTGAGTAATACGTTTAATATGAGGGATTTCTGTGTCTGCCAAAATGGGAATTAGGATCCTTTTTGTGCCGGTACTTCTTGCTTAAGATCCTCGGGCCTATCTATGTTAGCTGAAGGAGTTTCAGTGAACACACATCAAACATTCTAGACGAAACGTGAATCAACAGATTGTTTTTTCATGAATGTTGAAAGCAATGGGAACTCTCTGATCGCCCTCTCATCTATCCTTCCTTTAAGCTAATCCATCTAATTAAAATGTGTTGGCCTTCAGGGTGACAGAAAAACAGAGCCCCCTGCCCAATCTGTTCACCCACCACTTTCTCACACAGAACAGAGCCTGGATAGAGAATCCCTCTCTTTTTTCCACTCCACACTGAACAGAGACTGAATTCATCTGATGGGCTCTTATCAGCTGTACTCTGTTTGAATGGAGCTCTTCAACATGGCCAGACACCACGATACCCGATACACTAAAGCTATCTTTGCTGCTGCCACAAACACACACACTTTTGTCATGCATGTGCAATGAAGAACATTGCATAACTTAGACAGTGAAGAACCCTCTCAAATTATCCTGGGAACATAGTTCAGACCCTCAGACACATGCATATTCTGCTCTCCTGCACTTGTCCTATTGAAAACAACCTAAGGATTTAGTAGGTTTAAGGTAGTTTAGCTGGTTTCCCAGCCTGCCCAAGCTGGACTTCAGTTGGTTTATGTCAAACCTGCTGGTTTTCCAGCCTGACCAGCTGACAAGTACCCAAAATCCTCTGAAACCATCAAAACAGACCAGCCTTACAAGCTTGGTGGCCAATGAAAGACTAAACTTTAGTAAACTAAAAACTAAACTATGCTTTAGTTTGGGTAATTTAAAGGCTAAAATACATTTTGGTTTTGGCCAGATAAAGGCTAACATATGCAATAGTTTTCCAATTTGCCGCCATGTCTCATGCATCTAAAGGCTAAAGTACACTTCGTTTTTGGACATCTTAAAGCTAAAGTATGATTCGGTTTACCATGTGCCACGATATCGTGTGCATCTAAAGGCTAAATTGTGCTTCAGTTTTTACCATCTAAAGGCTAAATTATGGTTTGGTTTTGGCTGTTGATAGGCTAAAGTACGTTTTGGTGTTAGCCATCTAAAGGCCAAAGTATGCCTTGGTTTTCCACATGTCGCTACATCTTCCACATAGTGCACATGGTCGATTTCATCATCAGCACAGCACTGTGGGGACTGTCTGCTTGCAGCCCAGTTTTTGTTACATGTCATACCTATGCATGCAGACATCTGAAACATGATCACACAGGATCTCACTCTAACAACAACCTCTTTATACAAAGTTACTGAAAAGCGCCATCTCCCATCAGACATCTTTGCATCATTTCAAGTGTGTTTACTTTTCCTGTGGCACAATTGATAACATGTTGTGTCATTTTCCTTGGAGACTTGGGTTCTGGTCCTGCCTTTCACCAGGAAGTAATCATGCCTGAATAGTCAATGACAAGCTTGATTCGAAGATTCCATTTAACCTCTAAGGTCACATTATTACTCCACTGATGGTTACATTTAGGGATAGGTTTTGGGGATAGAGTTAATAAAATATGAATCACTCTTTACTGTATTACAATCATTTACAATGAAACACAACTCACTTGTGGTGCCCCTCTGTGAACAATTCACCTGGAAAATAGAGCTTACAGGTGCTCATTCATTCAAAAACACTTCACACTTTGGCCAATGGAGACAGTGGACCAAATTACTGTTGGCACAGACTAAGATTAGCTGAGGAACTTTCAAACTGTTTTAGCCAAATTTAGAATGAGAATGTTTAGAATGTTAATGTATTATACTTTGACAGATTAAAAGCAGTCGATACAATGGCATGCAGAAAAAACAAAGCATCTTCTAGCCTTAAGACGAACCAAGGCAGGCTGTTTTAAGCAGATTTTCAGCACGATAAATATGATTAATACATAAGTATGTGCATTACTCTTAAAACGAGTTAACACTCCCAACAAAAATACATGTACACATGCTGCTAATCATGGTAGAAAACAATTATTTACTTCAATGCTGGTTCCCCTGATACGTCAAAACAACCCATCGTGATTCTTTTCCAATGGCAATGCCGCCGGCCTGTCTATGTAAACAAAACCTCACAACTATGACATAACTCGAATTCTAGTTGATCTAAAAACCAGGAGTAACTTTATGAGCCCATGGAGAGAGATGTAAAACTAAACTGCAATCGTGTGGGCCTTGTTACTGAGAATGCAGCAGCAGCTATCCGCATGGCTGGTTGTCGATGAAATTTCTTGCAAGCCCATATTTAGCGGGCAAAGAAGGGGTTGATTTGAGTAGTTAGGCAGCTATGTGCCGGGCTGAGTGCACATTAGGGGAGGGGGATATTAGGTATCCTCTGTTATTAGTGGCAGGGACAGAATCCCTCTGTCTCAGCCCCTTTGAGGGCACACAGAGGGGATATATTATGGGATATTAAAGCATAATGACGGGGCTGTGTTTGCAGGGCCATGGGAAAGTGGTTAGCATATCTCAATGTGGAACCGGGTCAACCCACCACATATAGTCATTAGGATGCAGGGGTAGAGGGGTGATGTGTAGGGGTTCAGAGATTTGGGGTCTCATTTTAACCCAAACCACTTCACTCAGCCAAACTATCCCCCCCACCACTCTTTTCCCCTGCCAACCAGAATCACCAGCCAATGGACAGAGTCTGTGGTCTTCAATATGGGCGTGTGGTTTTTGCCATGCCAATGGAGCATCCCGGTCCAGAACTACACTGAGATGAGCCATACAGGAAACCACAATACCATGAAAAGAACTGGAGGAAAAGGGCAAGTGCTTGTGCTTAAAGGATATACAAGATTCAGAGTTCACATCCTGGTGTTGGACAGGTCACTCTTTCCCCAACACACACACACGCACGCACGCACACACACACACACACACACACACACACACACTATTCATTAAAAGACTAAGAGGCCTTGTCCAGCCATTCTGACCAGAGATATAAGCTCCTGTTTCATTGCATTCCTCTGAACACACCATGCACTTCCTATAACCGATTTCCCGTTTAATGAGAGACCCCCAGTTTGTGCATGTATGCTTTATGTTTGTGTGCATGTGTATGGTGTGTTTTGTCTTAAATGTATGTCTATGTATCATTTGTGCATGAGAATAGGGAGAGCCACAATAATCAGTGGTGAGCAAACTTGTGCATATGCTGTATAGGCATGTTATATGGGTCATTCAATCAGAATATAGAGTCTGAACAAAAAAGTAATTGTTTGATTTAAATAAATATAAGACAGTATTTGCATACCCCGCCCCCAGACATACAGGTATAAAAGCGGGGAAATACACTTGAGTTCATTCAGAAATTTTCTTCGGAGCCGATGGTCGTGTATGCAGTCAGCTGCGAGTCTCACACCTGTTCCTGCTTCTATTCCTCTGACGTTCTGTCTGCTGTTGGATCTGCAGCTTTTCTCCTTCTTTGCATGGCAGTGCAGCTTGTCCCTGTGCACTTCGACAGAGCAGAAAGCTTAAAAGAGTTTATTTAAAAGAGTGATTTTCTCTATAAAAGAGTATTTTCCTCTAAAGCCGCCCCCCGCATTGCTCCTTCTTCCCACGGGATTGAGGACGATGCGGCTGGTGTTGGAGGTGATCTGGGGACGGCAGCGGGTGCAGCTCCACCTGGTAAACCCCCTCGGACCACCCGCCCCCCCCAGCAGGCTCGCTGACTCCCGTCCGTGCTCGAGGCAACAGCGGCTCACCTCATGGCCAGCCTGCCTATCCTCTAGAGCTCGAGGTGGATGAGCTCGCCGCTGCATCGGAGAGCGCAGTGTCTGACGCTGATGACTCCCCTGGGCTGCCGCCTTCGGGCCAGCATGCCCAGGCTGAGGTGATGCACAGATGACCGACATGCTTTCCTGGGCCGCCGCCAGCGTGGGGCTGGACTGGAACCCTCCGTCCTCCACACAGCCATCGCGGTTGGATGACTGTTCCTGGGGTCTGCACGCTGCTCACAGCCTTGCCCCCACCCCCAGTCCCATTTTCCCCGGAAGTGCACGATGAGCTGACGTCTTCGTGTAGAGTATCCCTCTCCACTCGTCACAAAGCCACTCACTCATCCACTCTCGCTGCCCTCGATGGCGGAGCAGCCCATGGATATACGGCGATTCCCCAGGTGGATAGGGCTGTTGTGCTCCACCTATGCCTCGGAAACCCTACCACCTGGCGGGGTCCTGTGCTCCCCTCTAAGGCCTGTAGGACAACATCGTCATTCACCGTCAAAGCCTACAGCTACCCAGGGACCAAGACGTTAGCTCCGGAGGTGGTAAGCAGACCACTCCGTCCCCTGGTGGAGGGCCGGGAGGAGAATCTTTTTGCCCATACCAACATTCTCAGTAAAAGAGCTATTTCCTTTGTCTCTGGGTCACCTTGCCCGCAAATGCCGTTCACACGGCACACTGCCACCAGATCTCAACAGTCCCAGCATGCTGGACGCGGACCCCCTGCCTTCAGCCCCACGACTGTTCCTCGGCCGGCCAGTCCTGATGAGTCTAGAGGACGCCTCCACTGGACCTCCTCCTCACAAGCGAGTCACAAACTCGCCCCTTTCCAGGTGTGTGGAGCAAGGTAAGTGCTTTAAGTCTTTTCTCAGCACCAGAGCCTCGGGACGCGTCGTCGCCTCCCGACACCGTATTACCTGCTCCGCCCCGCCGGGTACATCAAAAATAATCGTCCCCTTGGTGCCCCTAACACCAGTTTGGATGCGTGGCTTTTACTTCCCAACCCATCTCGCTGGCTTGCCCGGACCATCCGACTCGGTTACGCAATTCAGTTTGCCAGGCCTCCGCCCCCTCTGCGGTAGTCCGCTTTTCCACAGTACATGGCGAGCATGCCAAATACCTGCGTGCGGAAATCGCTACTCTCTTACTCAAAGGCGCGATAGAGCCTGTCCCTCCAACCGATATGAAGAAGGGTTTCTAAAGCCCTTACTTCATCGTACCCAAGAAAGCCTGCAACTTACAACCGATCTGGGACTTGCGAGTTTTCAACCAAGCTTTGCACAAACTCCTGTTCAAAATGCTCACACAAAAACACATCGTAACTTGCGTCCGGCATCTAGATTGGTTCGCAGCGGTAGACCTGAAGGACGCGTACATCCAGGTCTCAATTCTACCTCGACACCGACCCTTTCCAACGGTTCGCGTTCGACGGCCAGGCGTATCAGTACAAAGTCCTCCCCTTCGGCATGTCTCTATCCCCTAGCGTCTTCACGAAAGTCGCAGAGGCAGCCCTTGCCCTGCTCTGAGAAGCCGGCATTCGCATACCTCGATGACTGGCTTATCTTGGCCCACTCCCGAGAGTTACTATGCGCTCACAGACACCAGGTGTTCAGGCACCTCAGCCGTTTATGGCTTCAGGTCAACTGGGAAAAGAGCAAGCTCACCCCGGTTCAGAGCATCTCTTTTCTCGGCATGGAGTTAGATTCAGTCTCAATGTCAGCACGTCTCACCAACGAGCGTGCACAGTCGGTGCTGAAATGCCTCGCCACCTTCAGGCCGGGCACAGCAGTCCCCTTAAAACTTTTTCAGAGGCTCCTGGGGCATATGGTATCCTCTGCGGCGGTCGTGCCGCTGGGGTTGATGCATATGAGATCGCTTCAGTACTGGCTTCAGACTCGAGTCCTGAGATGGGCATGGCACCACGGCACGCACCGTGTGATGGTCACCCACGCCTGCCACCAAACATTCAAACAATTGACAGACCTCTGCTTTCTATGGGAGTACCCTAGCAGCAGGTGGCCCAACGCGTCTTGGTCATGACCGACGCTTCCAGATTGGGTTGGGGTGCCGTGTGCAATGGGCACGCAGTGGCGGGCCATTGGAAAGGGGCCCCGCTGTGCTGGCACATCAACTGCCTGGAGTTGATGACAGTTTTCTTTGCCCTGCGGAAGTTTCTCCCATTATTTCGAGACAAACATGTCCTGATCAGGTCAGACAGCACCACCGCGGTAGCATACATAAATCGCCAAGGCGCCGTATGCTCCCGCCACATGTCACAACTCGCCTGTTGTCTCCTCCTTTGGAGACAGCAGACTCAGACTCAAGTCGTTGCGTGCCACTCACATCCCCGGCAACCTCAATGTGATAGCAGACGCGCTGTCACAACAATGATTGCCGAGTGGAGAGTGGAGGCTTCACCCCCAGTCGGTCCAGCTGATTTGGAAATGGTTCGGCAAGGCCCAGGTAGACCTGTTTGCCTCCTGAGAGACCTCCCACTGTCTGTTCTGGTATGCCCAATCAGAGACTCCCCTCGGGGAAGACGCACTGGCACACAGCTGGCCTGCGGGGCTGTGCAAGTACGCATTTCCCCAGTGAGCCTTCTTGCACAGGTCCTGTGCAAGGTCAGGGAGGGAGAGGAAAAAGTCTCCCTTGTGGCTCCCTATTGGCCCACCATGGCCTGGTTCTCGGACCTCGTACTCCTCGCAACAGCCCCTCCATGGTGAATTCCTCTGAGGAAAGACCTTCTTTCTCAGGGACGGGGCACGCTCTGGCATCCGCACCCAGACTTTTGGAACCTCCACATCTGGCCCCTGGACGGGACGTGGAAGATCTAGCTGGTCTACCACCTGCTGTCATAGCCATGATCAACCAAGCCAGAGCCCCTTCTACCAGGCAACTTTACGCCCTGAAGTGGTGCTTGTTCGCGAATTGGTGTTCTTCCCGGGCTGAAGATCCACAGAGGTGCGCAGTTAGGTCAGTGCTCTTATTTCTGCAAGAGAGGCTGGAGGGGAGGCTGTCCCCTTCCACCCTGAAGGTGTATGTCACCGCTATCGCGGCCCACCACAACGCAGTACACGGCAAGTCTTTGGGTAAGCACGACTTCATCATCAGGTTCCTAAGAGGCGCCCGGAGGTTGAACCCCTCTCGGCCAAGCCTGTTCCCCTCCTGGGATCTCTCAGTGGTCCTCACGGACCTCCAGAGACTCCCCTTCAAGCCGGTAGAATCAGTTGGACTCAGGGCCCTCTCTTTAAAGACAGCCCTGCTGATCGCGCTCGACTCCATCAAGAGGGTCGGGGACCTGCAAGCATTCTCTGTTAGCGACACCTGCCTGGAGTTCAGTCCGGCAGACACATATGTGATCTTAAGACCACAACCGGGCTACGTGCCCAAGGTTTCTACCATGCCCTTCAGAGACCAGGTAGTGAACCTGCAAGCACTGCCCCGGGAGGAGGCAGACCCAGCCCCTTCGTTGCTGTGTCCGGTACGTGCTTTGCGTTCCTACATGGACCGCACACAGAGCTTCAGATGCTCTGAGCAGCTCTTTGTCTGCTTTGGTGGACAGCAGAAAGGGAACGCTGTCTCCAAACAGAGGCTCTCCCACTGTGTGGTGGACGCCATTTCATTGGCCTAATCACACCCAGGCCATGCCCCCCAACTTGCGGGTTCGAGCACACTCAACAAGGAGTATTGCTTCCTCGTGGGCACTGGCCAGAGGTACCTCCCTAGCAGACATATGTAGAGCAGCGGGTTGGGCAACACCTAATACCATTGCGAGATGTTACAATCTTAGGGTTGAGTCAGTATCGTCCCGTGTTTTCTCAGGTCCGAGCTGGTAGAACTCGGTAAAACGCTGACAGACTGGCCGAGTGGATCGCTTGCACCTGACGCCCTTTCCCTCGGCCGAGGTAAAACTGTGCACTTTCTCTCCCAGGAGATCCCACCCATCCGGATCCCTGGATGATTCCTCCCTAGCCCTTTGGGTCCGCAGTTCAGCGGAGGAACTCGCCGACCCAGTCCACTGCAGGTACTTAATCAACCCTGTACTGGAATAGGTGCTCCACAGGTCAGGACTCCTACATGGACTCCCCCTGTGTGTATTTTCCACGGTACAGTCCCATTACGAAGTGGACCCACATCTCCCTTAGGCAGTCCCAGCTGCCCTCTGGTCACTATGTTGTAGCAACTCCCCCTCCTTGAGGCGGGATCTACCACTGTGCCATGTTCCACATGTTGCCTAAAAACCCATGTGATGTATTTGCCACCTTTACCTCCCCTTTCGGGCAGGTGTGGCCTCCGCAGGGTCTTTTCCCCCTGAAAGAATAGAAAACTGGGTAAGACCCCCTTCCCTCGATGTGTGTAAGGGCCCCGGCCATTCTTGCTCTATGTGGAGAAACATAGAGAGAAAAGAGGCCCAAGCAGGCTTGGACCGATCCGAGGTTGGCAAGCGTCGCCTTGTTCCCCTGTCTAGGGTAACCTGAAGGATTCCGACGACTTTTTTGGGGCATTGGGGCATTTCACGCATAGTCTGACACACCTGGTCACATTTGCACGTAAAATACCTGCCCGCTCCTGTGTCAGCATTATAAGTACACGGCTCAGCGCATTAAATTGGACCCCTAGTGTCGCTTCTTCGACACAATGTCGAAGTGAGCATATGTAACCTCCATTCCCTGATGGAGGGAACGAGACGTTGTGTCCTCCCGGCCATGTCACTGAGCCGAGCCACTGTTGTGGCCGAACCATTTCCGGCTCCTCAGAAAAATCCTGAATGAACTCGACGTATTTCCCCGCTTTTATACCCGTATGTCCGGGGGCGGGTTATGAATATACTGTATGCCAACTTCTCATTGGCCATTTTTCATAGATCAGAGGCATATTCGGTGTTCAAGAGAGACCCCTAGTGTCTCTTCTTCTACACAACGTCTCTTTCCCTCCATCAGGGAACGGAGGTTACATACATAACCTAGACGTTATGAAGTGAATAAATGTCAATTTTCAGAAGAACAAAAAAGGGTTTTTATAAAAACCTGTTCCCTTACATCGTTTGTTAGCTGAGACCTTTGTTTACAAATATATCCATTTCAAATTAATTTAGTATTAAAAAATACAAACTCAGATTTTAAACATATTTTGTCCCTTATCTCAAGAATCAGTGCTTTACAAACATTCTTTTCTAGTTTAATTTTAGACCTTATATCTTTAGATATTTTAAATAATTAATTTATTTTATTGTTGCAGAGTGTATTACTCTAATGAATGCCTCCAGCTCTGGCATTCCACAACATTCAGATCACTTTTTTTATATAACTGGCATATAACTGCAGTTACAGATGTACAATACTACAGATGTACATTCAGGCACTTGAATATACATAAAGCCATTGCTCAGAGTTGGACTAATATCCAAATCAGTCTAGTAATATCAGTCTATGATGTAGATGTGTACTTTCTAGAGTGGGGTCTTGCTGAAAAAACTACCTGAAGAAATTCTCAAATGCTGATATACCAGTTTCCTCTACTTAACTGTGAGAAAACCATGCTCCCTGAAGCTCATGTATAAGGATGAAGGGTCCTGTTCCTGGTTGAAAGAATTTGGCGAGGCTTGTCGCTCGCATTGGGGAGCACAGCAGAGTAGCTTACTGGCAGCATTGGAAGCGCTTACAAAATGGATTCATATGTAAATGTGAGTCTGAGTAAAAGACAATCTTAATTTAGTCAGTTTTCACTGTGCACATCCCTGCTGACGGATGTGTAGTTCTACATAATTGTTGTGGTCTTCAAACACAGATACGCATCAAGATGTCAAATAGATTTTTTTTTTAAGTTACAGTTTACATCATGTTGTTCCAGAGTGAATTTTAAGTTGTTAATCACAAAGTCCACAACAGTGTCCAATATGGAGGTTACAATTACAACATCAAACGTTTCAAAAAGGTTTGATGTCAACATAATCACCATAATCGATTTCAGCACTGTTTATGGGATTTATTATTGGTAATATTTGATTTGAGAGTTAATATTGACTTAAATTCCAGCCTATTCATCATACAAAGTGATTGTATGCTTTCAGAAGACTTGGTATATGTCACATGCACTACTTTGACACTTTTAGGTGCTTAAAGCATTCCATTTGTGTCCCGCAGAAGTAAGATATATGGGATTGGGTTAATAATTACATAATTTTCATTTCTGGCAAACTATTGCCTTAAAATAATTTGTGGTTCATGGGCCTGTTGTATGTTTTTGGGCAAAAAACAAAAAAACTTTTGTGGATTTGTAAATGTGTAAGCGAGCATCTGTGGACTGTCTATCCGCAAATCCTTCATCTTACCCCTGTTGTGTTCCCACCTCTTGAAACTGGACTGTGCCCACATTTAAACCTGAACTGATTTGAGAGTCAAAAGCAGTTGCTGGGGTAGGTTTAGTGGAGCATAAGAGGTTGCCGGGGCAGCATCGGTTGCCAGGGACACAGCAGATCCCAAATCTAGAGCAAAGAAGACAGAGGAGAGTGGTATTTGCAAAGCAATTTGGGGGCCTTTAACATATGAAAAGCAAGAGAGGGGGGCTAAGGACCACTGAAGATGAGTCCAGGCAGGATGGCCTCTCTCCCTGTCAAAGGGGGGGGGGGGGGGGGGGGGGGGGGGGCTAATGGTGGGCCTGCAGGGTGTAGAAGCATTGGGGGAACAAAAGCCCTATTGAGAATGAATGAGTCCCCCACACAGCCAGGGACAGGGGGAATTCCTGTAACTCCCCACTGTGTTAGAATGACATGAAAAGATTACCATACCAGTGGAAGTTCCATGCTCTCTATATAGCTGTGGATATCCATAGGAGAGAAACTTGACCATTGATTTATATATGATATGGGGAAACTCCTGTATGACTTAGCAAAAGCCTCACTTGTCCATTTGAGCTACTCATTTTAGAGCAGCTTTGGTTGTTTTGAAAATGTACTCTGAATGGGTGAAGATAGCATGCAGACGGTGGAGACAGAGGGGAAGACATACTTTCATAATTATGTGTGTGTGTGTGTGTGTGTGTGTGTGATTTCAGCTGTAAACCTAAGGCTCCATTTCCTGCCTTTACAGGCATAATGACTTGGATTTCGTGCACTTATTGTATGATTGCACCAATTAGTGGTTTTACTGGTCACCCCCAACCCCACACCAGCAGACTGACTATGTCTGTCTGTTCGCAACAGGTCTAACCTGGCTCAACCCAGCCTACCAGGGTCTGGATGGTTTTCTTAACTGAATGACTTGCAACATATTAAATGCTATTTGACCAATAATTAAAAGCTGCATTTTGTCCATTTAAAGGGAAAGTTCATCTGAAAAACAAAAATTATGTCATTATTTACACACCCTCATGTCATTCCAAATTGTAAAAGTATACTCCAGGCCACTTGAGGTTCCTCACATGCCATTCTGACAACAAACTCTGGAGATCCTGAACAACCATTCTGTATGGGTCAAAAAAGACCCAGTAAGTAGATATACAGCACATCTCCCTATTGATTACAAAAATGAACTTTAAAGTAGGCTTGTTTTTCACACTGAACGTTTTTATAGTAGCATTTCATCTGGAAAAAGCACCAATAATATGTCAGTGCTGTTACTACTCTTTTACAGTAGATATTAAGTTTGGAGTGAAAAAAGCTGATAACTGGAATTCTTACACATTTTATCTGTCAATAAATAAATACATGAATAAAAATACAGAATTGTTGTTTATAAAGATTCTTATTTAAGAAAATAAATGTCTGCCTGGCACATGACAAATAAGTGAAAAATCCTTTAGACTTCCACTGAAGAGGTACCCACAAATATGGATCAGGACGTCATGAAGACTTGGGGATGGTTCTTTTGACTGAATAATGTCCTAGCAACCACCTAGCAACACCCTAATAATACTCCTAGTAACCACCCAAAACACTCTGAATAATATATATTACATGATAAACAAGTATCACAAAATGTGGTAACGCTTTAGATTACAGCCCAAAATTTACAGCGTACCTTTTTTGTATTAATAGTGTAATTACACAGTATGTACTTGTAGGTATAAGGGAACAATATGCAAAGTTAATATAAAGAGGTAACAACCTTGAAAATTACAAATAATTTATACTCTAAGTATTTTATAACTAAGGGGTAACTAATCTAATATTACAGTAGAAACGTAGTGCTGTTCTTCAAGGTATGTTGCACGTGTTTCATTTCTATCATGTCTCACGTGCAAACGCAATTAAGTTATAAAGTTTTTTAAAAAAATTATCCAATTTTTGTACTCAAAGAACTTCAAGATATATTTCAAATGTCTCAAACTTTTCCTTATGAAGGAGTTACTGAAGTAAATGTGATGGTCCTTAAGAATTCTATAGAGTTCTTGCAGGAACCAATAATAAGTATCTCAGAGAAATTAAAGGTTATCACACTCTGCCGGTGTGACATCTGAGGAATCCCAAATGGTGCCTCTTGTATTTTCTTGTTTTTATCATTTCACATTTATATGATGCGGTTATTTTCTTCTGTGAAATGCAAAAGGGGACATTTTTAGGAATGCACAACAACAGTTTCCTAAACAACAATATTTTACGGACCAAAGGTGTCTAGATGCCTATATATAGTAGAAACACTATAAAAGTATCAACATCAACAGAGCAGTCTATTCTGTACATCTAGTGTGCTATATATTTCAAGACTTTTGAAGTCATATGATAGCTTTGTGTGAGGGACAGACCGAAATTTATGTCACTGAAACTCTAACCATATGCTGTAGTTCTCAAATCCAATACATTACGCATGGTTAATGCATACACCTGGAAATATGACCGCTGTTATATCGGCCAGTGAAAAAAAAAACTTTGTGTTTGGAGGACAGTGTCACATGATTGTTGTGTGTTTTGTGACGTTCTGCTATAGTCATTTATTTCCTTGATGCTGTCTTTGAAGGTTTTGTTCACTCTTAACAAGTGGTGGATTATGTAAACCTCTTATGTCCATACCTCATGACACATCATGGCTCAACTCAAAAGGATGCAGAGCAGACTTAACAATTCTGTCCAGCATCAAGCACACACCCACACTCACATGCTAACACGGTGGTGAGCTGGAGTCGATTAGTCACAGGGTCGGATTGCCACCATGTTTTTATCAATTAACACTCAGGACATGGGAAAGAGAAGAGGAAAAAATGCAGGGATTAAAGTTGAGACAGACAGCAGCATATGCCACTAAACATTTTCCTCTCTCTCTCTCTCTCTCTCTCTCTCTCTCTCTCTCTCTCTCACACACACACACACACACACACACACACACACACACACACACACACACACACACAGATCATCTCTCTGTCAGCCTGGGCCATGTTTTTCTCACCTACTATCCCAAATGTGCCAACAAAATTCCCCTGTCCCTTTTTTCTTCTCTCTTAGTGAAACACAAACCCAATTTTCACACTATTTTAATAAACATGACTTTGGTAGAATGTCCCTGGTGAAAACATATTCCAATTTTCCCATAGGAAAGAAAAATAGTAACATCTTTAACGTCTAAGTTGTTTCACTAGACTGGAAAATGGAGACCAAATGGAGTTTTTTTTTAGGTCAAGCAGCTTCACAAGAAAGACATTGTTGAGCTTCACCAAATAATGGTAAAAAGCTTGCACTGCAAAAAGTGCTAACATGCAATCGTTTTCTTCTTGATCTGACCCTTATAATACTTTTGTTGGTTTAACCTAATAAAATCAGCTTTAGTTATATTAAATAATATTTATAAATATAACAGACTTACATGTAAATTAAACCAGATACATAATTTAGATGGTACCACATGAAGCATTTTTTAGGTTACTATGACAAAATATTTTTATAGTGTGTAAAGTTGCTGGTCCAACAGCTAGAGCAGAACCAAACCAGTATAAACCAACTTGGAACATCAATCGAGACACGGTTGATTTCTGTTAATGAGAGGAAAGCAGGGCACCGCAGAGAGATGTCCCTCTTGTTGTTGGAACACAAACAGTGTCCTTGGCCTCCAGTAGTGAGAGTGTGAAATGCAAGCTCATGCATACTAATGATATTTAAACTTTCCTTAAAGTCACTGTTAATGCAATTTTCAGTGTGTTAGGTCGCATCAGCATTAATCTAATGAAAATACAAAGTGACCCGCGCATACACATGCATGCACGCACGCACACACATACACACATACACACACACATACATACACACACAGTTTACCCAGTCCATTACCATGCACTACAGAGGAGTTTAGCATACTGTGTGTACTTAGAGGTAATTTCTGAATTTTATTAGATTAAAGCTGATTGATTGACCTATATACTCAGATATTTACAATAATAAAGACCTTTATATAATAATACATTTCATTCATGAGTTCACCTGCCCATCCAGACCTTAAAGGTAGGGTGGCCATATGCGTTTGTCCAAATGAGAATGTTGTGCTCAAAGAGGACATATGGCCACTCTAGGAAAAGTAACATTAAGCTTTAAAGGTAAACACGTTTGGCTTGATGTCTCTGTCGAAGGGGCTCGACATCAAGACTCGAATTGAGCACCGAGCTACCAAAAAAACATTTATTTAAAAGGAGACAGAAAGCTGGTTGTTTAATTTGGATTTAGATTCATTTAGATTTGACCATATCGAGATGAATAACCATGAATTCTTGGGAGGTGGCGAGTTCCAATGTTTTTTCCGGGGACAATGCAACTCTCAAGATTCCCAAATCTGGATTGATTGGCATGACTCTGAATGCAGAAATGATGTCTTCTTTTGCCAGCCATGCTCCATGGCCAACAGACTTGGTCTACGTCATGGTTGTTGAGAGAAAACTCAGACAGCGGGATTAAACTGTTTACATTTGGGACAGGACTGTCGTGAGGGGCGGAGTGGTCGATGATAATATGTTTTTTCCTCAAGGATTTTCTAGTGGCAATTCCGATTGGAACACTTCGAAGGGTGGTGAATCGAAGGGACCGATCATAAATCAGGATTCTTCTTTTTTCAGGAGAGCATCAGTGGTGTCGGGTTCTGATGAGGCAGATTGCAAGTTATTATAGGCTAGGCTAGAATCTGGTAAACTTTATAAACCAAGATCAAAACTTTAAACCTGAAAGGAGATATCAAGAGATATCTTTTAAATTGTTTATATTCTCTTGCGGAGGACTTGTTCACAGGACATACAGGGCGGGCAATTGACAACGCTAGATGTCTATAACATATTAATTCGTTAAAATTGTTGCAAACATGGTGACTTGGATTGAAGGCAGTGGAGAGATTAAATTGGACTAGTTTCTTTGGCAAGGTTTTGGGGGTTCCTGGTTCTTGGATACTTTGGGTGCTGAAATAAAGTTTGTAGAGATGGGCTTTATTTAATTTCCTTGAGAAGGGGATGTTCATGATGGTGAGAGTGTGAGGCAGGTTGTAACAGTCCATTTTGAGATTGGAAGAATGGAAGAGATTAAAGATGGTGATGAGGTAAAGGTGTGGATGCCTTTTTTAGGAAATGTTTAGGAGAGGAGCACTTTCTGGAGCAGTGCATCTGGGAATCCAAAGGGGAGCGATGGGCTTGGTGACCCCTGTCAATACTTTGCAAAGTAACAATGGCAAGGCATGGCTTTATATATAGTACAAACAGCAAGGCACCATAGAAGAAGCGGTTCAGTGTCAGTATTCGGGAGAGGGCTCCCTCTGGCTGTCGGCTGAAGGGATAGCAGCCTCATTCGTTACAGAACCCCCCCCCCCCACAAACAACTCACGGTGTTCTTCTTCTTGGTCGGTCCCTTGGCCGTGGGGCAGGACAATTCGGGTGTGCTTGGTGGAAGTTTCGGATCAGGGATGGTTCCAGTATGTCTCTGGTGGCTACCCATGATCTCTACTCTGGTCCATAACCTTCCCAGGCCACCAGGTACTGCATCTGGCCACCCTCGACGATGTGAGCCTACGATCTCTCTGACCATGTAAGCAGGTGATCCGTTGATCTCCAATGGAGGAGGAGGCTCAGGATCCATGGTTCCGGGGCCAGATGTTGGGTGGACAGGTTTCAACAATGACACATGAAAAGAGGGTGACATGCGGTAGTTAGCAGGCAGCTCCAGTCGGTAAGTTACAGGTTTGACTTGTCTAACAATTCTGAATGGACCAACATACCTGGGGCTGAGTTTCCTGCAGGGTAGCCGCAACTTGAGGTCATGTGTAGATAGCCAGACTGATAGTCGGGATGGGGACGCCTCCGTCGATCTGCTTGGATCCTTTGAGGCCGGACGGCCTGCTGTAATCTGATATGCCCACTGTCTCACACCTGCTCACTCCGCCTGATCCAATCATCCACCGCTGGCACCGTAGAAGGTTCACCTGACCAAGGGAACATAGGAGGTTGGTAGCCCAACACACACTGGAAGGGAGTGAGTCCAGTAGACGAGTGAGTGAGGGAGGGAGGGAGTTCTGAGCGTATTCTTGGTATAATGCTTGGTAAGGCAGTGAAATTGGCATTAATTTGCTAAATAACAATGGCAAGGCATGGCTATTTATATGGTACAAACAGGAAATCACCATAGAAGAAAAGGTTCAGTGTCAGTATTCGGGAGAAAGCTCCCTCTAGCGGTCAGATGAAGGGATAGCAGCCTCATTCGTTACATCATTGCTTTTAATTTAGCAAGCATTTAGCAATTCAGATCATTTTCATTTATTTCAACTTAAAAAAATTAATTTTGTTTAAATTCAATTGTTAAATACAATTCTGTTCAATTAAACTCAGATCAATATCCATAGTGAACCATTTTGTCATCTCTCATTTTACTACAGATCTGTACTACAGGCATTCACATTGGCTAGCCTACTTTTATTTGCCCACTAATAGTCTGGTTATTGTCAATGATCAGTTAAGGATTTATGCAGGTTAAAATGTTTAACATGGCATGGGCAAACCTCTTCATCCCTGTTTATGTGCTATTTGCAATTGCTTTATTTTTTCATCAAGAATGGTTGTATTACCACCATTTTGTCACTATGTACTCCTATCGCAACCCAAAATAGGTCTGTTTATTGCTAAGGATTTTTGAATTAGCCTGTATTTGAAAAAATTGTATTACAAAATGGCCAAAATGATGAAAAACCTATGACAAAATAGTTTGCTCATGTGATTCAGATTATCATTAACATGAATAAATCAATACTAGTTCTTAGGGAAGTTCAAATGTTAATGAAGTTATGAAGAAGCCTGATCAAAAACCATCTCCCAACACTTACCCTGCCAAACATACAGCTGCGCACACAGTCTCAATTTTCCATGAAAATCTATTCCTTCCGATCTCCCCCAAAAATGAAAACATACATTTGTTCCAGAGGGATTCACAACAACCAGCCTGCAGGCTTTGAAGAACAGAGGAACAATATCTATTCAATGACTGAATACTCAAACATGGCATAACCAGTGGAAAGAGGTGGGTAAAGTAGCCTGTACTCAAGTAAAAGTAAAATTACTTAAAAAATATAATTACTCAAGTAGAAGTAAAAGTACTAACATAAATAATTACATGAGTAAGAATAAGAAAGTATCCAATTAAAAGAGTACTCAAGTAGTGAGACATAATAGACGTTAACTCCCCTATATTCCACTACATAATACACATTGAACATGTACTACAGAATTATTATTATTAATGGAAATTCTGTCATCATTCACAATCATGTGGTTCCAAACCCGTATGACTTTCTTTCTTCCATACAACATGATAAGGAGATATTAGACAGAATGTTTGCGTCACTATTTACTTTCAGTGAATATATATATATATATATATATATATATATATATATATATATATATATATATATATATATATATATATATATACACACACAATTTTATATATATATATATATATATATATATATATATATATATATATCTTTTAAAGAGATGGTTTCATCATTTACTCACCCTCATGCCATCCCATATATGTTTGACTTAGTGCAGAACACAAATTAATATTTTTAGAAGAATAGTTTAGCTCTGTAGGCCAAACTTTTGAAGCTCCAAAAAGCACATAAAGGCAGTATAAAAGTAATCCATAAGACTCCAGTGGTTTAATCCATGTCTTTAGAAGTGATATGATAGGTGTGGGTGAGAAACAGATCAATATTTGTTATTTTTTGCTAGACAGCAGGGGCGATATGCGGAAAAGAATGTGAATCACCAAAAACACATGAAGAATGTGAAAGTGATCTGTTTCTCATCCACACTTATCACATTGCTTCTGAAGATACTGATTTAACCACTTGAGTCTTATGGATAATTTTTATGCTGACTTGTGTTTGTTTAGATTTAAAATGTTGCCACCAGAGTAGGGATGCAACTAATGATTATTTTGATAATTGATGAATCTAATGATTATTAGAACGACTATTCAACTATTCAGCGATTTTTGAAACGATTAATCATTAGCTCTTAAACGATTATTCAGCTTGTGCCCCGGATTAAAATGTTGTATTAAACTAAGTGCTTACTAACAATAAATAATACAAAATCATGTTTTAAAAATACCTCTAAATGACATTCACTGAATTAAAGGGTAAAAATTATTTTTATTAAGTGAAATTCAGTAAAGAAATTCACAGTAAAAAACTATTGTTATCAAGAGTTTTTGTCTTGTTTTCCATGTAAAATTATCTAAAAACACTTAAAACAAGATAAATCTACTTGAGAAGCAACATATAAGCTATTTATACCTGCTTTAAGAGAATGAATCTTAAATATAAGTGTATTTTGTATAAAAGTGTATTTTGTTCAATTGGTTATACTTCTGCGAGTGCAGTAAAGTCAAAATACACTTATGTTCAAGATCTATTCTCTAAAAGCAAGTCTAAATATATTATATGCTGCTTTTTTATATTTTTAGATATTTTAAAATATTTGAATTTTTTATATTATATTCAACATTCTCAGATAACAATTTTTTTCTTCTGCATTATAGCTGCTAAAGAAAATGCACATTGTTTAAAATTATTTTTATATATTTTTATTGGAATACAAGCCAAAACAAATCATAAGCTTTTTTTTTTGTTGCAGTGTATAATGGGGTGAAGACTACTCCCTCTCACCTTTTTGTTCACTTCAATCCATCTTTAACTCCCAAAAAAAAAACCTCTCTCTTATTAATAAAGCTACGTTTTGCCAATTTTCTTCACGATAAGAAATGTACAGTGACATATTATGATTCAATAAGTTGTTAGCCATCGCATTATAATCTAGCTTTAGCAAGTGCGGGCTCAAGGGATGAGCGTCCCCGCGATAGAGTGTGCATCAGCCGGGTGCATCAGCCGGGTGCAGTTTTAATCTCTCCCCCTTAGATCGGGACATTCGCTCAACTCATAGAAGAGGCACCGACCACACAGAAAAATGCCAGAGTCGGAGTTTGTAGTTATTTACATGACCAGCTTCCGTATTATTTTAACTTCAATAAAGCTATAACACATTAAAACTGCTCTGCTTATTCCACAACGAGAGTGCTTCTGTATTTACTTATTTGGAAATGTTTGTATAATTCCCTTGTACTTTGTGATCTGCATCACCTGAAGCTGTTTGAAAAGTTTAGAGTGCATCTGGACTGTGATCTGTTTAATTCTTCCTCTCCTCAGTCAGGCGTTAACTGCAGTGCTGCTCTCGTGCATCATCATTACAGTTTTATGTGATCTCATGTTATGTTAAATGAGATCAAACGACTATTTGACAATGAACATTTTTTATTGTCGACGTTGTCGATAACGTCGACTAATCATTTCAGCCCTACACCAGAGTATGTGAGTGGAGGGGAACAACAACTATTTCCCCTCTGCGCTCAAAGAATTCTTTAAACACTCCACTCCAGCTCCACTCTGGGTTGTCCATTTTCTGCTCCTCGCTCACTCCGCACTCCTGGATTAGAGAAACCCTGCTCTTTGTTCGCTCCATGGCAAAATTTGCGCCTAACTGCCTTTCCACTGTAAAGTTATTTCAGTATACTCTTTAATATCACAACCTTCCATGCAGAAGGTGTATTAAATAAAAAATAAATACACAATACTAGAAGAAAAGCTACAATGTGCTTTATTAGAACACTAACATTAGCCCAAGACTAAATTGAATAATTTTCCAGTAATCAATTTAATGTAGTCAGAGGTGGGTAGTAACTCGTTACATTTACTTGAGCAACATTTTGGGGAAAATTTTACTTTTAAAGTAGGTTTTAAAGTGGGTAATTTTTACTCTCATTCAAGTAAATTTCTAATTGATAATTTTTTCTTTTACTTCTTTACAATGTGTGGCGTTACTGGGTTTAATTTGAATTAATTTGTCATTCATTGAGAGATTATTGAATGGGACTTTTACTAGAGCGGAAGTTCACAGCTGCGCGCAATGAGACGCTCCCACTTGAGTGATGAGACTGTCACTCAAGTCATCAGTGCAGCAGAATCAAACTCTTCAAAGTGAAAAACTTTCTTCACTCCACACAGTGAAAAAAATAACAGTTCCATCATGCAATGCCTTCTTTTAACACCAAGACAAGCTGATATTTCAAGATTAAAGTCACAGCTCCAACTGCCATCTTACCATGGCAGCGTTGCGGTCGCGGCTTTCCTTCTTAAGAAGGAACGCCACTCCAGCCACCCTGGGTTTTACCAATTTTGGTTTTACAAGTGCTGTCGAAGTGCCCAGGGGCAAAGCTGCACTGCTGTGCAGAGAAGGAGAAAGCTGCTGATATGCGCCGTAGATCCAACAGCAATCACTCAGAGATGGGAGGAAAACCAATTGGGACTCACAGGTCGCTGCTCACACAACCGGTCGGCTCCGAAGAAAATTTCTGAATGAAACAGATGCATTTCCCTCCCTTTATACCCATATGTCCGGGGGCGGGACATGCAAATTCTGTCTGCCAATTTCTCATTGGCCTTTTCTCATGGATCAGAGATGCAAAAGGCTCTTAAGAGAGACCCCTAGTGTCGCTTCTTCGACACAACGTTGAAGTGAGAGACAGACGGGGAACTGGCAAACTAGTCACAAACTTGCCACAAATTTGCCAGAAATAGGCCACTCATCTTTTCCACATTCAAAGGAGCTTGTTATTTGCCCCAAATGTTTGCCAGATGTTTGCAGCTCTTCACTGGTAGTGGTGAACCTGAAGCAAACCTTTGGCAACAATGGACAATTTTCTGCAAGTTTGCCACAAAAATAATTTGCTTGTGAATATGATCAGTTGTGAATTTGTGGCAAATTTACAGCAAATTTGCCATGAACTCTCAATGTTTGTAGACTATACAACTAAAAACAGCTCACTTTACAAATCGCTTCTGGCACCACTCTTTGGATATTTCACAGAATTCACAGTGACACTAAAAAAATTATAATTTTGAAACAAACTGAAACTAAAATGTAACAAACTTTAAAACTATAATAACCTTGATGTGATCTAACACAAACACACACACACTTTGAAATAAAAGAGCGAAGAGATACATTGGAGAAAGTGTCATTCCATTCTGACCTAGATAAATGGAGATAAGACAGTGGGCCCTCTTCTCTTCCTTACCACTGCTGGGAGAAAGATGAGGAAAAGACAAATGAAAAAAAATGACATGATGAAAAAAATGCAAATTCTGTGTGTGTGTGTGTGTGTGTTTTGGGCTCATTGTGTTGATCAGCACCTGAGGGAAACACCCTGCAGACTGAAGCGTCTCAACACTTCACTTGTCTGGTTGTGACGCGGGGTTCGACTGGTGACCTTTGCAGAGCTGGGCTGGGTTCTAGGTGATGAACAACATGACCTTCCGATGTGGTGTGATCCATCACACACACACACACACACACACACACACACACACTAGCTGTTCCCCAAATGACGCACTATACACTATGCACTTACAATATACACCATGCAGTAGCCCTAACTAAATTGAGAGTTCATAACAAAAAATGAGCTTTCGGCAAATTGTCTATTGTTGCCAAAGACTTGCTGCAGGTTCAACACTACCTACATTCCACAGAAGATTTGCATCATCTGGGTTCTCATAGTACATTTCTTTTTGTTGCATTTTCAGTGTTAACGTACTACTCGCACTACTTACACAACAAAATGACATATAATAGCGCAGAAGTGTGTGGTTTTGGATGCACCTACTATGACAGCATCTCATTTCACAGCGTCCTCTCTGAAGAAGTGGTAAGGAAAGTATTTTGACTGGTTTACTGAAGGCCTGTAAATTATAGCACTCTTGGTTTATAGAAACCAGACTCTCTTATCCTCTCTATGTGTTGTAGATGGGCAAGCCCTGTGATCTTTGACCTCTACAACCCTGACCCTCTTATATCAGTCACTGGGCTCTGTCTTGTCTCTCTCTCTCTCTCTCTTTAGTGACCTGCTTTTCTGTCCAGCATTTCACAGGCCATAAAGCAGGCGGTTGCAGCTTAGCTCGTGTCCAGGTGGAGCTTTTCTCTGAAAGCCTGGATCACCTCACAGATTTCACAGATATCTAACATTCACGTTTTATCTTAGATCTTTCGCTACAGAGAGCACTAAACATGCAAGCACACACATACACATGGACACAAAGACTGACTGAACAATTGTAGCCTATGAGAAATAGCTGGGTAGTTAACAAAATAATTAATTTACCAAGTAAACTATTAAGCAGTCACTGCCTGATTTGGTTCACTATCAAAAAAGCATGAAAAAGTATCTTCTTCATCACTAATACTTCATGTAGTTTCTCATTTAATATGAGGTCATAAAAATGGCCTGCATAAAAAGTTTCAGATGGAGTGTATCATGTCACACAGCAGCACAAATGTTAGCTTCCCAAATATTTCTTGTCAGCTCACAGGTCACAGATTATGTGTGGGCCTGCTTGTCAGTTATTTGCCTCATAGGACATGCTTTTGTGATGTAAGATGAATACAGTGTATGGGATGCAAGTTTTTACAGTCTTTTGAGGGTGAATGAGGTCCATACTGAGTAGTAGATTGAAGGTTTATTGGTGGTAGCACCTGTATCTGGGTGCAGTGAAGCCAGTGGATGTCTGTGTTTACCATGCCACTTACTGTAGATAACCTCTCTCCCCTGCAGTCTTAATTACCCTACCTCATAATACGTTCAAAACATACTAAAATGTTCTTATTGCTATCATGTAAAAAGGTGTGTTTTTGTGTGTGTGTGTGTGTGTGTGTGTGTGTGTGTGTTAATCAGGACAGTCATGCTTTTACAAGCCACATTGCACATCTCATCAGAATTAAAGTTGAAAAAGTGGAGTTATATACAATACCAGGATTACAGGGTTTTGTTAAGTAAAGTATTATTGGATGAACTTCACACAAATAAGGTTGTTAAAGGGATATGTCGCACAAAAATTATAGTAGCAAATTAAAACAAAAACATGTTAGTTTAAAATAACACCAAACAGTATTTGAACGGGATTTGATCTACCACATGTCAAGGCACACACACAACTCACTAGGTCACATGCCCCATATGTCCCTATTTATTTTTTGGATCATGGTCAATCGGTCACCCTAGTGTGTGTGTTAGCGATACTTTCTAAATCGAGACAGCGACAAAGTCAATCTCAGGTTTGCTTATACAACAGTGGGGAAGAGTTCACTGGACTGTGTCAAAAAATATAAAATAAATAAATAAATAAATTATGAGTGGAGATATGTTCTTTCTCTTGTGCTCCACCTCCATGTGACGCTCTTCCACAAATTTTCTGGTCTCCACAGGGTGTCCGAATGTGTACCTGTCAGGGCCTCTTTCACTGCAGATTGCAGAAGTTTCCAGAACTTGAAGGTCAAAGTTTAAAAGTCACGGGTCAGCTTTTAAAGACAACCTTCCCCCTCAGTCTGCACTCCAAATTGGACTTTAATCAAGTTAATGAAGTGTTCACATGGACCCTGCTTGGTTAATCTTCCTCTCTGTTGGCCTGTTAACCCTTTAATGACCAGATTTTCCTCATAAATGTCTCGATATTAATTATTTGCACAATCTTTCATATGAATATACTGTGCAGATATTATGCCATTTTTAAATATGGTTTTAATTAAACATGTTTTAAATTTTGTAAATTTGGTGACCATTTAATTTTTCAATAGAAACTTCCATATGAAGTTACTGCATTCAAGTTAAAGCTTTCAGTTTGCACTTTTTTCAAATTGATCTGAAAATGGTTAAAACGTGCTGTCTGGGGAGTTGAAAAACCCTGTTCCTAAAAGATTATGGGTAATTTGGGCTTTTTTTTTATTTTTATAGAGGGTTGCTTTTAATGGCACTAAGAATGCCAAGTCAAAATACAGAACAGATGCTGCTGTTATAAGGTGTTTTATTAGTGGTCACAACAACATAATAAAGTGGACAAGCTTATTAATGAAATTTATGTGGAATGAAGGAGGAGCTTCTTGACTTTTTATCAACAATTTAGCCTGATTGGCTAAGCTGACCAGCATCAAAGCAAACGCCGGGGTTAAATTCAGGTTGACTGGATGAATGTTGCACCTGGCCATGGTGGGATAATTGACCTAAAGATTTATGATAACCATGATTGTGTTTAACAGACATTCTTCATTTGGGGCAAAATTCAACCATCTGGCATTAGCTTGAAGTGGTGTTCACACATACAGCAAATTACAGTGTCAAAGCGACCAGAAGTCATTCATTCTCAATGAAAGTTAAAGATTAATAACTGTGATTGTGTTTGATTCATGCATTGATAATTGTTTATTTTCTTCATGATATGATGCATTATGCAATTTATATATCTAAACATTTTCCCCACCATGATGTTCCTTTTTAGCTGTAAGAAAACAGATTCCAATTGTCAAATTAAAATTACATCTTATTTTTATTGGCAATGCATCCGATTTGTGCAGCACAACAATGTTAATGTACACTGAAGTTGGAACAACCACTACGAACCAATGCCAATGCATTAAAAATATTCTTCCTATAATATTTTAACTTTAATCAATTGGCTGATATAAAGCTTTTTCAGAAAGCATTATCAAGTGGTCTGGAATTATTTTACATTGATTGCACTGGAATGCATGTGCCATTTGGGACCTGAAGAAGAATGGATGGAACAAAGAGAAGGATCAAGTGAGTGGTTAAAAGAAAAAACTGTCCATGTGTTCTGGCACTCTGCATGCTTTATCCAAACCACTCCAGTCCAAGAAGATAAATTGTTTTGTAGACATATCAAATGAGTGTGTCCTTTCAAAACCTTGCTGATTTATCAATAACAGCAATGTCCACCAAATATTCAGTATCACTATTCCTATCACTATTCTTCACTTTTAAGTGAAATTTCAGCTGTGTTAGCAACACAGTTTATTACAGTGAACAAAACATTAACAACCCTTCAGCGGAAACACATGCGTTACGTTCTTGCGTTCAAAAAACTTGAAGAAGCGCAAATGCGATCTAAGGGATCTCAAGATGTGTTTAAAGATTGAGTATTAAACTATATTTAACTTGACACAGTGACCTAAACATTTTATTTTTATGAAGCAACGCACCCGAGACGCGACACAAGCATGTCTTATGCAGGTCGTATGGTCTTTACCTCACAAATATTGAATTACCAACAAGGTTAGGTGTTGGACACCAACAAGGTGTCCTTTAAACTGTTACACCGTTTTTATCCAGTCAATCTTTATTTAAGAAACATGCGCCCTGAAATAGATCCACTTTGCTCCTTCTGTAATGCTGTAGATGAATCTGCCCCTCACCTTTTTTGGGAATGTGTCCACGCTGTAGTATTTTGGAGAAAATTTTGTTTGTTTGTACGTACCTCTATTTTAACTAGTTTTTCTTTGTTTTATAAAGATGGTTTATTTGGTTTTCACAGTTTTGATAACTTAAGTTAATATTTTCTGATTAATCTGTTTATTTTTCTTGCCGTTTTTTATACATAAGTGTAAATTTATGTCTTTAAAGCCCCTATTTACACTTTTTTTTGTAAGGACTTTAAATACTTTTTTAATATTATTTAAATAATCTTTGTACTTCCAACAACTCCAAAGCATTGACAACCATTGCACTATATAATGAATATAATGTCTTGGCATTATTGTAAAATATATCTGTTATTTTAGAAACAATCCCCTGGCTTGTTTCTAAAAAAAAAAAAAATGTCTGACGCATGTGTACATTGACGGGACCTTAAACAAGCCCTCATAATAAATCTCTAACTGATTGACAAATTCACTTGTGAAATGGATTGCTGTGAACTGTATGTCAATGATTGACTTATGATCAATAATATGGTAGTAAACAATACATTGTATTCTAAAGCCGCCTTTGTATTGTCTTATCAATGATTAACTCTTCTGTTACAGGAATGTAATGCATTTTAATTATCTGAATATTTTGGTATTTTATATACTGTAAATATATATATATATATATATATAATTTTTTAATATTTAAAGATAACTATGTATAAATATTTAATCATTATATATTGAATTATTGTTATATGAGGAGCTTTCTCAGCAAATATTTGTATATGCTATTAATTGCGATGAATTAATTAGGACACCATGTAATTAATTCTATAAAAAAATGTAAGCGATTGATATATATATATATATATATATATATATATACACATACAGTACATACATTTAGGCACAATCAATCTCTCTTAATTGAAGAATCACCCATAAATACAATTGTGAAAACCACTTGTTCTGAATCTGCTAAAATGCATGAGGATGAACCACAGTGACTTGACAGCAGCATGGCTCACTTAGGGGGATTGCAGTGAAGGGAACGATGGTTGTGTTTTAAAACACATCTGAAGAGGTGACTGAGAGAGAAGAGTGCCAAACAGAAACATGACTGGGGTCAGAGGGTAAATGTCAAAGGGCGAAGAAGAAAAAAATGTTCATTGCAGAGACTTGCATGCGTTAGTAAATATTATTCGATGCAAAACATCTGGAAAAAACATCCTGGATTAATAATGAAATAGCAAACGCCAAACATTGATTTTCCATGCCTTGCTTTTCCCATTAGTCACAATCTATCAACTTACCATCAAAACTGTATTTACTCAAGCCTATGTAGAGTAAATGCTCCTCTGTTATTTATGAGTGGTTGTAAACAGTAAGTGAGGACAGAATATGGATTGGTGCCTGAGGGCAACTCAAGCTTTTCTTAATAACAGTCATACAGCATCAGAGCCATGGGCCCTAACTTCAAATTTCAGCATTACTAATCCTTAAATGAAGCAATTAAAGTGTCAATCACACAAACTTGAAGTGATTGTCAAGAACAAAAAGAGAAAAGAAAGCCCATGAGGTTTAGCTCATTCATTGGTTAAACTTAAGAAACTGACAATTTATGGTCAGTTTAATTTGAAAAAGACTTTCAAGTATGACAATTATTGATTGCTAAGCTGTAATTAATAATGCTGTTATATAATATTTAAATAATTGCATCATTAACATGTCAGTCATCTTGTACGTATAATAATTGTAAAAAGTCATTCATTGTGCATGCATGTGAAACCTTTCTGGATACCTATTACAAAACCCGACTACGCCACCTAGGTTACTTCTCCACCCAGGAAAGTAAAAGTAATCAAAATACCCCCAAAATAATTAAACCAAAAAGAATTACAACAATAAGAAGGACCCTGCTGGTTCGGATTGCATCAAAGACAGAGACGTGACTTTCAAAAAATATATAGAATTTATTTTACACAAGGAGAATCATTCATTTAAAATGTCACATAAATAGATCTCATCCACAGTTTACCAATTACCTACCCACAGTCAATAAGATACCATAATTTCCCCACTTTGACAGAAGGGACAAACCACACAGCAAATAAGTGAATAAAAAGTTCTACAACTTGCAACAAGTGATAGGAAACCAAATAAAGAAACAATACTGAAAGAAAACAAAATGAAGAATGTCCCTTCTGTTTAGCTTCGGTATCACAGTTCAAATAATCATATGTGGATATACACTGATAAGGACATTTATAATACCAAAGAAAGAAAACCAAAAGAAAGAAAACAAAGAAAAGGAAAAAATTACATTAACAATCAAAATGACACAATGTTTAGCAATCACCACCGGTAATATTCCGAATCGCTCAAGCGGCTTCAAGAGACATGTTAATTCAATATAATAACCCTTAAGACACGCATGTCCACTAGGTCTGCTTCAGCATTTTTCCTACAGATTAGGGCAGAAGTCTTTAACAAGCTCACTACATGTAGTGGTTCGAAACAGTCACGTTCACTGAAATTAGCAGCCTTACGAACAGGACAGTGGAAGTGTCACAAACATATAAAAACAAACAGCAGCTAGCGCTCTGGGCCGCACCTCATAGTTGGAAAATTTAGACTACAGTGAGCTTTATGCTACCTGCGCTTGCTAATTCACACATGCCTTCCAGGGAATAGCAACAGGAAATATAAACAAACAGCCTTCTACTCGCAGCACAAAGAAGAACGACAACGCCACATTGAGACAACCTTTTTATAAAGCCACCAGGACCCAACGCACCTTCCTGATTGAGCCACACAGGTGTGTTCAATATCGAGCCGCGGCTCCACGCCAGTGGGTGTGTCTTCTCATTGGAGCTATCCCATTTAACAAAACCACTCCCACTGAGCCCAGAGCCAAACCAAATATTAAAACTTGACCCTGTCACACATGCATGCATGCAAACAAGCTAATGTTTGTGCGTGTGTGTGTGTGTGTGTGTGTGTGTGTGTGTTTACTCAGTTGTACCAAGAAATTAGCTATATCTGAGAAAAACTCCTTTTCGGGACATTTGGAGATGTCATAATTAAAAAATAGATCAACAAAGCAAACAGAAATGGGGGCCTGGTTAGCTCAGAGAGTATTGCCACTGACTACCACCCCTGGAGTCACGAGTTCGAATCCAGTGTGTACTGAGTGACTCCAGCCAGGTCTCCTAAGCAACTAAATTGGCCCGGTTGCTAGGGAGGGTAGAGTCACATTGGGTAACCTCCTCATTGTTGTGATTAGTGGTTCTCGCTCTCAATGGGGCATGCTGTAAGTTGTGGATGGATCGCGGAGAGTAGCATGAGCCTCCACATTCTGTGAGTCTCCACTGTGTCGCGCACGACGAGCCACGTGATAAGATGCACAGATGAACTATATCAAAAGCGGAGGCAGCTGAGACTTGTCCTACTGTGCCACCATGAAGACCTAGTAAGCAGTGGGTATTGGGCATACCAAATTGGGGAGAAAAGGTGATCAAATAAAAAAAAATTAAAAAGGTTTATTTTAAAAGTATGCAGAAAGCTTTATTTTAAAGTAGGGATTAGGCCAGAAACATACTCTATAGTAATTCTAATTAATTTTAAAAAAAAATTAAATAAAAAATCATAATATGTCTATTGAACATTACGTACCCCAATTAGATTGTAAGACTTCAGTTTGCAGTTTGTGTTTGAGTGCTATTACCAATGAGATGTAATTCTTTGTGTGTGGGAACTATCCATTGCACAACGTAAAAAAAAAAAACATTGCATATTGAAAGACAAGTGCAAACATGCATGCATGCATACCAGATACTTCTGTACAGACTAAATCATGTGCAGTGGATATGCAAGTGATGTGTTGCGGAAAAGTGTCTCACAGCTGAAAGGATGCAGTACTTCCTCATCCTGATCCCTCAAATAAGAAAGAATGCGTGAAGATGACCATCCATGCTGTAGGCCCCTTCATACTTCTGTCTGACCCTGCAATGCACCCCTATTCCCAACGCCTGCGTCTTTATAAACCACAGTTGTCCCATACCGGACAAACACGAACAGACAAACGTCTCCCACTTGACAGGTCACCCCCTTCTGGCAGTTTGTCTGTTATTCCATGTAAACTGTAAGATACTGGTTCAGGCCTACCCGTATGCAGAGAGAAAGTAATGTTGGGTAGATCTGATACTGATTACAAATTACACAACTAAAATTGTAATCAGTAACAATTGGTAACAGTTAATATTAATGTTCTCTTATAACATTAATAAAAAAGGGTGACTGTCATGCAATGCCTGCCAAATAGTCCACTTTTAACATATTACACTGTAAATGCTTAAGAAATACACTTATTTATACTTATATTTTTTATATATATTCATGATTTATGTCACATTGCCCTTTTATTATGACAGTTGCCCTTTTTATTCATTTTTGTATAACTGCAAATTAGTGAGTTACAATGCATTTGTAAATACATGTTTAGTTATTAATTACCCCCTTTATGAAACCTTTACAAAGGGAACATCAATGTTAAGAGTTACTAATTACTCTTTTAGATTAAACTTAATCTAATTAATCTGAATAATTTTGGATTACTGACTGCATGTTTTTATTTTTATTATTTTTAAGAAAAAGTACTAATTTACACTCATTTGAAACTAACTTGTAACAAACTAACTCTAAAATATTTTGACCAAATAATTTTGAACAATAAAGCTTTGTAATTTAAAGTTTTGCTTGAAGAGTGGGCTTGTATTATCTTTCTTTGAAATACATCCCACTTGGTTGCCCATTTTGTTATCTATTGCAATGACATTCAGACATTTTTAAGTGTGGCTTAAGCATTCAAAATCTTTTTGAGCCTTCTTTCAAACTTCATAAAAAGCTGGGACCTGGCAGGCTCATTGTTTGGAAATAGGGATAGGGCCCCGTTCTAGGTAGCCGGGTGTATTGTACAGGAGATGGACGCTTGCATGGATCACTGAATGACCTGAAGGTTCTATTCTAAAGCAATTTTATCAACCATCACATTCCCGGAGAGTCACCATGGCTGTCATAGCATATTCAAAACAACAGCCTTTAAAATGGGAGCAATTGAGAGTGGGGTTAAAGAAACACATAGGATTGTTTCAATTTCCCCACACAGTTCCGGCCCTGACCCACACAAACAGAGTTGAGAAGAAAAAAAAAACTTAATGTGGGGTGTAAGATGGGCTAAGTATAGATGCAACAGTCAGTCTTAATTCACAGATATTATGAAACACATGCATATGTGCCTGTACACGCACACATAAACACACACTCTAACTTTGAAACGAAGCACAGCAAGTCAGTTGGCTTTACTTATTAAACTAAATGAAGTGAGATTAAATTACCAGTGCTGATGGAAACAGCCGGAATTCATTTAAATTGGGCACTGTGCATTATGGAGACATTTGAAACAGAGTAAAGAAAAATTGGTGGAAAGAGAAGAAAACCAAAGCGTAAGTTTTCAATTAAGAAATACATGAAAACAATACATTTAATCAATAAATAACACCAAAACAGGTCTAATATACAGCCCAAAGCAGCATGAGGTAACAGTTTTTATTTCATTGGAGACTGATGGAATCAATTAAACACAACAAACTGGAAATGCTTCAGTGGAGCAAAATGAACGGAGATAAGATGAAGCTTTTTGACTTGATATTGACTTGTTTTGTTACATTATGGCACATCGGTTAGCAGACGTGACAGCTAATCAGTTGAAACATGGCTAGGCCTGTCCAACCTGTGCAACTTAATGATTTCCTAATGCAAAAACAGGTTTTTTTGAATTGCCGTGGGGTGCCATAATTTGTTTTCCGTTGAACTGAAGTTTGCTGATTTAGCAAACTGTTTGTGCAAAAGAGAACATTTAAGATTGGAGGCAATGGTATGGGAGATGTGTTCAAAGATGTGTCGTGTGACTCTCGTTAATATTTGCTCAACCAAAACAAATCATGGAACACTGATATAGATCAGTGGAAACTGACAATTCTCTTAAAGAGATGGTACCGTTTTAGTGTTCGTTAGTATTTACATATCGGTGTAAATAGTACAAATTGTGCATGTATACAGGTTTATATACTGTCTACAAAATGACCAAAACAATGAAAAACTAATGATAACATCTGTACAATTATTTTTCCAAAAGTATCACGATGGAAGAGCCCTGCGCTGTATAATTAACAGCATTAGACTGTATTAGACTAATTGTGTATTAGACTAATTGTGCATTTCACAGATAATTTGGCCTGGTTTTGTTTTCATTGATTTTGATATCTAAAGTTTATAAATTATATTTATATACAAAATGATATTTAGCATTTAGTACATATCTTTGGTTTTGTTCTGATGAAGGAGTACTTTTGCTGATGATGCTGTGGGGATACTGACAGCAAAACAGTTTGGAAACACTGTACTAAGCAATCAAGCTGTAAAACACTTTTTGTTTCTACATAGAACTTTTATTTTAAAAAAGGGTCAATTTAGCCAGGTCAAACATGAGATGTAATTTTTTTAATGTGTCTGGGTGTTCATGTATGCTTCCAGTGTGTGAGTACATACGGGTCGTGTGCGTGACTGTGTAAGTTACCAGTTATTTCACCCCCGAACCCTTTCCTCATCCCTCAATCATCACCCCTCCACCTCACACTGTTAAAAATCAGCACATGGCCTGCAGAGTTGGACGTAATTGGGGCTCAACCTAGTGTTGATTGTGATGAATGGAGAGGATCAACAACACCCTAGATGGTTTCTCTCATCCCCCTCTCTCTCCGCTCTCTCATGTTCCTGAGTATGTTCCCATGGCAGGGTCTAATGCTTGTTTTTGAGATGTTTGCTGTCGCTGCAGTATTTTCTGTGAAGCAGTTGCATCAGAGAGTATTTAGTTAACTGATACAGTATGAAATAAGCAGCAGTGCTTTTTTTGTTTATACAAGATGATGACAAATGCTCTGGTCACCCTAACAATGGCCTGCTCTCAGTCAAACCACTATGTTTCAACACTTCCATTACAACACATTTACCACACTCACACACACACCCACACACACACCTCACTCCTATGCTGGACATTGCAAGTAGAGATGTGAATCTTAGTTCTGATTCTAATTCCATTTAACCATTCCAGTTCCTTAATGATTCCACAATTTATTATTTTTATACCTTTGAGAATGAATGTATATCTTTAACTGCATGTTGTCATATAAACAATTTAGACTTCCATATTTAAGTCTCAAACAAAACAGTAATAGTTCTCGGTTCATTTTGAGTTGATATAAGAATGGCAAAACGTATGGTGAGACAAATGTCAAAATTACATCATTAAATAAATCATATTTTTTTAATAAAGAGTTAAATACATAATTAACATTTCATAAACTATTAAATAATTAATTTCAGTTTCTTTTACTTCACCATTTGCTTTGGGGGTTTTTTCAGTACAAGCTGCACATCTTTTTTTTTTTCAGGGTTTTGTTTTTCGGCATGTCAATCAACGCAAGTGGCCGTCACAAATCTAGTTAAATTAAATACATGTAACACATTTATTGGTTTATTTAGTGATTTAATTATTAGATGATGTAATGATATAATATAGGTTAAAATTATTTTAATATGATTTATTTAAACATTCAATGTTTTATTTGATCATACGTTTCTCTTTAAAAATGACTGGCATTCAGTGTCAAAATCAATCCAGTCTTTTTGACAGATTCATTACAAAGAAGTTGAACTGGTTCACAAAAGTAATTTGTTCACAGATCGGACTATACTGGTTGTGCGATATGTTTGCTGTTAAACCTCATCTCATTCATTGCAGACTTCAAACCCAACAACTCGGCTTAAATATAATTTATTTTGCTGTTGCACTGTAGACTCAGTAGCAGTTTAGAAAACAGTTTCAGAATAGTTTAGTATGATGTTTTGTCCACATCAGTGACATGCGAGTCAGTTCTTGATTCCCATCCCTAATCGTAAGTTTAATAAATGTATTATATGGATAAATAACTGTGTTTCTTAGTGTTTTTCACAGAACACGTACACATTAATAACCGTTTTCTTTTTGTTATATTTATCCCTTTTTCTCCTAATTTGGAATGTCCAATTCCCACTACTTAGTAGGTCCTTATGGTGGTGTGGTTACTCACCCCAATCCAGGAGGCGGAGGACAAGTCTCAGCTGCCTCCGCTTCTGAGACCGTCAATCCGCGCATTATATCATGTGGCTCGCTGTACATGACACCACAGAGACTCACAGCATGTGGAGGCTCATGCTGCTCACCGCAATCCACACACAACTTACCACATGCCCCATTGAGAGCAAGAACCACTAATTGTGACCACTAGGAGGTTACCCAATGTGACTCTACCCTCCCTTGCAACTGGACCAATTTGGTTTCTTAGGAGACCTGGCTGGAGTCACTCAGCATGCTCTAGATTCGAACTTGCGACTCCAGGGGTGGTAGTCAGTGTCAATACTCACTGAGCTACCCAGGCCTCCACAATAACTGTTTCCTTAAATTAATCTTTATTATTTCATCAAATAATATTTGCTTAAATACTGGAAAAATCCACTGTCCTGCTGTGACTTAACGATTAATTAGCACAATTCAAACGAGGCCCTGACCACATGCCTTACACACACACATTATTCACAGAGAAGGGATAAGCAAATGCACTTCTTTCCACAAAATGACTGAAGTGCTCCACCCACCTTGAGCCAGTTGTCTTTTGTCTATGAAGACTGTAGTGTACACCTTTTTATGAAATCTTCAGTTTTTTGGCAATTTCAAGTATTTTGTAGCCTTTATTCCTCAAAACACTGATTGACTGATGAGTTTCTGGAGAAAGCTATTTCTTTTTTGCCATTTTTGACCTAATATTGACAATAAGACAAGTCAGTCTACTGCATACTGTGGCAGCTTAAAAACAAACACAAAGACAATGTTAAACTTAATTTAACAAACCAAATAGTTTTCAACTGCGTTTGCTATAATGGCAAGTGATTTTCTAGCACCAAATTAGCAATTTAGCATGATTACTCAAGGATAAGGTGTTGGAGTGATGGCTGCTGTAAATGGGGCCTGTCTAGATTTGATCAATCTTTTTTCAAATAGTGATGGTGCTGTTTTTTACATCAGTAATGTCCTGACTATACTTTGTGATCAGTTGAATGCCACTTTGGCCACCAGTGTATGAATATATATATATATATATATATATATATATATATATATATATATATATATATATATATATATATATATATATTAGGGCTGTCAATCATAATATTTTTTATTGAATTAATTACATGGTGTCCCGATTAATTAATTAATTGTGATTAATCGCATTTAATCGCATTTACAAATATTTGCTGAGAAAGCCCCTCAAATAAATATAATTCTATATAATGATGAAATAAGGATACATAGTTATCTTTAAATATTAAAAAATTATATATATATATATATATATATATATCTCAGCATATATATATATATATATATATATATATATATATATATATATATAATAAAAAATATTCGGATAATTAAAATGCATTATATTCCTGTAACAGAAGAGTTAATCATTGATAAGACAATACAAAAAGCGGCTTTAGAATACAATGTATTGTTTACTACCATATTATTGATCATAAGTCAATCATTGACATACAGTTCACAGCAATCCATTACACAAGTGAATTTGTCAATCAGTTCAAGATTTATTATGAGGGCTTGTTTAAAGACCCGTCAATGAACACCTGCATCAGACATGCTCGTGTAGCTTCTCGGGTGCGTTGCATCATAAACAAGTTAAATATAGTTTAATACTTAGAACACACCTTGAGATCCCTTAGTTCGAATTTGCGCTCCATCAAGTGTTTTGAATGCAAGAGCATAACGCATGTTTGTGTTGTTCTGCCTACTGGAGTGTTCCCGAATATATATATATATTAAGAAGGATTTCTCAGCTCTGGATGGGTACCAAAATGTTGAAGCTCCAAAATCCACATAAAGGCAGCGCAAAAGTAATCCATATGACTCCAGTGGTTTAATCCATGTTTTCTGAAGTGATATGATAGGTGTGAGTGAGAAACAGATAAATATTTAAGTAATTTTCTCTTAGACTTAAGTAAATTCTCCTTCCTGCTCAGTTAATGTCCACTTCACTTTCACTTTTACATCCTCCTTTTGTTTTTGTTGATTCACATTCTTCATGACTATTGCTCCCTACTGGAGAGGGAGGAGAATTTATGATAAAAAAATTATTTAATATTGATCTGTTTCTCAGCCGCACCAATCATATTGTGTCTGAACACATGGATTTAACCACTGGAGTCAGATTGCAGATTATATTTATGCTGCCTTTATGTGGATTTTGGAGCTTCAATATTTTGGCACCCATTCACTTGCATTGTATGGACCTAGCTGGAATATTTTTTCTAAAAATCTTAATTTGTGTTCTGCAGAAGAAAGGAAGTCATTCATGTCTGGGATGGCATGTGGGTGAGTAAATCATTAAAGCATTTTCATTTTTTGGTGAACTAACTATGCTGGATTTTTGCATCAACTCTGTTGATGTTCCATCTGTTCCAGATGTTTCTCCTAAAATTATTAAAATGAAAAAAAAAAAAAAAAAAAAGACAATGTGGACACAGTACACTTTTTATACATTAAGAGCACATAGCTACACACATTTGATGTGCATGCTAAAGCTCAGATTACTTGATCTTGGAAGAATTTGATGAGAAAACATTGACTTTAAAATAATTTGACTTTGGATTGCAGACTTTGGTATCTTGGTAAATCTGCACAGTTTGACATCTCTTCACAGTTTGAGATCGCTTCTGAAACTCTGAAGGAGACAAATTAAGATAACTGGGATCTTTTTCTCAGGAGAAAAATCTGAAATGCAGGATACTCCTTATTTGCTGTCCATTTAATCTCAGGCAACAAAAAACAAAAGAGACTATACATAGATCTCATATGTGTTTTTTTCTTTCCTATTAGCTTATACAACCCCCTTTTTAGCATGACTTAATGCTGTGCAAGTAAAGCAACATTAGGCCCCTCCTATAGCCTTTATTTATTCAATATGAACGTGGTGATAATATCTGACACAAGGCATTGCACACATGATCTCTCTACATATGGCAATGATATAGCAAGGATGTGACACATCACTGGCTGACTATATTTAGCAATACCTTTTGTCATTAGAAGCCAGCGTTTATGTCGTTCAGAGCAGCTTTAGCAGGCCTGTGTCCTCTCATTGAGGGACTACGTGCCAAATGTGATGGTTCTATCTCTGCCGCCTGGTGCTTTGTTAACAGAGGGGGCCAGCATAAATCAAGAGTAGATTTCACCCAGACAGAGATATGATTCAGCCATAAAACAACAACGGGCCAAGAGGGAGGGATGAGGACATCAAAGAGCAGGGCTGTCAGATAAGATGACCTGATATGGGTAAGAATTTAAAGGGATATTTGACAGAAAATGAGAACTCTGTCAATATTTATTTACCCTCATGTTGTTCCAAACCAATTAGACGTTCTGTCTTTACTGAAACACAAAAGGGGTTAAATTAGGCAGTATGTTAATCTTTAATAATTCACTTTCATTGCATCTTATTTCTATATTATGACAGTAAACATTGTGCCAAACATCTCCATGAGTTTTGGGTGAACTATCCTTTTAATCTATAGTTTGGCTCTAAAATAAACTATAGTATGCATACTAAAGCTATGTGGGTGTGGTTGTGTGTTATGTGTTATGAAAAGGCACAAGTAGGTCAAAGACTTGATGACTGATTGTGTTTAAAGAAGTTTCTGTCACGGGCTGGTGTGTCACCATTGGTATTGTTAGTTTAGCAGTAACCGCTTTCTTGAAAACACATGATACAAAGTGCTTACAAAATAATTTCTGGTCGATCAGGACATGAATGCACCCTTAGAAAATACCTGTATTTAAAGCAATAGTAATACAAATAAAAATTATGTCATTTACTCACACTCTTCTAAAACCCATATGATTTTTTTTATTTTTTTTTTGTTGAACACAAAAATAGATGTTAGGCAGAATGACTCAACCTCAGTAACAATCACTTTCAAAGCAAATTTTTCCATACAATGAAAGTAAATGGTGAGTATCAAAAGGCTGTTATTACATCTAACATCTCTCTATGTGAATTTTTATTATAATTGTGTGTATATAAAAAAAGTTCAAAGAAAAAGTCCCAGTTCAAAACAAAAAATGACTCATGTGACCATAATGTCACCACTGACAGGGTCAGGCCTGAAATATGTTTTTTTAGATATTGACTGACATTTGCTTGTTTCGGGAACTGCAGTGTGCTCAGATTTGTTCCATATCACACTGACAAGGCTCTCATTAACCACAGAGGGCTGTGTAAACATAAACCCAGAAAGAGATGGAAGTAATAATCCATGTCATCACCATGAAAACTGATATCATATGATAACAAACTTTGGGTTATTTTGAGAGTCCAGGATTTTTAACATCTGAGAAAACATCCTCTGGTTTCGGTAAGAATGATAAGATCAAGAGAGATTGTTTTCAACCAGAGTTGGCTCAAAGGTTTGCACAGAGTTAGTTTCTGGTAATTTTATAGTTAACTTCCCAAAAGTGTAACATCTACATTTTCATCTTCTTGACCTACACTGATTGATTCTGTCAGGGCATTTGATTGTTAAAATCTGGTAAAGACAAACAAAAATTAAATACACACACACACACACACACACACACACATGTTGGTGCGGCTATCCTTATGAGGACTCTCCATAGACATACTGTACGAACTACAGATTCTATCCCCTAAACCTAACCCTCACAAAAAAAACTTTCTACATTTTTAAATTAAAATAAAAAAAATTTAAAAAATGTTGTATGTTTTTAAAGCAATTTGAATTATGGAGACACTAGAAATGTCCTCATAAACCACATATATAGCATAATAACCTTGTAATTACCCATTTGTAACCTAATTTTTTTCCTTATAAACCTTGCACTCACATTTATGTAACAACTTTTGAACCGTGAGTCCTAGAAATGAAATTATTTATTCCTCTGATTCCTTGATTCACATAATGAATGTTCCACCATTTAGAATTTTCAGAAAAACCTACTTTTTCAAACTGCTCCTAGAGTGTTTGACCAATTTGTACCAAAAAATGGCCTGCATCATCTAGAGGCACTCACGACAAAAAGTTCAAAGAATTTTTATAAACCATACAGTTTTTGAATGGCGCTTAAACTAATTCGACGAAGAACGCACAAAATTGAATTTGAGGCTGTATCTCCGCAACTCTATGAGGGATTGGGATGACACTTGGTACTTATCATCACCATTAGGCCCTGAGGTTAACTGCAGCATTTTGGCACACTGCCCCCTACTGGTCAGAAGATTATTATATATTGGCTTATAACTCTTGAATGCTTTCCTGTATGATAACCATCATGCCCAGATAGTACCTCAGCAGTTTCAGAACAGTGCCACGTACAGAACTTTATAGTGTATATAATTAAATATTTATATATTTATATTAGTTTATACAAGTAAAACTTGTCCATATTAACTCCAAATTATAAGCTGATTATATATTAATCATAGTCATATTAATTAAATAATTATTAATCTAATTAATCTAATTAATGATTAACATTGGTAAGCCAATCATGTGTTGATTTTGTTGTTCTGTTTTAAAATAAACTACTCATTCATTTTCTGTGTGTTGCTTCTCTCTTAAAAACAAACCCATAACATTTTTAACAAACCCCAAAACCTGTGCACAACACAACTTTTAGCAATAATTAACACAAGTGATATAACATTTCATTTGCAACTTGTTGGGGCATCTTACATTAGTTCCACCAGTGATATTCAACAAAGAATGAAAAGTGTGCCAAACAATCAATTTTGTGGCTATACTTTTGAAACATGTATGGCCCCATTCACTTCCATTGTATGTCCCTTACTGTAACTGTTTGTTTGTTTGTTTGTTTTTAAGAAATAAGTGATCAAATTTTTTTTTGTGGTAATCAACATTATCCCACACATGCTGATTATTGAGCTTAAATTGTATTGAATCCAGAATATTCCTTTATTTAAAGGGATGGTTATAATGAAATGTAATGAAATTTCTATCATTTACATTGCCTCATGTTGTTTCAAATCCTTACATCATGTTTCACAAAAGGAGTTACTAGCTCTGCCTAATTGCTCTTTGGCATTCAATGATAGCAGAAATGACCAAGGGCTGTCAAGCTCCAAAATGGACAAAACAGCACCAAAGCATTATCTATACGACTCATGCACTAAATATTTCAAGTCTTATGAAGCTAAGACTGGCTGTCACTGTTAGGGGTCGCCACAGCAGACCATCCGTGATCTGTATATTTAACTTGTCACAGGTTTTACTCTGGATGCCGACGTGTGTGTGTGTGTGTGTGTGTGTGTGTGTGTGTTTGTGTGTATGTCTAGATGTATAAAGTTTGTAAATAGTGTTTATGAAGGTTATGAATTGTCATCTTTTCTTTTTTGTATACCCAATGTGCTGACCAACGCATAAAACAATGTTACCAAAAAATTCTACTCACACACTTTTTGTAAACAATGGGGGCAAATTAGAGTCTCCAATTCACTTAACCTGCATGTTTTTGGACTGTGGGGGAAACCAGAGCACCCAGAGGAAACCCATGTGAACACAGGGAGAACATGCAAACTCCACACAGAAAGGCCTAGTTGAGCCAGGACTCGAAACTGGGACCTTCTTGCTGTGAGACGACAGTGATAACCACTGATCCACCGTGCCGCCCACTGAAGAAATTCAGTAAATAATTACCTAAATTACCTCACACAAAGCTATTGTATATTGATAATAGCATACAAGTTTAAATGACTTTTAAGGTTTTTGAATTTTTTGGAGCTTGACATCACCTGGTCACTGTATGCTTTCATTGTATTGACATTCTTCAAAAGTTCTCCTTTTGTGTCCAACATGAGGGTGAGCAAATCATTAGAGAATTTTGCTTTTTGGGTGAAATATTCCATCGAAGTGAAGTGGAGGTGTAAACATACTGCATAAATGTCAGTTCAGACTACTTTGCATTCGAAAAACAGCAACAAAACCACTGATTTCCGTATTCAGTCCCTGACACTCTCCCAACTTCTGGGAACATGTCCCATATTGAGAGTGTGCTGGAAATTCCCTCCAGAGCCTAATACAAACACACACTTACATCCTTAAATCAAGCACACCCTCCTCTTGAGATATCTCTTTCTGTTTCTTTATCTGCACCTTGTGCGTGTGGACTTGTTTTCAGTATACAGAAATGATGCAAAAATAAATCTCTTGTAATTACCATAATTAAAAGCACTGGATTACAAATGAGTGGGATGCTGGGATTCATCTTGGTAATATGTTAGAAAAGACAACCATGCCTGCTAGTATGAGGACTTGTTTTTTGTGCTTGGTTAAAGTTCACTCCAGGCTGTTTGGCAAACAGTTAAGAACAGTCCCTTAAAAATTTCTCATCACAGAAACTTAACTACTGTTATTAGCCTTAAACACACACACAAACATACACAAGCCAGCAAGTGTGTGCCGATTTTTCTTTAGCCAAAATCAGTATACGTTGAACGAATTTGAAAACACTGCCTCCAGAGGCTAAAGCGGTATGTGTTTCAGAACATAAAAAAAAGTGTGTCATCCATTTATATCCAGTAGAGTTTGCCAGAAGCCAGTTGTAAAAAGAAATGTTTTCAGCTAAACAGGGTGTAAAACAGTGAAGAGAAATGCTTATTTTATGCATTCTCCCCAACCAAAACCCAGATCTAACCCTAACCATTAGAAGAGACAAAATGCAATGTTAGGGATAAAAATGCAACCTCCTTATCATGCTCATGATTGTATATACAAATGTGATTACATCCTCATCGGATTAGGAATTGAACTGTGGTCTCCTATGCAACTGACAGTACTAACAGTCGAGCCATGAGGGGAAGTAATTGTTTTTGAGCCATTCTAAATATGTCTGATGGGAGATGGGCATGTCAGTGAGTCAGCATACTGTTGCCAATCCTAGGGTAATGAAACTTTTGGAAACAGCATGCAGACTTTGCTTGTGATCATGTTGCACAAGCACCTATAGGGTCATAGCTATAGAAAAATAAATAAATAAAGGGTTAACTCCTGCATATGTTGGTGCCAGGCCTGTTATGGAATACTTGTGGTTTTAGGACATTTTCCAACCACTTGTCAATCACTATGCAGCATTAAGTATTACAATTACAAAGTACTGTACTGACTTAACATGTTGTATATATTCCAGGCACATCTATGCAAACAGGAAGACCACACATATTGACTACAAAGACAGTGCTGACATACTGTACACAAACAACACTGTAAAGAGTATACAAGGGAAAGGAGGCAAGAACCAGCTTGACAATATAAATAATAATTTAATAATGAACTTAACCAAAAAGATAAACACACACAGGTGTCGGACAGCAGCCTGTAACTCTCTCTCTCTGTCACAGTGCCATCTCCGGTCGGCCCTTATCCCCCTCTGAGGCTTGATTAACCTGATTAGGGGCCGGATGTGCATAATAACGACCCCCACCCTGCCACAAACACATTATGAGATTATTCTTTCAAATTAAATCTTAATTCACACCTTTCCACCTGCATTTCTATGCATGTCATTATATATATATATATATATATATTTTTTTTTTTTTTTTTGTGCAGTACTATAATTGCCATTTACAAAACTAAATGCTGTTGTAATTATGAAACTTCTTCAGGCATCCCTCATTGATTGCAAGAACATAAGTTAAACTGATGTCAACAAGCTAATATTATTATGAATGCTTTCAGTTGATGCTAATTTTTCACCAGGATTAAATCACAAAATTGTTCATAGTAAATCGCAATTAATCACAGATTTTAAAAGTGCTGAAATTTGACTCTATAGGGCCCTATTTTAAAAGCGCTAGTGCTAAGTGCAGCGACTGTGAAAGATAGTGTCATCAACCAAATGGTATGAGTTTTATGGAAGTGCTGGCACATCTAAATTGTTAGAATGTATCTAGAATAATTAGGACATTTCAAACTGAGAACAGGTTAGTTGTTGGCTACAGATATTTTCCTGTTCACCCCCAAATCAAGAGGCTCAAATTGTCAATATTTTGGCTACTTTTTTACAGTACATGGACAAGTTTTTAATTCAAAAGGTGACACTAAATACATTGAGAATTGAGTATGCAGTAAATACAGTATATTGAGAAATAAAATGTCTGTTTCTGAAGTGTCAGACAATGTTACATATCTAAATGATATGTATTTAGATGAGAAAATGTTTCCTTTTGCAGCACAGTGTGCAAACTGATGCTTAGTGTGTGCAACATAAATGCTTTACTAAGTGTGATTCTGACTGGATAATATAGTTTTGACTGCTGTGGGAAGTTTTTCAGCAAATGGTGATTTTTTCCTTGTTTATGTAAGATTTTGGAAATTTAGTATTTTATAATGGGATTTTTCTTTATGTTTTGAGGAAATGGGTCAATGGTTCTCTGAAATGTGTGTATTTAATTGAAGAAAAAAAAAAACAACTAAAAAATAAATTTGAGACAAAGTTTATACTTGAAAAGATAATGAAAGATATGAAAGAGCAACTTTAGAGCAATAAGAGTTTATTTTTGTAATCTCAAGCATTTCAAGTAATAAAATGAATACATTCCTGATCTAAGAGCTGCTACATTCTTTGGTCATCTCAACAGAAATTATGGGTAATGTTTCCCCTCTGCAAACAAGCTAAATTGCTCTGCTTTTTTAGACCCACAGATGTGTGTTACAGACAGTGTCAAAGTTCAGAGTATAGGAAGTCATGATTCTGTCTGAGCTGTGATTGAACAAGGTCATAAGCATCACAGCTCTGCACAACATACTTTCCTGCACATAATTACACCATTGGTTAATCCAATGAAGCCAATATTGCTGAGTCATGCTAGTTGGGATGCTCAAACAAAATAAGCAATGTTTTGAGAGCACCAGAGAGCAAAATGTGTTTTCATTTTAAGAAATCAACTTACAAACTGCATTTTTATAGTTATATAAAATACTGTATATAACTATATAAAAGGAAATATTTTACACATGTCACTTTTTAGTGTCCAAAACATTTTTAGGAACACTGTGCATGCACAGTGACTGTAAAAGCCAATGTTCAATGCATTTGATAGAAATCTATCCAGCTGTATTCTCTGTCTCCCATTAGAGCTTCCCACCACCTGTCTTCCTCATACGATGGACTGCAGCAGGAGGAAGGTGTCGGGGGGCATGTGCCCAGGGGAGAGATGGGTAGCAGGAGCCTTTGATCCCAGCATGCTATGAAGAGAGTGACCCCACATGCTCTCAACTGAGCCTGATCTCTAACAACAGGTGAAATAAGGGTGATGTGGAGAGAGACAGAGAGAGTGAAAAATTAAACAGATCAAGAGATACAAAAGCTGCCCAAATGTGTCTTAACAAGTGTATGTGGGTGAATCTTACGAAACCTGTCAAGAACATGTTAGAGTCATATTTCACCCAAATATCAAAAGAAAGACAACATAAATTATGTTTTGCTTTAAAAAAAAAAAAAAAACTTTTTCCACTAAAATTATTTTCATGACAATAAAGCTCTTTTAAGCATTAATATGAATATTTCTGCTACTTTGCACAAATCCGAAGTGCATTACACTTTGGCACATAACTCATCTCACGCCATTTTAAACCTCATTTTGTTTGGCTTTTTGAGGAGAGGTGTGACATTACTGTTCAAATGCAATCAGACCTGATATTTGCTGGGTGGACAATAAAATGGGAGCAAAATGTACATAAACTTAAATTGGGGGTTGACTCTTTTGGTATGGGTTTGTAAGCAACCACCATTAAAACCGTAGCAACCATACAGCAATGCCTTGGCAACCACATAGTAGGGTTGTGCTGATAGACGATGATCTTGGGGATCAAAGATGGTCAAAGTGATCACCAATAGCTGATGTCTTTGATGATGTCAAGACGATATTTGGCTCGTTTTCCCATTAATGTATTAAATTATTATTATTATTATTATTATTATTATTATTATTATTATTATGATAAGGCTATTAATATTATCAATATTACAAATAAATTGCCCTGCGGCACACAGACAAACACAGAAATGCACTTTATTATTGTGACAGAGCGGGGCCGGGCCATGATTCTACACACTCCTCATCAGGATATTTAAGCCTCCGAGAGGGATAAAGGCCGACTGTGCACGGTGGTGCAAGAGAGAGAGAATTTATGGGTAACTGTCCGACATATGTGTGTGTTCATGTCTTTTGGTTCAGTTTTATATTAAAAATATAATTTATATTTTCAAGCTGGTTCTCGCCTCCTCCTTTCCCGTAATAACTTTACCTTTACCAAAATCCGGTGCCGCCTGGAAGTTCAGGAATGGCCGCCGACCGCGAGGGGAGAAGGGGCTCCTTGCCAACCGCCTGGAGGGGTCAGGGCCGCTGCCAGGGCCGGGGGAGAACCCTACCAGCCGCTAAACACGGCAGGGTTGAGAGAGGACCGCCTACTGCTCTTTTTGCAAGAACAATTTTGTCTATGAGTGCTGCAAATGACCTCAGACATCTCAGCTCAGGAGGTGCTTTTAGTTCAGTTCACTTTATTTATTACATCTCCTCCTTTGGAGCCAGCAGCAGGTCGTTGCACGCCACTCATATCCCGGGCAACCTCAACACAGCAGCGGACGTGTGGAGTGGAGGCTCCACCTTCAGGCAGTCCAGCTGATTTGGGAGCGGTTCGGCAAAGCACAGTTAGACCTGTTTGCTCCCCAAGAGACGTCCCATTGCTAAAGGTGCTCCACAGGATGGGCCTTCATGGATTAATCCCCTTGTGTGTATTTCCCCCTACTGGCAGAACCGCACCACCCTTGGGCAGATCTCCGCTGACCCCGGTCGCCGTGTTTGTACCAACTCCTCCCTCGCAGCAGGTAGGATCTTCATTCCCTCTGTCAGGGAACGGAGGTTACAACAGTAACCTAGACATTATGGATCTTAAACCCATTGAGATTTTGTGGGATCAGCTAGACTGTAAGGTGCATGAGAAGTGCCCAACAAGACAGCCACGTCTATAGCAAGTGCTACAGGAAGTGTGGGGTGAAATGTCTCCTGAGATTCTGGACAAACTGACAGCTAGAATGTCAAGGATCTGCAAAGATGGCATTGCTGCACATGGAGGATTTTTTTATGAGAACTCTATGAAGTAGTTTAAACATAATTTTTTCTTCAAACTTTAATAGCAATTTTTCACGTTATTAATGTCCTGACTATACATTGTGATCAGTTGAATCACTTTGGTGAATAAAAGTACCAATTTCTTTCCATAAGAGCAAAATCTGAACATTATTCAAAACATTTGGTCACCAGTGTGTATATATATCGTGAAGGAGGGAACAAAACAAATGTATTCAAACACAATTTTTTTTCCCAGAAAACAAAAAACATGACCAAGAATGCACAGATGAACTAGGTTCATTGCCAAAGAGATGTTACCCTTTACAATTGTTGTAAAGCCATCTTTCAAAAAGTTGATCAACACACATTTTAATTGCACTTAATTTTTTTTCCAGTTTAATTTGAATTTTTTGTTTAAATAAATACAAAATAAAATTAAAAGTTTAAAAAATCAAGGTGTCTTGCTTTATTGTGTTGGCTTATCCCTAACGCTGCTAAACAAATTACCCCAGAGTACCATCTAGCATCTCCCCCCCCCCCCCCCCCCCAAAGGTGAACATTTTGGGTATTGACAATCTCACAGGCTGGACTATTTGACTATGGAGAAGATCGCACAACCTTACCACATCAAACACAGAATCCAAGATAAATCACACAGAAAATCAACATGCTGCTTCTGAATGCTCATGTACTTTGAAATGTATCTCATTCAGACGAATTAAAGAGAAAGACGTTTATTGCGAGAAAACTGCTTAAGACCCAAAAGCGGCATTCCCGATTTCATGCACTGTGTTATCATCTTTTTTAACCACCATATACTTACATCTCAGTAAGTAAGCAGCTTTCTCCACAGCAACATCATTTTTCTGCGATGCGTGTGTAAATAACAAACATGGCGACTGAAGAAGACTTAGCTATTTTATTCTCTGTTGCTTTGCAACAACTTCCAATTTACATGACAACAGCAAAGCATTAAATTATTGTTTGCTTAATTTAAGTGTAAATAGCCATTCATGCCATGATGACATCTCTGATTAATTTTCACAAAATTAGAACAAAAATCTGTTTGTTTATTATGAAAGTCTCGTAACATGCTGATTTTTGCAAATTTAGATGGAAAAAATGTATGGTCTAAAGGTGCCACATTAACAGACACAAACCTGGAATAGCTGAACCATCTGAATCACATATCAGACAGATGAAAACATATAATTTTACTTCAAAATAACCATGCCTGCAACTCTACGTACAGTAAATCAGGCTTCATGCAGCACATCATGTCTATAGAGGGGAGAGAGTCAATGCTCAGGGAGCAGGAATTAGTGCTAGGGAATTAAGTGCAAAGGGCTCGATTCTGAACACGCTATATTTCCACTCTGTGTCGTATGCACATACCATATGCACCACAATCACTTAGCCAGGTGTCATATAACTAGCACAAAGATTTAGATCTCAGTCTAGATTGAAGATCGGAGTCCGCCTATTGATACCCCTGCTGTAGACTTTTCACTCAGAAACTGGTCACCTCCAGTTTGGGCCACTGGAGGGGCAGTTGTTTGAATTTCAGTAACCACAGATTGATTTCAGAAGCAGAACTTTCAACCTCCTGTCACCAAATTAACAGTGTGTAAAGACAGTTCACTCTAACGGGCAAGGAAGAGGCAAGAAACCGGCTTAACTTATAAATGATAGGTTTAATGTAAAACTCAAAAGACAAACACATAGGACAACGGACATGTCCGTGAATCTCTCTCTCACGTACGTCCTCCGCAGTCGGCCTTTAACCCTCTCGGAGGCTTGATTAGCCTAATACAGGACCGGGCGTGTTGAGTCACGAACCGGCCCCGCCCTCCACCGTGCCACACAGTGTAATCAGTCTAGGGTGTCATGGCAGAAAGAAACAAGGGTAAGTCTAATTGGTCCTGTTCGACAGCTCTGAGCAGGATTCGAAAAGGGGTCTCCAGCATGGGAGGCAGCCACTCTAACAAGGAGGCTAAAGGCTATAGCCCCTAGCATCAGTCACTAGTGCACCTCTAGAGGACAGGGGAGTGTGGTTTATACATTGCACAGCTACCAACCAGCTGGTTACTGTTACCCAAGCACCACACCATACTGTCTTCAGAAAATGTAAAAATCTAGTTCTGTAATACTGTATAACAAAAATAATGGTACTACAGTAATGAGAATTAACATTGAGAAAAATGGAGATTACAATCAAGCACAAAAAAGTACATCTACAGTAATAAGAATTTAAGGGGAAAATGTACTTAACTGTCATGAAATAATGTCACAATGTTCTTTTGATTTTGGGGAGAAAATTGACCTGGACAGGTTTTCGTGAGATTCAACCAGATGCACGTATGAAGAGCACACACAAACACCAAAAGTCAGTCAACATGCAAAACCACAGCAATAATTTTTGTATGCAGTCTGACTTGTCATAACATGTTATTAAAGCTGGGGACGGTCCCAACACACATACACCCAGAACTCTTCAAACATCTCACATGCTGTTAGAGTTAGTGTGTCCAGGTTAGCGTGTCTGACCTCAATCAGATCAGTTACACTTCACGTCTTGCAAAGCTGAAATGTTCCTGTGAGGTTGCAATGCCAAAACCATGTGTATAGATCCCAACGCAATGAATATGACTGAGGGAAAGAATGATTTTGAGAAAGAGAAGGAAAGAAAGAGTGAGAGGCCCAAGATGGGAGTGGAACATTGTGGCTTTTGTCCACATGACCTGATTTGAGAATGTCTGCAAACAGCCACTTTCTTCAACTGTCAGTCAGTGATCAATTCTCATACTGCATATTGCTGTTAAAGAAAAATATCTAAACATAATTTACCAAGACGACAACATGGCAGTTGTGTACCATGGATGTACAGTAATTACTAAAATAAAAGAGCACAACAGTGACCTTGCACTTTTTCAATGGCCTTGGTTGTGGAAATATTTTTCCCAACAAATATCTAAATATGGATTTAATAAAATATTTCAATAAATACATGAAATAAACTGACCAGCTTCAATATGAATCAAAACATTACAAACTTAGATTTATAGCAAATAATTAAATCAAGAAAAAGACAATTGTACAAAACGTGTGCTTGTAAATTTCTAAACAATGTAATTGAATAAAACATAATAGCAAAATATAAAACTAGTCACTTAAAGTAATTTATTATAAGTAACAAAGCAATATAGATTAAGCAAAATATTAAAATAAATGCAAATATATAGGATATAGGATTGGTCAATATCTTTTGAGGATTATGGGTAGTGCAGTTTTCCACTGGGAATTTGGCTATAAAACGCACATATAAAACATTAGGTTGAAATAACACTTCTGGACACTTCTAGCATTGCTAGAAGTAAAACCATGCCCCAACCATGCCACTCAAGATCACGCCCTCAAAAATATTATATAAATAGATCACTGCTCACACAGCCCAGATTCTAACTTGCACCCTCAAACACAAACTCATGAGCACACAAATATTACAAGGGATTCAATTTACTATAAGGAAACCTACAGTACATGGAAATCTAACACAACTCATGCTTTGACTCAAAATATATGCTCAAAAATAGCATAAACTTCATGTTACAATAATTCTGTACATGCACAGACTCATATCCTCACTTGACATTGCACAGCACCAGCAAAAATATTGCACACAAATAACACTAACAACTGCTTTTAACTGCTAAAATCCTCTGACTGAGCCATCTGTTACAAAAATGTTGTAATGCTAGTTATGCTCTTATGTAATAGATAGATTATATAATGGATATATTACAGGGTTTCTGACACCCTGAAGTGTGCAATGCTATCTCCAGAAACAGTGCTGATTTATAGTGCTTTGACTTAATACACTGTAAATATTCAGTTCCCTGGAACTCGAGCTGTGTATGATTGCTATGGGACACCGTCCGAGTGTCACATATTCTGAACCCCTTATACAATCATGCCAGTTTATTGGCTGATGACGCTTAAGCGAGTCCCCTTAGGGGTAAAGGTTCTCGCTCTAGTGCCATCGAGTCAGATTTTCTGTTCATCAGTGCACAAATTTTCTAAGCCTGTGTTTGTTTCTAGTGACTCAAGTCCAAGCAAGGATTCTTTTTTTTCCTTTTAAGTGGCAAACATGTAAGGATGACATTGAAACAGTGTAAATTTCAGAGCAATTTCAATGTGTTTTTTTACAAACATTACAAGAGACCGACGAAAACAACGGCGCTTTGTCAAGGCTCGCAATTTCTCGTAAGTTCTACAGCCTCCAGATTTGGATCTCCGTGTGCAACAGCCATTTGGGTTTTCAGCTTTGTGTCTGAGAAGATAGGAGCGTGAAAGGACACCGGAATGGACACTCGTGTTTGTTGCCCTCCCCCTGAGCGAAAGTGTGAGATCTCGTTGGATCTGCTCTGAGGCCTAGCTCAGTGGCCATTTTTGGATGAACAATGCGTTTGCGAGAGACCATGTGCATTGCAAGCCATCACCATTAAAAAAAGCTGTTGAGAATTTGTTGTTGGATGGTAAGGAAACAAAATGGGCCCCTTCATCCTCATTTTCTTTTTCTGTGTCGTTCTGGGAGAATGCACATGAATAAGGCAATGGAGGAGCGACCTCTCTCTCCCCTCCCCATTTGAAGCGCTGCTCACGGTGAAGGTGATCATGCATGGACAGGTGAGTCAACCACAGAAATAGGGGGCTGGAATAAGATTGATGGCAAACCAACGTGTAGAGTGCTTCATCAGTGCCATTATTCTCTCAGGATCCTCTCAGGAGATGCAAAGTATTTTAACTAGTTTTTTCTTTCGTCCATTTCGGTCCAATCAAGCACATCATCTTAACCCTCTGGGGTCGACGGCGCATCCTGCTGGATATTTTCATCATTACAGCAGAAACAACTTAAAACACTCCATAATTTTTGGGTATACAGATAAGTGTAAGACATCATTAGAGACTATAAAGGGTCTACTTTTATTTGCGTACACTCACAATAACAACAAAATCTTGTGCTTTTGTAAAATAAAAAAAAATAAAAAAGGTGAGCTTGTGTGGCCTCTGTGTTCACGAGCATATTTCAGAAACACGTCACAAAAATGAAATCCACGAATACTTATCACACAAACATGAAACATATGTCTAAAGAAAGCTTAAAATGTCTACTTTTAAATAAAACAATTCAAATTTAAAACAAATATTCTCCTGCAATGCAATCTGTTTGAAACAAAGCGATGTACAGTTTTTACTGGTTCATCTCATTATCTGTAATGTGATCACACCCACCAGCAGAGCGCGCCATTCATACGCTAATGTGCTGAGAGGATCAACGCAAATGTACACGCCCCCACTGTGAGGATGTAAACAAAATGCAATCATTTTTCTGAGTGTTTGCAATGACACACATGCGAGAAAGCTCCAGGAATGTATGGAAGAGTAAACATTTTCCTCAGAAGAAGAGCAGGACTCCGATGAACGTTTGTATTTTGAAGAGGACTTGATCCAGCTGAGGGTATAATTTCAGACGAGTAAGTCAATTTGTTTTCATTAGTTGACATTCTATTTTATAGAAACTTGAACATATTTTACTAGTGGGATTGTTTCTAGACTGGTCAGCTAGGACAATATATTTAGATAGAAAACTGTTCTTTTAAATTGTAAAAACAGTTCAGAATATCAATGTTGTTTCTGTATTTTGGATCAAATAAATCCAGTCTTGGTGAGCAGAAGAGACTTCTTTTAACGGTAATGTAGGTCTAAAATTAAGTAAAGTCTTTATGTAAAGAAAATATTTATTTTAACTTAAAACATGATTTGGTCATTAAGTCTCCTCACATTAATTCTCTTTCTGTCACATTCCTCATTGATAGGCCCAGGGGTGGGGTCATTGTCTCTCAGGTGTGAATCACATCAATATTCATGATCGTTCACACCTCCTCGCAAATTACCTTTCAACACTAAAATTGTCTTGTCTTACAAAAGTTAAATTACTATATTGTTTTGTATGAATGAGTGATCAGGATGATTTTCACATCATTTTGTAGCAAAAACTCTAGGCTACAAGATCCAGTTCTCAAAAGTCTTGTGGACAAATGTTTAGTTTGTGTTATATGGCCTTATTTCAGCGAATTTTTTGTTTTTTCAAAAACATAAACGTTATTTTCTCAAAAATACAAACATGTACACACATGTTGCTCAGATATTATTGTAGCCCTGTTTGTGCTGAATACAGTGTTATCAGACTTTAGCCATCAATATGTTTTTAAGCAACTGAAAAAAGCACAAATGTCAAAGCATGTCAAAACTTCTCCAGGGCCCAAAATACCCTCAGACCCCAGAGGGTAAATAATTTACAGGCTTTGTTTGGACTTTCCCTCGATTTCCCCCGTGGCTCGTGCTGCATAACGAGTTGGTCAAGGAGATGATTTTGTTTGTGAGGGTGATAGACAATGGACTTTGTGCCTCCTTCTATTAATCGAGGTTAGCAAACGCTTCCCCCCAACATCTTGCATCTGACGAGCGCTTGCAGTTGTTCAGAGGACAGTACTTCTGACCAGCCGAAGCCCGCTAAAATATTTATTGGTGAAGCGGAGTTCACTATCGAGTCAAGTTTGTCGTTCTTCATGCCTCAAACTTTCAGTAATTGCGTTTTTCACCAATTTATCTCAGTTTCCCCTGTAATTTGCACTGGGGAATGAGTATTGAATATTTTCAGCTTGAGTTGTGCCTCTGCCTCTATGACCAAGGGTCATGAATAATATACCTCAATGTATAATAAAAATAGGTCTACACATGAGCCTGATGGGCTTGCTGTGTAACGATGGGTGAGCCCCCATCCAATGAATGAAATTGGACTGTATAAACATACCTGTTTCTCCACTGTTTGCCCTTTGGTCAGTATTGGGATGAGTTCGCAGTTATACACACCTCAAATGCCCAAAAACCAGAATATGGTTCAGTTTCCCCTCGCAGCTCGGGGGAGTGAATATTAAAAAAAACGCTTCCTGAATTCTGCCTCTTTCTCATAAAAGAACAGAATTCGATGTTCAACAACCGGGTTTCCCTGGCAACGCTTAACGTCTATGTTGCGGCTATAGCAGCTGAACATGTGCTTATCAATGGAGTCCCTATTGGTAGACATTCTCTTGTCTCTCACTTTTATGAGAAGGTTTAGACCTTTTCGTCCCGTCAGCATTCCTTTGTGGAATTTATCTGTTGTTTAGAGGCACTCTCGGGTGCTCAGTTCGAGCACTTTACAACAGTTACTGGCAAGTTTTTGACTCTCAAAATGGAACTGCTAGTGGCTTTGTCATAATTTAAGAGAGTCAGTAATTTGCATGCCCAGTTGGTCAATCCCTTGTGTATGGATTTTGCACCAGGGTGTTCAAAGTTTATGTTAAGACCTCGTTTGTGCTATTTGCCCAAGGTTATTTCTATGTCATTTCACTCGCAGACTATTCTTTTTCAGGCTTTCTCTCCTCCCCCATTTGAGTCGGAGGAGCATGAAAGGTTACATATGCTTTGCCCAGTTTGGGCACTGTGAGTTTATGTTGACCATACTAACCAGTGGCTTATTGATGCAATTTCAATTGCTTATGAAGCATGTGGTTTGCCTTCGGGTATTCGGAATCCTCATGGGCTTTCGCACGAGTTGAGTCCCCGAAAGATATTTGTATGGTGGCAGGGAGGTCCTCTCTGCATACATTTGTTAGATTTTATAATCTGGATGATGGTTTGACTCCTGCTTTCCAGGTTCTCTCTGTTGGAACAGGAGTAAATTCATAATTCCTTTCATTTCAATGATTTAGCTTGCTTGTGCCCGCTATATGCTTTAGTTCAGTTAGCAGCTAATGTTCACATGGCGTGAATGTATTTTGTTCCCATAGTGATCATATGCAGCTTGAGTTCCACACAGGTAATGTCTTGGTTACGTACATAACCTTGGTTCCCTGAGGGGAACAAGGTGCTGCATAGCTGGCCATACTCTCTAGCAGCTGCATAGGCTCATGCCTTTTGCAGAAAATTTGACTCGATGGCGCGAAAGCAAACTCCTAGGGGGCATCGCTTAAGCGCCATAAGCCAATAAACTAGTTTGATTACATAAGGGATTCAGACCATGTGACACTCGGACAGTGTCCCATAGCGATTATACGCAGCGTCTCCTTCCCTCAGGGAACAAAGTTTATGTACATAACCGAGACGATTTCTTTCATTATACAGTTGAATTTGTCAATACTACAGCTTCACAGAACACGAAACAAACTAGAGCAGGTGATGTAGCATCCATCAGTTCTGGACCATGAGATGAGGGAAACCTAATAAAGACCTCTACAGTATAGCCTACTCAGTTGGGCCTGGGGGTCCCAGTAAAAGTTGTCCCTCACGCTACACTCCGAGACCCACGCACAACTTACCATGCGCCCCATTGAGAGCGTGAACCCCTAATCATGACCACATGGAGGTTACTCCATGTGACTGTACCCTCCCTAGTAAACGGGCCTATTTGGTTGCTTAGGAGACCTGGCTGGAGAACATATTGCTTTTGAATGCTAACGTTCATGTACATTTTTGCATCAATTCAAATGTAATCACTTTTTCCTCTGGCACAACTGATAATGCGTTCCATGCGCAACCTTCAAGACAGGTTCTGGTCCCATGGGAACAAGGAAGTAATAGCCTTCACATAAACAATGAAGAGTGCATTTTTCACTCTAAAATTACATTTTTACTCCACTGACGGTTACATTTAGTGTAGGGATTTAGGTTAGGGGTAGAGTTAAAGGGATAGTTCACTTTCACTTTTACATCTGAAAGTCACAAGTGATGTCTGTTTAGTTTCACTTTTACATCTGAAAGTAAAAGTTAAAGTGGAGATTTAGAGGGAAAATGGAATTAAATATTGTTCCAAATTGTCCAAATTGCTCTAATCTTGCCTGATTTGTTTGTAAAAAAAATTATATATATATATATATATATATATATATATATATAATTTTATATTATATATATAATATATATATATATATGTGTGTGTGTGTGTGTGTGTGTGTGTGTGTGTGTGTGTATATATACTGTATATGTGTGTGTGTGATACCACGGTCTTGGAGATCAATAAACACTTCACAGAATAGCTTGACCACTGCATGCTCCCTTGACTTAATGTGGCCCTGGAAGAACAGTTGCACCTCTAATGACCTCCTGATACACTCCATTCCCCTTAATGACCGTATAAGACCTCTTAGTCAATAAACAAACACTGTTGATTAATAACACACATGTGCTTATACAGATAATGCCCTGACTGTATCTTACCTCTTTGTCCTGGCACTCTATTGTCACTCTGTCTCACTACAGACAAACACAAACACACAAAAGATCTCTGTATCATGACTGTTGTCATGGGTTCCTGCAGAGGTACACATAATTACTCTTGTCTTAATCACACTCCTTTGTTTCCAAAGCGTATTCACCTGATAGGTAATGAGAGAGGGCTGATCCCTGAGTCACCCTCACTCAGAGCAGGCCTGTAAAATTATATAACTAATAAAGAGTGACTCAAGACAACAGTCTTAAAGGATTTCTATGGCTGAGCACTGATGGACAACTTTATACTGAGAGTGCATTGTGTGCATTTTTGGCCACAATACAAAACGCTTGCAGAGCTCCAGAGATTTAAATATAACCACTTTATAACATGGTCTGTAGTCAACCAGAATGACCCTCAATGTGACGGGGATGAACAGTAAAAACACACAATTTACATTTTGAATCTAATTCACAAAATCACCGCCAGGGGGCGCAAATGGACACTTTTTTTGCACCATAGTTCACCATATAATTGATTATTAACAATGTTAATACAATGTTATAATGTTAATATTATTATCTTTTTTGTATTTTTTACATTTTGATGTGTAGAAGGAGATATAGCAATGCAAAATGAATGGCAGCATAAAAGTTTTAGCTTAGTTTGCTGAATTTACCACTGGCATACTGATGCTAGAATGCAGACTTTTTCAAAACTAGCACACAGCTACACTGGAGCACAGTTTGTGAACAAACGATCTTTTCATTCCACTGTCACCATGTATAGAAAAAGTGCAACTAAAGTCATGTGATCCACGACTAGTCAACACACACTTCTCATTGACTAGTGGCAGAACTAATCGACTAGTCGGTGAAACCCCAGTCCACATGTACAGAGCAAATGGGAATGTTGTGAGCCACCAAGAGCGAAAGGATGACAATACAGGAAGAGACGAATCGTCAGACAGAGGTCCCCCATTTATTCACACATACTTGTGTTTCTGCATGGGCATCTGAGAGTGTTTAAAAATTACCATGATTTGTGTGGGACTGTCTAATGTCTTCACCAGCTGTGTGAGCAGTCCAGGGGTTTGTGGGCTATTCTGTTCTACTCCACATTCCTGCAATGGGATTGTTTTCTGCTCAACATACACTAATATAATAGCACTTACAAATTAATTGATAAATGAATTGTTGGACATGTACTGTGGTAACATCACTGTATTTTAAGCTCCCTGAAGCAGATACCATATCAATTCCTAGGTGTATGAATCTGGCAATGATTAAATTTACTGAATAAAATAGTTTATTAACTTTATCTGTGTAAAATTATATCCAATGCCAGGATTACAGTATTTCACTGTCATGCCAACAAAGTTGCAATATTGAGTATAAATTTACACAAATAGCTTTGGCGATTTTATAAACATGAATAAAGTTTATGCCTTGTGGCTTTACTTTTGAAATTGTGTGTGCATTAGCTTTTATGGACTTTTATTTTAAGTGCCTGCTGTGACCATGAATTTATGCATTTATTTATTTAATAAACAAGAAACAAGTTGAAATTATTTATTGTTGAAATTAACTTTTATGACACAAATTTAGTCGATTAAGATTATCTTGTTTAAACCTAAAACATTTCTTAAAATGGCTTTCATTTATATAGGCTAACCTAACCATTAATCAGTTAATGTTTTTAGTCTTATTTGTATATTAAATACATATAACTATAATTATTATAGTAAAATAAATGCATATTATTTACCTTAAATAATATTTTTGACTTAATAATATTTCTGAATTAAAATGGTTAATTTAGATGTTATCACATGAAGTAAAAAAAAGTGTAATTATTTGACAGAACATTTCTATAGCGCATAAATGGTTTAATTTTCTGACAGCCCTTTTTGACAGCATTAAGGGTAAAAAAAGGCTTTGCTCTAGAAAACCTCCTTTAAACCAGTAAATCAGAGGTGTGTTTTTACATTTGACTGTGAAATAAAATCTATAAAGCTTTTGGCTGCTTCTAAACATATGGGAAACTTTACAATGTTGACATTCAGACAAACCTTTACCCTGTGCCCCCTGTTCTTTCCTACTCATTCCCCCTGATTGTCTACCCCACCCCTCAAAGTCCAATTAAGATTTCCAAAATCCTGACAAAGGCTCAAGTTACCTCAAAACAACAGGACGGTGCAGACAGGCAGGCAGGGTTGAGAGCACAGGGATGTGATGCATTTGAAGATGGGTAACAGGAGAAGCCGTTATGTTGTCCTCCATCTACAAGCACTGACCCTGAGCAAGCATGCTACACTCCATCAAAAAGTATTTATTATAAGGGCTGTCAGATATTCCACATAATTAAAACATTACACCTGTTTTACACTGCACGCTGAAGCAGGGCAGAAGCAGAGTGTATTTTTTTTTCATGCACATGTAAACTAATTAAGGGGCAGTCAGACAACACATCACACTCCATACACTCCCATTCAAACGCATCTGAACACAAAAGACAGGAAACACAAAAGCATGCAAAGAAGTTTAGTACGACACTGCCCACCAAATTTCAAGTTTGGTGAACTCTGAACTTTGAATTTATAATTATGCATTTGGCAGACGCTTTTATCCAAAGCGACTTACAGAGCCCTTATTACAGGGACAATCCCCCCGGAGCAACCTGGAGTTAAGTGCCATGCTCAAGGGCACAATGGTGGTGGCCGTGGGGTTCGAACCAGCAACCTTCTGATTAACAGCACTGTGCTCTAGCCACTACGCCACCACCTCAATTTGCATGAACCCTTGATTCAATTCAAAGGATACATATTTTAAAGCTGCAGGTTTTTATTGTTGCTTGAAAGTGTTACAAACGAGACTCCCGCGATTCCTCCTGCTCACCACCAGAGGGAACCCTCTCCCGAGTATTAATCCATTTGAACCTATATTCCCCACATACCTGGCTCTGATTACCTTGCACCTGTTCTTTATCAGTGGACTATTTAAGTGCTCCCCAACTCTCATTCACTGCGAAGTTTTGTATTTACCCCGGTGATCATTTCTGAGCATTTTTCCCGTGTTAAGTCTTTCCGTGAATTTACTCCTTGCCATGTTTATCTGTTCTACGATTGTTCGCTGCCAGCCCTTACCTACTGCCTGTTACTTGACTACGAACTGCTATACCCTTGCTGTTGTGTTCACTGATGATTGACCCTGCCTGTACGACTACGTAAACAATAAAGCTGCAAATTGATCCTCAGTCTCCAGAAGGTTCATTACAGAAAACTTCGCCAAAATGCGATCCAGCAGCCCTGGTCCAAATGGCTACGGAAATTTCCACTCAAGCGAACCAACTCGCCGTTCACCAGCATCAGCTGACACACTTGACTACTTTAACAGAGGAGCTTGTCAAGACGATACAGCATCTGCAGGTGTCACTAACGAACCCAGCATCTTCTTAACCGAATGTGAGTGTGGATGCCTCTCCACCACCTTCTTTCTCGATTAACCCATGCCTGGCTCTCCCCGATAAGTTTTACAGCAACCCAGCTAAGAGTAAGGGCTTTCTACTTCAATGGGTGACGGCGGTTTGGAGAGATGATGTTCCTGTCTTCCCTTCATTTTGCACCTTCCTCCAACGATTTAGGGAAGTTTTTGATCACCCGGAGGGCGGCATAAGAGCTGACGATCAACTGCTGACTCTTTTTCAGGGCACAGATTCGGCAGCCGAGTACGCTCTGTCATTTCGTACCCTAGCACACAAACCGACTGGGTTGAGAGCACGCTAAAACTGGTCTTTCGCAAGGGACTCAGCTCGGAGTTACAATCAGAGCTGGCCTGCCGAGACGAAGGGAGATCTCTCAATCAATTCATCGAACTGACCATCCAGATCAACAACCTGATCCGTGCACGCCGTCCATTCAGATCCTCACCAGCCAACACGCCCAGTGCACTCACTTCTGCTCAAACAGAACCCATGCATCTCGGATACACACACCTAACCCCGGAAGAACGAGAACGCCGCATACGTCAGCGTCTCTGTCTCTATTGCGGTCAACCTGGCCATCTGCAGGCTTACTGACCCACAAGACCTCCTCTTCGTAGGTCCTCGCCAGTGAGTCCCTGTGTTCAAACACACCACTCCAGCTCTTGCATCAAAATTCCAAATGTACTGTCATTAGAGGGCAGACATCACTCTACTTCAGCGTTACTAGACTCTGGTGCAGCCGGGAACTTTATGTCTCAAGAATTTGCACAACGTTTGCGTGTCCCACTAATCCCTTGTAACTTCCAATTAACAGTGGAGGCGCTAGACGGATGACCACTCGGAGACGGGAGGGTTCTGCACTCCACCGCGGACCTCCAACTACAGACCGGTTCCCTGCAGACTGAAACAATCCGTTTCTACATCATCACATCACCTCACAACCAGGTAATTCTTGGGCTACCCTGGCTACGTCAACATAATCCCCTAATTTCTTGGAAGAGTGGCCGGATAATCAAATGGGATCCCTCATGTCACTCCAACTGTTTAGCAGGCAATTCATCACTCCTCGTTCAGACCGTTGCGCTGAGGGACGACCCCTCTCTCTTACCAGCTCTGCCGATTGAATACTCCGACCTCGTCGAGGCGTTTAGCAAGGCCAAGTCCATGGATCTACCGTCTCACCGTCCGAGCGACTGCTCCATCAAGCTTTTACCTGGCACAACGCCACCTAAGGGCCGAATTTTCCCCTATCTCAACCCGAATCAGAGGCCATGAAGAATTATACCAAGGAGGAACTTTGGGTTTCATAAGAGCCTCAACCTCACCAGCAGCCTCCGACTTCTTCTTTGTAAAAAAGAAGGATGGCAGTCTCCGTCCTTGTATCCACTACCGGGGACTCAACGACATCACCGTCAAGTTTCGTTATCCTCTACCCTTGGTACCTGCCGCTCTTGAACAACTTCGTAACGCCAATTACTTCTCCAGACTAGATCTCCGCAGCGCCTACAATCTTATACGCATCCGGGACGGTGATGAATGGAAGATGGCCTTTTCAACCAGCATGGGCCACTACGAATATTTGGTCATGCGCTCCGGCCTGTCCAACAGCCCGTCCGTATTCCAATCATTTATTAACGACGTCTTTCGTGACATGCTGGATCGTTGGGTCATCGTCTACATCGACAACATACTTATCTACTCCAGAACTTACGAGGAACATGTCCAACATTTTAGAGCCGTATTACAACGACTCATTGATCACCAGTTATACGCTAAAGCGGAGAAGTGCGAATTTCACCAGACCTCCACATCCTTCTTAGGCTACATCATCAGTCAGGAGGGAGTCACCATGGATGAGAAGAAGGTTAAAGCCATTCTTGACTGGCCTCAACCAGTGACGTTAAAGGAGTTACAATGTTTCTTGGGCTTCGCAAACTTCTACCGACGTTTCATCAGAAATTTCAGCTCAGTGGCCTCACCTCTAACCTCAACAACAAAGAGACACTCTTCATGGCTCACCTGGTCAACCTCAGCACACGAAGCCTTCGCCGAGCTCAAGTCACGCTTTACATCCGCTCCTATCCTCCACCACCCTGACCCTGAACTGCCGTTTGTAGTTGAGGTGGACACCTCCAGCACAGGTATCGGAGCCGTTCTCTCACAACGCCACGGATCACCGCCCAAGCTCTACCCATGCGCCTATTTCTCTCGCAAACTCAACTCAGCCGAACAGAACTATGACGTCGGAAATCGAGAACTGTTGGCCATGAACGCAGCTATGGAGGAATGGCGTCATTGGCTGGAGGGGTCCAAACATCCCTTCACCATTCTTACCGACCACAAGAATTTGGAGTACCTGCGCTCAGCCAAGAGGCTGAATCCCAGACATGCGAGGTGGGCACTCTTCTTTACACGATTCCATTTCAACGTTACCTATCGCCCCGGTTCCAAGAACACAAAAGCAGACACTTTGTCACGCCAACATGACCACTTAACTCCCACTCAATCCAAGGAAACCCTGCTCCCTGAGTCACTAATTGTGGCCCCAGTACTGTGGGACATCATGACAGAACTCACCCAGGCCAATTCACTGGGGGTTCCTCCTTCCGAATGCCCACCTAACAGAACATTCGTTCCTCAGCACCTCCGCCAGAGAGTTCTTCAGCACGTTCGCTCTTCTCTAAGTTCCAGACACCCAGGGATTGCCACCCAGGGGTACAGACCAGAGGAGCGATCCTGGGTTAATGCAGAGGACATACTCGACCCCACACTCGTGACCGAGTTCCACAGGACGCACCCGGAAAGACCGGCCCCTCGACCTCGTGGAAGACCCCGGCGTTGTCCGCCTCTTCGCGTCAGGAGCCACTCGTGGGGGGGTGGGGGCTCTGTTACAAACGGGACTCCCGCGATTCCTCCTGCTCACCACCAGAGGGAACCCTTTCCCGAGTATTAATCCATTTGAACCTATATTCCCCACATACCTGGCTCTGATTACCTCACACCTGTTCTTTATCAGTGGACTATTTATGTGCTCCCCGACTCTCATTCACTGCGAAGTTTTGTATTTACCCCGATGATCATTTCTGAGCGTTTTTCCTGTGTTAAGTCTTTCCGTGTATTTACTCCTTGCCTGTTTATCTGTTCTACGATTGTTCGCTGCCAGCCTTGACCTACTGCCTGTTACTTGACTACGAACTGCTATACCCTTGCTGTTGTGTTCACTGGTGATTGACCCTGCCTGTACGACTACGTAAACAATAAAGCTGCAAATGGATCCTCAGTCTCCAGAAGGTTCATTACAGAAAGTGAGTAGACAACATGTTTACATTTTTGTTACATAACATTACTTGTTATTTGTGAAGTGTTATTTACTAAAACCAGAAGCCCTCCGGTGTGACATCATATCCTGGTCCGATGTTCCAAAAACGTTTGTGTGCTCAAAGGCTAGTGTGACCGTCCTTTTAGTGTAGTTACATTGGAAGCAAAAGCAGCGCGGCAGTATAAGGCAGAAGCTGCAGTGCAGCGGGAGTTTCGCCGTTAAGTCTATTTTTGCTGGGCTGCTCACACTAAATTAAAGTGACAGTGTACTGTTGATGGACGTTATGCAGATGAGTTGGTACGAAAAAGTAGATATTGCACATAATAAGCAATTTTTTTTGTGTGTGTTAATTACAGCTTGTAGGAAAACTAATTCAAATAATAATACAAAATTTAAATTACACAAAAACAAAACAAAATGATTTTAATTATATAGCTTTAGCTATAAAACATTAGAACTACAGTATTGTACTACATATTATAAGTTTAAACAAACAAAATAAAACTACTATATACTACTATTATAAGGAGCTGGTCTAAAGGGTTTGCAGCAATACCCATACACACAGCACGTGCTAACTGGTAAACAAATGCAAGCAACTCAACAGTCTTACGCCTTGTTCAGACTGTTTTTTTGCATATCCAGATTGTATCCAGATGAGTTTTTGATAGTCTAGACAGCAAAAAATCACATTAAATCAGGTTTTTCATATGCGTCTCAATCTGGACACTCTGGCTGCTAAATTTGGATTTCAAATGGTCTTTTGCATCACTCTTAACGCGGCACACAACGATGACGTCAAAAATCGGTGACTGCAGCACGGAACATCACGATATTTACCAGTCTCCTCCGTCACTGAGTTTTTCTTGTGCGATGTAGGAGTTCTGCACTGCAACTGGACAGGTCGCCGATGATGCACCTCCACTTTTCCCGCATCTGTTTTGAAAGAATCATCACGTTGGTACGCCTACATTGTTACCAAAGCAACCCATGCAGATAGGTTAGTTATGTCTGAATGCGCAAATCTGATTTGATCCCTTGCAATTAATAGTGCGAATAGTCTGCCTGAAAAATCTGATTTGCCATAAAGTGCATCCTTTATGTGAGAATAGTACTCAACAAGGACTGTCGATTTAACAAGTTAATTCAGCATGATTAATTACATAACAAATAACACATTCAATTGAACTAAATGACTCATGTCCATGGACCTTAATAAGGAATTTACCTGTCAATTCAAGCTTGAAGTACCACCTATTTTCTCGAGGGGACAGTAATCAAAACACCAGCTGTGAAAGGAATATGTATCTTATACAGAGAACAAACCTCACTTAAAGGAATAGTTAACCCAAAAATGAAAATTCTCCCATTATTCACTTACCCTCATGATATCATATGTGTATGACTGTCTTTCTTCAGCAGAACACAAATTAAGATTTTTAGAAGAAGATAGTGCTCTGTCAGGTCCTTATGATAGAAGTATACAGGTGTCAGCACTTTGACAGTCCAAAAGTCACATTTAGACTGCATAAAAGTAATCAAATCGATTGGTTTATGTAAGAATCAGTTTGATAATTAAAATGTTTTGAAATTCTAAGATTATTTATCTTATTTATGTATACATCTGTGTTCGTTTATATTTTTACATTTTTTATTCACTTTATTTTAATTGTCCATTTTTTTCCTTCACCTGTACTTCTTGTCCTTATGACTCAGTTATAGTATTCATACATTGTTGGATCAGTATAGTTTGTACATCTTATTGAACATTTATATTGAACCTTCTGTTTTTCAATAATAAAAAAAAATCCATAGTTTTAGTTTTATGTGTGGACTTTTTTAGACGGTCACTTATCACACCCTCCACAGTATTAGCAATACGGGATGCATAATTTCATATTTTAATATGGGACAATCCTGTATTTTCAAGACAGGTGGCAACCCTACCTGGAGGTCTAATTCATTCTCATGAGAAAAGATGAAAATTGCCCCCACAGTTTATTAAGAGAAATTGTTAAGTAAATCAGGAGTACAGTGGAAAGAGGAGTGGAAAAACGTGAGGAACCCGGTAAAATCAGGAGTGTTGGCAGGTATGTATGCATGCGAGTAGTATAAATACATTTCGGACATACTTCATCCAGGGACGTGGGCATTGACCCGTGACCCGAATATATGACGTAAGAACAACAACTATCAAACTAACAAAATATCAGATCTTGTGCTGTTAAACAAGAACCATTTAAGCACAAGGAACATTATCTTGGTATATGCAGCACTTACAGCTGGGAGGAGCCCTCTGACTTGCGGTTCACCGCCGTTCTTTTAAATCCTGCGTTTTAACCATGACGTTGCCTCAGCTCCTGAGGGATTATGGGATCCTTAAATGTCCAGCCGATCCACACTTCTGAATCTTGCTGGAAATAGTAGGTCATCCAGGTTTTTCTCCCATTCTGCTATTCTGTGGATTTGGACATACTACTCCATTGGCATACTGTTTTTGGCATACTATATAGTAGAGAATTATGGATATTCGGACACGGTGGATGAGTCTCATTCTTGCATTCACACACAGCTTGATGGTGAGCAAGTCTGAATGCAGGGATTTCAATATGTATCTTTCAGAGTTTCAAATTACATTAAACTTGACATGGCGACCTTAAAACAGTATGTTTATGATGCGACACACAACTGAAGTTAGACGCTCCAAAAGCTTCCGTCTGTCACATGTGTACATTGATGCGCCACTTGAAAAGACCCTATCATAAACATAAATAAACATTGACTAATTCAATTGCAAAAGGATTGATTGTATTTTTATATAACTATTTATTATTATTTAATCAATATATATTGAATTATTGTTATTTGAGGGGCTTTCTAAGCAAATATTTATATATGTGATTATTTCGATTAATTAATCGGCATATCATGTAATTAATTAGATTAAAAAATGTTAACGATTAACAGCCTCAACACTTAAAAGTGTTGTCTTTTGTTTGCTTGAACAAATAAATACCTGTATTCAATGGTTGTGCATAATAACTTATTATATTATTTAGCTATATTATTAAGAGTGATCAATCCAAACTGAGTGATAAAACCATCCTGTGTTGTGCAAAAAAAAATATTAAGGCTCATCATCCTCCCCCTTCCACTAAATGATGTTTGAAATGAGCAGATTTTATTGTGTTGGCTGTCACTACATGAAATAATTCTACAAGACTACATTAGATTACTCTTGTATTGTGTAAATAACACTTCATGACGATCACGTTTGTAACACTTATCAATAGCTCACTTGTGATGATAATTTTATAACTTTATTTTTTGTATAGATTGCAGCAGAAATGCTACTGGTGAAAAAGCACAAGTATTTGCTGCGAAAGTTGTTATGACACACTGCTTTGGCTCGGCTCACTCACTGCTTCAGTGTGCTCTGTAAAACAGGCATTACAGATGTACATTCAATTTAGCAATAAATCAAAGTTTTCATAATTCACAACAGAGATTAAAGCTCACAAGATTTTTCTGAAATAAGATAAATGTGCAAAAGATCTCAAAAGCACTTCTCTGATTCAAATGACAAGATTCAAAGCAGCCATTTCCTGGCAATCTTGTGGTCAGGGACACCAATCCTTTTTCCCCACTTCAAGTGAACAGAATTCCAATCCAACGGCCTTCAGCCTCCACAACAGAATGGCTCATTTCCAGTTTGGAAACAAAACCACACACAGCTTCCAGCACCACCACACTGAATTCACAGTTTTTATGGAGTGCACATATGTACACTCAGATTTGGCTCAATGTGGCAGTCAACAGTCAAAAGTTCTGATAACTATCATTGTCAAATTATGTCCATTATGTTTAAGATTAGAGTTTTTTTTGTTTGTTTGTTTGTTTTGTCTTGACAACCAGTTGTATTTAGGGATGGATTATATGGCCAAAAATATTATCATGATATTTCTTTTCCATATTGTTCGATATAGATATTTATCATGATGTACATGTCATACCATAACTGGGGGAGGAAATGGATTCCACATGTTTGTTTGACCTCAAGAATTAATTTAACATAACTTGTTTGTTTACAAGTCAACTCCACAGAGTAAGCTACCTTTTAATTTAAAGAGATAGTTCATGCCAAAATAAAAAACTCTAATTATTACTCACCCTCATGCCACCCCAGATGTGCATGACTTTCTTTTTTTTTTGCAGAACATGAACTGAAGATTTTTAGAAGAACATCTCGGCTCTGTACGTCCATACAATGCAAGTGAATGGTGATAAAAAATGTTATGCTCCAAAAATCATATAAAGGCAGCATAAAAGTAATCCATAAAATTCCAATGGTTTAATCAATGTCTTCAGAAGCGGTATGATAGGTTTGTGTGAAAAACAGATGAATATTTAAGTCCTTTTTAATATAAATATCCACCTCTGACCAGCCCGACAAGTAGGTGATGATATGAATGAATAATGTGAATTGCAAAAAACAAAAACAAAAGAAGAATGTTGAAGTGAAAGTGAAAGTGGAGATTTATAGTTTAAAAAGGACTTAAATATTGATCTGTTTCTCACCCTGTTTCTTGGAGTGTTTTTGTTCCTTGCTAAAGTCACCTGTAACTTCTTACAGGGGGTCTAAATAGGCATTATTTACTTAATTAGGCACAGTGTACAATAATATTTTTATCAAACCACACAATGATGACTAAGACATTACAGCTTTTTCTGCTTTGAAACAATGTTGTGAAAAGCACTATACAAATAAAAATGACTTGACTTTTATGCTGCTTTTTATGTGCTTTTGGAGCTTCTAAAGATCATTGTTGGTGTAGAAAGCAGAGGCACGTGGATACAATAACAATGTGCGGCGACCTTGGTGTGCGTACATGTTCAGTGTTCTGTTTGTTGTGGTTGTACTCTAAAAAACTAAACTGTGCCCAAGACAAAAAATTACCAAAATGGCAATTGCGAGTGGGTGGCCAGGCTTCGCTCAATGGTGTCCACGGCCACCTCTTGCCACCCCCTAGGTCCGCCCCTGTATGGACACCATTCACTTGTATGGACCTACAGAGCTTGACCTACAGACAGTATTTAGTTTACAAGAAAGAAAGAAAGAAAGAAAGAGTAACAAGGTTTTACTATCCTATGCTACACTCTGTCGCTCAATTCCTCTAATTACTTAACAGCGGGCAATCAGGGGCTATAATTCTCCCAAATGGCCATATGCTCAACGCTTACTTGAAATAACAAATAATCATTCTTTAATGGGCTAAGCAATGTGACTGGCAGAGTATCCTCATTCACAATGTTCTGTGGCTGTGCAATTTTCAAAGTTTTCATTAAACTTGCTATTGAGATACACAAAAGTGATTTATTCATCCAAAGAGCGGTCTGTTCTTGACCTTGGCATTCCAAGATCATCAAACCATGTATGTGCAACAGGCTGAGAACTCAGGATGATCGCTCAATCATGATGTCAAGTTTCAGTGCAAGCGAGGGCAGAAATAGCAGCAGCACAGGCCAGGCCTCCATAGAACATTCATATAGTATCAGAGCGCCATCTAGTGGTGGACCAATCTGTCAAATCCACTCATTTCGGTGCTTAATAAACAAATTAGTAACTTAAAATGCCTAAAATATGAGAGAGAGTGGGGATTGTTGTCACACAATTAAGGACTATATCTCAGTAATTATAAGGTTTTGGGTCAAAAGTTGTATTACACAAAGATGTGTTCTCTCTAGCAGTGGTTTTGTGTGTTGATTTCAAACACCCTCAGATCATATTTTTGCTATAGATTTTGGGTAAATTAGTAAACTCAGTGAAACATAGTAGCGCACATTCACGCAAGGGTCAACTATATAATGAGTGTAGATTTTAACTGAAATATTTAATTGTTTTCTTCGGAAGTGCACATTTTTTACTGGGGTAAGTTGCGTTTAAACCTGTTATAAATGAATACAGTTTATTAATTACAATATTTGCTGGCCAAAATGACGGTTCAATATTTTTATTTGTTACCTTTTTTTTTTTTTTTTACCATTTCTTGCTTTTTAATGAATGGTTTTGTATTTCAAAATTGTTTTACTGCTTAAATTCTGCTGAAAAGTTTGTAATAGGTTGTTAAATATTGTGACAACTTACCCCACATAGTGTCAAAAGGTCAAATAAACTATATATATTTTAACTAAACAATCACAATGAAAATGTCCAATAGAGTAAGTGTTGCCACTTTTAATGTATTTGCAAATAAAAATTGGCTTTTGAAAATAAGCCTACTGTAACGACCCACACCGTCTTTGGTTTGTTTACCTTTTTATTTAAGTTTTCGGCACTCTTTATGTTCCACATTGTTCTTTGTTTATGCACTCTGAGTTTTGGCACCTTTTATGTTCCGTATTGCTTTCTGTTTTATGCACTCTTATTTTGAAGTTTTGTCATGTCCTGTCTTCCCTCCTCGTCCATGTGTCCGGTCCTCATTGGTTTATTGTTTAATTACTTTACTATCAGTTCTAGTCTTGTCATTGGTTTTAGTTCATTACCTTGTTATCTTGTTTTGAGTTCTGTTTGTCTATTGGTTTGTTTTCCCTTGTTTTGTATTTTAGGTCCTGATGTTCACCTTGTCCTTTGTCGGTCGTTGTTGATGTTTGATGTTCTACGTTTGAAGCTCTGTCCCGTATCCTGCCTTGGTCCATGTCCCTGCCTAAGCCCACCTTGCTAAACCCCCGTGTTGTTTTCTTGTTTTCTTTCCTTTATTTTTCCCCTCGTGGAGGTTTCATTTGTTCCTGCCTTTGAGTTTGCTTTTACTTTTAATATTCCAATTAAACTGCATTTGGATCCTTACTCCCTCGTCAGACCTCATCATTACAGAACGACCGACCAACAATGGATCCAGCAGCCCTTACCGCCCAACAGGCAAATTTCCTTCTACTTGGCCTCAAACAGGAGGACCGCCCAATTGAGGTCCACGTTTCTGTGTTTCTGGAGCTGGCAAACTCTTCGGATTTCCCTGACTTCAGCTTGATGGTATTCTTCAGGGCAAATCTTGACCCCTTGTTAAAGGAGCGGCTACCACCAGCGACTCCTGGCTGGACGCTCATCGACTTCCTGGATGAGACCCTGAAGATCTGTGGCTCACCTTTCACTGTGGGTGTTGCGGAGGAGGACGCTACCTTTCTTCCCACAATGGTCACCCCCCAGCCTTCCTTAACTCGTTCCTCCACGCCTGCCACGGCCAATGCACCCCCAGTCTCGTCTGTCCCAGGGCCAGCATTGACAACCCCGTCCGCCAGGAGAAGGAGGAGAAGAGGAAAGGCTTCTGCTTCTCAGCCCACGCCTGCCACGGCCAACGAGCCAACGCCCACGCCTGCCACGGCCAACGAGCCAACGCCCACGCCTGCCACGGCCAACGAGCCAACGCCCACGGCCAACGAGCCAACGCCCACGCCTGCCACGGCCAACGAGCCAACGCCCACGCCTGCCACGGCCAACGAGCCGGCGTTGCCAGCCTCGTCCGTCCCAGAGCCGGCGTTGCCAGCCTCGTCCGTCCCAGAGCCGGCGTTGCCAGCCTCGTCCGTCCCAGAGCCGGCGTTGCCAGCCTCGTCCGTCCCAGAGCCGGCGTTGCCAGCCTCCTCTGCCAGGAAGAGGAGGAGAAGAGGAGGGGCTTCCGCTCACCAGTCTCCGTCCTCCATGGCCCCGTCCTTAGAGCCAAAGCCAGCGCCTGTAGCCTCGACCGTCCAAGAGCCAGAGCCAGCGCCTGTAGCCTCGACCGTCCAAGAGCCAGAGCCAGCGCCTGTAGCCTCGATCGTCCAAGAGCCAGAGCCAGCGCCTGTAGCCTCGACCGTCCAAGAGCCAGAGCCAGCGCCTGTAGCCTCGACCGTCCAAGAGCCAGAGCCAGCGCCTGTAGCCTCGACCGTCCAAGAGCCAGAGCCAGCGCCTGTAGCCTCGACCGTCCAAGAGCCAGAGCCAGAGCCAGCGCCTGTAGCCTCGACCGTCCAAGAGCCAGAGCCAGCGCCTGTAGCCTCGATCGTCCAAGAGCCAGAGCCAGCGCCTGTAGCCTCGACCGTCCAAGAGCCAGAGCCAGCGCCTGTAGCCTCGACCGTCCAAGAGCCAGAGCCAGCGCCAGTAGCCTCGACCGTCCAAGAGCCAGAGCCAGCGCCTGTAGCCTCGACCGTCCAAGAGCCAGCGCCTGTAGCCTCGATCGTCCAAGAGCCAGAGCCAGCGCCTGTAGCCTCGACCGTCCAAGAGCCAGAGCCAGCGCCTGTAGCCTCGACCGTCCAAGAGCCAGAGCCAGCGCCTGTAGCCTCGACCGTCCAAGAGCCAGAGCCAGCGCCTGTAGCCTCGACCGTCCAAGAGCCAGAGCCAGCGCCTGTAGCCTCGACCGTCCAAGAGCCAGCCCTCCTTGAGCCTTCCAGAGCTCCGCCTCCCGAGCTTCCCAGAGCTCCGCCTCCCAGAGCTCCGCCTCCCGAGCTTCCCAGAGCTCCGCCTCCCGAGCTTCCCAGAGCTCCGCCTCCCGAGCTTCCCAGAGCTCCGCCTCCCAGAGCTCCGCCTCCCGAGCTTCCCAGAGCTCCGCCTCCCGAGCTTCCCAGAGCTCCGCCTCCCAGCGCTCCGCCTCCCAGCGCTCCGCCTCCCGAGCCTCCCAGCGCTCCGCCTCCAGAGCTTCCCAGCGCTCCGCCTCTCGAGTCACCCAGCGCACTGCCTCTCGAGCCTTCGAGACCAAGGTCAAGGCCTCCCACGCCTCAGCCACCCGAGCCTTCCACACCCCTGTCTCCCGAGCCCTCCGCGCCTCTGCTACCAGAGTCCCCCAGGTCTCCGCCTCAGAGGACTGCCTCGGCTCTGCCTGCAGCTGCTCCGCCTTCCACGGCTCTGTCTGCTCCGCCTTCCATGGCTCTGTCTGCTCCGCCTCCCACGGCTCTGCCTTCGCCTACTAAAACCCCAGGACCTTCCAAGCCTCCTTGGTCACCGCCCACCATGGCACCGTCCCTGGGGGCCTCCTTGACTCCTCCCAGGCCTTCTGACCCTGTCTTGTGGCCTCCTCCCAGGCCTTCTGACCCTGTCTTGTGGCCTCCTCCTAGGCCTTCTGACCCTGCCTTGTGGCCTCCTCCCAGGCCTCCTGACCCTGCCTTGTGGCCTCCTCCCAGGCCTTCTGACCCTACCTTGTGGCCTCCTCCCAGGCCTTCTGACCCTGTCCTGTGGCCTCCTCCCTGGCCTTCTGACCCTGCCTTGTGGCCTCCTCCTCCTAGGCCTTCTGACCCTGTCTTGTGGCCTCCTCCCAGGCCTTCTGACCCTGTCCTGTGGCCTCCTCCCTGGCCTTCTGACCCTGTCTCGTGGCCTCCTCCCTGGCCTTCTGACCCTATCCCGTGGCCTTCTCCTTGGCCTCCTGACCCTGTCCCAGTCCTGAGGCCATCTCCAAAGCCTCCTGACCCTGCCCTAGCCTTGTGGCCGACCCCCAGACCCCCTGACCCGATCCCTACCCTACGGCCACTTCCCCGGCCTCCAGACCCAGTCCCTGCCATGGGGCTGCCTCCCTGGCCACCTGACCCGATCCCTGCCCTACGGCCACCTCCCCGGCCTCCTGACCCAGTCCCTGCTCTATGGTTGCCCCCCGACCCGGTCCCCTCCTTCAAGTTGTCCCCTGGGCACCTACCCGGCCTCCTTGGTCTTCTGGCCACCCACCTGTTCTGTCTCTGTCTTCCTGTCCATGTCTTGTCCCTCTGTGCCCCTCGTGTTCCCTAGATCTGCCTGTTCGTTCTCGTTTTTCGTTGTCGTTTTGCTCCTCCTTTGATTAGGAGCGTCTGGGATCCGCTCCTTAAAGGGGGGGCTCTGTAACGACCCACACCGTCTTTGGTTTGTTTACCTTTTTATTTAAGTTTTCGGCACTCTTTATGTTCCACATTGTTCTTTGTTTATGCACTCTGAGTTTTGGCACCTTTTATGTTCCGTATTGCTTTCTGTTTTATGCACTCTTATTTTGAAGTTTTGTCATGTCCTGTCTTCCCTCCTCGTCCATGTGTCCGGTCCTCATTGGTTTATTGTTTAATTACTTTACTATCAGTTCTAGTCTTGTCATTGGTTTTAGTTCATTACCTTGTTATCTTGTTTTGAGTTCTGTTTGTCTATTGGTTTGTTTTCCCTTGTTTTGTATTTTAGGTCCTGATGTTCACCTTGTCCTTTGTCGGTCGTTGTTGATGTTTGATGTTCTACGTTTGAAGCTCTGTCCCGTATCCTGCCTTGGTCCATGTCCCTGCCTAAGCCCACCTTGCTAAACCCCCGTGTTGTTTTCTTGTTTTCTTTCCTTTATTTTTCCCCTCGTGGAGGTTTCATTTGTTCCTGCCTTTGAGTTTGCTTTTACTTTTAATATTCCAATTAAACTGCATTTGGATCCTTACTCCCTCGTCAGACCTCATCATTACACCTACCCTGAGAAATATTCACAGGAGAAAAAATGTATGACAACTAGACACGGTCTCCCCAACACATATAAAAACTTCTATGAAATCATTAAAGGGGGCTCCTTTATGTGTCAAAAGAATAAAAGCACAAACCAATCTAAAGTTGATGCAATTCTAAAAGTGAATGATTTCTGCAGGCTGATGGTGTCTTGATAAAGATAGATACCTGACTAATATATGTCCTGAGTGAACCTCAATATAGTTTTGAGGACCATATGCAAGAGAGATATGTGGAACATATGAACCGTCAATCAGTAAAGAAGGTGTGGACTCCAATAATCATACACAAACATGAGTGACAGGATGCAATAGACAGAAACATTTGTAGTGAGTTGCAGTCAGTTACCTGAGAGATGAACTGATTGAGTTTGTTTAGTTATACTCAACTGCAGTAGCTTGTGTGTGAGGTAGAATTGTGTGAGTTCATAGTATCTTTATTTGTCTATGTCTCTCACACACAAAACAGGGTTTGGCACCCTGACCTCATTAACAAACGGAAATCAGTGGCCACAACACCAATACTAATTGCTGAACACATGGAAGACCAACACAAACCAGCCAATAGTGATAGACAGTTGAACTGGGCGAGGAGTAATGACACGTAAGAATATTTGTGTGAGACCTATTCATGGCTTTAAACTCCAAGTATCCCCTTAAAAAAGAAGTAGTGTGCTGGAACAGCAATTGTGTCAGATGGTAATATCATGATTATCATAGGTAAAATAGTAAAAAAAACAACAGCATGGTATTACTATAACAATTGTCCAAATAGCCATGGCGTTTTCATGGTATTATGTCCAAAATCACATTATTCCTATGGTACATGTCTCAAACCCCTTCAAAGTACCGCAAGTGTGGGTTATGTAAAAAAAAAACTATGGTATTACCATATGCATCATGTCAAAAACCTTAAAAGTACCTTGAAAAAAATGGCAATGTTCAAAACAAACATGGAATTACCATGGTACACATGCCAAAAAAAACATGGGATCACCACGGTATACAGTATATGCCAAAACCATGCATTCCAGTAATATGTTTCATGTCCAAATACCATGCTATTGTCCAAAAAGCATGGTATTTTTAAGGTTATCTTGTCCAAAGACATGGTCATCATCATCGGCATGCCCTCTAATGGAGCGTTGCCTTTTCCACTGTACGCTGCCAACTCTCTGTCCTGAGCTCGATTCCAGGCAGTGAAGAGATCGAAACTGAGTGGGGCAAGATCAGATTTGATAACTCTTGTCCATATTGTTCTGCCTTCTGGTCATTTCCAGGTCTTTGGGAGAGCATTTAAGATGGTGCATAGTGCTCGTGCATGGTCCTCTTTGAATGCAGATCAAGCAACGTGTCCAAAATATTGTAGTCACCTGCCACAGATCTTAACTGAAATCGGCCCTTCTCTTGTGCATCTGAAGATCTCAGCGTTTGTTGTATGCTTGAGATAGGTTATCTTGAATATCCTTCTCAAGCACCACTGGTGGAATGTGTTAAGTTTCCGGTTAAGTGTTGTAGTTAATGACCATGTTTCTACCCCGTAAAGCAGGACACCAAAGAGACAAATTTTGTCTTGAAGTCATATACCTGAGGGCCAGATGTTTCTTGTTATTGAAGCGAAACTTTGTCGAGCAAAGCCAATTCACCTGGAGAAAGGGATGGATTATGACTTGCAATGGCAATCTCATGGTTTTCGAGTAGGGGGAATCGCCAAACTGGATTTCACAAATTTAAAGCCCAGGGCCCCCCTGGGCAGTCAAGGGCCCCTGGACACTGTCCCCATTGGCCCGGTCGGTAATCCATCCCTGTTGGAGACCTCAGGTTCACTGCTTCCTGTATTGTCTGTCAGCGAACCCAAGTAGGTGAAGGATTCGATGACCTCCACCTGGTTTCTGGCTATAGGCACAGATGATGGGCAGGTATTTGATGGAACAATTGTCTGGACCTTGGTTTTATTCCAGTTGACCTCCAGTCCCAGCTGTGGTGCCTCCTTGTCCAGAATCTCCAAGTACAGAACAAGGACTTCCAGCATCTCCGCAAACAGGGCAACATCATCTGCAAAGTCCAGATCGGTAAATGTTTCATTGCCAAGTGTTACTCCTGCGGAACCACGGTGGACAGTTCTTTCCATTATGTGATCTATTGGGCGGAGGAAGAGGATGGGAGCAATCCTGCAGCCTTTCCTAAATCTGTCACTGATTGGAAACCAGTCAGATAGCAGGCCGTCGTTCCGTACAGCACTCAAATCAAGTCAAGTCAAGTGGTTTTTATTGTCGTTTCGACCATATACAGTTAGTACAGTACACAGTGAAACGAGACAACGTTCCTCCAGGACCATGGTGCTACATAAAACAACATAGGACAAACACAGAACCACATGAGACTACACAGACTAAATAAAAATACCTATATAAAATACCTATATAATACCTATAACATGCTTGTGTTCTGTTCCCTCAAAGACATGGTACATGTGTTAAAACCAAAGTACCTTGAAGTAAAATGGGTCATGTCGAAAAACAATGGTATATCTATGGTACTGGTCAAAAACACATACCTGTTGTATTAAAAAAACTAAAATAAAACATGATATTACAATGGTACATGTGGCATTAAAACATGGTATTGCCACAGTAAACATGCCAAAACCATTCTAAGTACCTTGCAGTGAAATGTTACATGTCCAAATACCATGGTATTACTGTGGTATCTGTCCAAAAAACAAGATATTTTCATGTTATTATATCCACAAAAAAAAACATGTTTTTACCATGTTGCATTTCCAAACAAACAAACAAAACAATACATGTTATCACCATAGATCACATGTCAAAACCATTGAAAGTGCCTTGAAGTAAAATGGGACATGTCCACAAAACCATGGTAGAACCATGGTATATGTCCCAAAAACCATTGTGATAACTTGGTACTTTTTGGTATTTGTTTAGTGTCTTTGTCACCTTGGTAGTTTTTGTGGTCATTCATCTTTTAAAAAAACTGTTCTCTAGACCTTGTATATGTACATGTAAGAAAGTTCTTATGCAGCTTCACAATGATAAACATTTTGCAATTAAAAACCACAAAGAAACACTTAATTCTCAAACATGCTTTTGTGTAAAAGTCGTACACAAATCACTCTTCCACCCCTCCGAGAGAGAACACCGTCCTCTGCCCCGTCTCCTTTACCAGCTCTAGAGAACCGTGTGACCCATGTGACTTATGTAAGAGCTGCCGGCCCAGCACGGCCACTCTCCGCAGGCCAGTGTAAGCTTGACACAGTCCTGGCAATCCACTGCAGGGAAAAATAATCCAGCAATTATTAAAGCATGTTTTCCAAGCACTGATGGATGCGGTGCAATTATTGAATGGTAAACAGCATACCCATCCAGAACTGTGGTTGGCACACACACACACACACACACACACACATGTTAGACTGCATACTCATGCTTCCTCTCTCGCACACAACCACACGCCACACACGGTAAAGAGAGCTGTTAGGTCATGGGATTCAGGCCGTCAATGAACATACATTTTATATATGAGATCTGTTGCGTGTATACTCATAAAACATTAGTTACCTAATCTGAGTGTTACAAGTTTTCTCGTTTGACTGCCAAAAATCTAGTGATTCATCACTCCCATTGAAGGATAGAGGGGGGGGGGGGGGGGGGTTGTCTTCCTCTATGCATCTTGGCAGGCACCCAAGAACATTCTGTTCCACACAAATGAGTGGTGAGGAAATGGCGTATACATTTTTACACTCCTTTTCGTAGATGACTATAAATACCCCCCTCCCTAAAAACACATACAGAAGGCACACACATCCCATACTGTACACCACTCACAGATGGTAAACACAACCAGCTGTAAGCCATATCTGTTCTCCATCCAAGTGAAGAGAGCGAAAGAGAAAACCTAGAGTGAAAATTAAAGAAAACTGCATTACACCCCTTAACCTTCATTCTATTGTCATGTATCTTTCCTTCAGGCAAAAAAACTTCAATTAGTTTAAGAGCGAGTCTGAACTGATCTTTCATAAGTCAAGTTTGAATCAAGAATTCAGAGAGGTTTCTGAGAAGCATCTGATCAATTATAATTGAAATTACACTGATGATAAGCAAAACACAACTTGTCACCAGACACATTTCCTTAGGAAAGTTTAATTGCTCAGGGGTTGCTCTTTCATTGCTCCAGAGACTAAATGGAGTTCTATGTTGTTTCAAGAAATTGACTAAGGAAATTGACTAAAAGTAAGACTATAAGGGATAATGTACAGTCAATCGGGTAGTGATGTTTCTTTTGTGAATCAATCTGCCTTTAACAAATCATTCTCATTCACCTTCATACACTGACTCATATTTCTTGTTCAGTAATGTCTCTCTGTTTTGAAGCCAATGAGCTCTAGTTTGGAGTGCAAGACTGTTTTGGTGGCTTTTCATACCTGTTAAGACTGACTAAAGTGCGAGTTAATAGCATTCGAATGCAGGCTGGGAATGAGCATTTAATTGGTTTGACCCGTTGAACAAATACGCCCTTCACTAAATCAGTCGAGTCTGTCATTTGAGTATGAACAAGACAAAATGAATGAATGAATCAGTCATCTCTGGATCTGTTGAATGGAAGCATGTCAGTCATTGAGTTTGGCATGTGAATCAATCATGTTAAACAAGAAGAGAAATGGATGAAATGCACTAAGAGAAGTTTATATTTATGCACAAAACATAATCCCCAGTGAATAAATGTGTAAAAATGACTGAAGTCGTTACAGCTCAAATTAAAGAATTTACAAATGGAAATGTTGTGCTTTGGTGCAGTGTAAGATATTTAGGATTTTCTTGAGCTTTTCTATGTCTTGGTAAAAGTGAAGCCTAGAACTTTAAAGAAAGAAAGAAAGAATGATAGAAATAAAAAATAAAAAAGAAAGAAAGAAATAACTGAACAGCTGAAATTCACCTCCATTTTTGAGTTCTGTTGGTGTTCATTTTGTAATTAATGAACATCTGACTGCTCAATGTGTATTTTTTTTACAAGGCTACTTGCTAAATAATTAAATAACTGCACATGAAACATTGATTTGAGATTAAATTATTTTATTACCTTAGATAATGCACAGTGATTCGAGAAGTAGGACAGATGGCTTGCAATACCCGGATAAGTGGTCTGGTATATGGATTTGCGGTTGTTACTGAGAGATATCAGGCCGCTAGATGGCACCACTGACCAATCAGAATCAAATATCCCAGAAAGCTGTGTAATAATATTGAATTTAATTTAATTAAAAAAACGTTTGTCTATTCTCATGGAAATTTGTCATTAGTCCCCCAAAATGTGGAATAACATACAAGACAATACAAAAACATGCAAACATTCACACTCAGTACTCTACCATATGCCACCACATAAAAATAAAATAAAACAAACAAGATTCAATTTAACAAATACATTAAAAAGCAGTAAATTCCACTAAGTAAATGACAACTGCATAGCATAAAAAGGACAGATAATAAAAACCCTGATTAAAAACCTCAGATCACATAATTCATTAAACGGATGAGGATGTGACGGATCATTCACTATTCGTGTTGCTTTCCTCTTAGTCTGTTTCTATTTCATACATCTGTCTCTGAGGGTTTCCAATTAATTTACTTGCTATATTCACTATTCTAGTTCATTTATTCTTGTTATTGAATACTAGATTTCCATACCAACATGTAATGATGTACCTCAGGATACTCTCTACAGGACTTGTATTGACCATTTTAAGAACATATTTGCTATGTTCTGCTCATTCATATATATATATATATATATATATATATATATATATATATATATATACAGTCTGTATTTGTATTTGAGAAATTGTTATCTACGATCAATCCAAGATATGTAATTTGTTCAACCATTTCATCAACTTGGCTATTGATTATGACAGGCCGACATACTGGCCGCTGTCCCCCTTTGCTGTAAACAGTGAGTTATTTTATCAACAAAGCACTTTCTTGACACCACTTCAGTACAACACTCTCTGAATCCTGTCTAATACCCAGATTAAGAAACCGTTGTAATAAAATAAGAGTCCTAATTGAATTAAAAACTGAACTAAAATCAATGAATACATTTATATTTATATGTATATGTATATTTATTCAAATGACTGGCTGACTGTACATCATCCCACTTAATAAAAAACTGCTTACCAAATAAACACATTATATGAGATACATGAAACTTGCACAGCTAAATGGGAAAGTTGCAGATTGGTCATTGTACAAAAAGCTGTATTGCCGCCTGCTGCTTAATCAGTTATTGGCTTAACCTACATTGTTTTGTGTAAATGCACTGATCTCAGAAAAGGTTAAAAAGCACCTTCTTTTCATCCTACCTCTGGATTCAGCCTCCAAAGGCACGCCTTACAGCCAGTCTGACGTCTCTTTCGGAGCCCCTGAGCTGGATGAGAATTTTGCCGCTGCATCGGAGAACGTCTTGGCGGACTCTGACACTGAGGACTCAACTGGGCTAGCACCTTTGGGTATGCCGGCCCAGTCTGAGGCCGATACTTAGCTGTCCGTTATGCTTACCCGAGCGGCCGCGAGTGTCGGCTGGACTGGAACCCTCCGTCCCTCACAGCTGGACGATTGGTTCTTGGGTTTGGGGTGCCGCGCACAGCCACACTCTCGACAGTTGCTCTGTGCATACAGGGACCTGGTGCTCACGTACCTCAGCCATTTAGGGCTTCAGGTCAAGTCAGAAGTTTTCATACATTTTAACTCAATTTTTCACAATTCCTGACATTTAATCTTAGAAAATATTCCCTGTCTTAGGTCAGTTAGAATCACTACTTTATTTTAAGAATGTGAAATGTCAAAATAATAGAAGAGAGAATTATATATTTCAGCTTTTATTTCTTTCATCACATTCCCAGTTGGTCAGAAGTTTACATACAATTTGTTAGTATTTGGTAGTATTGCCTTTAAATTGTTTAACTTGGGTCAAATGTTTTAGGGAACCTTCCACAAGCTTCTCACAATAAGTTTCTGGAATTTTGTCCCATTCCTCCAGACAGAACTGGTGAGTCAGGTTTGTAGGCCTCCTTGGTCACACATGCTTTTTCAGTTCTGCCCACAAATTTTCTATCAGATTGAGGTAAGGGCTTTGTGATGGCCACTCCAATACCTTGACTTTATTCTCCTTAAGCCATTTTGCCACAACTTTGGAGGCATGCTTGTGGACATTTTCCATTTGGAAGACCCATTTGCAACTGAGCTTTAACTTCATGGCTGATGTCTTGAGATGTTGCTTCAATATCTCAACATAATTTTCCTTCCTCATGATGCCATCTATTTTGTGAAGTGCACCAGTTCCTCCTGCAGCAAAGCACCCCCACCACATGATGCTGCCCCCTCCATGCTTCACGGTTGGGATGGTGTTCTTCTGCTCGCAAGCCTCACCCTTTTTCCTCCAAAACATAACAATGAAAATTGTGGCCAAAAAGTTCCATTTTTGTTTCATCAGATCAGAGGAAATTTCTCCAAATAGTAAGATCATTGTCCCTATGTGCACTTGCAAACTGTTGTCTGGCTTTTTTATGGCGGTTTTAGAGCATTGGTTTCTTCCTCACTGAGCAACCTTTCAGGTTATGTCAATATAGGACTCGTTTTACTGTGGATATAGATACTTGTCTATCTGTTTCCTCCAGCATCAAAAGGTTCTTTGCTGTTGTTCTGGTATTGATTTGCACTTTTCGCACCAAAATACGTTCATCTCTAGGAGACAGAATGCATCTCCTTCCTGAGTGGTATGGTGGCTGCGTGGTCCCCCCATTGTGTTTATACTTACGTACTATTGTTTGTACAGATGAATGTGGTACCTTCAGGTGTTTGGAAATTGCTCCCAAGGATGAATGTCTTGGCTGATTTCTATTAATTTTCCAATGATATCAAGCAAAGAGGCACTGAGTTAGGCCTTACAAAACATCCACAGGTACACCTCCAATTCAGTACACCTCCTGTCAGAAGCAAATTGGATAACAGTAAGTTAACTTCTGACCCACAGGAATTGTGATATAGTCAATAGTTGGAAAAATTACTTGTGTCATGCACAAAGTAGATGGCCTAAACAACTTGCCAAAACTATAGTTTGCTAATATGAAATCTGTGGAGTGCTTAAAAAAATTGTTTTAATGACTTCAGCTTAAGTGTATGTAAACTTTTTATTTCAACTGTATATTCCATAAATATCTATGACATTGTTTTTCATTGTTATGTATTTTTTCTTCTTTTTGAATGGATGTCATTTTGTGGCAATTTTCTGTTCACAATATATTACTTTACATCGAATAAATGTGTAAAAACATGTGTAACACATTGCTATAAAAATATATTTGTTTTATGTGTACTAAAGTGTTGTACAGTATTGACTTTTCCCAGTAAAATTTTACCAACTGTTGAAATCGGTATCTAAAAACACATTTTGTTCCCCGTCTGTCGCTCACTTCGACGTTGTGTCGAAGAAGCGACACTAGGGGTCACTCTTGAGCGCCAAAAGATGCCTCTGATCTATGAAAAAAGGCCAGTGAGAGTTGGCGAACAGTATTTGCATACCCCGCCTCCGGATACGGATATAAAGGCGAGGGAAATATGCTCGTTCATTCAGTAATTTTCTTCGATGGTCGTGTGTATGCAGTCAGCTGCGAATGACACAACTGATCCTGCTTCTGATCCTCTGACGCTCTGCTTTGCTGTTGGATTTACAGCGCAATTCAGCGGCTTTTCTCTTCACTGCCGGCGTGCAGTTTGCCCCTGGGCGCTTCGACAGCGCAGAGCTAAAAGAGTTGAAAGAGTGATTTTCTCTGTAAAAGAGTTTATTTCTCTGAAAGAGCATTACACAACGGCATTGAACGTTGACAACTCTGTCCAGCAGTCCTCAGCGGTGAAGCAGACGGAGGCCACTGCACATCCTACCCCGCCACAAGCCTGCCGCCATGGGCCATGCCCCTTCTGCTCGCCGAGGGCGTCCTCCTGCGGCTATGAAACACCCTGCTCCGCCTCAACCCGGGCCCAGCTCTCAGCCCCAGCGTCGAACATTCCGCAGGAAGCAGACGCCCCCCGTCTCACGGACCCCCTCGAGGACCCGGAAGGCTCCCAGGCTGTCCATAGACGCTCAACCCAGGGACCAAGATGTTAGCTCCGGAGGTGGTAAGACTGCTTCGTCCCCGGTGGAGGGCCGGGAGGAGAATTTTTTGTCGAATTAGTTTTCACATTCTCATATTCTCTGTAACGAGCTATTTCCTTTTGTCTCTGGGTCACCTGGCCCGCAAATGCCGTTCTCACGGCACTCTGCCACCAGATCTCAGCAGTCCCGGCTTCCTGGACACGGACCACCCGTCTCCAGCCCCACGACTGCCCCCCCCGGCCGGCCGGTTCCGACGAGTCCAGAGGACGCCTACCCGGGACCTCCTCCTCAGTCGCTAACCCGCCCCCTGCCGGGTGTGAGGAGCAAGGTAAGTGCTTTGAGTCTTTTCTCAGCACCCCAGCTGCGGGTCGCCCTGTTGCCGCCCAACGCTGCCCTACCTGCTCCGCCCCGCTGCGAAGCCCTGCCGGGTACGTCAAAATGAATCGTCCCCTTGGTGCCCCTAGCGCAGAGGTTGGACGCGTGGCTTTCACTTCCCAACCCGTCTCGCTGGCTGGCCCGGACCATCCGACTCGGTTACGCAATTCAGTTTGCCAGGCCCCTGCCCCCCTTCATGGGCATCCGCTTTTCCGCAGTATACGGCGAACATGCCCAGTCCCTGCGCACGGAAATCGCGACTCTTCTGGCCAAAGACGCGATAGGGCCTGTCCCTCCAACCGAGATAAAGGAGGGTTTCTACAGCCCTTACCTCATCGTACCCAAGAAAGGCGGCAGCTTACGACCAATCTTGGACTTGCGAGTTTTCAACCAAGCGTTGCACAAACTCCCGTTCAAAATGCTCACACTTAACCTGCGTCCGGCATCTAGATTGGTTCGCAGCGGTAGACCTGAAGGACGCGTACTTCCACGTCTCCATCCTGCCTCGACACCGCCCCTTCCTGCGGTTTGCGTTCGATGGCCAGGCATGTCAGTACAAAGTCCTCCCCTTCGGCATGTCTCTGTCCCCTCACGTCTTCACGAAAGTCGCAGAGGCAGCTCTTGCTCCGCTCCGAGAAGCCGGCATCCGCATACTCAATTACCTCGACGACTGGCTTGTTCTGGTCCACTCGCGAGTGACTATGCACCCACAGAGACCAGGTGCTCAGGCACCTCAGCCATTGGGGCTTCAGGTCAACCAGGAAAAGAGCAAGCTTACTCCAGTCCAGAGCATCTCTTTTCTCGGTATGGATAGACTCGGTCTCAATGTCGGCACGCCTCACCTACGGGCATGCCCAGTCAGTGTTGAAGTGCCTCACCGCCTTCAGGCTGGGCACAGTGGTCCCTTTAAAACCTTTCCAGAGGCTCCTGGGGCATATGGCATCCTCCGCAGCGGTTGCGCCGCTGGGGTTGATGCATATGAGACCGCTTCAACACTGGCTTCAGACCCGAGTCCCGAGACGAGCATGGCGCCACAGCACGCACCGGGTAACAATCACCCCCGCCTGCCGCCAAGCATTCAACCCCTGGACAGACCTCTGTTTCTTATGGGCAGGAGTACCCCTACAGCAGGTGTCCAGACGCGTCCTGGTCACGACCGACGCCTCCAGATCGGGTTGGGGCGCCATTTGCATCGGGCACGCAGCCTCAAGCCGTTGGAAAGGGGCCCAGTTGTGTCGGCACATCAACTGCCTCGAGTTGTTGACCGTCCTTTTGCCCCTGCGGAAGTTTCTCCCGTTAATTCGGGACGAACATATCTTAGTCAGGTTGGACAGCACCACTGCGGTCGTGTACATAAATCGCCAAGGCGGCGTACGCTCCCGCCACTTGTCACAACTCGCCCGTCGTCTCCTCCTTTGGAGCCAGCACCGACTCAAGTCGCTGCGTGCCACTCACATCCCCGGCAACTTCAATGTGATAGCGGACACGCTGTCACGACAACGCTTGCCTGGTGGAGAGTGGAGGCTTCACCCTGACTCGGTTCAGCTGATTTGGGAACGGTTCGGCAAGGCCCAGGTAGACCCCTCTGCCTCCCGAGAGACCTCCCACTGCCCGCTCTGGTACGCCCGCTCAGAGGCTCCCCTCGGGGCAGATGCACTGGCACACAGCTGGCCGGTGGGGCTGCGCAAGTACGCATTCCCCCAGTGAGCCTTCTTGCACAGGTGCTGTGCAAGGTCAGGGAGGACGAGGAGAAAGTCACTCTCGTGGCTCCTTACTGGCCCACCCGGGCTTGGTTCTCGGACCTTGTACTCCTCGCGACAGCCCCTCCCTGGCGAATTCCCCTGAGGAAGGACCTTCTTTCTCAGGGACGGGGCACGCTCTGGCATCCGCACCCAGACCTTTGGAACCTCCACGTCTGGCCCCTGAACGGGACGCGGAAGATCTAGCTGGTCTACCACCACGGTCGTAGCCACGATCAACCAAGCCAGAGCCCCTTCTACCAGGCAACTCTATGCCCTGAAATGGCGTCTGTTCGCAAATTGGTGTGCTTCCTGGGCAGAAGACCCACAGAGGTGCGCAGTTAGGTCGGTGCTCCTGTTCCTACAGGAGAGGTTGGAGGGGAGGCTGTCCCCGTCCACCTTGAAGGTGTATGTTGCCACTGTCGCAGCACACCATGACCCAGTAGACGGCAAGTCTCTGGGTAAACACGACTTAATCGTCAGGTTCCTAAGAGGTGCCCGGAGGTTAAACCCCTCCCGGCCAAACCTGTTCCCCTCCTGGGATCTCTCGGTGGTCCTCGCCGGTCTTTAGAGATCCCCCCCCCCCCCCCGAGCCGCTAGAATCAGTTGGCTCAGGGCCCTCTCCTTAAAAAGACGGCCCTGCTGATCGCGCTCGCTTCCATCAAGAGGTTCGGGGACCTGCAAGCGTTCTCTAATAACGACACTTGCCTGGAGCTCGGTCCGGCAGATACTCATGTGATCCTAAGACCTCAGCCGGGCTATGTGCCCAAGGTTCCTACCACGCCCTTCAGGATCAGGTAGTGAACCTACAAGCGCTGCTCCGGGAGGAGGCAGACCCAGCCCCCTCACTGCTGTGTCCGGTATGTGCCTTGCATGCCTACCTGGAACGCACCCAGAGCTTCAGGCGCTCTGAACAGCTCTTTGTCTGCTTTGGAGGACAGCAGAAAGGGAACGCTGTCTCCAAACAAAGGTTGTCCCACTGGGTGGTGGACGCCACTCTGCTGGCCTATCACACCCAGGCCGTGCCACCCCCTCTGCAGGTTCGAGCCCACTCTACTAGAAGCGTGGCATCCTCATGGGCACTGGCTAGGGGCACCTCCCTAGCAGACATTTGCAGAGCTGTGGGCTGGGCAGCACCTAACACCTTTACGAGATATTACAATCTCAGGGTTGAGTCAGTCTCGTCCCGTGTTTTCTCAGGTCCGAGCCCGTAGAACTCGGTACACGTCGACGGTCTGACCGGGTGAATCGCTTGTTCCAGCACCGTTTCCCTCTGCCGAGGCAAAACAGTGCGCTTCTTTCCCAGAAGACCTAGGTCCCTGGTTGATTCCTCCCTAGCCCTTTGGGCCAGCACAGCAATTCAGCGGAGGAACTTGCTGGCCCAGCCCACTACAGGTACCCCAGGCTACCCCTACTGGAATAGGTGCTCCACAGATCAGGCCTCCTACGGGACACCTCCTGTGTGTACTTCCATGGTACGGTCACCTTACGAGCTGACCCGCGTCTCCCTTAGGCAGTCCTTTGCTGCCCTCCGGTCGCCGTGTTATAGCAACTCCCCCCTCCTCGAGGTTGGATCTACCACTGCGCCATTCTTCCCACATGTGACCCAAGAGGCCATGTGATGTATTTTGCCACCTCTACCTCCCCTTTCGGGTGGGTGTGGCCTCCGCAGGGTCTTTTCTCCCTAAAAGAATAGGAATTCGGGATAAGACCCCCTTCCCTCGATGCGGTAAGGGCCCCAGCTGCTCTTGCTCTATTGCCAAGAAAACATAGAGAGAAAAGAGTCCAAGCCAGGCTTGGCCCATTCCCTAGTTGGGAGCGTCACCTTGTTCCCCCCTAGGGTAACCAAAAGGATTCTGACGACTTTTTTGGGGCATTGGGGAAGAGTACGTGCAGCCTGAACACAGTTGGTCGCTTGTGCACGTAGAAATACCTGCCCGCTTCTTTCCCTAGTGTCACTTCTTCGACACAACGTTTTTGGTTGCTTTGGCCAATTTACTGACACAAAAACTTGAACTATTTAAACTTAAACAGAACTATTCTATGATAATAGAACCAAATGTTTTCACCTCATTTTCAACCCAATATTTCAGAGAACACTTGATGCCATCAATCATGCATTACCTATGACAAGCTTGACATGATTTTGTGTGCTACTTTAATGAAACAGCTTGCACTGTTAGAACTTAAATAAACCCAAGCAAAACAGCAGCAGAGTTGTTTCCAGAACCCTTTCCACTACAGCCTGTTAACAAAACACATATGTGATTTAAATGGCTCGCAGTGCAGTTCCTATTTCTGCAGAAGGGATTTGCCACAACTACCCTGCTTTGACATTCTCTCTATCTTTTAATAGGGCAACAGTTATTGCAATCATTTCTACTTTGCATGAAGTATTGTTGTGGTGGCTGGGGAACCTCCTGCTTTTGCTTTTGTCCAGCTTGTAAAAGTCTGTGTTATAGTAAAAGCAAATAATGCAGAGTGTTGTTTGAGCCCTGGCTGGACAAGCCTAAGACAACTCTTTCAACTCTTTGAAGAGCAACTCAGCAAAAACAAGCAATTAGGGAGTGAAGTTTGGAGCAGGCGAAGCCATAAACACAACTTATTAATATTTTTTATTTTGTTGAATTACAAGGATTCAGATCTAGTATATAAAATGAAATACATTTTCTGGCCTCATCAAGCCAGCTGAATGAGGGTGTATAGCTGAAAAAGGCCATGACCCAAATGAAGGTGCAAGGAGATCTTCCAGAAACAGCCGTAGGAAATGAAAAAGAAATTAAAAGTATGTGTGCTACATTTGCAAAGTTGTACTTTTAATGTGTTTGGATTTACACAGCCATATTATTTTTAGTGGAGGCACAATGAAAAGGGCATTCTTGGAAGCAGCATTTGAAGAGGCAAGTCAAGGACTGAGATAACATCCCACTTGTGAAAATAATGCTCTGTGAAACATCCAACTCATGTCCTTCAACATATTCTGTACTCTATGTTTTCAGCAGTTGACCCAGAGATTAATTTATGGCAATTCAGTTGTGCATTCAAGAACACCACATTTATAATGTTTGATATGGAGAATTTAGCATCCTTAGGTCCATACTTAAGTGTTTATTGATGGTGTCTTTATGTGGGTTGAACTTTATCCTGGGTTACATGTGATGAAAGCTCACAGTAAGGTATGTGTGTGTGTGTCTGTGTGTGTGTGTGTGTGTGTATGTCAGCAAGAAAGTGTGAAAGAGAGGGTTTAAATCATAACTGTCTAAGTTGTGTATGGATGGATGCAGTGGCGGTTCTAGCTTGTATGGCGCCCTGGGCCTTTTCTTATCCATGTTGATTTGGCTCTTGAGCATCAAAAATAACCACTGTCAACCAATCAAAACTAAACCAATTCACGTTGGGGGTTTGCAGACTGTCTGGTTTTATATTATTCTTAACAATTTCACACAAACCAGAAAAAAATGCAACAATATGTCTGTGAAACTATATATTCTCAGTTTTATGAATGAACTGTGTATTATTTTGTAACATTTTGTAGTGTGACTTATTTTCATAAAATCAACAAAGCCAGTTGTAAGGACTGTAAGGAGATGGACTAATGAAGCAGAGTGGGAACTTCAAGCCTGCTTTGACTGCACTGATTGGAGTGTTTTTGAAGCTGCAGCTACAGACCTGGACGAGCTCACAGATACTGTTACATCATACATCAGTTTCTGTGAGGGTATGTGCATCCCTACTAGGACATTTCTATCATCCAACAATGATAAACCATGGTTCACAGCTTCGTCATGCCAAAGAGGATGCTTACAGGGGTGGGGATAGAGTCTTGTATAATCAGGCCAGGAACACACTGAATAAGGAAATCAGAGTGGCTAAAAGAAGCTACTCTGAGAAGCTGAAAAACAAGTTTTCAGCTAACGACCCTGCATCAGTGTGGAGTGGCCCGAAACAACTTACTAATTACAGGACTCCTACCCCCAACCAGGCTGACGACCTGAATGTGTTCTATTGCAGATTCAAAAGGCCCAATTTCACACCCCACACGCACTCGGACCTTCGTTTCACACAAACATTAACACCTCCTGCAACCCCAGTCCTGCTATACAACCTGCACTCAAGATCTGTGAAGACGATGTGTGCTGTGTCTTTCGGAAGCAAAGGTCAAGGAAGGCTCCAGGCCCAGATGGCATCTCACCAGCGTGCCTTCATTCCTGTGCTAACCAACTGGCCCCAATCTTCACTCAGATCTTCAATAGATCACTGGAGCAATGTGTAGTCCCATGCTGCTTCAAACACTCAGTTATTATCCCTGTCCCTAAGAAACCTAAAATCACAGGACTTAAGACCTGTCGCCCTGACATCTGTGGTCATGAAGTCATTTGAGAGACTGGTGTTGGCCCACCTGAAGGACATCACTGGACCCTTTCTGGATCCCCTTCAATTTGCTTATCGAGCAAACAGGTCTGTTGACGATGAAGTCAACATGGGTTTGCATCACGTCCTGCAACATCTGGACATACGCAAGGATCCTTTTTGTGGACTTCAGCTCGGCTTTCAACACAATCATCCCAGCCATTCTCCGGATTAAGTTAAACCAACTCCCTGTTCCCACCTCTACCTGTCAGTGGATTACCAGCTTTCTGACAGACAGGCAGCAGCTTGTGAGGCAGGGAAAATTCACTTCCACCACCTGTAGCATCAGCACTGGTGCCCCCAGAGATGTGTGCTCTCCCCACTACTCTTCTCGTTCTACACAAATGACTGCACTGCCAAGGATCCCTCTGTCAAGCTCCTGAAGTTTGCAGATGACACCACTGTCATCGGCCTCATCCGGGATGATGATGAGTCTGCATATAGAAAGGAGGTTGAACGGCTGGCTGTCTGGTGCAGTCAAAACAACCTGGAGCTGAACACACTCAAAACGGTGGAGATGATTGTGGACTTTAGGAGGAACACCCCAACATTGTCCCCCCTCACCATTCTAAACAGCACTGTGGTAGCAGTGGAGTCATTCAGGTTTCTGGGCACTACCATCTCACAGGACCTGAAGTGGGAGATACACATCGATTCCATTGTGAAGGAAGTTGAGGAAGTTCAACCTGCCACAGGTGCTGCTGAAACAGTTCTACTCAGAAGTCATTGAGTCTGTCCTCTGCACTTCAATAACTGTCTGGTTTGGTGCAGCTACAAAATCAGACATCAGAAGACTACAGAGGACAGTCCGGACTGCTATGCAGATTATTGGTTGCCCCCTGCCCCCCATTCAAGAACTATACACTTCCAGAGTGAAGAAAAAGACTGGTAAAATCACTCTGGACCCCACTCACCCTGCCCACTACCTTTTTGAACTGTTGCCTTCTGGCCGGCGCTTCAGAGCTCTGAGCACTAGAACCGTCAGACACAGGAACAGTTTTTTCCCTCAGGCCATCCATCTCATGAACAATTAAATTGCCCCATTGAGCAATAATTATGTGCAATACACAGTTTAAGTCTATTTATATTATCCAACATATCTACGTCTGCCATTACTTACATTGCTCTGTACATAATATGCTGTATTTTTGTTCTTTATATAACAGATTGTAATAGAGTTCCACTATGTGAGTGTATGTACGTATATTTATAATTATTTATTTTTAGTCGTTTTTTTTGTTTTTAATTACCTATGTCTTGCTGCTGTTTTTGGTATTGTTTGTATTGTTGTACACTGGAAGCTCCTGTCACCAAGACAAATTCCTTGTATGTGTAAGCATACTTGGCAATAAAGCTGATTCTGATTCTGATATATATTCCCCTGCTCCCCCTACCTCAGGCTTCCAGTGGTTAGACCTGAACTACCCCCACCCCCCTCCCCATCTCGTACTTCTGAGTAGGAGAACTTCCCATGTAGTAGCCTGCCTAGCTCACAAAAAAAAAAAAAAACTAGAATCAAGGCACCCACTCCGACAAGGTTAATTGACCCACAGTCCCACATGGTGGCATGATATCATTGCCGTGACGCACAACTGATTGCACAAATGTCACCATTAAAAAAAAAATGTGTGCGGGCGCCCCATGGCGCGTTGAATCTGCCATAATGTAATATAGTCTTTGCAAAGAGGTGGCCATTGAAGCATTAAACAGTTGAAACTATATTGGACATGACAGCACACCAGCAGCTCATGCATGCTGTTTCTTTTTTCAATTAACATTTTTTATTGATGACCATGTCCTCCAATGAACACCCCTGTTCAAAGAAAAAAAAAGAAAAGAAAAAAGAAAATACAATAAACATACATAATTAAACTAAACTTCTCTCTCCCCATCACCTCCCCGTGAGTCCCCCAAAAACGCTAAATAATTACCCCATTTCCTATCAAACAAGTCACCAAAGCTGCCACCTTCCCCATTTTCAGTAGGACACGAAAACAACGACGCAGAGGGTCACGCGGTGGAATTCGAGCGAGGCTAAAGCGAACTCCACATCGACTCGCTCTTCCAAGCCTTTTCCTCGCCAATGTTCGCTCGCTGGTGAACAAAATGGATGAACTGCGGCTGCGGATCACCACACATAGAATGATTATGGACTGCAATATCATGATTTTCACAGAAACCTGGCTTAACAGTGGAATACCCAATAGCGCTATCGAGCTAGCTGGACGCTGCCTCCTCCATGCAGACAGAACAGCTGATGACCGCAGTAAGACCCGAGGTGGTGGTTTGTGCATTTATGTTAACAAAACGTGGAGCACGGACACTACCATCACCGAGAGTCACTGCTCAGCTAATCTTGAGTATATCATGGTTAAGTGTAGACCTTTCTATTTGCCCAGAGAGTTTACATCAACTGTAATAACAGCAGCCTACATACCACCGGATGCTAATGCCAAGATTGCCATGAAAGAACTGCATTCTGCTATTAGTAAACAACAAACTCTGCATCCCGAGGAAGCCTTCATTGTTGTGGGTGACTTCAACCACTCGAATTTAAAGACTGTACTGCCTAAATTCCATCAAAATGTATCATGCCCCACAAGAGAAGGAAAGATTTTAGATCACATCTACACAAATATAGCTGATGCATACAAAGCTGCTCCCCTCCCCCATCTAGGACACTCAGATCACCTCTCTTTGTTTCTACTACCCAAGTATTTAGGACTCATCAAACGTGTGAAATCAACAGTAAGGACAGTCAAAGTGTGGCCAGAGGGAGCTGACTCAGCACTTCAGCAACGTTTTGGAAACACTGACGAGTGAGTTCGCAACTCAGGCCACCCACAACTCCCACACGGACATTGATTCATATACCTCCTCCGTTCTGGACTGCATCAACTCAAACATCAACAGTTTCAACACCCTCAAATGGATTACCACTTTCCCTAATCAGAAGCCATGGATGAACAGTGATGCCAGACTCCTGCTGAAGGCACGAGACATTCCATTCAGATCAGGTGATGCTCAAGCCTATAACTCATCCAGGGCTAACCTGAATAGGGGCATCAAAAAGGCCAAGCACAACCGACACCTCCTTGCCTGATGAGCTGAACCACTTCTATGGCCTCTTTGATAGGGAAAACAAGGAAGTGGCCATCAAGGCTGTGGTCTCTGCAGTTCACCAGCCCCTCACACTCTCCACCACAGATGTGGGTGTGGCACTGAGCAGGATTAATGCACACAAGGCTGCTGGTCCTGATGGTATCCCCGGACGTGTACTCAGGGCCTGTGCTGTGCAGCTGACTGAGGTTTGGACTGACATATTTAATCTGTCTCTAGCCCAAGCAGCTGTCCCCACGTGCTTTAAAAGCACTTCCATCGTGCCAGTGCCAAAACACTCCAATGCAACAAGCCTTAATGACTTCCGTCCAGTTGCACTCACCCCCATCATTATGAAGTGCTTCGTGAGGTTGGTCCTGGCCCATCTCAAGACCTGCTTACCACTCTCACTGGACCCCTTCCAATTCGCCTACCGTCAGAACAGGAGCACAGAGGATGCCATCTCTATGGCACTTCACTCTGCCCTCTCCCATCTTGACAAAAGCAACACCTATGTGAGAATGCTGTTCATTGACTTTAGTTCAGCATTCAACACCATCATCCCCTCCAATCTGATCACCAAACTCAGTGAACTGGGCATCAATTCCTCCCTCTGTAACTGGATTCTGGACTTCCTAACCAACAGACCTCAGTCTGTTAGGTTAGCTAATTACACCTCCTCAACCATCACCCTGAACACCGGCGTACCACAGGGATGTGTGCTGAGCCCTCTCCTTTACTCCCTCTTCACCTACGACTGCACACCTGTACATGGCTCTAACACCATTGTCAAGTTTGCAGACGACACTACGGTGATCGGTCTCATCAGTAACAACGATGAGACGGCCTACAGGGAGGAGGTCCAGCACCTATCTTCGTGGTGCACTGACAACAACCTGGCTCTCAACACTAAGAAGACCAAAGAGCTCATTGTGGACTTCAGAAAGTCTAAAGCTGGCACACACACCCATTCTTATCAACGGGACTGAGGTGGAGTGTGTCACCAGCTTCAAGTTTCTGGGTGTCCACATCTCTGAGGACCTCTCTTGGACCCTCAACACATCTACCCTGATCAAGAAGGCTCACCAGCGTCTCTTCTTTCTGAGGAGACTAAAGAAGGTCCACCTGTCTCCTCAGATCCTGGTGAACTTCTACCGCTGCACCATCAAGAGCATCCTCACCAACTGTGTCTCAGTTTGGTACAGCAACTGCTCTGTCCATGACTGGAAAGCACTGCAGAGGGTGGTGAAAACTGCCCAACGCATCACCAGTTCCTCACTCCCCTCCATCGAGACCATCCAGAGTAAGCAATGCTTGCGTAAGGCACACAGCATCATCAAAGACTGTTCCCACCCCAATCACAGACTGTTTACCCCACTCCCCTCCGGGAGGCATTTCAGGTCTCTCTGCACCCGTGCAGCAGGTTCAGAGGAAGCTTCTTTCCTATAGCTGTCACCCTACTGAACTCTAGCTCTGCATCCCGGTGACAATTGACTACCCCCCCCCCCCATTCTGTTCTATTTATTTATTTAAATGTACTGTAATTACACCTATACATAGCCATATTCTACTACTCTTCATACTATCCATCCTGCGGATACACTTATTCTCACTGCTCTTATAATGTTACCACACTGCACATAGCTGTACATATCTGTCTATATGGTTTATACAGAATATCCATATTTACTCTGTTTTTTTATTATATATTCTGCTAACACACTGCATATATCTATATTATTCTATTACTATTTTAATGTCACTGCTACTACATTGCACATATCTGTACATGTTGTTCATACACTGTTTATATTACATAGCCATATTTATTCTGCTCATATAACACTGCAATATATTTTCTGTCCTGCCTATGCACCACCTGTCTATACTTGAATATCGCATTAACTTTTCTGCTTTTTTGCACTTCTGGTTGGACGCAAACTGCATTTCGTTGTCTTTGTACTTGTACTCTGCACAATGACAATAAAGTTGAATCTAATCTAATCTAATGTAATCTCCGCATACCACTCCAGAAATGATGGCGCTCTATCCGACTTCCATCTCGTTAAAATAATTTGCCTGCCAAACATGATACTGGTCAGAACCCAATTGTTTATGTTTATCCCTCAAATTTATGACATCACCCAAAATACAGAGTAGAATTTTGTAAAAATCAAAGTAAAATTTGAGTGCCCAAAACATCACACATACAACTCTAAACCTTCAACCAAAATTCTTGGATCTAAACACCCCCCCCCAAAAACATGGGTTGTGTCTAAATCTTCTGATTGGCATCGCCAGCAGGTAGGTGTGTCTTTAAGACCAAGCCTATACAATCTATAGGGGTTCCAATAGAATCTACATAAAATCTTGAATTGCATCTCTAGATGCAGATTTGAATTTTTTTAGAATCCTAGCCCAAACTTATTCCTCCAACTCTATAATCCCTTGAGAAGTTGAAGCTCCATCCCACAGACACTGAATTAGCAGGGAGTAATACATTGATGCCTCTTGACCTTTTCCAAAATCAGTAACCACCTCTCCAAGAGTATCTGCTGCTTTAGGGGGGTGTTTGCTACTCCCCAAAACAATACAGGGCAGGTGGTACAGCTGTAAATACCTAAAGAACTGAGATCTGGAAATCCCAAAATGTTGAACCAAATTTTCAAAAGATCTCAACTCTCCACTCTCATACAGGTCACCGAGTGCATTAACCTCCCTAACAATCCACTCTGACCAGTAGAAAGGACTTATTAAAACATAATTTAGGGTTCAACCATATGCTTGAGGCAACATTTAAAGAAATGCCCAAATGAACACACTTTTGTCCATACCTAGTGCAAATATGAGATAATGGGGTGTAATTTAACCTTATTATTTTGGTAGAAAGGCTTTGCAATGGCAAAATAGGGGCAAGAACTTCCTGTTCACTTCTTTAAGATAGAAGTGACCAATGAGCCAAATGTCTGAGACCAAATGCATGATAATTAAAAAAAAAATCTTTGGTTTTTAGCCTAGCCCACCTTTGTCAATTGGCCTATGTAAGTTATTAAAATGTAATCTATGACGCTTACCATTCCAAATGAAGGACTTCGCTATGCTATCAAATTGCTTGAATAAGAGAGGGGGACATCTACAGGGAGAGACTGTAACCGGTAGTTAAATTTTAGAATACAATTCATTTTAATAACATTAACCTTCCCATTCATAGATAAATGTAAAGAAGCCCATCTGCCCACATCACTCGAAAAAACTTTTTAAGGGTCAATATTAACTCTTAACTAAATCAGACAAATTTGCTGGGAATAATATGCCAAAATACTTAATGCCCTGTTTGGCCACTGGAAGGTGCCCAACTGGGCAGTACGCTGTCAGAGCCAAAGTTTTGGATATAAACCAATTGACCCTGAATCCCGAGAATTTAGAAAAGGAATTAATAATTCTATGGAGGCAAGGCATTGATCTAATGGGGTCAGATATGAATAATAATGATAATTTGCCACTGACCACATAATATTGATGTAACACTTTATGTTGTCAGAAGAGCAGTGGCCCGAATAAACCCCACCTGTTCTATATGTATAAGAGATGTCATAACTTTACTTAATCGGTTAGCCAGAATTATTGACAATATTTTTACGTATAGCTGGATCAGGGAAATTAAATGGTACCTTACACTCGCTTGGATCTTTGTCCTTTATAAGAAACAGACTGATCCAGTCTTGTGTCATGGTTGGTGGAAGCTTTCCATGCTTTAATGATTCAGAATAAACAAAAGCAGAGCCAATTCTGTATCATAAGATCTAAAAAATGCAGCAGCAAATCCATCTGGCCCCGGAGCCTTGTCTGTAGGCAAGCCCTTACTTCCCTCGCCAAGCTTCTCCAAGGTTATCTCAGAATCAAGATAATTTTTTTGCTCATTTGTCAATTTAGGGAGATCTAATGGATACACAAATTTTCTTATGTCTCCATCGGTAGACAAAGATGTGGAACTTTAGAGATAAAGATAGAATTATTTAAAAGCATAATTAATATCAAAGGCTGAGGTAAATATTTCACCACCAGCAGATGTTACTGAGTGAATGGTAGAAAAAGACACTTTCTGCTTTATATATCTAGCCAAAATCTTCCCTGCTTTATCCCCTGACAAAATATGTCTATGTCTTACCCTGAATAGCCAAAACTCCACTTTCTGTAACAAAATAGTATTATCTCTGTATTCAATCGATCAATTCTCTGAGGCCATCAGATGACATTCGTCACTTCAGCTCTACCTCAGCACTTTTAATATTCCCTTCCAACTCCACGAGTTCCTGTGCTATGATGAATTTTTGATGAATGAGGGATACTGTATGATCCGACCCCTAAGAACCGCCTTAAGTGTCTCCCAAGCCACTCCCACAGAGGATACTGAGGTCCAGTTAGTCTCCATATAGACACTGATTTCAGCCTTTAGCATTTGTTGGAATTCAGGATTTTGCAAAAGGGATACATTATAGCGCCAACTATATGATTTTCTTTTCTTCATATGTCAAAACTCACCAGGGCATGTTCTGAGACTACAATGTTTCCAATTATATATATATATAAAATTTAATCTAGAATAAACCATATGGATTGATGAAAACACATATATTCCCTACCAGATGGGTTCAAATGTCTCCAAATATCTATCTGTAAGACCAAGATTTTTATTCATCCTGTGAAACGTAAATGTTGCTCTTTGGTGCTTACACACTTTTGCTTCACTATGATCAAGGACTGAGTCCATCAAACGATTAAAGTCTCCTCCTAATATTATATCATGAGGGGTGCCAGCGACTTGCAAAATCCCTTCAAGATCTATAAAAAAGCCCTGATTATCACCTTTAGGTAAATATATATTAGCCAAATCAACCTTTGCCCCTGAATTCCAGCTTAAACAACAAGGACTCTTCCTAATTTATCTTTAATCTGTTTGAGACATTTTAATTGTAGGTGTTTACTTATCAGTGTAATGACTCATCATGAGACAATCCAGTCATACTAAAATAGACATTTTGACATATTAGAAAAAATAGATTGTGTGTCAAAATCAACATTATAAAGACCAGATTCCAACATTGGAGCAGCAAACAAACCCTGAACTTCCCCCAGGAAAAAAAAAAAAAAAAAGATAAATGAAAAATGTGTGCATAAACCCTGTGCATGACAGCACCAACTGGCATCCATCCCTCTAAACTCAAACAGTCCATGTACACCTACACCCCATAAGAAGGCCATTCAGTTTCCTCGGGCAGTCAAACCAATGTTCAGTGAGCAGGCCCGTTCAGCCATTACATGAGTGGAACAGATACCCTAATCAATCAAATGATTTGCAAGAAATATTCTACAAATAAACTCAAAGCACGTGCAGATACATCCACAAACTGTCCCTAAGGAGTGTTTTTCCAGCCACCAGGCAGAACCAACACAAAAAGAAACAAAGAAGGCGCCAAGTTTCCTCATCCGATCAAGTGAATGGTCAGTGATTTAGGTCCACTCGGCTGTATCGAGAGCTTCACACAATGACTTACTTATTCCATTGACTTTATAAAGGACAATGCTTGCTGTGGGCATGTAAATATTCCTTATATTCCTTGAATCAATTATGGTTCTCTCGCAAATTCGCAAAGTCTGGGAACAAGATAATGCTGTGATTCTTCCAAGAATGCCTCATTTACTCCTTGCGTAACACAATTTAATTATAGTATGATCTCAGAAATTTGGGCAGAATTGATCGGGGCCTGTGTCCCTCAGCGGATCTCTGCGATGGAACTCTGTGAGCCCACTCAATTTACAGTTTATGGCCTGTTATGTCAAGCAGAAGATCTCGCCTAGTAATTTCACCATATCTCTGCTTTCTTCGTTCTCAGGAATTCCAACAATTCAGACATTGTTTCATCGATTATGATTCTAAAGGTCTTCCAACTTTTTCCAAATGCATTCCAAGTTCACCTTGGTCGCTAGTTGATTAGCAGCTAATTCCCGCACCAATGACTTAATTGATCCTTTCTGGACGTCCCCTATTCTTGTAACCAACTCAGAGAATTTCATCTCCATGGCAGTGATCGATCAACGTATTACAGCAAGATCCTCCAAGAAAGCAACAAATTTTCACCTAATTTGAAATGCCTAGATTGCAGTATTGGGTAACATTACTTTTAAAAGTAACTCATTAGAATATTGCTTTACACCTTAAAAAAATAACTGAATTTAATTTGGTAACACTATGAAGCCAATATTTATAATGCATTGTAAAGTCTTTATAATGCATTAGTAATGTCTCATAATATACCTCATAATATGATGTAAACTCTCATAAATAACTGTAACCACAATTACAATACATTATTATACTTAGCTATTCATAGATATACATTAGAGTACAATGCATTATAACTCCAGCAACATACAATTTTATCTGCAGCATTTACAATGTATATATATATATATATATATATATATATATATATATATATATATATATATATATACTGTATTAGTAAAATATAAGTATGCTTTAAGTAATAATAGTATAATAATTAATAATATATAATAATAATATTAATAAACGTTAATGTTTGTGAATATATGGTGACTCATTTTATAAATAACTTCCATAGCATAAGTTTGACTTATGTAATTATGTAATGTATTGTGTTACAAGTTTATGTTATGGCTGTTTATAAGAATAAATTGCTTTTGTAACTTAAAGACGACTAAGGCCACTTATAATATGATCATTTATTTCATAAAGCCTTTTGACTATTTACACTATTCTGATTTTGCATGACAGCACTTATACATTTAACTATATTAGCTTCTACTGTGTTAATATGGTCTCCCCTTCTGTCATTCACTCGACTTTGTGTCGATGTAGTGACACTCCTATGGCCACGGGTGCTGCCTAACGTGTCTGGGCAGTGATCACACTGAGGCAACGTTTGTGGATGGCTCATGTTCTCATTGCGAGAATAAGACCATGGCAAAGTTGTGGTCGTGAATTTCCTTCTTCAAAAGAGGGAAAGCCACTCCAGCTGCCCCCCCCCCCCCCATGCTGCGCCTTCTACCCATGTGTATGAGGTCAGCCTGGCTGGCGTTGGATGCGATTTGGGGAGTTCAATGGGTGCGGTTTCGCCAGGTAATTCTCCATGCCATGGCCCTCCTGCAGGTACACCAGGCCAAGGCACTAAAATAACTGCACATGGGTAGTCCTAATTCTGATGTGCTGCAGGAGCTGCATTCGGAGACCAACTGTGCCCTCCAAGCGATGAAGGTCATGGCGCGTGCATTTGGGCAGGCAGTGTCCACCTTAGTGGTCCAGGAGCACCACCTGAGGATGAATCTAGTCTAGATGAGGGATACCGTCAAATAACGCCTAAATGGTTCCGCCTCAGCCTGTGCCCAGTTCTCTGCCCCAGCGTAGAGCCCCATGCAGGAAGTTGACGTCCCCTGTCTCCGGGCCGGCACGAGGACACGGAAGGCTCCTAAGCACCCCTGAGACGGATGACCCAGGGAGCGAGACGTCTTCTACGGAGCTGGTATCCAGACCACTCCATCACCCGGTGGAGGGCCGGGAAGTAAATCTTTTGTTTCCTTTTTGTTTTCCCAAATTTCCAAAAAAAGAGCAGTTTCCTCACTCCTTGGGTCACATAATCTGTGAACGCGGCCTCCCCGACTTGGCACGCAGTTTCGCAGAGCAAAGTAAGTGCTTTGAGCTTCCCCTTGGCATAGCAGCCTTGTGTCAAAGCAACACTCCTAAACACGGCGTTACATGCTCGGGAGAGGATACATGCTGTAGGGATACAGCGAGGCCCCACCCCAGGTACATCTGACATGTTTGTCCCCTTTGTGCCCATCGCCCGGAGCATGGATGCGTGGCTAACGCTTTCCAACCTGTCGAGATGGCTGGCCAGGACCATCCGACTCGGCTGCACAATTCAGTTCGCCAGGTGCCTGCACCAGTTCAGCAGCGCCCACTTCACTTCGGTGCAGGGCGAGAACTCCGCCACCCAGCACGCAGAGATCATGACCCTTCTTCAAAGGGCGGGATGGAGCCTGTCCCTCCAGCCGAGATGGGAAAAGGGTTCTACAGCCCTTTCTTCATTGTGACAAAGATGGTGGGTTTCAGCCTTGGACCTGCGAGTTCTGAACCAGGCCTTACACAAACTCCCATTCAAGATACTGACGCAGAAAGTAATTTTGACGTGTGTCCGGCATCAAGATTGGTTCGATGCGGTACACCGGAAGGACACATACTTTCACGTCTTTTTTCTACCTCAACACAGACCCTTCCTATGGTTTGCTTTTGATGGCCAAGCGTATCAGTACAAGTTCCTCCCCTTTGGATTGTCCCTGTCCCCTTGCGTCTTCACGAAAGTTACAGAGGCAGATCTTGCCTTTCAGAGGCTTTGGGTCATTGCGGAGGCTATTGCCATTGATCCAGGGCAAGCATGTGTTGGTCCGGTCCGATAATACAGCGACAGTAGCATATATAAATCACCAAGACTGCGTACGCTCTCGTTGCATATCGCAACTCACCTGCCATCTCCTCCTCTGGAGTCAGCAGTGGCTGAGGTCGCTGCGGGCCACTCATATCCTGGGCAGCCTCAATGCCACAGCGGACGCACTGTTGTGGCAGGCAACGCTCAGTGGGGAGTGGAGACTCCACTCCTAGGTTATTCAGCTGATTTGGAGTTGATTCGGCAAAGCACAGGTAGACCTGTTCACTTCCCGGGAATCCTAAAACTGCCCGCTCTGGTATTCCCTAACGGGAGCCCCCCCTCGGGACAGACATGCTGGCACACAGCTGGCCCTGGGTGCTGTGCAAATATGCATTCCCCCCAGTGAGCCTTCTTGCACAGATCCTGTGCAAGGTCAGGGAGGATGAGGAACATGTCACCCTCATGGCCCCATACTGGCCCATCCAGACTTGGTTCTCGGACCTCATGCTCCTCGCGACAGCACCTCCCTGGCAGATTCCTCAGAGGAAGGACCTTCTTTCTCAGGGATGAGGTACAATCTGGCACTAAAGCCCAGACTTCTGGAACATCCACTTCTGGCCTTCAGAAACCCCCCTTCGTGCCGCTAGTATCAGTTGAGCTCAGAGCCCTCTCCTTCATGATCCTCCTGATCGTGATCGCGCTCACTTCCATCAAGAGGGTTGGGGACCTGCAAGGGTTCTCTGTCAGCGACACCTGCCTGGAGTTCAGTCCGGCAGACACCCATGTCATCCTAAGACCGCGACAGGGCTATGTGCCCAAGGTTCATACGACCCCATTCAGGGACCAAGTAGTGAACCTGCAAGTGCTGCCCCGGGAGGAGGCATGCGTACATGCATACCTATGTGGACCACACGCAGAGCTTTAGATGTTCTGAGTAGCTCTTTTCTGCTTTGGTGGACAGCAGAAAGGGAATGCTGTCTCTAAACAGAGGCTTTCCAACTGGGTCGTTGATGCCATCGCATTGGCCTATCACACCCAGGACGTGCCCGCCCGCTTGCGGGTTCGAGCACACTCAACAAGAAGTGTGGCATCCTCGTGGGCACTAGCCGACATATGCAGAGCAGAAGGCTGGGCAACACCCAATACCTTTATGGGATATTACAATCCCAGGGTTCAGTCAGTCTTGTTCCTTGTTCTTTCAGGTCCGAGCCCGTGGAACTCGGGAATGGAGAACATCTAACTGGGTGTTCCGCTTGCACATAGTGCCTTTCCCCTTCACTGAGGTGATCACGTGTGCTCTTTCCCCCAGGAGAGTCCACGAGATTCATGCTCCCTGGATGTTCTTCCTCCCTAGCCCTCTGGTCCGTGAATTCAGCAGAGGAAATCCCTGACCAGACCCACTATGGGTACTAAAATTACTCTGTACTGGAATAGGTGCTCCAAAGGATTGGCCCTTGTGTGGATTAATCCCCCTGTGTGTATATTCCGCGGTACGGTCCCCCTATGGGCAGACCCGCGTCTCCCTTGGGCAGTCCCCGCTGCCCCCCGGTCGCCTTGTTTGTATCAACTCCTCCCTCGCAGCAGGTCGGATCTACCACCGCACCATTCCCACACGTCTCCTGAAAATCCATGTGACGTATTTCGCCACTCTTTACCTCCCCCCAGCCTGGGCAGGTGATGGTCTTTGTGAGGTCTTTTCCCCCTGAAAGAATAGGAGTGGAAAAGAACGCTTTCCCAAATGTGTGTTATAGCGTTAAGATGGCCCCAGCCTCTTTAACACTATGCAAGAAACATAGAGATAGAAAAGGCGCGGCCTGCTCCCATGCTTGGCTCGTCGCTTGGTTCCCCCCTTCGGGATGCCGGGAACCTAAAAAAGTTTATGACAATTTTATGGGGCATTGGGGAAGGGTGCGTGCAGTCTGACGCATCCTGTTGCTTTGGCACGCAACTGCCTGCCCGCATCTGCATCAGCAGCACACGTACATGGTTCAGCACATGGCGTGATTGAATAGGGACCCCTAGTGTCGCTTCATTCGACACAACGTCGAAGTGAGTGACAGACAGGGAATGTCTAGGTTACTGTTGTAACCTACGTTCCCTGATTGTGGGAATGAGACATTGTGTCCCCCTGGCCATGACGCTGAACCGAGCCACTGCTATGGCCGAACCTTATTCTTGGCTCCTCAGTGCAAAACCTGAATGGACAGATGCATGATTCCCTCCTCTTATATCTGTATGTCTGTGGAAGGGACATGTAAATTATGTCTGCCAATTTCTCATTGAGCTTTTCTCAAGTTCAGAGGTAACTGAAGCCTTCAAAGAAGTCCCCTATTGTGGCTCCATTTGACACAACGTCTCGTTCCCTCAATCAGGGAACAGAGGTTATAACAGTAACCTAGACATATTTTACAGAAAAAGAAATTAATAGAGATAAAAGCATGTGACTGCATGTGTGCTGAAGGTTATACAATGGTCTTGCTGTATTTTTTTTTTTTTATGTGTTCTCCCTCAGTCACAGGAGGATTACACTGTGACACATAATTCTCCCATAGGTATCATTAGCACAATTCTGACCTCATTACACTCACAACATTTTTAATTACACCCTCCTTTTCTGCCTGTTTGTTCTCTCTCTCTCTCTCGCTCTCTCTCTCTCTCTCTCTCTCTCTCTCTCTCTCTCTCTCTCTCTCTCTCTCTCTCTCTCTCATTGCATGCAGAGGGGGTTGAAATGTCAGTAGACACAGGAGGGACTTTTGGATAATCCAGAAAAAATGGAACAGCTCACCATGTCAGAGATAGTTGTGTGTTAGATCTGAAACATGTCACACACACACACACACACACAAACACACAAACACACATGTTGGTGCGGCTATCCTTATGAGGACTCTCCATAGACATAATGGTTTTTATACTGTACGGCCTATATATTCTATCCCCTACCCCTAACATTTTCAAAAAAATTACATTTATAATGTTTTAAGCGATTTGAATTATGGGGACACTAGAAATGTCCTCAAACCACATTTATAGCATAACACCCTTGTAATTACCAGTTTGTAACCTAAAAACTTTTTCTTGTTAACCACCCAAACCCACACACACACACACACACAAACACACACACAAACACACACACAAACACACAGCTGGGGCACTTCACCTTCAGTGCTTTCCAAAGTGATTTTCCCACTCACTCAAAGAAAAAGCTTTTCATTATCTGTTCATACATCTATTAAGTCAAATGTTATCATTTATATCACCTCCATCGCTGCCAGTGTTGAGTGAAGCAGACATTGTGAAATAATTTGAAAATGTGTTGGTACTGTACATGTTCTTGTCACATGACAGTTTAATTAAGATGGTCTAATCAGCAACTTGACATGTTTATCCTGAAAAACAATGTAGACAGATTAAGGGCAGCAAATAAAGATACTTACGGCGTATTTGATTTAAACGTATACTCTGCAACATTATTCAAAGAAAGAGAAGTTATTAGTTACCAATGTAATTGTGAAAATGCATTTGCATTAAGTTCAATATAAAATCTGGATCCTGAAGCAAAACCAGTAGGAAACCCTCTATTTCTTAGAGGGACTATATCCATCACAGTGAAGTATAATAGCCTGTAGAGGTGAGAAACAAAATTATAGAAACATCGATATATCGTGATATTTTTCTTAGTGATATTGTATCAGTATTTGATGGCCAATTATCTGTATTATTTTTTACATTTTTCACATTATGGTGATGGGAATTTTTTTTTCTCTTTGACATATTGATCTAGAAAATCAACAACAGTCCCTTAGAAGTTGCAGTTATCATGCTTTACACATAATCTCCCACCGTTGCTAAAATGTATTACAATTTTACATAACATGTTATTAGCATAATGAGGTATTTCGACAAAAATGTTAGTATCACATTGTTAACCTTTTTAGGTGAAATCTATTTTACTTTGTATATTGAAAATTTGTTGAAATAAATAATGATTTGAAAGAGTTTAGGCTAATATTGTACTCATAAATACTATCATTCATTCATGGAAAGACTTGCTACATTGACTTAACCACAGAAATAAGGGCCCATTATGGTCTTATATGGCTTTGCATTGTACATGGACATTAAGAAATAAACAGGCCTTATTTCATAAACTGGCACATTTCTATTAATTTAACAATGCATTTGGTGATTTGGTAACAGTTTTCTGAACTCCAATGAAGACGAATGAGAAACATTGAGTGAATATTGCAATTTATCATAGTTTTGATTAGCAATACACCAAAAATAAAGAATCACAATACCATCATATCGTGAACTAAATATCAATATAATACTGTATCGCCAGTTACCATGTGAATCCCACCGCTAATAGCCTGTTCCCTGAAATACTGATTATGCACAACACACAATTAAAACACCTATGCTGCTCTCTTTGCTTGTGTAGTAAACAGGAAATTGACAAATTGTTGCCTATATTACAGGATTCAGATCTTATTCATTGAGCCTCATACAAATAAAGAAGATCAATGAGTCATCAAGGGCAAAACTCTTAAAATAGCCCCATACGCATGACTGTGTGTGTCTGTTTAAAACCTGCCTGTATTCTCTGATGGTGGCCTAATATGTCTTTGTTGGTGTGTGTGTGTCTATGCATATTTTTTTCACTGTCTGCAAGTAGGGACACTGCAAGCAAACTTGTGGTTTTTCCAAAGAATGGAGCAATATCCTGCAAGCCAGCTGGTTAAGCCCTTGAACAAGATAGGAGGAGGGGGAGTGATTATGCCTGTGAATGCTGAGAATACTGAGCATGACACTCTCAAGGCTCCACAGGAGCAGGCAACGCTATACTATATATTGTATATATACTATAGGCTAGGTTAAGGTGTTGGTTTAGAGTAAGGATGTCTGTTTTGTGTCAACATCTAATTTGATTTTAGATAACTATTGGTTAGGTTTAGGTTAAAGTGTTAGGTCGGGAAGTATGTTTTACTTATAAATTTAATTTGCTTTTGGTGCACGCCGGTGGACATTTCACTGGGAAACTGCAGCCAAACAAAAGGTGGGACAAAAGACAGATTCGAACATAGGTTGTATGTTGTATGCACACAATCGTAACACCCCTTGGAACTGCAGCAACACTAAGGGTGCAGTTTGTCTTTAATGTCAGTGAATAGTCACCAGACTATTGGAGTGTAGTCTTATTTGTTGTACTGTTTTGTTAATTAGTCTAAATATGTCTAAATTTGAAGTTAATTTGAAGTCTAAATAAAATTGACAATAGAACAAACACTGGGCCAAATATTGTAGTAGTATTAATCATATTTCGAAGTGACAGATGAATCTGCACCAAAATATAGTAGATTACTATGGGACACTTGATCTTTGACATCAACAACAAAAGATGTGGGAAGCATTTTCTCCACCCTTTTCAAAGTTTATATTTATTTTACAATACTAACTATGCAAAAATATATGGTCAGCTGTTTTTATAAATGTATTTATTTAGTTAGTTATGCATATAGCATGGTTTTATATTGTCTACAACCCTATCAGAACAGATCTGCGACCTAGTTTTGTGTCTCAACCCACCAGTTGAGAACAGTGTTGGGGTAACACAATAAAAGTAACTCACGTTACATAATCAGATTACTTTTTGAATAACTAGTAAAGTACCGCAATATTTTTATTTTAGACCATAATATCTGAGTTACTTTTTAAATAAAGAAATTTGTTGCTTTTGTACACTTCTACTGTCCCTGTATTGCAAGAAATTAGGGGTAAAAGTGTGCACGGGAAGGAGATTTAATGCATGACTGGCATTGTTGTTCTATAGAACTGTGAGGCCAGAGACTATTTAGCAGAGAGAGATGAGTCACTTCTATTTAAATGAATGGGAGAAATTGGAATGCCCAACAAACAACCTCTAGTGTACAAGAGTCAATTGATGTAGAAAGGAAGTCCCACCTTACAGCTAAAAGAGCCAATCACCTTTTAGATACAGACATTATAACATTTTGGTAGCATTACAAATTATTTAATTCAAGTTGTATCAATTATGCGTCTTTGAAGTTGTGGCATCTGTACTCACGTGGATCAACTCAAAACAAGCATGCACTTAGATGACTTAAAAGAAAAATATTCATTTATTCATCAGACTTATTCCTTGAACATGTGAGACTTGCATTCCCCACTGAAATTTATCCTGAATTCTGAAGAACATCTCAAGTTGACTCTGGCACTGTGGCCCACTCTGCATAATGCGGCGGCCCATTTCCGCTTATCACGGCCAAATCGGCCCCGTTTCACGGCCTCCCGATGGCAGTTCTGCCCCTGGAAGTCATTAATGTACAAGCCTGCCATAAAACACCTAATCCTCCACAGATTACATTAGAGTAAGGTCCCTAAAACATTCATTTGAAGAGCTGTTTTCAATGCAATTAACAAAAATAATTTTAATGCTTATTTGAGCATTATTGAAAAAAAATAATAATAAGTGGCTTCTGGCTGAGGACCATGACACCTAGGGAATCATCAATCTTATGGTGCTGGTACAGCTGATCCGTTGTCTGCTGGAAGGAAGAGCAGAGTGGGTACAGTGCCACCACCCGGTGTCACTGAAGGAAGCCGTCCAACTATCAGCATAACAAAGGGCAGAGCCCTCCCACTCTCTCTCCCATCCCTCTTGATTTCCCCCTTCTCTTCTCTCTTATTCTGTCACTATCATGCAGCCCATCCCGGTACCCCAGAGGTGAGGAAAGGTACCACCAAAGCCAGCTTCCCATTCTCTGGGGTTTCCTTGATGCCAGTGGGGTTTAACATGTAGTCGTAAGTGCAGGTGTAATGCCTGGGCTGGCCAGATGGAGTTACGGGGAACCCAGGCATTTCTGGGACCAATGCACTGTGACAAAGGGTGCCCGTGGACAACACTCCACGGGCTACCTCTGATCAATCTGGAGTGAACAGAATAAATGTGAGTATCAGGGGAATTACATATCAAGCCTTGCTGGACACTGGCTGTAATCAGATTGCTATCCAACAATGTTTGTTTCAAGAGGAGGCTTTGGGCACAAATAAAAGGGTGAAGGTGCGGTGTGTGCATGGGTTTATTCACAATTACACTTTAGTGACACTAATTATAAAATTTTGTGTGCAAAAGCATAGAGTGGAGGCTGCGGTTAGTTCCTGCCTCACCCCTCCACTAATTCTGGGGTCTAAAGTTCCGACTTCCCCAGCCCTTAGAAGATTCCCTGTAGGGGATTTCCCTATGGAGCAGAAGATGATACCCTGAGACACGCCTTCAACCAAGTGAAAGTAATTGATGGTCAATGACTTCAGCCAGACATCAAACTCTAATACCCGTATTTTTCTATTATAAATGATTGGTTGTATCGAGTGATGCAGGACACTCAGACAAAAGAAGATACAACCCATTTGTTGATACCGTAGAGCCATTGGGAATTGTTATTACAGAGGGCTCATCATAATTTACATTACATTTACATTTATTCATTTGGCAGACGCTTTTATCCAAAGCGACTTACAAAAGAGGAAAACATAAGCGAATCATCTTTAATAATAATAATAATGCATTTTATTTAATGGCGCCTTTCATAACACCCAAGGTCACCTCACAAGCAATATACAGGTCATTGCATAAAACAAAGCACACAACAAACAAGTAGCATACAGATTAAGTACAGTAAAGTCATGTTATAAGAAAGCCTGTATAAAAAGATGTGTCTTAAGACGCATTTTAAAAGTCAACAGGCACTCGCTATTGCGAACATCAGTGGGAAGAGAGTTCCATAGGCGGGGGGCAGCATAACTAAAAGACCTGGCACCCATGGTAGTGAGTCGAATCTGGGGTACCACAAGAGAAATTGAAGATGAAGATCTGAGAGAACGTGAAGGAGTGTAAACCTGGAGAGATTGTGTAAGGTATTGTGGTGCAAGATTATTAAGTGCCTTATAAGTAAGTAGCATGATTTTGAATTCAACTCTATACTTTACTGGAAGCCAGTGCAATTGCTGAAGAACTGGAGAAATGTGCTCAGTATAAGGTGTTCTAGAGAGAACACGAGCTGCAGAATTCTGAACCAACTGGAGCTTATGTAGCAGTTTGGCGGGAATACCTGTAAGAAGAGCATTACAGTAGTCTATACGTGAAGTGACTAGTGCGTGAATAAGAACTGCAGTATTATTATTTGAAAGAAAAGGACGGAGACGGTTAATATTACGCAAGTGGAAGTATGCAATCCGCGTGATATTATTGATTTGAGCTTCAAATGATAGTGTGCTATCCATGATGACACCCAAACTTTTAACCTGTGATGAAGGACAGATTGCAGTATTGTCAATATTCAAAGAGAAACAGTTTGATTTAGACATAACAGATCTAGTGCCAACAAGCAGAGCCTCAGTTTTGTTGCCATTTAGCTTCAGGAAGTTAGCTGAAAGCCAATCTTTAATTTCAGCTAAACAGCTGGTCAAAGACGGTGGAGGAAAAGAACCGGTGGGTTTGGCAGACAGGTAAACTTGGGTGTCATCCGCATAGCAGTGAAAATTAATACCATAATTCCTCAAAATATAACCAAGGGGTAGCATATAAATAATGAAAAGAAGTGGACCCAAAACAGAACCCTGGGGAACACCGGTGGTGACTGTAGATATTCTTGATCTAAAACCTTTTAATTGAATACGCTGACTGCGTCCAGATAGATATGACCTAAACCAAGACAAAGCAGTGCCAGTAATACCAATAGAAACTAACCTTTCAAGAAGTATCCTGTGTGAGACAGTATCAAAGGCAGCGCTCAAGTCACGAAGGACTAGTATGGTTAAAAGCCCAGAGTCAGCTGCCAACAGTAGATCATTGGTTATTTTGACAAGAGCAGTCTCAGTACTATGGTGGGGACGAAAACCAGATTGGAATTGTTCATACAAGTTGTTATTGGAGAGATGTTCATGAATTTGAATTGCAACACACTTTTCCACTACCTTAGAAATAAATGGTAAATTTGAAATTGGACGAAAGTTATCAAAATTAAATGGATCGCTCCCTGGTTTCTTAAGTATGGGAGTAATAATAGCAGATTTAAGAGCTGGAGATACTAAACCAGAAACAAGTGAAGCGTGAACAATTTTAGTGATCAATGGCGACAGGGCTGGTAAGCAAGCTTTCACTAAAGGAGTTGGTAGAGGGTCTAACTGGCAAGTCGAAGATTTAGATTTACCTATCAGACCCACTATCTCTGAAGTAGTTGGTAGTGAAAAGGTAGAGAAAGCAGAGTGGGGTGGTGCAAGAGTGACAGACTGACAGGAGTCATTGTCAATAGTACCAGTGAGTAATTGCTGATGTACATTTTCAACCTTAGATGCAAAAAAAGTCAAAAAACGATCACATAATTCAGTGGAATACATATCATATGACAAAGAATCTGGTGGTTTCAGAATACTGTTTACCACCGAAAAAAGAGACCTGGAGTTCCCATTGCTAACTCCAATTACGTTGGAGTAGAAATCAGATTTAGCTTTGGACAGTGCATTTTTATAATTGTGCGTATGTTCAGCATACATTTCTTTATGAACAGTAAGGCCAGACCTGATGTACAACCGCTCTAACCTACGGCCTTCAGTTTTAAGTTCACGCAGTTCAGGTGTAAACCAAGGAGCTGAATGTACAAATGAAACAGATCGAGTCTTCACAGGTGCAAATTCATCTAAAATCATGTTCAGTCCATCATTGTAATATGTAACCAGTTCATCAACAGTAGAGAAATCAGATTTACTGGAGAAGATGGCAAGTTCATCAGCAAGAGTAGGCACATTAATGTTCTTAATATTCCGAAATGTAATCGGACGACACAGGTTTACCTTAAAAACTGCCAGTTTGGCACAAAAGGACACCAGAAAGTGATCCGATATAGATGGATCAGAAACAGTACAATTAAAAGGTGATAAACCGGAGCAGCAAACAAGATCAAGAGTATGCCCCTTAGTATGAGTGGGCAGTGTGTTAAATTGTTGTATACCAAAGCAATCCAAACATGATAAAAATTCACTTGTAAATGCATTACTGACATTATCTATATGAATGTTAAAATCACCCAAAATGATAACATTTGGAGATATGGAACATAGATAAGTCAAGAGTTCAGAGAGTTCAGTTAAAAATGCTTTATTGCTCTTGGGAGGGCGGTAAATAGTTGTGAGGATGGTAGGAATTGTACCATTAATTTTTAAGGCAATTGATTCAAAAGAAGAATATGTAGACAAAGTTAAATGAGATACCTTCAACTTCTCTTTATGAAGTATTGCTAGCCCCCCACCCCGTCCCGTATCACGTGATTTACAAACATAACTATATCCTGGGGGAACAGACTGGTTTAGATGAAAAAAGTCATCTGGTTTCTGCCATGTCTCAGTTAGACAGAAAAAGTCAAACTCACGGTCAGACAGTAGATCGTACACCAGGGGTCCTTTAGTGGAAAGTGATCGCATATTGAGTAGTCCAAAGGAAAAATGGTTTCTACCAGAATCGTTGTCAACCGATCTGGCCAGGTTGGTTAATACACTGTGATCGACAGACCGTGTGAGCCTCCTAGGCAAGTGTGGTTTAGTTGACCAAAAGGACCGTATTTGACACGAGTCATCGATTTTATAACTCCGCCGAGACCCGCGATGTATGTATTTCCGACGCGGTATATACACAATATCCAAGGGAAGATGTGGAGCTGACAGAAGATTAAACGGACGCAAACGGAGCTGAGTAAGTTCCGCCGTCGAATACTGGAGCATCGTCCACGCCACTAAATGATATACAGCAGAAAGGACGACCCAGATGTGGTTCATTCGTACTAGTAGCTCAGTGATCTTCATAGTTGATCCCCATGCCAGAGGTACCACGAAGAACAGTCAGTAGCTCACCGGCAGGCAAACCGGCAACCGCAGAGAAGCATCAACATTGACATCAACAGTCAATACGCAGGTAGATCAACCAGCGTACCAACCCGCCGAATCAGCGTGGATACACAGGTCAGAGTTACTCCTTAAAATAATTTAAAACAGTTCATAAATGCCTTCATGCATTTATAAGTGCAGGAGTATTTAGAAGTTAAAAGTTTTAAAAAAATTCCATCCCTGAGCAGCGGCAGCTAATAGCGCCAGCGTTCACCCGGATCTGAGTACACACTATTGGTTATCTTTAGGAGACAGTGGTACGAAAAGTGCCATACTACAAAGTTTCACTATCATCAGAATAGTATAAAAAACAGATTTAAGTGCAACAAGAATTGTTTAAGTGCTCCTGGAAAAGATGTGTTTTTAGCCGTTTTTTGAAGATAGAGAGAGAGAGTCAGCTTCACGGATTGAGTTGGGAAGGTCATTCCACCAACGTGGTATGATGGAACTGAAAGTCCGGGAACGTGTTTTGGTGCCTCTGTGTTTTGGTACGACAAGGCAACGTTCCTTAGCCGTCCACAGGCTTCTGGTGGGAACGTAGTTCTGCATAAATGTTTTTAGGTATGCTGGAGCAGACCCAGTGACTGTTTTGTATGCCAGTATCAGGGCCTTGAATTTAATATGTGCATGAACCGGCAGCCAGTGGAGAGTGACAAAGAGTGGTGTAACATGTGCTCTCTTTGGTTCATTAATGACCAGACATGCTGCTGCATTCTGGATCATTTGCAGAGGTCTAATAGCACATGCAGGAAGGTCTGCAATGAGAGCATTACAGTAGTCCAGTCTAGTTATGAACAAGCAGTTGTGTGGCATGTTCAGAGAGGAAAGGTCTTATCTTCCTGATATTGTAGAGTGTAAATCTACATGATCTTGCAGTCTTTGAGATGTGGTCTGAAATTTAGCTCGTCATCAATGGTTACCCCTAGATTTCTGACTGTTTTGGAAGGCGACACTGTAGTTGGACCCAGCTGCATGGTGATGTTGTGTTCAACAGCAGGGTTGGCTGGAAAGAAAAGGAATTCGGTTCTTGGCTTGGTTGAGTTGCAGGTGGTGTTCCTTCATCCAGGCTGAGATGTCTGCTAGACTGGCAGCGATTCGACCGGTCACTGTGGTGTTGTTGGGCTGGAAAGACAATTAGAGTTGCGTGTCATCAGCGTAGCAGTGGTAAGAGAAACCATGTGACTGGATGATGGGTCCTAATGACATTGTGTATATGGAGAAGAGAAGTGGCCCAAGCACTGATCCCTGAGGTACCCCAGTAAGTAACTGGTGTGGCTTGGATACCTTCCCTCTCCAGGCTACCTCGAAGGACCTATCTGAGAGATAGGAGTTGAACCAGCCAAGCACAGTTCCGGTGATTCCCAGTTTAGAGAGGGTGGAGAGTAGGATCTGATGGTTGACTGTGTCAAAGGCTGCAGAAAGGTCCAGCAGAATCAGAACGGATGATCTGGATTCAGCTTTCGCCTGTCTCAGCGACTCCGTGACAGACACCAAGGCAGTCTCAGTGGAGTGTCCACTTTTGAAACCTGACTGATTGTCATCCAGCAGTTGTTCTGTGAGAGATGGAGATCTGATTGAAAACTGCCCTTTCAAGTGTTTTTGCCATGAATGGGATGAGAGAGACTGGTCTGTAGTGTTCTATCTGTGTGGGGTTAAGTGCATGTTTTTTTCAGCAGCGGGGTTACTCGAGCCTGCTTAAATGTAGTGGGAAAAATGTAATGCTCAGTTTTGAGCATGTTCAGCTCCAGGTTGTTATGATTGCACCAGTGAGCCAGCCATTCAACCTCCTTTCTGTATGCAGACTCATCATAATCTCGGATGAGGCAGATGACAGTGGTGTCATCTGCAGTCTTCAGGAGCTTGACAGAGGGATCCTTGGTGGTGCAGTCATTGGTGTAGAGGGAGAAGAGTAGTGGGGAGAGCACACATCCCTGGGGGCCACCGGTGCTGATGGTACAGGTGCTGGAGGTTAATTTTCCCTTTCTCACAAGCTGCTGCCTGTCCGTCAGAAAGCTGGTAATCCACTGACAGATAGACATTGGAAAAGGAGTTGGTTTAACTTAGTCCGGAGAATAGCTGGGACGATGGTGTTGAAAGGTGAGCTGAAGTCCACAAAAAGGATCCTTGCGTATGTCGTCAGTCTGTCCAGATTTTGCTGGACATGATGCAATCCCATACAAGCCTGTTTGCTCAATAAGCAAATTGAATAGGATCTAGAAAGGGTCAAGTGATGTCCTTCAGGTGGGCCAACACCACACTCTCAAATGACTTCTTGACCACAGACGTCAGAGCGAAAGGTCTATAGTCATTAAGTTTCTTAGGGACAGGGATAATAATTGAATGTTTGAAGCAGCATGGGACTTCACACTGCTTCAGTGATCTATTGAAGATCTGTGCATAGATGGGGGGCCAGTTGGTTAGCACAGGATCGAAGGCATGCTGGTGAGACGCCATCTGGACCTGAAGACTTCCTTGACTTTTGCTTCCGAAAGACATGGAACACATCATCTTCACAGATCTTGAGTTCAGGTTGAGTAGCAGGAGGGGGGAGGAGGGACTGACTTACGAGACAGGCTAGTGCAGTGAACATAAGTCTGAAGGGCACAGACTGGACAAAGTCTGTGAAGTCTATCCTGCCCCATTGTTGTAAACGGTGGGGAGCAGAAGGATTTGAGAGTGACCAGATGTAAGGTCGAGAAAGGAACCTTAGGCAGGTAGTCAAGGTGAGGGTGCAAAATTGCTTTAGCCATTCCTGGGGCAAAATCTAAGCAGGCTGGCAAGACAGACAGAGACTGTAGATCCCCATTTCTTTTTAGAGAGGTGATTGCCATAAGAAAAACCATCCTGAGAGTCAGAAGTTTATCATACGCTGACTCTAGAGGTTCAAAGGGAGTCTCAGCCAGAGGGGTACTGGTCCTAGAAGGAGGCCTCAGTCGCATAGCTCCACGAATGAAGCGAGCGAGTAGAGGATGTCCCCCCAACGGCACCCAGTCAACTCTGAACAGTAGGCAGAGCTAAATGAATCGCTAATGAATTACTCTGATGTTTTTGCTCTCGAGGATGAAGACCTGGGTTTTATCGACAAGGTGCAACATGAGATTCACATTCTGGATGATATACCAGTGGCACAACCTTATAGGTGTATCCCACCCACTCAGTATAAGGAAGTCAGAGAACATATCACCAAGCTGCTTAAGAAAGGAGTGATCCAAGAAAGCATTAGTGCTTATGCTTCACCTATCGTGCTAGTTAGAAAAACTGATGGTAGTCTAAGGCTTTGTGTCGATTACAGGCAGCTGAACTCAAAGACCAAGTGAGACGTGTTTCCTCTGCTAATGATAGATGAAAGCTTTGATGCACTACAATGAGCAAAGTTATTTTCTTCCATTGATTTAGCTAGTGGATATCATCAGTTTGCTGTCCACGATCGAGAAAAGCATCAGACTGCATTTACAACTCCATTTGGGATCTTTTGAGTATTCTCGAATGCCCTTTGGGGTTTGCAATGGACCTTCGACCATTCAGCGTATTATGCAGGCTTCCATGGGTGAACTAATTTTTCAATCTAGTGTACGTTTATGACATAGTAGTGTACTCGACCACTTTCCCAGAGCACTTGCAGAGACTGGAATTAGTCTATAACAGACTAAAAGAAACAAGTTTAAATGTTAACCCTGAAAAGTGTCATTTTTGCAGCAAGAAGTAACTTTCTTAGGTTATCAGATCTCAGCTTAAGGTATTGGTACTCATGCAGGTTAAGTTGAAGCATTCAAGCAATGGGAAATTCTCAGTACAGTTAAGGAATTACACTCGTTCTTATGGGTTCTGTAGTTACTACAGAAAGTTAATTGAGGGATTTCCAGTCCCCTCCATGATTTAGTGAACTTGTGTATCAAACAGTTTGGTGCCACAAAGAGATAGCTTAGTGCTTTGTGGAAACTTCTTCTCATATTGGAGACTGATGTGAGCATTGAAGTCTTGAGTGCTGTCTTATACCAGTAGCAGGGTGAGTGTTGGAGAGTTTTATCTTATGCCAGAAGGAGATTTTTTAAAGCAAAATAGATTGACAGAAATTAAATTAGCATGAAGCTTGAGCTACTCGCCCTGAAGTGGAAACTGGGTTCCAAGTTCATCACAAACCTCTGTGCCATCTTAAAACATCCAAGCTCTGTGCAATGGGCAAAAATGGATCGCTCAATAAGCTGTCTATGATTTTAAGGTGAAATACCGCCCAGGACGGCATAATGCAGCTGCTGATGCCCTCTCTAGGCAGCCATCAGCAGGGCAGCCTGACACTCCTGAGGATGCAGAATATGATGACTGTATTGCCATCTGCAATATAATAAACAAAGTAACAGCCTTAGAGCCTGACTTAGTGATGGCTGGTGAAAAGTATTGTAGGGTTAGACAGATTTGTGAGTGTGGAGCAGAGGAAGGAGATAACCCTCACAGAAGTAAGCCTACTCTGCCAGGTTATACATCTGAATTGAAGGACTTTCAAATGAAAGATCCCACTCTCAGTTCTTTTAAAACGCTTTGGGAATGTAAACAAAAGCCCAAAACTCATGAGAGATCTGGTCTATTAAAGTCTGTACTCTTACTAATAAAGCAGTGGAAGTGTGTTAGAGTGCTGGATAGCTTGCATTATCAACATCGTGGTGAATGTCAACAGCTGCTCTTACCCTCGTGTCTAAAAGAACAGGTCATTGAAAGTTTTTATGACAATATGGGACATAAGAGCATTGAGCACACACTTAATCTGTCGAGGCAACAATGCTTCTGGGTTGGTATGCATAATGATGTGGAGCGGTGGATCAAAAAGTGTCAAATGTACATCTTAACCAAGATGCCACAGTTAAGGATTCATCCACCTATGAAAGAATTTCTGGATTCAAGGCCCCTTGAAGTAGTGGCAGTATATTTTATTGTGCTTGAACCTGCCTCTGATGGCCTTGAGAATGTGTTAATTGTGACTGATGTTTTCACAAAGTTAACACAGGTGTTTCTAACCAAGGATCAGAGGGCTGATACCACTGCTAATATCCTTCTGAACGAGTGGTTCATGAAAAACGGTGTGCCTTAATGATTGCACTCTGATCAGGGCAGACATTTTGAAAGCAATGCAATTGCTAAGCTGTGTAAAATGTATTGTATAAAGAAATCCACCACACCCTATCGATCTCAGGGTAACGCTCAGTGTGAGTGCTTTAACAGAATGCTCATGTACACTTTAGCCTGGATAGAAAAGGTATTGGCCAGAACACCTTGGTTGGTTTATGCTTATAATGTAACACCACATGCAACCACTGGATACTCACCACCACATTACTTGCTGTTTGGAGTCAACCCGCTTCTTCCAGTAGATGGAGCAAACTGTGGACAGAAAACATGATTGGTTAGTGATTCAAAAAGACAGATTTAAAGAAGCTCATGAAAAAGCCAGGGAATACACTGAACACAAGGCTGCTGATAGGCTTGCCCCTTTGAGCCGTTCTCCCGCAACACCACAATTGAGGGGAGAATCTGTTTCTGAGGAGGTTGAGGTTGTGCATTCTGATCCTGATTTTGTTGTGATAGAAGAGGTCACATACTGTATCCTTGTCTGCAAGAGACAGAGAATGTGAACCCTGAAAACCCTGTGTCAGCAACTGAAGCCCTTATAGGTGAACCTGTACTGATTTCAGAGAAAATTAAACAACAAACTTCAGTACCAGAGTTGACACAGCCTAGCAATTACACAGCTCCTAGAGTGTCTGGTTCAGAGAGGGTTGAGACTGACACTGGCACAGCTCCTAGAATATCTGAACCAGAGATAAAAAAGAAGAAGAACTAAAAGAGCCAATGCTGGTATACACTCAAAGCCATGTAATGAAATTTAACTCTGGTCATGGGTTGGACATGGCCCCTTTCAGACATTAAGAAGTTTTGTGACCTGCTTTCTGGCACTCCTTTTGTTGTGCATGTGAGCTGGTTAAAGATGTGAGAGCATGCAATGTGCAGGGGAGCTCCCAGTTTAGTTTATCTGTTGCTAATTTTTTAGATAAATATCACATTTTACATAAAATGCTCATAAATTTCATTAAATATGCGTTCCGAAGAGTTGTATGTTAAAATGTATTGTTTGTTATGGGTTATTTTTGAAGGACACATATGGATTGCATGTGTGGAGTTTGACCATGTTTTGTGCACACGTGAAGACTGGCTTTGCACATTTAGAATTAATCATATCTCATTTAATGATTTATAGCCCAGAGTGTGAATGTGTAATGAGAATTGAATTGTTTTAAACTGTTAAACGTCCTTAAATCCTGGATAAAAATTAATAAAATGCTTTGAGTGATTTAAGCCTGTGTTAAATGTTTAGATCCAAGATGGTGGCGTGGTAGCACGCAGCGGCCACTCCGGATTCAAAATGGTGATATTTTTGTTAAATAACCCGACTTTTGCAGCACAGGGACATCGGAGCAACCGGTGTTCGTGTCTACCATCGCCAGACACTGCTTAAATATAGGATTCATGCAACAACCAAGCTGCATGATGACCTGCAGGAGGCGCTACATGAATTCAGCTTGCTGTGGTGACCAGGCCTCCAGTCCTCGTCGTCGCCTGACGCCGGTGGCTGGTGGAGAGGGCGTCGTAAGCGGTGTGTGAGGAAGCGGAAGCGTGGCAAGAGGGCGGGGATCCTTGCTAGGCTAAAAACAAACCCTAGCCGGCTGGCTCTCCAGTCTATCCTGCCCTCAAATATATGCTTCCTGGACAATAAACTGGACTACATCCGACTCCAGCAGGCTACGCAATGTGAGTTTAGAGATTGCTGCGTCTTTGTTTTCATGGAGACGTGGCTCAGTGACAGAGTTCTGGATGCCGCCATGCAGCTAGACGGGCTTGCCTAGTTTCGTGCCGAAAGAAATGCAGCTCTGTGCGGTAAGACTCGCGGTGGTGGCTTGTGTGTTTAAATCAACACGGAATGGTGCAATAACTCTATGCTAGTCTCTAGCTACTGCTCATCGCCGGTGGAGCTTGTGACTGTTAGATGCAGACCTTTTTATTTACCACGGGAATTCACCACTGTTATAATAACCAGAGTTTACATTCCCCCCCCCAGCGCTAATGCTAAGGAAGCGCTCTGTGAACTGTATGGGGCTATGAGCGAACTGCAGAACGCTCACCCTGACAGACTGTTTATTGTCGCCGGAGATTTCAACCATGCGAATCTCAAGACAGTGCTCCCTAAATTCCATCAGTATGTGGACTTTCATTGACAAAGAACACACTTGATCTTGTTTACACAAACATCCCAGGTGTGTCCCATCTGGTTACTCCGACCACATCTCTGTTATGCTAATTCCGCTCCAGAAGCAGATGAAAACCTGGCCAGATGGAGCCATCTCTGCTCTTCAGGACTGTTTTTAGTGTAAAGGCTGTTTTGAGGCTGCAAAATATGGCGACTCTACCAACTTGGAGGAATACACAGCATCAGTGACCAGCTACATCAGCAAGTGCATTGATGATGTCACCTTCTCCAAGACCATCACCACACTCTCCAACCAGAAGCCGTGGATGACTGCGGAGGTGTGTGCGCTGCTGAGGACCCGAGACTCCGCCTTCAGAGCAGGTGACAAGGCTGCCCTTAGAACAGTGAGGGCCAAACTGTCCCGGGCCATCAGAGAGGCGAAGCGCACACACGCCCAGAGAATCCACAGTCACTTCCAGAACAATGGCGAAATGCGGCGCATGTGGCAGGGCATCCAGGCCATCACCAACTACAGGATAACATCAGTTGACTGTGACAAAGATGCCTCCCTTCCAGATGCACTGAATGACTTCTACGCTCGGTTTGAGGCACAGAACGATGTGGTGGCGAGGAAGACCACCCCTCCTCCCAACGACCAGGTGCTCTGTCTTACCATGATGTGAGAAAAACTCTACGTAGAGCCAACCCACAGAAGGCTGCTGGAGCAGACAACATTCCTGGCAGGGTGCTCAGAGGATGTGCAGACCAGCTGGCAAATGTTGTTACCGACATCTTCAACATCTCTCTGAGCAGCGCCATCATTCCAACGTGCTTCAAGGCCACCACCATCGTCCCAATGCCAAAGAAATCTTTAGTGTCCTGCCTAAACGAATACCGTCCCCTCGCACTCACACCCATCATCATGAATTGCTTCGAGAGGCTCATCATGAGGCACATTAAGACCCAGCTGCCCCCCTCACTAGACCCACTGCAGTTTGCGTATCATCCCAACCTTTGAACAGACGATGCTAACGTCACCACCCTCTATCTGGCCCTCACCCACCTAGATAAAAAGGACTCATACATTTCAATGCTGTTCATTGACTTCAGTTCAGCATTCAACACAATCATTCCTCAGCACCTGATTGGAAATCTGAACCTGCTGGGCCTGCACACCTCCCTCTGCAACTGGATCCTGGACTTCCTGACTGGGAGACCTCAGTCAGTCCAGATCAGGAACAGCATCTCCACCACCACCACACTGAGCACTGGGGCCCTCCAGGGCTGTGTGCTCAGTCCACTGTTGTGCAATGCACAGCTCGAACCACATCATTAAGTTGGCCGATGACACGACCGTGGTGGGGCTCATCAGCAAGAATGACGAGTCAGCATACTGAGAGGAGGTGCAGTGGCTAACGGACTGGTGTAGAGCTAACAACCTGTCTTTGAATGTGGACAAAACAAAAGAGATGGTTGTTGACTTTAGGAGAGCACAGAGTGACCGCTCTCCACTGTACATCGACGGCTCCTCTGTGGAGATCATCAAGAGCACCAAATTCCTTGGTGTTCACCTGGCAGAGAACCTCACCTGGTCCCTTAACACCAGCTCTACAGACAAAAAAGCCCAGCAGCGTCTCTACTTTTTTCGAAGGCTGAGGAAAGCACATCTCCCACCCTCCATCCACACTACAGATGGACTATTGAGAGCATCCTGAGCAGCAGCATCACTGCCTGGTTTGGGACTTGCACCATGTTGGACCGCAAAGCCCTGCAGAGGATAGTGAGGACAGCTGAGAAGATCATCGGGGTCTCTCTTCCCTCCATCAAAGAAATTTACAAAAAACACTGTAACCGCAAAGCAACCAGCATTGTGGATGACCCCTCACACAAACTCTTCACCCTCCTGCCGTCTGGCATGAGGTACCTAAGCATTCAGGCCCTCACGGCCAGACTGTGTAACAGCTTCTCCCCCAAGCCATCAGACTCCTCAATACTCAGAGTCTGGACTGACACAAACACGTGTCCTGAGATGCACTTTAATTATTGTCACTTTTTTACCTGGCTGCTACCTCAATAACTACTATGTGCATAGAACACTATCTCATAGTATGTTATGTTTACATTTGGCATTTCTAGAAAATGTCATCTTTTTGCACTACTGTTTACTGGTCGGCACTGCACTGTCTCTCACTGTGTTAATTTTTAGTAATTTATTGTACTGTCCCATACTTTTTGCACACGTTTGCATGTGCACTTTATATAGGTATGTTATAGTCTGTGTAGTCTCATGTGGTTCTGTGTTTGTCCTATGTTGTTTTATGTAGCACTTTGGTCCTGGAGGAACGTTGACTCGTTTCACTGTGTACTGTACTAACTGTATATGGTTGAACGACAATAAAAACCACTTGAATGACTTTAGTCCTTTCCACAGTTTCATTCTCACCTGTACACCGTCCCTGCGGCCCCCTTTCTGAGCTTGCGGCTTCTGGATGGACCCAGGTGAGTCATGACGGTCATGCTGTTCATGGGAGAGCAAAGTTAGCAACTCCAGCTTTCTAATGCCAAAAATTGCATCTAGTCAGACTGTTTCACCTATTATCAGAAGTGTTTGGCGGTCAAAAGTGATGAGAGAGTAAACTGACAGGAAGAATAGCAACCAACCCATATGTTTTTATATTGTTTTTCCTAAATCAGTTACAGAGGCAATGTGCATTTAAAAATCTTTGAAATGTATCTTAAGACGTGTGCTTGGCCCCATAATTGCTGCCAATGAGCAATAAAAAGCAATAAGCCAAAATAAGATGTGCATTACACTGATTTTACCATGGTTAAAGACCCTATGAAATCGCTTGAAAATCTTAGTTCCCTTTCAAAAAGCTACACTTATGATGCTGCGCTGAGTTAGAGCTTTGGGAACAACTTTAGGTTTGACCAGCTGTGAATGTGTGCAACACGTCAATGAACATTGACCGGAATTTATAGCCTCTGCCGGTGACATCATTGGATGCACCTGTAGCAGGGCTATAAATAGATGCGTCACAGGGGCATCGTTAGATCTTTTGTCTTCAGATCACTCTGTGTGTGTGTGTACTTCATGAGCCTGTCAGAAACTTTGTACTTTCCTCTGTTAGGAGTTAGAATTGCTAGGCAGTGCGCAGAAACTTTTCTCTATTCTTTAAAAAAAAAGAAGAAAAAGAATGACTGAAACAAAGAAAGCGGTGTGTGTTCTCATGATTACGTTCTATGGCTGAAACAGACACACTGCAGTTTTGTTTTGTGTGTTTGGGGGAAGAGCATGCTGCTCTTGCATTGCAGCAGGGCGGGTGCAGGCATTGCAATCTTTTTACAGTCAAAATGCTTCACACTCGTCGCGATTACTTCCAAGAGCCAGTGCCCACTCTTCTGGGGCTCTCACATAAATCTGGCTGAGGAGTGAGAGACGGGTCCGTCCCTATCGCTCGCTCTCTCTCTCCCCAGATCCAGCTGATGCCTGAATGGGAGCAGATTTACTTTCCAGACAGAAAACACCGACGGAGGAGGGGAAACACCCCGAGGTAGTGGAACAAATCAGGTTGAGATTTTACAAGACCAGAAGTGGACCTCTTCGCCTCCCAACAGACAGTGCAATGTCCCCTCTACTTCTCTCTGAGTCACCCAGCCCATCCCATGGGTCTGGATGCGATTGCACAAACATAGCCCAGAATGCGCCTGTATGCTTTCCCCCCGGTTTCTCTGCTCCCGGGAGTCTTGGCCAGAGATTGCCAGCAGGGGTCCTGCCTCTTACTGATAGCGCCGCACAGGCCGAACAGGCTATGGTTCTTGGAGATAAAGTCGCTCCTCGATGGCTCGCCTTGGGCAATTCCGGAAAGAAGGGACCTTCTGTCTCAGTTGCAGGGGACAATATTTCCTCCCTTGCTCGATCTGTGGAACCTTCATGTTTGGCCCCTGAAGGGTATCAACTCTGGACACTGGGTTTTCACCTGAAGTTATCGAGCCCATTCTAAGTGCTAAGGCTCCCTCTACCAGAAGTAGTTACGCCAATGAATGGGGTGTCTTTGAAAGATGGTGCAGTGCACATAATGCAGATCAGTTAACTGCCAGATTGCTTCAGTTCTGGACTTTCTGCAGGAAAAATTGTCAGCAGGCACATGCCCTGACACTCTCAGGGTCTATGTGGCCGCCATTTCGGCTTGCCACGCCTTGATTGACTGGGTGCCGTTGGGGAGACATCCTCTACTCGCTCGCTTCATTCGTGGAGCTATGCGACTAAGGCCTCCTGCTAGGACCAGTACCCCTCTGGCTGAGACTCCCTTTGAACCTCTAGAGTCAGCGTATGATAAACTTCTGACTCTCAGGATGGTTTTTCTTATGGCAATCACCTCTCTAAAAAGAAATGGGGATCTACAGTCTCTGTCTGTCTTGCCAGCCTGCTTAGATTTTGCCCCAGGAATGGCTAAAGCAATTTTGCACCCTCACCTTGACTACCTGCCTAAGGTTCCTTTCTCGACCTTACATCTGGTCACTCTCAAATCCTTCTGCTCCCCACCGTTTACAACAATGGGGCAGGATAGACTTCACAGACTTTGTCCAGTCTGTGCCCTTCAGACTTATGTTCACTGCACTAGCCTGTCTCGTAAGTCAGGGCAACAATTTTTTTGCCATGGGGGCCGCAACAGGGGGGTGGCTGCCACCAAGCAGACTATGTCGCATTGGGTGAGGGAAGCTATTGCCCTGACTTACGAGGCGCGCGGTCAAGCTTCACCAGTAGGTAGCAGGGCTCACTCTACCAGAGGGGTCTCCTCCTCTAAAGCCTTGGCTAAAGGTGTCCCTCTGCAGCATGTTTGCGATGCAGCAGGCTGGTCCTCTTTCATTAGACACATTCATTAGATTTTATAGTTTGGATGTTCATGCCACTCCAGGCTCTTATGTCCTTGAGTCGACATCACAAGCTCATGTCAGACCTCTCGCGCTCTTGTGAGCACACTACACAACCGTTAGGGGTCCAGACATCCACAGTGCGGCGGCGAGGGTATTCTCATTCCCAAAGCGCTCACTCAGCGCTGCATCATAAGAGTAGCTTTTTGAAGGGGAACGTCTCGGTAACTTGACTGTAACCCTTGTTCCCTGATAAAAGCATAACAAGATGCTGCGCTTCATTGTCACACTGGGATGACCCAGGACTGCTCTTAAGACAAAATACATGACGATGTACCTGTGACGCATCTATTTATAGCCCTGCTACAGGGCTATAAATTCCGGTCAATGTTCATTGACATGTTGCACACATATTCACAGCTGGTCACACCTAAATTTGTTGCCAAAGTGCTAACTCAGCGCAGCATCTCTTTACGCTTTTATAGGTGAATATGCTGACATAAAAGGAAATATGACTTTTGCAATCCAATTAGTTTTGCTCACATGTGAAAAACAGTATATTTACACAAGATTATCTGCTAAAGTTTGACCTTGTTTAGGTAGAATGTAAAATGTTACACTACCCAGGGTAATATGACCTCTATGACCCCTGGTCTTTGATAAACAATAGTTGATCCAGAGTGCATCGGTAAGTGCCTTGTGTGCATGTGTGTTTTTCTGTATTTGGCTAGCTCTCAGTGTCTTTTGGTGCATGCAGTGTGAGGAAGTGCTCTTGCAGCTCTGTTCTTGTTTACTCTGAATGTTCCCCATCGCTGGTGTTTAATGTCATCAAGGCTTTTCTTTTCAGACGGGCTTTGCATAAGCTTCCATAAGATGTGAGCTTTGTGTTTGTGTGTACAGTATGTGTGTGTCCCCTTATGAAAGATGGCAGCTAGAGTACAACATGAGGAAACTCAGTCATTGCATCCAACTTGCTTGTAAAAGTGATAAAAAAAGAGTAAAAGATTGTAAAAAGTACAGATAAATTCTACGTAAGTTAAAGCAGTGGTTCTCAAAGTTTCTTTTTGTACACTTTTACTCAAATAATTCTCACCATGTTTGAGTGGGACAAGTTTCTGAACACCAAATTTACATATAAATATGTGCGACCATTTTTTAAAGGTTTCTGACAAAGATAAGGATTTTAAAATTAGTCATTTTTGCATCTTTGTATCAATAGATGAGTCATTTTGGGGAGGAACTTTTCAGTTCTAAATGTTTTCATTTCACATAGTACTCTAATCTCAAAAGGAAAATTTATTTCCTCATAATATGGCCCCTTCATTGTAATATAGTGTACTGTTTAAAGCAGAGCGCAAGAAATAAAACAGTCCCCTTCAATCTGCTCTCCAACAAACCTCCACCCAGAGGCACTGACTTTACAAAGAATGTATAAGCTGATGAACATCTGCAAGCCATTGATGCTGTTGTTTAGAGGGCCGAGCCAGGCAGTACTCAGCACTGTGTCTGGGTCAAATGACAGGGTCAGAACATCGTTTGGATGTGCAGAGAGAGCTGCTGTGACCATCCTCCTATTTCATGCTTAAAGTTTTATCGTCCCCAGTACATCTCTAGACATCAGGTTCATCAGCATTTGTGAAATTTGCCATGAGAAGAAAATTACAGTTCTCCCAAAAGAGAGCTTCATGCCCCTGAACTATAGTACATTTGCCATGGCTTGTTCTAAAGCAGGGGTCACCAACACGGTGCCCGCGGGCACCAGGTCGCCCCCAGGGACCACATGAGTCGCCCACAGGCCTGGTCTAAAAATAGCACAACTCACTAGTGAGCTGCATCTGAAATTTAACTGTATTCTGTTGCTATTCTTTTTAAATCACACTTGCATTTATATATATTTAAAAATGACAATATCTTAAAAATATTTTCATTATACATGAGTTTCGATAAGTTTAGGTGAACTCTGACCTACTCTAGTTCAAAGGTCAGTATTGTGTGCATGAAAAAAACCAGTAGCGGGCGCAGCGAAGATGGTAGCTGAATGCAGTTTCTTGCCCCAAAAACATGGCAGAAAAAAGTATCACAACGATTGGGAGGAGGAATTATTTTTTACGACTGTGAAAGAAACCTGCGTGTGTCTCATTTGCGGGGTGACTGTGGCAATGGCAAAGCGGCACAATGTGGAGAGACACTTCATAACGTGTCACAAAAGCTACCGTGCTAACTACCCACCGGGAAGTGCACTACGGGCAGAAAAAGCCTGTGAGCTAAAAGCAGCTTTGGGTAAGCAACAGTCTTTTTTCACGAGGACGGCAAAAAAGTCACAAAAAGCAACCGAAGCCTCGTTTAGAGCTACACGTTTTCTGATCAAGAAGAAGAAGGCATTTTCAGATGGAGAAGTTGTCAAAGAAGCAATGATGATAATTGCTAACACTGTACTTAAAGATGATAAAAATGGAACCGATCTAATCTCCACTCTCTCCGACGTCCAACTGGGTGCATCTACGATGGTTAGACGAGTGTCAGCTATGTCTGGTAACTTGGCCGATCAGCTGAACTGGGATCTGGCGAAGTGCAGCTGGTTTAGCATCCAGTGCGATGAGTCCGTGGACAGCAGCAGTATAGCGCAGCTGTTAGATTTTATCCGGATGGTGTTTGAAGATTTCTCCACAAGAGAAGAACTCCTGGCACTACTGCCCTTAAAGACAACTACGAGGGGAGTTGACATTTATAACACGGTGAAGGAGTTCTTCGCGCAGAAAAAGGTACCATTGGAAAAGCTGGTAGCGGTGACTACAGACGGGGCTCCTGCTATGAATGGCCGACATACAGGTTTCATCGCTCACTGTAAAAGTGACCCAGACTTCCCAAAATTTCTACATTACCACTGCATCATTCACCAGCAGGCGTTATGTGCAAAAGTGATCGGCTTTAAGCACGTGATGACTCCCGTTGTAAAAATCATAAACAACATCCGCTCCAAAGCAAAACAGCACAGGATTTTCAAGATGCTATTGGAGGAGATGACAGCTGAATATGGTGACCTGCTGCTACACACAGAAATCCGATGGCTCAGCAGAGGACGAGTTTTACTTCGTTTTTTGTCACTTTTGGGTGAAATCAAAGAGTTCAAGCAGTCCAAAGGCAAAGACGTCTCACTGCTAGAGGACACAGAGTGGACACTTGACCTTGCATTTTTGATGGACATTACTGGGAAACTAAACGACTTGAACTGCAAGCTGTAAGGCAAAGGTAAGACTGTTGTTGATCTGATAAGTGCTTTAAATGCATTTAAAGCCAAGATGAACATTTTCTCTGTGGATTTACAGAAAAAAAGGTGCTGCACTTTCCCTTTGTGCAGTCGGTGCTGAAAGACAATGCTTCTGCATCTGAGACATTTGACAAAGTTGCAGAAAAGTACTGTGAAGTCATAAACAGACTTGGGCAAGAGTTTGAGAATAGGTTTTGTGACCTTCATCAGCTTGAGCCAAGTGTCGTTCATTTCCAATCCTTTCATGAATGTGGACACAACATTCTTTGCTGAGCAACTAAGTGCAACGTTCAACTTGGATGCTGGACAAGTGGAGATTGAAATCATAACATTGCAAAATGACCTCCACCTCAAAGCCTACCAGGCTGCACCAAACTTTTGGTGCCTTGTTGACACAGAGAAGTACAGTGGAGTATGCACAGCAGCTATGAAGGTTGCTAGCCTGTTTGGTTCAACCTATCTCTGTGAATCAGCGTTTTCTGACATGAACTTCATCAAGAACAAACACAGAACACGCCTCACTGATGCACATCTGAAAGACTCACTCACAATTGCAGTGTCAAGTTACACACCAGATTACAATACACTGGTGAACAGCATGCAATGCCAGTCTTCCCACTAACAAAGAAACAGATACCAGATGTTGTCAGTGGCAACATGGCAGTGCCATGGCGAAGTTGAATTAAAATATTGAAGAATTGTGTTCAATTTAAAGTGTGTTAAAATATGCAGAAGATTTGGTCATTAGTTCAAAATGTGACAAGATTTATTTAAAAATAAGTTGATTTTTCTAACATTACATAATTGATAACTTTTTGAAACATAGTGCAACATAGTTCAGTGCTGAATATTGATATCTGTTTCCCACCTTATTATCATTGTTGATAAATATTGTGAGAAATTATTAACGTGATCAGTGTCTTCACATAGATGAGTATCATTAATTATTAATAACGTATAACTAAAGGCAAACTGAGCAAATTTGTTATTTCAGAAGAGCGTATCAAACTGGTAGCCCTTCGTATGACTCAGTAGCCATGAAGTAGCTCTCAGTTTCGAAAAGGTTGGTGACCCCTGTTCTAAAGAATTTAGTCAAGTTTTGGTGTTGCATGTCCAACATGATGCATATATGCAAGACAGGATACAATAGATAGTACAACATATACAAAGATAACAATAAACAACCAAAATAATTAACAAATAAGGTGACAGTGCAAGTGATGTGTTTGGAGAGATCAGTGCAAATTCAAGTTGCAAGAGTAACAGTGTAGAGTACAGTATCATGATAGATATTCGCAATCTCATGCATGGGAACATTTAATGAGAAACATAGGCTGCGTCTGTAACCAAAGGTAGCTGTCTTGTTGCCTCTCTACCCTATCAGTCAATGACTCAACAGGCAGAGTTGCATACAAAGGCACCTCCAGAAACTGGTTTTGGACAGGCTACTGGGGCAGCATAACATCACATCGTTGCTAGGATACCAGCAACTGGTTATCGCCATCTGGTGTTCTTTAAAGGTAATGCGTCTACTTCATTCATCCAACCGAACCAAAAATGGTTTAATAATCTAGAACAAAATCAAGATAGTTTTGGGAATAACAAAGTGTATATTTAATAAATATAATATACATTTCTTGCTAGAAATGGTATCAAAAGTTGGAAAAACAACACAAATCGGCTGCCTCTTTGGCCACCATTTTTTTTTACATCAGCTCAACCATTCTGGATCTGCGTGCACAAGATTGTGGGATTTGATAGACAGCTAAAGATACTTATGCTGGCTTCAAAAATCAGATGAAGGTATCTCAGTAGACAGGATGTGACATGAACACTGGATTCGGACGTGCCTTGGTCGCTTCATATCTCCATATACACCCTCCGAGGGCAGAATTATCCTGGTTTCCGATGCAGTCATACAGTATTTGTATGAATATAAATCTAAATGAAAAATCAAAATAGGCATTTAATGTCCGTTTATGAATACTTTTTGACAAAGGCTTGTGAATGTTTACCCCTATTACACAAATCAAGAATTATACAGTGAACTGTGCACAAAGCATTTGAAAATTTTGGTTTTATAAATGTAAATGCATAATTATATTCTGCCATTGCATATACAAACATTGAAACTAAACTAAAACAACAACTACAACAAAAATTTGATGCACGAACAGGTCTATGCTGAATTTGCACCTACAGAGGACTGCCGATTTCCGCAAAATTTTAAATCGAAATTCCACTTGTCATTCAAGGTGAGTTAACCTGATGTGTCCCCCACCAGTAGAATTTTTGTTTATGAAATATTCATTGCAAAAATCATTCAACAGATCTGGCCCAAAATGAACACAGAAAATATGAAAAAAATAAAATAAAATATAATCTGCAGAATTTTGTCTGGGCTTATGTATGAGGCACCAAGTCTGTCTACGGTGTATATGTGATAAATGAGTGACTGCATGTGAGGATTAAAGTATGAAAAACTTTTGAACATATGGGGATGGTGAAAAATGGAACTGCAAAATGGACGCAAACATTTCCAATAAGAACCCAACTGAAGCAGGGATAGTCTTGTTTGCTCACTTCTCTGTTGAGTAAATGCCTGCATGTAAATTAAATTTGAGCTGATTCTTTACTTTGTCAAGACATGATTGGAAGTATAATTGTATGTTTTGTCTAATTGCATGTTATGATATGTACATACAAAACCTGTACCAAGAGCAGTGTTGTGGCCTGTGCAATGTGGTAATGTCTCTGTGAAAAAGGGAGCTGTAATCCATTGAACACATTTGCGAAGATCAATTTTCCAAGCCATATTTCCAAACTTTGACACTTTACTATCTCATAATACCACAGGAGCCAAGTAGCCCTCAGATTCAAAATGCTAATTTAGAAAAAAAAAGGAACACTAGTCAGGTTGACTTATTATTTGTCATACTTTTGTTTAAAAATTGCTTGTGTTTCTAATTTGTTGATTATGGATAAAATCATCTGCCAAATTATTAATATAAATGTTTTTAAGTGTAAACTTTTATAGATAGAAAGTTGTAGAAATTGTTCTTAATACATCATAAATTTGGGCCATGGGACACTGCCTACATTCCTGTATGAAACATGTCCGGGAATGTTTTCTTACTACTCGCCTCTATACCTAATGAATGTACTTTATTAATGGTTAAAGTATGCAAATTTGGACAGGGCTACACATTCGAACACATGCACACTCACACGTGCAGTCACTCACAGTCTTTCATAAAAGAGCTGCATTGATAATAAAAGTTAGAAGGACATTACCATTTTATGCACCAACTCATGAAACTGAAGACAGCAAGTAAGCAACCCCATCCACTCATTCCTTGCCACTTCCTCTCCTCAGACATTTCTTGTTCCCAAAAGCCAGCATAAGCCATGCTAGCGCACCCAAATCAGCACCACTGCTCTTCCAAGGAAATCACTGTCAAAACAAGATTCACTAAGCAACAGGCAGAGATGTCTTTCTGTACACACACACACACACACACACACACACACACACACACACACACACAGGCTTCAATTTCACACAGTGGGTAACTGTGTGACCACTAGACTAGTCCAGGCAGTGAAGCAAGGCCCTGCTGTTCTGTTCTCACATCAGTGAAGGAAGACCTTGAGTGAGTTTTGGCAATCTCCAAAACCAGGGATCTTGTTCACCATAAAAAATTGGGATGCAAAAGTCTGAGACTGCATTGGAAATGTGGTATTCAAAATGTACAATTTAAACCTGGCAATAAATATAACTTTTTAAGATTTTTCAAAACGTTGAAACTTATTTGTACAAAAGGTCAGGTTTCCTTGCTTCCACTGACGCACACAAGATGCTCTTAAGAAAGTCACTGGTAGGATTGTATCTCCAAAAACTTTAAACACTATTAAAAGCATTTTAGCACCCCAACCAGCCTGATGCAGCAACATTGGCTCAACCAATGATGTCAGTTTGGGAAGGGACCAATGGAAGACAGTAGGAGTGTTTGAGAAACCTGTTAGAAAACAGGTGTTGGCTCAAAAAAAATCCAACAAACTGTTCTTCACTTTAGGTTTACAAGGGTTTGACAAAATACCTAAGCTTTCAAGACCCTCGGGCTGTTCTGACTTTTTCAGAATGTTTTGGCAACATCCATACTATTCCATTTTCATTTTAAATTTTGCTACATATACTCCTACGTTTAAGGCGTTTTTCTCCTCCAATAACAGACACTTGCATTGAAAATGCACAACATAACTACATACTTTGGAAAATGATGATGTTAGGAACTTTTTTAAACTTAAACAGATTCACGTGGACATAGTCTTAGTGTGGTATTACTTTTCTAATTGATCGGACTAACAATTTTCCTGTAACATGCGTTCAAATATCCAAATATTACAATGCAAGCAAGCTGATGTGTGCCAAAGGAGCAGACCGCATCAGGCTGCATGTAACCTTCCCCAATGCCCCATAAGACTTCATATACATTTTAGGTTCCCAGCATCCCTGAGGGGGGGGAACAAGCGATGTGACAAGCATGGGAGCAGGCCACGCCAGCCGCAGCCTTTTCTCTCTATATATGTTTTCTCTCCATAGAGAGTTAGATGCGGCTGGGGCCATCTAACACTATAACATGCATCAGTGAAGGTGTTCTTTTCCAATCCTATTCTTTCAGAGGGAAAAGACCCCGCAGAGACCACATCCTGCCCAAGCTGGGGAGGTCAACATGTGGCAAATATGTCACATGGGCTTACAAGCCACACATGGAAGTGGCACGGTGGTAGGTCCTGCCTGGTGAGGGAGGAGCTCTAAAAACACAGTGACCGGGGCAGAGGGAACTGCCCAAGGGAGATGCAGGTTCGCCGACAGGGGGACCGTACCATGGAAAATATGACACATGATGTTACCATGATAACTGACACCTGTGGAGCACCTATTCCAGTACAGAGTGATTAGTACCCGTAATGGGTCAGGTTGGGAATTCCTCCACCGAATTCGTGAGCCAGAGGGTTTGGGAGGAAGGATATCCAGGGAGCACGTGTTTGTGGGCTCGCCTGGGAGTAAGAGTGCACATGTTCACATCAGTGGAGGGGAAAGGCGCTATGCGGGCAGGTGGTTCTTGGGAATTTACCAGGAGATTCACATTCATCACCAGCCGCACCGGCCTCAATCTGTAGGAAGAAGTTGTGGCGCAAGCGGCGGTTGAAGTGGCTTTCCCTCAGAGGAAAGAAAGCCACGACCCAACTTTGCCATGGTCATGTTCTAGCAATGAGAACATGAACCATCCATAAACGCTGCCTCAGTATGATCGCAGCCCAGATACGTGAGGCAGCGCCCATGACCGTCAGAAGCAGAGAGATATCTGCCGCTTACAGGAACTACACAAAAAGGCATCTTTAAATAGATGCGTCATTAAAAAGACATTCAACGCCAATGTGTATTGCTCTTATAGAGAAAATTGTACTCTTTATGAGACACTCTTTACTCTATTTTAGAAACGCTGTCGAATCGCCCAAGGGCGTAGTCTGCACTGGCGTGCAGAGGAAGAGAAAAGTCGATAGTAATGCGCCGTGAGATCCAACAGCTGTGCTATGGAAGAGGGGCCCACTGATCACACAACCGCTCGGCTCCGAAGAAGAAATCTGAATGAACAGATGCAAGATTCACTCCTTTTATAAACGTATGTCCGGGGGAGGGACATGCAAATTCTGTTCGCCAATTTCTCATTGGCCTTTTCTCAAGTTCAGTGGTAAATGAGGCTCTCAGAAGAGACACCTAGTGTCACTAAATCTACACAACATTGAGTGAGTGACAGAAGGGGAACCAATGTTTTCCATTTTTGGTGTTGGGCACATAGCCTGGACGAGGACTTAGGATGACATGAGAATCTGCCGGACCGAACTCCAGGCAAGTGTCGCTGACAGAGAACGCTTGCAGGTCCTCAACCCTCTTGATGGAAGCGAGCGTAATCAGGAGGGCCATCTTCAGGGAGAGGGCTTTGAGCCCTTATTTCTGAATTACCAGCTTAAACTTTGTGAAACCTAGTTCTTACATGTCAGACATACAATAACTTTATCTCCAAGCTGAATGGAAAGTTTGCCATGGATCTTTACTGAATCTATAAAAGCCAATAGAAAATCCAGGATTTCTCCTTTATAATTTCTTCTTAAAACTGATACTATAAGCCTGGCATAGACACAGCACTGACGTTTCTATTTCAAGTCTTTGGCAGATTTCTCTTCATTGTCTGTCCATGTCCTTCCGACCCTGCCCCTGCTAAGGTCTGTGCATGTCAATAGATTGAGTCACAATGTACCTGTGTAAACTGCACCTTTACAAGAGCTTTTAGTATGTGTGTCTGTGTGTGTCTGGTGTCGAAATGTTTGCTAGAGACCACAGGCAGGGGTTAGCAAATTTTGTCTGATGAATGATGACCCAACAGTAAAAGGGAGAGAGGAAGAGAAGCAGAGATTGACTCAGAATGAAGGGATCTCAAGAAAAGACACCTGTAAAAAACACCTTTTAACACCAATAATCACCAATCTAAAATTAAATGGTTTCTCTAGTGCAGGGGTCAGCAACCCAAAAAATACAGTGGGCAGGGCCATAGCTAGTGCGTTGAAAGGTGGTTCGATTCTAGGGGCCCAAAGGTCCAGGGCCACACAAAAAAAAATCTAAACAGTATGATTTAATGAGCAATATACAGTCAGGGGGCCCAGATAACATTGCTATGGCCCTGACAGTGGGGCCCTAAAATCACAGAACATTTAAATTAATTTTAGAATTGCTTAACGTTTGGTATTTTTGCTGGGGTCAGCATGCACTCACGCTTACATGGACTCCACACATTTGTGCAAAACCTGATGATGATGTTGTCCAGCATGATTTGAGAATCTTCCAAAAAGCATCTTTTGTTCTTTAATGGAAGAAAGGAAATCTGACATGATAAGTTAACATGACTAGTGGTGGAAATGGCCATGATTCAGTGGGGGAACTATTTCTTTTAAAACGAATGCGGTCCTCTTCAAACTTTCTGTTCATCCAAGAATCCTCTACTTGCAGCAATGCAAATGTTCAGAATCTAAATTTAATTAAAGCTGCTAGTTTTGGACCTGTGAGAAGTCTGTTTCTCAAATTAGAGACACTGATGTACTTGTCTTCTTGATGTTGTGCATCTGTGTTGTACAGTTCTCTCTCTGTCCCAGTAAGATAATGTTTGTTTTATCCTTTCAAAACAGAAGTGTATGGAATATCTCTCAAAACTACAATAGATTGATGAATTTGAGTAGGAATATGTTTCTTTTTGGTTATTTTTAAAAGTGAAATTTTACTTGCAAGTGTAAAGTAAAAAAAAATACAAAATGCAACTGAACTCAACACCTCAGCTGGAAAAAAAATATATTGCTGTTTGCACAATTCATTAAGTAGGACAACCATTTCAACCGTTCAAACAAAAATAAATGTTACTTTAGTACCTTTAACACATTCATTTATTTCTTATGGATTATGTGACACATTATTAGCCTGAATGAGAGCTGAAAATGGAGCTTTGCCATCATGGGTAAAAACTTTATTTTATTATAAATAAAAACATAAAACTCTCATTCAAACAGTAATAATAAACTGCAACATTTCTAATGTTTTTGCTAGTATGTTTGATCAAATGAATGCATCCAAGGAAGCATCAGGTTTTTTTTTTGTTTGTTTGTTTATTTCCAAAAACATAAATGTCTTAAGTGTTATAAAACATTTAATGGTATGTAATATAGAGGTATAATATAGATAACAACATTATGAATTTTTTTTTTTTGTGGATACCTATGTGCATTTGTCTATCTATTGCGTGCAAGTGCTCTGGCCATTCACACTATTCAACATTGCGCAAACACAGACGCAAATGATCCCATGTATTTGTGTGGAAACAGCAAGCTTTTGTAGGCTATTGAGTGGAGAAAATAGAAATCCTCTCCATTACCCTGAGAAATGTAGCCAGTTTCAACAGGAACACCGTTCCCCCATGAAATTTACTCTGGGAACTTCATTACCCCGCATCCATTTCCAGCCCTGTCAACGAAATGCATTTGATTTTATTTGATAAGCAACCTAGAACCAGTGTTGGTGGTAATCTGATTACAAAGTGATTAGTTGATGTAATCTAATTACTTTCAGTAAGAAAGTAGTGTAAAACATTACATTTTATATTCTAGTAATTAAATTACAGTTGCAGACTTTCAATTAAGTTAACTACATTTCTAAAATACTGTTATGTAGAATTTAAACATTATGTTCATAAATACATCTCTTTGCGTTTCTATAATAGCTGAAGTGCGTATGCAGAGAGATATGTATAGAGTTTATGAATTGCTTCGATAAAGAACAAGACAAAAATCAAAATTTTAAATTAATTGAGCAAAAAAAAAACGTATTTGCCAGAAGTGTTTTTAATTAGCAATGTGATTTAATTTCCAAAACATTAATGTAATTAGATTTTTACAGAAGTAATTAGAAATTAGTAGTGGATTACTTTCTGAATATCTTACAAAATTTTGCCTATAAATATGCAGAATCTCAACTATTTCTTCTTCATTTCACATCAGAATTTTTATTTTATTTTTCAAAATATAATTCCCAATTTATGTGGTCTCAGACTTTTGACCATACTGTGTGTTCCCTATCAAAAAGCTACACTTTGATGCTGCGCTGATTTAGCGCATTAGGAACAACTTCAGGTGTGACCAGCTGTGAATATGTGTGCAACACGTCAATGAAATTTATAGCCTATTCTGATGACATCATTGGATGCACCTGTAGCAGGGCTATAAATAGATGCGTCACAGGTGCATCATCAGATATTTTGTCTTCAGATCATTCTGTGTGTGTTGTGCTTCTTGATTGTCAGAACTTTCTACTTTCGTTAGGAGTTAGAATTGTTAGGCAGTGTGCAGAAACCTTACTCTTTTCTTTAAAAAAAAAAAAAGAAGAAAAAGAATGACTGATAAACAAAGCAAGCGGTGTGTGTTCCCATGTTTATGCTCTATGGCTGAAACAGACACACAACAGTTTTGTTTTGTGTGTTTGTGTGGGGAAGAGCATGCTGCTCTTGCGTTGGGGCAGGGCGGGAGCAAGCATTGCAATCTATTTACAGTCAAAATGCTTCACACTCGTCTCGCTTACTTCCAAGATCTTTCATAGTGGGGCTCTCGCATAGATCTGGCTGAGGAGCGAAAGACGGGTCCACCCCTATCGCACGCTCTCTCTCCAGATCCAGCTGATCCTTCTCGTAAGCCTGAAGCATGATTCGCAGATCTTCGGTTCACGAGGGGGACTCTGAACCTCTGAACATTCCACGCACAATAATAAAGTGGCTGAGGAATTACTCTAGGTGGTTACTCAGGCTGTGGCCAGACTACAGTTAGACTGGCCACACGAACAATAGACCCCCAAACGCTCCAAACTAGAAGGCATATTTTCTGTCTGGTGGCCAAAAAAAAAGGAAGGGAATGCTATATCAGTCCCTTCCTTTCCTTGATGACCTCCATGACGAGCTCTCTCGTTCATGGAGGAAACCTTATACTTCATGTGTCTTCGTGCCCTCTACGTTGACATATTCGACTATCATGGGTGCCGAGGCACGGGGGTATTCAGTAATGCCGCCAGTAGAAGAGACACTTGCGGGTTATCTCTCGCCTGGCTCGGCATCATCACTAAAGAAACCCACTCTCCCCACAAAACCATGCAGGACCAACACCATGCTTGTGGGGAAGGCTTATCAGGCAGCAGGTCAGGCTGGTGCTGCCTTGCACACTATGGCAGTGTTACAGGCATACCAGGCTGATCTGTTGAAGGACATAAGTGCAGGCCACATGGTCGACGAAGAGGCTTTCTCTGAGCTTCTTCAAGCCACAGATCTGTCTCTCCGCATGACCAAGCAGACGGCTCGCGCCATTGGCCGGTCTATGTCTGCTTCAGTCAGCACGGAGAGACACTTATGGCTCAACCTGTCGGGTTTCGCCTTCTGGCTTATTTGGTGATTCTATGAATATAGTTATCACCAGGTTCCAGGAGGCAGAGAGTCACGAGGAAGCCTTTGGGCAATTCCTTCCTCACCGCACTCAGAGGGAGGGGCTGTCAGCCACCCAGCCCTGCCCCGGTCCTTCTAGAAGGGAGGCTCAAAAACAAAGCTTGGCGAGTCATGCTCCCCCTCAAAGAGACTGGGGGCCAGCTCGTCGTCCTCAGCAGCTCCCAATGCAAGACCTCATGGCAGTCATTCTAAGAAGAAAAAACCCTAACGGTCTTGCAGCCAGCCTTGTGGGGGTAGCCCCCCTCGGGTCGGGGCACGTGAAGCATTCACCTCTACCTTCTCAATACTCACACGAAACCTCTCCATTCCCGCCGCCTCTGGTGTTTCAGGAGTTAGAGGTTTCCAGCAAAATGTTGGGTGTTCCGTTGCTTCCTGTCTTAGTCCAGGACGTGGAATACTCGACATCCCCTCAACAGGAAGTGTCAAAATTGATACCGATCTCAGAGAACCTGGCAGCGTGGAAGCTACTGTTGGTTCTATGAACAGTAGAAAAAGGCTACAGAATTCAATGCGATCGCCATCCTCCGCGTTTCAACAGCGTGGTCTCCACTACCGTGAAACCGGAACAAGCATGTCTACTGTGGAATGATCTGAAAAAACTCTCGGTCAACGGGGCCATAGAACATGTTCCCCTTTCAGAGAAAGAGTCAGGTTACTACAGCAGATACTTCCTGGTTCCCAAGAAGGCTGGGGGTTTGCATCCAAATTTAGACCTTCGAGGCTTGAATGACTCAATCAGGGCGTTCAAGTTCAAGATGCTTAACTGTCAAGATGGTTGTGTGTCAAATACAGCATCACGATTGGTTGGTCAAATTCTGCCACAAATTCTGCAAAGCTTTCCAATATCGGGTTCTTCCATTCGGCCTAGCCCTATCACCCTGCACACTCACAAAATGCATGGATGCAGCACTGGCTCCTTTGCGACTCTGGGACATCCGCATTCTGAATTACATAGACGACTGGCTGATACTAGCACAGTCACAAGAACTGGCAGTTCAGCACAGGGAAATCATCTTAGCTCATCTGGTTTCTCTGGGTCTGAGACTCAATGTCAAAGAGCATTCTCTCTCCCACTCAGGAAATTACCTGTCTGGGCATTGTATGGAATTTGATCATGAGGTGGGTACAATTGTCTCTCGCTCGAATTGTGTCCATACAGAACACCCTGAGCAAAGTCAGGCTAAGCCAATGTTGCACTGTTCGTCAGTATCAACGAATACTAGGTCACATGGCACCCGAGTCCTCTGTGATCCCTTTTGGCCTTCTGCACATGAGACCATTTCAGTTGTGGCTCAAAACCAGGGGATTTCATCCAAGGGCCAGTTCCCTAAGGCAGATAAGGGTTACGCGCCACGTACTTCATGCCATTTCTATGTGGTTCAGACCCCAGTTCCTCACTTTGGGTCCCACCCTAGGTGCGTCTTGCCGTCAAAAATTGCTAACGACAGACACCTCCCTGAAGGGCTGGTGTGCGGTCTTAAGTGGTCGTCCAGCTCAACGGGAATGGGAGGGTCATCAGCTCGATTGGCACATCAATTGTCTCAAGTTGATGGTGGTATTTCTGGCTCTGAAATACTTCCTCCAGTATTTGAGAGGCTGCCATGTCTGGTGCGGGTGGACAACACAGCAGGAGGAGATCTACATCAAGGAGGTCTATGTTCACGCCAGCTCAACAGACTGGCACGGCAGATTCTCCTTTGGGCCCAGGGCAAGCTCTTGTCAATCAGAGCAGTTTATATCCCTGGATGCCTGAATGTGTGAGGAGATTTACAGTCCAGACAAAAAATACCGACGGGGGGTAGTGGAAACTCCACCCGGGAACAAATCTGGATGAGATTTTACAGAGAGGAAGTGGACCTCTTCTCTCTGAGTCACCCCTGGGTCTGGACGCAATGGCACATACATGGCCCAGAATGTGCCTTTATGCGTTTCCTCTGGTTTCTCTGCTCCCGGGAGACTTGGTCAGACTTCGCCAGCAAGGGTCTTCCCTCTTACTGATAGCGCCGCGTTGGCCGAACAGGGTATGGTTCTCAGATATGTCTCTCCTCGACGGCTCGCCTTGGGCGATTCCGGACAGGAGGGACCTTCTGTCCCAGGTGCAGGTGACAATATTTCATGCCCAGACCGAGCTGTGGAACCTTCATGTTTGGCCCCTAAAGGGTACCAACTGAGGGACACTGGGCTTTCACCTGAAGTTATTGAGACCATTCTAAGTGCTAGGGCTCCCTCTACTAGAAGAAATTACACCAATAAATGGAGTGTCTTTGAAAGATGGTGCAGTGCACATAATGCACTGTTAACTGCCAGATTAATTCAGTTCTGAGATTCTGCAGGAAAATTATCTCAGGGTTTATGTGGCCTCTCGATCGGCTTGCCACACCTTGATTGATAGGGTGCCGTTGGGGAGACATCCTCTGCTTGCTAGCTTCATTCATGGAGCCTTGCAACTGAGACCTCCTGCTAGGACCAGGATCCCTTCATGGGACTTCGCAATAGTCCTTGAGGTTCTGGTTGAGACCCCCTTCGAACCTCTAGAGTCAGCATCTGATAAACTTGATTCTCAAGATGGTTGTTCTTGGCAAGATGGCAATTACTTCTCTAAAAAGAATTGGGGATCTACAGGCTCTGTCTGTCTTGCCAGCCTGCTTAGATTTTGCCCCAGGAATGGCTAAAGTAATTTTGCACCCTCATCCCTATTACCTGCCTAAGGTCCCTTGCTCGACTGTACATCCAGTCACTCTCGAAGCCTTCTGCTCCCCACTGTTTACAACGCCGAAGCAGTAAAGTCTTCACAGACTTTGTCCAGTCCGTGCCCTTCTGTCCACCGCACTAGCCATTGGCGTAATTCAGGGAAACTATTAATTTGCCATGGGGGCCGCAACAGGGGGGCGGCCGCCACCAAGCAGACAATGTTGCATTGGGTGAGGGACGCTATTGCCCTATTTTCAGACAAAATATCTGATGATACGCCTGTGACGCATCTATTTATAGCCCTGCTACAGGTGCATCCAATGATGTTATCAGCAGAGGCCATAAATTCTAGTCAATTTCATTGATGTGTTGCACACATATTCACAGCTGGTCACACCTAAAGTTGTTCCCAAAGCGCTAAATCAGTGCAGCATCTCGTTCCGCTTTTATCAGGGAACAGGGGTTATAGTTAAGTAACCCAAGATGATTTTCAACACAGATTTAAGCATGGAGGAGCTTTATATGCTAAACGTTTATATGTTTGACATTCAGCGGAGAAAAACAGATTCAGAGAGTGAGGGAGAGAGAGAAAGAGAGAGAAAGAGAGAGAGAGAGAGAGAGAGAGAGAGAGAGAGAGAGAGAGAGAGAGAGAGAGAGAGAGAGATTTGTCTTTAACACCCGCTGAGTTTGTTTGTCCAGTCACCCAGGGTCGATCCTGAGATTAAATCATGAAGGATGTGGTTGTATGTCTAATTTTACAAAAACAAATGTTCTGAAAGGCTGTGTTTACATTAGGCCAGAACTGGAGGGAGGGAGGATAGAGCAGGTCTCCTGACCGACTTCACTCAGTACCAGCAACGTGAGGCTTATTGGTCTACTGCTAACTTTAAACCTGCATTAGTCTGGGCCACTAAAAACAGGGGGGAATTTTTTATTTTTTTTTAGATATTTTTGAGGTCACAACCTCAAAATGGGTTGAAGGTCTATTCTGGTCAAGGACAACAGGGAAAAACAATGATAAATGCAAATAATACAATGCAACTAACCCAATATTTTTTTAAATAAAGATATAATGGTCTTTTTGATGAAATCAAAGGCCATGCATCCAATCATGCATCTGTCACTTAGTTGAAGCCAATTTAAACAGATTTTAAGTGAGATGCTCTTATCCTTGAATACATTGAGAAATAAAAACTGCAAGGTAAAATATTACATTAAAAATGGGTTCAACGGGTTACCAGCCACAAAGTATGGTCACCATCTAATTTTTAATCTAAAATATGAGTCCTGGAGTGAAACCCATTGAGAACAACAGGGCTGGATGGCTAGATTTTAGGCTGCTGTGCTTTTTATCATGTTCTAGTTTTGAATGTCTCTTTCTTAGTTTTGAAGGCATTGAATTGCCTCAACAGTGAGACCTTCTCCACCAAGGTGCTGTAACTCAAAAATATGCTCAAGGTAAAATAATCAGCATACTCTTAAAGGAAGATGTTTAGAATTGTTATCCTACTCACTTTCAGCTTAAGTTTTTTTAAATAAGTGTGTGTGTGTGTGTGTGTGTGTGTGCGTACACCTATGGCGTGGCTCATTGTTTGTGTTCCTCCTCTAATTCAATGTTACTTGATCCTGCAGTCAGTCAGTCCTCTACCTCCAGAACACCCCCTGTCAATCATCCACCCATTTGATGGACATTCTCACACACCAACTATTGCTCACAGCTGCCCACATTATGTTATTCAAGAACCTGGTAGCAGTCGCGGCACATAGACAATAGCCTTGCGCTCGCACTTTCGCACCACGCCTCTGAACAGCTGAATTCCACCTCCAGTTTGCGTTCTGTTTGAGCTATCTGACTGCTAATTATCTTGCTTATAACATGACTACTTGCCAAATAAATAAATAAATGGACATGAAATATTGATTTGAGATGAAATTTTCTGATTATGTGAGAATAATAAAAAAAAACAGATGAATTCTCTCTTCATTTGCTTTGGAATTTTTTTGTAATTTTGACATCTGACAAGTGGTCAAAATATATGGGTTTTTCAATAGCCAATGCCGATATGGATATCTAGAGAGCAGGAAGGCTGATGGTTGATAGTAAATGCCCATAAACATAATACAATTTAACAACTGCAGATCAGATGTACACAAAATTTCTAAAGTGAAACAAACACTTAATTTATATAATATTTACTAAAATTTGTAAAAAAAAAATAATAATAATCTGAAAAAAGAAAGTGTTGGCTATCCATTGACAAATCTATTGTCAGATTTTGAAACTGACAAGTTAAAGTTAATACTCTTGTTAATCTGCTAAGCAAACATGGTTACTGGCCAATGTGATAACCGCAAAATTACCATATATCGGCCGATAAATCGGTCTGGCCGATAAATCGGTCTGTCACTAAATCTGACTGCTCATTTTCTCACTTATTGCACATCTGCTTTCCAAATTAGAAAATAAAAAGACATGAAATGTTGATTTGCATTGAAATCACTGTATGTTATTTTGTGAGAATTAAAAAATAAGAGACAGTGGTGTCTACAGAAACAGCTGAATTCCAACTATAGTTTGCATTGGCGGTTGTTTGTGACCATCTGACTGCTTATTACATGACTAATTTCCCAATAAGAAAATAACTGTACATGAATGTGGCAGGGTGGAGTGCGGGACCGGGTCATGAGTCTACACACCCGGTCCCTAATTTGGCAAATCAAGCCTCCGAGAGGGATAATGGCTGACTGCGGAGGATGGTGCGGGAGAGAGAGATCGTTTACAGACATGTCTGTTATGTGTGTTTTGTCCTTTGCTTTAAGTTTAACATTAAAATATGATTTACATTGTCAAGCCGGTTCTCGCCTCCTCCTTTCTCTTGAACTGCTTTACAATTAAATATTGATTTAATTCTAAATTATTTTATTAGATTACTTGTAGAGACCACAAAGTGATACTTTCCCATTATATCCAGATATCTGGTTATTATTTCAAAATATCAGACCACTGGATGGTGTGATAGACCAATCAGAATGAAAAATTCCAGAGAGCCTTGTGATAATGTCATAAATTTGCAACAAACAAAACAATTTGCTGCAAATTATTGCCTGAATTTTGCAGCTCTTCATTTTTAGTGGTGAACCATCAGCAAAACTTTAGCAACGATGTATAATTTGCAACTACTGCCAAACCTCTGGCAACAATTACAATTTTGCCGCAAAGCTTATTTGCATTTGAAAATAATGTGTGGCAAGTCTTTGGCATAGTTGTGCCATAGGGGTTTGCCAGTAGTCTAGATTTTATAAGAATAGAGGGACTGTTAATTAAGTTAGATTTTGGACAATGACCACAACAACTATAAATGATCAGTTAAATCATCTCTATTGCACTGCTGAGCACACAAACTCAATAGCCTGACAACAATCATCTAAACCAATATTCTGAACTTTCTAGACAACATCCTGAATGCCCCACCCTCCTTTTCTTTGGAGGAGATTCACCTGCACTGTGGAGCACAGGTTACCTCTTAATTATCTTACAGAGACATCTCCAGTCAGGCATGACGTTACATACAGCTCCAGCAACCGTAAAGTATTATGGAGCCTCTGCCAGCCTTTCTCCACCCCATAAACCTTACACAACCTCCTACACATACACACCCTGCTCATCCCTGTCAAACTTATTTACTATTTTTTTTTCCTAATAGCACAGCACAGCCTGCTACTTTTCACACAGTTTCTTTCCAGGAGCAGCGCCAAGGCCAAACAACACACCGGAGAAGACGCAACACATTTGCAGGTAATGTGAGTATCGCAAGAATGCCACACATTTAGTTAAAGAAAGATTTGTGTGTGTTAGTGGATAGGCAGAGAACCAAGATGCACACATAAACATTTACATGTACATAAATACAGTGCTCGTTTTTGAAAGGTGAAGTGTGTAATTTCCGTTCTGCTAGTGTCACCAAGTGGAACTGAAAAAAACTAAAAAAAAAAAAAAAGCCCCATCCAAAACTCTTAACATAGAGCTCTTAGCATAATTTGAGCTGATGTTGCTTTGTTGAGCTGGCCACATAGCCACAGTCAGGGCTGGACTGGAAATCAGGCGGTTACCGGTGGGCCGACGCACTTTGGAGCTGATCAGGGGAGGACAGGCCATTGGGAGAAGTGGGTCGGCCGCAAAACATGCTGAATGGGCCGCAATAAGCAAAAATGAGCCACCACGTTATGCAGAACGGACCACAAAATGGTGCCGTGATATGCAGAAATGGACACCGATTTATTTTCCCAGTTTAGCCCTGGCCAAAAAGTTACACTTTTAAGTGAGACAAAGGTGAGTAGAGGAGCCAAAAGTTTTATTCAGGTAAAAGTACTATCATAATAATTACTTGAGTAAGAAAGTATCCAGTTAAAAGAGTACTCAAGTAGTGAGTAACTCGTTACTTTCACAAATAACATAATAGACGTAATTCCCCTATATTCCATTACATAATACACAGTTAACATATATAACAGAATTATTATTAAAATTATTAATGGAAATTCTGTCATATTTCACCATAATTTTGTTCCAAATCCGTATGACTTTCTTTCTTCCATGCAACATGAAGTAGATTTTAGATAGAATGTTTGCCTGAGTCACTATTTACTTTCAAAATATGGAGAAAAAAAATGTCACTGAAAGTGAATGGTGAGCGAGATTGTCAGTCCCTAAAATTCTGTCTAACATATTTTATGTTCCATATAATGCAAAGTGTCACAATGGTTTGGAACAACATGAGGATAGAGAAATGATGACAGAATATTAAATTATGGCTGAATCACTTTAAAGTACCCAAAAATGAAAATTCTCTCCCAGATGTGTGTGACTTCCTTTCTTCTGCAGAACAAAATTTTTTAGAAGAATATTTCAGCTCTGTTAACCAACAAGTTGATGCTCCAAAAAGCACATAAAGGTAGCATAAAAGTAATCCATAAGACTCCAGTAGTTAAATCCCTATCTTCTGAAGTGATATGATAGGTGTAGGTGAGAAACAGATCAATATTTGTCATTTTTGTTAGACAGAAAGGGTGATATGCAGAGAATGTGAATCACCAAAAACACAAGAAGAATGTGAAAGTGATCTGTTTCTCTGTTTCTGAAGATATTGATTTAACCACTGGAGTCTTATGGATTACTTTTATGCTGACTTATGTTTTTTGTTTAGCTTAAAAATGTTGCCACACATTCACCTGCATTGTATGGATCTACAGAGCAGAGAAATTCTTCTAAAAATCTGAATTTGAGTTTAGCAGATGAAAGAAAGTCATACTCATCTAGGGTGGCATAAATAATGAGAATACACATTTTTTGGGTGAACTATCCCTTTAAGGGCTCTTGTCAGACCTGGATGAATTTGTCAATAAGAAGAGATGTTTGGAAACATTTCTAGTAAATACTACGGTGAAAACATGAAAATGTCCCACAACAACATTGTACACTGTAAAAAGCAATTGCTGATTCTACTTAAGAAAAACTAGTGAATTTAACTAACTTTGGAAAATTAGTTAATTTAACTTGATTAGACTGTGTACTGTGAACTTTTAGGTGGATGCAATCATTAAACTAAACAAATCTAGTACATTGTACTTAAGATTGGTAAGTGTATTGTACTAAAGGCATGTTCACACTGTTGCAAATTTCTGGAGCACAGAATTTGCAAAGTAATATTAATAATAATAATGAAATGAATAAAATTTTGAGTACCTACAATTAACAGTTTGATAATAGCTATATATATATATATATATATATATATATATATATATATATATATATATATATATATATATATATATATATATATATACACACACACACACACACACACACACACACACACACACACACGTGTGCGTGTGTATTTATTTAATAATAGGTTCTGAATCTTTTTTTTCCTTCATGCTATAAAATAACCGGGAAGATTAAAGCGTATTTGCAAGCCCATCGGCTGCTGCTGCTTCACAGTCATTTTTATATTTTTATTAACAGAGCTTGATATAGTTACTTTTCGTTGGTTATTAAGTTTCAGCATAAGACGAAACAACTCTCTTTTTCTTAAAAATGCATTTTCGTCTCGCGCATGCGCATTTGCGCAATTGGACGGTTGAAGAAGACGACGACGACATCGACGAAGAACTTCATCTCGTGTTCGGGATGCTGCAGCAAAACTAGGTATGCTAGCCTCTTGAACAACTATTTATCAACTTTAATGTCATTGAATTGCTTATAAAAACAGAATTTATTTTGCTCATTGTGCAGTAAGAGGAAAAGGCACACTGAACTGAAGTAACGTTAGTTTTTATGTCGAATGAGACAAGTGGCTTACTAGCTAACTTAGTTTGCTAAAATCGATTTTTACTGAACACTGTTTTATGTACAGTTTGTAAGCTGTGTTAATCGGTTATAAGTAAGGGGTTTATCATTAATGATATGTACAAATCCTGTGCGGCCTATACTTTAATTCTTTCTAGAAAGTTCGATGCTCACGTGTCGTTCACGTGGAAATGAACAACACGATGCATTAATCAAGATAGTGAAACTAACAAGCAGTTATTATCTTATTTTGTCTTTTTAATTTTGTGTATGCTTATTTTGGGGACTTAAATTCATGCAGTGGACGTGCAAGTTCTGCTTGTTTTCGTGTGAAAAGAGGGCTCAGCTATTGAAACACTACAGATTAAAACATGGAAGCTACTCTAGAAGTACTCCGATTCCATGTCTCTACACAGATTGTCTGTGTTCATTCAAATCATTTAATGCACTAAGGGTGCACTTAACAAAAAATCATTCACATCAGGCACATGGTAGCCAATCCAGTCCATGTGATCACATCCCTTTGATATTTCACTGCCCACTGTGCAGTTTTGAGGAGCCCTGCACAAAGTCAATATTTTTTTCTCATGTACGGCAGCATCTAAAAAACCATGAAACTACAGTGTCCATACAACAATTGTAATTTTGAGAGCAATGTCTACTCTACATTCAATTCCCATGTAGAGAACATGGAGCACTTGATCAAAGGCAATTGAAATCTGAGATTCTCTTACACGTTGCTACTCACAGTGTAGATAATGTGCAACAAGAAGAACCTTTGAACCCTGATCCAGTAGATGAACAATTGGAGGAAAATGATAGAGAATGAAAACCTTGATTTATTGCATCATCAATTGGAGCACAATTTAGCCGCACTATTTCTCAAAATGCAGGCAATTATTATTTATTTTATTTATTTTAGTCTTTATTGGTTTCCTATATCATTTAATCTTGAACATTTACAAAGCAAATTGATTATTAACCACTTTTGGTGTTTAATTCATACTTTGACTTTTACAGTAAAAAGTCAGTTTGTAATATCAGTTTGTCCTTTTTCTTTTTTCTTTTTTTTAGATCCTTGCAGAGTTTAGTCGTATATCTGGCAAAAACCTGCAAACTGAATTCTTTCAAGAACTGGACAGATTCACTGAACGTTTCATCAGTATCTTCAAGGCTAAAGGTGGAGACATCGGCTCCAAACTTAAGAAGATTCTGCAGCAGATTCAAAATGACGTAAGCTCCTCGACATATCACAATTATGTTTCGATAGCAAAACAAATGTTGCTTTTGCTGTTGTTTTTTGCTCTGTGTTGTGCTAGTGTCATGAGCGCTATTCAATGTACATTTTTATAACTTTGCAGAAATCCAACATCAACGCGGAACGAACAGCCGTTCTTCATGGCCTACCACTACTTCTCGGAGAGGACCCCACCGATTTTTACAAGACATGTTTTGTAAGTATTTTCTTCTCTGATGTGATTCTTATTTAACAGGCAAACTGTTCTTCAAACAGTTTTGATATCTTGCAAGAAGAGTTATGAAGGCAAGAAAAACAGTCAGGACACTGAAACAAAGTAAGGGTTAGAGAAAAGAAAGTGAAAGATAAATTAAGCATTTAGAGGAAAAAAGACAGTAAGAAGATACATTTTATATTACATACAGAAATGAATAAAAAACATTTATAAGAAAGACAATAGATTTTTTGATAGTTTTAATTTATATAGCTGGCCTTCAGTTTTATTTGTCTTTTCATGCAGTGGTTTGATGCATGTATTCCCCCCTGCATCCACTGCTGTGTCCTGTTTGAAAAGGCCTTTACATTTAGACATAATACAGTGTTGTTAATTTAGTTTCACATTTTAATGAGTATGTGCTCTTAAAAGGATAGTTCACCCAAAAAAAAAAATTCTGTCATTTACTCACCCTTATGTTGTTCCAAACCTGTATGAGTTTCTTTCTTCTGTTGAACACAAAAGAAGATATTTCGAAGAATGTCGGTAATCAAACAGTTGAGAGTAGCCATTGACTTCCATAGTATTTTTTCCTACTATGGAAGTCGATGGCTACTCTCAACTGTCTGGTTACCAACAATCATCAAAATATCTTAATTTCAAGTCAACAGATGATGAAAAAAAAAAACTCATGCAGGTTTAGAACAACTTGAGGGTGAGTAAATTATGACAAGATTTTCATTTTTGAGTGAACTATCCCTTTAAAATATGTTTTGTGGCTTTCTTTGACCTCATTTTTGTTATATGCCATTTTTAGGACTGTGATGACAAAGAAGATTTGTCCAACATTGAAATAGGTATTCTGACAGTGATTACCGAGGACTCTGCAACCGCTGCCGTACCCTACTCCCTGCATCTTGATGCCACAACAACGGCAATCATTTTGGAAGGTACAGTGGTTGTGGATGATCTTGAAAATCTTCCACAAGCAATGTGTTTGCTCTTTGGATTAATTTATGCTCTAAACTTAGAGTATCCTGCAGCACTGAAGAGCACATTCGACTTCATACAGAGAGTGATTTTGTCCCTTGGCCACAAGTCACTCAAACCTAAAATCCAATCACTGAAAAATCGCCTGATGCAGCAATAGATCATAGCCATGTTGCTTTGAGTGAATAGAGCTGTCTGTAAGAGAACTCTAAAGAAAATTGTTCAGTACTGTTTTACAGATACTTAAGTGTTTTCAAATTGTTGAAAATGAAAAAAGAAAAAATATCCATATTTACCAGGATGTTGTGAATTTCAAGTTTACTTGTTTGGTTTTAGAATAGAGTTTTATTGGAAGAGAATTTTAAAGAGAACTGTAGTAGAAAAGGCATTCTGTACCAAACTCTTTGACTTTGACCACTTTTTTTGTAAAGATGTTAAAAACAAAGAAACATTTATGGTTTTATTGTCTTAAGTTTTTGTTTTTTCTTCAGTGCATTATGTGCTTTATTTCTAAAGTATTGTTGGCGGGCCATGTTTACGGGCATGCCTTAAGTAATGTTTTAAAATTAATATTGTTGAACAAATAAACATTCTAGTGTTTTGCCAAATCTGTTGTCTTTCTTCGTATTCTCAACTTAGAATTTTGAGTACAACTTGCTTGAGAAATTTAAGGCAATCAGTTTCCACACATTCCTCTAGTAAAATGAACAAGCAGACAAGTTAAAATAACTGTTTTGTTTAAGTTCTTCTTACAAATCTCAACTTATATCTGTAAGTTGCCTAAACTTGAGTTTATTAAGTTACCTGTACTCAAGTTTTATGGTAACCTCTACAAATACACAAGTTAACTCTACAAAGTAGTAGAGAGTAGTATCAAGTCAAAAATTATGACCTAATTTGCTTGAAAAATTTGAGGCAATCAGTTTCCACAGCTTTTCTTAGTAAAGTCAACTTATTAGTTTTTACAGTGTATATAATGCTGAAATATAAACCAAAGAAAGATCATGCTTTATTAATGAGTTCTTTCACTATTTCATAGCTTTTAAAATCATGCGCAAATTCTTATTTCAGTGTAGTTACAGTTTTCAGTGTCGAAAGAATATAGATCATTAGTTCTGTACAGCAGTACTGCCACTCTTTAAATGCAGAGTATGCAGCCTAGTTCATAGGGCATCAACCCCGGCTGTGTCTGAAACCATCCCTTATCCACTATATAGTGCACTATTTCGAATGTCCGCCATTTTGTAGGATTGTCAGAATTCTGAGCGAGCCACTCGTTCCCTAGTTTTTTCACTCATTATTACCCACAATGCACTCTAATTTCGAGTGTACGTTTGATGTACACTCAAAAATGGTTAATTGCCCACAATCCACCACGGGAAAGATGAATCAGTTGGGAATTTACTGCTTCCTCCAACCCTGCACCACACCTTTTTGAAAAATCATTACTTGATTAAAATAGCATAACATATATTGAGGCAAAACATACAGATACATTTTAAAATGTACTCTATATTTGATCAAATGTGTTTACTCTTTATATTAACACACAGTATATATTAAAAATGTCAAACAGAATGAAGATTTGTTCTATTAATCTATTATTTAATAAGATTAACAAGTAAGGCCCAAGTATTTTAAAAGTTCATGTGTGATGTTGTTTCTGCATCAACCCAAGAACTCTGACACTCGGTATATTCATCAGCATCAGAATTTACTCACTTATTTCGTTCACTAACTACTGAGGTATATTGCACTAACTGCCATTCACTATATAGGAAACAGTGAATTAATTAACTATTTCAGACACAGCCACTCTCTTCACCATACGATCGGTTTACACACACACGCAACTTGCTGTCCACGAGCATAAAAGCTGTCTGTTCGCGCTCCAGACGCCAATCACATGAACAGCAGAGCTAAGGCATTTATATAAAATTTATTTGGATGTTTACATGGATTTATAGTTAATCCGCCTGAAGTAGCTGCGGTAATTTCCAGTACCCCCGCAAATGTGTAAATACTTCTCATGCCATGCGGGACAAAGAGCACTTATATATTGAAGCACTAATTTAAAAATATACAGTTACAAATTTGTCATATGAGCCCAGTTAGATTATTACCCTGAAAATGGCCATCTCATTACACAGAAAAGCCGTGTTAGCGTCAGAGCCAAAACTTACCTCAGAGTGCCGTCTTAAATTGGAGCTGAGATTTTAATCTTGAAATATCAGCTTGTCTTGGTGTTAAAAGAAGGCAGTGCATGAGGAATCTATTCTTTTTTTTCACTGTGCAGAGTGAAGAAAGTGTTTCACTTTGAAGAGTTTGATGCTGCAGCATTGATGAATTGAGTGTGTGACAGTCTTTGTCTCTGTGTGAACTTCTGCTCTCATAAAAGTCCCGTTTAATAATCTCTCAATAAATTATGCATGAAGTAAAAATAAACCCATTAATGTAACGACAGGAACGCCAAACCCTCTAAAGAAGTAAATGTAAAACAAATTCATTTGAAATTTACTTGAATGAGAGGAAGTACCCACTTTTAAACCTACTCTAAAAGTAAACATTTTTTCCAAAAAGTTACTCAAGTAAATGTTGCGTGTTACTACCCACCTCTGCTTTTGATGAGAATGAACTATCGAATGGCTCTCTTATAGTTGTCCCTGTATGTTAAGTATTTAACGTTGCATTTTTTTTTATCATCTTTAAAGGGATATAGTTCACCCAGAAAAAAATTCAAATGATTTGGAAGTCAATATTTTCATAGTAAAATAACTTAAATTTAATCATAATTTTTACAAAAACTAATTATATGCCTTTAGAATTGCAAGGACTGATTTTATGATGCTTTTGGGTCTTTTTTAAGATTTAAAATGAGTCACTATCAATTGCCATGACATCAAAAGGGACATCCTTTAATGCACGGAAGTGAAAGTGCCAAAGAATTGATGTCATTGCTTAAGTAAATGTTTTCTTTTTCCATTTCGAATTTGCATTTTAAAACACTATTGTTAGGTGTTAGTTAAGGATATCTATTTTGTTAAACACTCATTTATCTTTCCAGACTCTATTGGTTAGGTTTAGGGTAAAGTTTTAGGTTAGAGAGGTACATTTTACTTCTTAAATCCTCCATCTAAAATTCATCTTAAAAACCTCATCTGATTACAACCAAAAAAATCTTTTTTTTTTTGGCATGGAGATTTTCAAATTATAAACACCTCCGCAATCGCATTGCTAAGACATATACAGTATAATCAGTCAAGAAAAACAAGCCTTAGGGGACTTTTATTTCATGATTGGGATTATTTAAATGAACACTAAAATCAACCTGAGGCTCTTAATCTTTTAAGTGGATCGACTCTGAGGGCAAGCAAACGATAGAGATAAAATCAAACTGAGTTATTGAGTTACCACATCTATATATTTGCTGTATAGGCTTGTCTGTGGATAATTTTGTGAATGGCCTCTTTCGATCTCTGAGCTTTTGAAAAGATTTGGTCGGTTATGATGATATCCGTGAATTGACTGATTGGCCTACGGACCACCCATCAAACGGAAACCCAGAAGACCAAATTACAGCTGAGTGCTGAGAGATGAATCATAAGGTTCCTCACTTTAGTATATCAACAACCCATTGAGGTTTCTGTGAAAGCCGGGAGAAAATAAAGGATGTACTGCCCACAACGTACCATTGAGAAGATACTGGAGAGAAGGATGCTGCGAAACCTGTATATCAAAAACAAGTGTACACTTCGTGTTAGCCACAAGCCACAAACCAAAAGTCTCAGAAATCATCAACATTTTTGAAAAATAATAAGCTACACCTAATTGTTTTGTAAAAACAATAGTCACTACTGGAGTAAAGGAACAAACTATTTTTCCAAAGCTGAAATACAATTGCCAAACGGATTTACAGACTATGGTTAAAGGGATAGTTCAGCCAAAATGAAAATTCTATTATTATATTCTCACCCCCATGTTGTTTCAAGTGTATTTTACTTTATTTTTGGGAGTTAATTAGAAGAATATCCAAACTGCCCTTTTCCAATCAATGGTAGTTGTTACGAACGGTCGAGGCTACAGGCGCTGGCTCTGGGACGGTCGAGGCTACAGGCGCTGGCTCTGGGACGGTCGAGACTTCCAGCTCGTTGGCCGTGGCAGGCGTGGGCGTTGGCTCGTTGGCCGTGGCAGGCGTGGGCGTTGGCTCGTTGGCCGTGGCAGGCGCAGAATGCCCAGAAGCCAAACCCGGGATCGAGACGGGCGGTTCCCCTGCAGCGAGTGTTTTCAGAATGAGGTCCACATACTCAACCAGGTGTAATCCCCGGTCTCCGGCAAATTCCACCATCGGTGTTTGGGTAAACCGAACCTATACACATTCTTCAGCGTGTTGTCATCCCAACCGGTGTAGCTGGCCACGCTGGAGAAGATGTGGGTGAACTCACGGATAGTTACGTCCGCCTTGGTTAGTTCCACGAAGAATGCTGCTAGATCCATTGTTGGTCGGTTGTTCTGTTACGAACGGGCAGACGAGGAGTGAGGATCTACGTGCAGTTTTATTGAAAACACAAAAGGTGAACAGGGTAACTAAGAAACACAGGTAACAAAAGAAACATCCACAATGGGAAAACCAAAATATACACAACAGAAACATCCACGAAGGGCACGGGCAGAAACACGGTCAAGGGCGGGCGGGCGGGCGGGCGGGCGGGCGGGCGGGCGGGCGGGCGGGCGGGCAGGCAGGCAGGCAGGCAGGCAGGCAGGCAGGCAGGCAGGCAGGCAGGCAGGCAGGCAGGCAGGCAGGCAGGCAGGCAGGCAGGCAGGCAGGCATACCATTTACATTCAACAACTCACACCGAATGAACAAACAACAGGGCTTAAATACACAAGGATAATGATACACAGGTGAGAACAATCAATGGCTGCTGGCAGTGATGAGGGTAGGGAATTATGGGAATTGAAGTCTGGGAGAGATGACAGGGGAGAAACACAGGACAGACAACAGGGGATTGTGACAGTAGTGGATGGGACAGCAGAGATCTGTAGTCAACATTCACTTTCAATGCATATAATAGAGCAGGTTGGACATCTTGCAAAACAGCTCATTTTTTCCACGGAGATCAGATTTGAAACAACATGAGGGTTAGTAAATTATGGAAGAATTGTCATTTTGGGGTGAACTATACCTTGATGGAATAGTTTCAAACAGAATAAATCTTCTGTGAAGATATCAATTCACAGCTACACATGTATTTAAAACCCAAACACACAAGGATAAACACCAACCAAAAGACCTAACTCCACCACCACACTATGTCTCAAATTCTAATACAATCCCCTGAATCACTCATATGAAAATTTTAACCATCTGAGAAATCTCCTGAGACAGGACAGACAGGATTGTAAAGCACAGCACATCATTTCTCTTTTTTCTCACAGATTATGCACTTCAAGATTTGGCAATCACAACACATTTGGCAGAGCAGCTTCAGCCAGTGCACTGGTAAATGTTGCTGTTGCATTTGTCCATCTTTTCTCTTAATCAATTTGCCTTCAGAATAAGACCCCATCATGAGGGGCTCCAAACAGCTCCCATGTGTTCCTCGTTGCAGCTGTGCATGAATGGTATACGGATCGAGGCGAGAGCTGGTGTTGGGAAAGGCACACACACACTGCACACTCACTGCTCACTAAATGAAACGCATGGTCATTACTCAATGCACTTGTAGATATGAAGCATAGAGTGCAAAATCTCAGTACAGATTAACCTCAACTCCAATTTATAAGCATCACACATAACACGCAACGTGCTCCACACTAATCTCCATTCTTATATAGTCTTTGACAAATAAATGTACAAAAAAAAAGTACCATTCAGTTCCATATTACTTGTATCCCATGTTTTGAGAGTAACTGACCAAAATTTTAATCATTATTCACAGAAAACCTCCACCATTTCTACTCCACTCATTTGCATTGACATAACACTTGTCTCCCAGTTCGGCCTCTTCGGCGACACCGTCGAGGACTTCGCCCAGCAGTTCTCCGTGGTGAAGAAGCAGACGGAGGCCATCTCGCACATCCTGCCCCGCCGCAGGTCTGCCGCCATGGGCCATGCCCTGTCTGCCTGCCAAGGGCATCCTCCTGTGGCTAAGAAATCACCCTGCTCCGCCTCAACCCGGGCCCAGCTCTCAGCCCCAGCGTCAAGCACACCGCAGGAAGCAGACGCCCCCCGTCTCACGGACCCCCTTGAGAACCCACAAGGCTCCCAGGCACTCCTGAGACGTTCGACCCAGGGACCAAGACGTTAGCTCCGGAGGTGGTAAGCAGACCACTACGTCCCCCGGAGGAGGGACAGGAGGAGAATCTTTTGTTGAATTTATTTAATTTCCCACAATCTCAGTAAAAGAGTTATTTTCTTTGTCTCTGGGTCACCTGGCCCACAAATGCCGTTCTCACGGCACTCTGCCACCAGATCTCAATAGTCCCAGCATGCTGGATGCGGACCCCCCCACCTTCAGCCCCACGACTGTTCCCCGGCCGGCCGGTCCTGATGAGTCTAGAGGACGCCTCCACTGGTCCTCCTCAGCAGTCACTAACCCGCCTGCTGGTTGTGCGGAGCAAGGTAGGGCTTTGAGTGTTTTCTCAGCACCAGAGCCTCGGGCGCGTCTTCACCTCCCAACGGCGTATTGCCTGCTCCGCCCCGCTGCTCCGCCCCGCCGGGTGCGTCAGAAATAATCGTCTCCTTGTTGCCACTAGCATGGAGTTTGGATGCGTGGCTTTCACTTCCCAACCCGTCTCGCTGGCTGGCCCGGACCACCCGACTCGGTTACGCAATTCAGTTTGCCAGGCCTCCACCCCCCTTCGCGGGCGTCCACTTTTCCACAGTATGCGGCGGGCATGCCAAATCCCTGCACGTGGAAATCGCTACACTCTTACTCAAAGACGCAATAGAGCCTGTCCCTCCAACCGAGATGAAGAAGGTTTTCTACAGTCCTTACTTCATCTTTTCTCGGCATGGAGTTAGACTCAGTCTCAATGTCAGCACGTCTCACCAACGAGCGTGCACAGTCGTTGATGGAATGCTGCCGTGCCGCTGGGGTTGATGCATATGAGACCGCTTCAGAACTGGCTTCAGACTCGAGTCCCGAGACGGTCATGGCGCCGATGCATGCACTGTGTGATGGTCATCCCCGCCTGCCGCCAAACATTCAAACCCTGGAGTACCCTTGCAGCAGGTGTCCCGACGCATCTTGGTCACGACTGACGCCTCCAGATTGGATTGGGGCACCGTGTGCTGACAGTTTTCTTTGCCCTGTGGAAGTTTCTCCCATTAGTTCGAGACAAACATGTCCTGATCAGGTCAGACAGCACCACCGCGGTAGTGTACATAAATCACCAAAGCGGCGTATGCTCCCGCCACATGTCACAACTCACCCGTTGTCTCCTCCTTTGAAGTCGCTGCATGCCACTCACATCCCCGGGAACCTCAATGTGGTATTGAGTTGTCAGTCGATGCCAGTCGGTCCAGCTGATTTGGAAACGGTTCAGCAAGGCCCAGGTAGACCTGTTTGCCTCCCGAGAGAACTCCCACTTTCCGCTCTGGTATGCCCGATCAGCGGCTCCCCTCGGGGCAGATGCACTGGCACACAGCCAGCCTGCAGGGCTGCACAAGTACGCATTTCCCCCAGTGAGCCTTCTTGCACAGGTCACCCTAGTGGCTCCCTATTGCCCCCCAACGACCCCCCCCGGGCCTGGTTCTCCGACCTCGTACTCCTCACGACAGCCCCTCCCTGGCAAATTCCTCTGAGTAAAGACCTTCTTTCTCAGGGACGGGGCACGCTCTGGCATCCACACCCAGACCTTTGGAACCTCCACGTCTGGCCCTAGCTGGTCTACCACCTGCTGTCGTAGCCACGATCAACCATGCCAGAGCACCTTCTACCAGGCAACTTTACGCCCTGAAATGGCACTTGTTCGTGAATTGGTGTTCTTCCTGTGCTGAAGACCCACAAAAGTGTGCCAGTGCTCTTATTTTTGCAAGAGAGGCTGGAGGGGAGGCTGTTCCCTTCCACCCTGAAGGTGTATGTTGCCGCTATCGCAGCCCACCACGACGCAGTAGACTTAAAGTCTTTGGGTAAGCACGACTTAATCTTCAGGTTCCCAAGAGCCGCCCAGAGGTTGAACCCCTCCCGGCCAAGCCTGTTCCCCTCCTGGGATCTCTCAGTGGTCCTTGCAGGCCTCCAGAAACCCCCCTTCGAGCCGCTAGAATCAGTTAGACTCAGGGCCCTCTCTTTAAAGATCGCGCTGGCTTCCATCAAGAGGGTCGGGGACCTGTAAGTGTTCTTTGTTAGCGACACCTGCCTGGAGTTCGGTCCGGCAGATACATACGTGATCCTAAGACCACGACCGGGCTACATGCCCAAGGTTCCTTCCACGCCCTTCAGAGACCAGGTAGTGAACCTGCAAGCGCTGCACCGGGAGGAGGCAGACCCAGCCCCTTCGTTGCTGTGTCCGGTACGAGCTTTGCATACCTACTTGGACCGCACACAGAGCTTCAGATGCTCTGAGCAGCTCTTTGTCTGCTTTGGTGGACAGTGGAAAGGGAACGCTGTCTTCAAACAGAGACTCTCCCACTGTGTGGTGGATGCCATTTCATTGGCCTATCACACCCAGGCTGTACGCCCCGCCCCACCCCCTCCTCGTGGGTACTGGCCAGAGGTACCTCCCTAGCAGACATATGTAGAGCAGCAACCTTATACCTTTGCAAGATTTTATAATCTCAGAGAGTCAGTATTGTCCCGTGTTTTCTCAGGTCTGAGCCGGTAGAACTTGGTAACACACTGATGGACTGGCCAGGTGGATCACTTGCACCTGGTGCCCTTTCTCTCGGCCGAGGTAAAACTGTGCGCTTTCTCTCCCAGGAGATCCCACCCATCCGGATCCCTGGATGATTCCTCCCTGGCCCTCCCCTCCTTGAGGCTGGATCTACCTCTGCGCCATGTTCCACATGTTGCCTAAAAACCCATGTGAGGTATTCACCACCTCTACCTCCCCTTTCGGGCAGGTGTGGCCTCCGCAGGGTCTTTTCCCCCTGAAAGAATAGGAAACTGGATAATACCCCCTTCCCTTTATGTGTGTAAGGGCCCCGGCCGTTCTTGCTCTATGCGGAGAAACATAGAGAGAAAAGAGGCCCAGCCAGGCATGGCCCGTTCCCAGGTTGGCAAGCGTCGCCTTCTTCCCCTGTCTAGGGTAACCAGGAGGATTCCAACAACTTTTTTGGGGCATTGGGGAAGGGTACACGCAGTCTGACACAGCTAGTCGCCTTTGCATGCAAATACCTGTCCGCTCCTGTGTCAGCAGAACACGTACATGGCTCAGCGCATGGCGTGATTTAAATTGGACCCCTAGTGTCGCTTCTTCGACACAACGTCGAAGTGAGCGACAGACGGGGAACGTCTAGGTTACGTATGTAACCTTGGCCTCAACCCCAGAGAAACCAGATGAGCTAGGACAATATCTCTGTGCTGTAATGCCAGTTCTTTTGACTGTGCTAGTATCAGCCAGTCATCTATGTAATTCAAAATGCAGATGCCCCGGAGTCACAAAGGAGCCAGTGCTGTATCCATGTATTCCGTGAATGTGTGGGATGATAAGGCTAGACAGAGTGCAAGAACCCGATATTGGAAAGCTTCGCCTCTGAAAGCGAACCTCAGGAACTTCCTGTGTCGTGCAGACTTTCTACAGTATATGAAAGTGCGTGTCCATGAGATCGATCGTGATCAACCTATCGCGATGTTGGATTTGAGACACGACCGTCTTGACGGTTAGGATCTTGAACTTGAATGCCCTCTGAGCGATTCAAGCCTCGAAGTTCTAAAATTGGATGCAACCCTCCATCCTTCTTGGGGACCAGGAAGTGCCATTTTAGTAACCTGACTCACTCTCTGGATGGGGAACATGTTCTATGGCCCCTTTGACCAAGAGATTTGCAGTTCTTCCCACAGTAGACATGCTTGTTCCGGTTTCATGGTAGTGGTAACCACGCTGTTGAAACGCGGAAGACGGCGAACAAATTTAATTCTGTAGCCTTTTCTACTGTTCTTAGGGCCCTCATAGAAACACCTGGCAGTAGTTTCCACGCTGCCAGGTTCACTGAGATGGGTTTTGGCCTTTTTTTTAAAAAAAAAAAAATTCTGACACTTCCTGTTGAGGGGATGTCGAGTGTCCCGCGTCCTGGGCTACGTCTGGAAGCAACCGAACACCCAATATTTTGCTGGAAATCGCTAACTCCCGAAACGCCATGCAATGGAGTGGTTTTGTGGGGGTATCAGAAGGGTATAGGTGGATGTTTTACACGACCCATCCCAAGGGGGGGCTACCCCCACGTAAAACTGTCAGGGCTTTCTCTTCTTAGAGAATGACCAAATGCTGACCAAAGACGACATAGACCGGCCAATGGCGCGAGCCGTCTGTTTGGTCACCCGGAGAGACAGATCTGTGGCACGATGAAGCTCAGCAAAAGCCTCATCATCAACCATACTGCCTGCACTCAAGTCCTTCAGCAGGTCAGCCTGGTATGCTTGCAACACTGCCGTAGTATGCAGGGCAGCACCAGCCTGACCTGCTGCCTTGCACAGCTCGAGTAACCACCTTGAGTAATTCCTCAGCCACTTTATTATTGTGCATGGAATGTTCAGAGGTGGGTAGCTAGGCTATAAATTCTAGTCAATTTCATTGACGTGTTGCACACATATACACAGCTGGTCACTGCTGACCTTCCCAAAGCGCTAAATCAGCACAGCATCAAAGTGTAGTGTTTTAATAGGGAACACGTTCTTTTACTGATCTCGTGTGAATTCTACTCATAGAATGAATTCATTGATAAGACATTTTAATGTTATATTAGTTGATGTTTTACATGTATTGAGTGTCCTCATATTGAAATACTCCTCTAAATGCATCCCCCAGCGATGTGGTGGATGTTTGAATGTTTGCAAACAGAATGTAGTTGCTCAGCTGTTTCAACCTCCTTGCTGGTTCTGAGCAAAGAATGAAGAAGCACTTCACCATGGGTGTGCTGGGGACTTAAGAGTAGTTTGGTGGGTCAAGGAGCATGATTATATGCTTTATTTTTTATCACGTTATTGTCTAATAATAAATTGTACTGGTATCAATTAGGTTGTGTACATTACCATTAGTTAATGCAATAGATAACATGAACTGATAATGAACAACTTTTATTCATCTTAACTAGATATTCATCTTACAGTTTTTTTTTTTTTTTTGTCTAGTCTGTAGTCACATTTTCAAAACACTAAACACAATTAGCACATCTGTCTTTGAGCCATAACATTAACACAATTCATGTTGTTTTCGCAGAAAATGCAGTCAATTAACATGTTTCTAAAATTTTCTGTATATACAAGCTTACCAAATACCAAAATAATGCATCTTTCTTGTCTTATTCACAAATGATTGTACACAGCATGCCAGAAAGGAAGACCTAATGTTCCAAACCAAAATATAAAATAAAGCCTCTACTTCTGCAACAACAACAGCTCAAAGGAATATCTGATTTAATGTAATTGTGTTATATTTTTAACAAAGGCCATGTATGTTGGATTTTTTTGTTGATCACTGGCAGCAATTTCATGTTGCTACTGTAATACTGTAAATCTTTTACTGCAGCAAATTTGTCAAAAAAATGTTCTACTGTATATACGTACTATATGATGACTCATTCACTTTTATATAGTATGTTGCCAAGAATGCACACATTCAACACTCAAACAAAAATGTAGAGCGGTTTACAGTAAAATAAACTGAATGATAAAAAATAGTAGTGCAACAAATTCAAGCTCGGAGATGGAAGGGAGGAGACAGGGAGTAGTTAGTTGCCCCAAGGTGTGAAGTTTTGCTCTAAGATCAAGAACGTATGGAATTTCATTCTTGCTATCTGAAGGTCCCTCCTCACAAGCTTTGTGGATGACATAAAGGTACACCGCACGGCCGCCGCCCATAAAGCAGCTTGAATGGGGAAAACCCTGTGGAGGCTTGCGGGACCTCTCGTACTGCAAATAACAGGGGGTCGAGCCATTTGTCCCAATTTCTAGCATCCTCGTGCACAAACTTACGAATCATGTTCTTAAGGGTTTTATTAAATAGTTCCAACAAACCATCTGTCTATGGATGGTAAACGCTGGTGCGAACCTTAATGCCCAATAATTCATAAAGCTGGCATAGTGTCCATGACATAAATGTTGTGCCCTGATTGGTGAGGATTTCTTTCAGAATCCCCAACAGGGAGATTATTATGAAGAGTGCCTTTGCAACACTACATGCTTAGATGCTGCGGAGGGGCACTGTTTCCGGATATCATGCTGCATAATCCACTAGGACTAATACAAAGTGATGTCTGTGAGCTGTCCGCTCTAATGGCCTGACAAGGTCCATGCCAATTCTCTCAAAGGGAACCTCAATCAGTGAAAGGGTGCACAATGGTGCTTTTGGGGTGGATGACGGATTCACCAGCTGACATTCACAGCCCCGCCATGGGATTATATAATATATATTATATACCCGCCGGCTCTGCGGTATTAAGAGCTGGGTTGTGTCTTTCTTGTTTGAGTGTCCTGCGTCACTCTATACAACCACGCGTTTAGAATTGCGAAATAGGGATGTGAAAGTGCGACATTCGGCCAGAGTTGTTGACCATCGATCACTCTCACTTGGTCGAAGGAGTGCTTGAAGGTTTCGTCTCGTGACTGCTCCAGATGGAAATCCCCTGATGTGGAGCTGATGAAGTCGGCCCTGGCTCCACCCCCCCTGCCAGAGCATTACACAAATCACATCACATCACTTTTATGGAGGACTCATCCGCACATATTCCTTTTAATACACTCCGGAATTCAGGCCAGTTAGTCCCCAAAATGTGAGGCATGAACTAACCACAGCCTCCACTCTATGTTTTGTTCCCCAAAATTTTATCTCAAGGGTCACCACAGGGTATTTGTGAATATTCCCACTTCCCCCTCGCCATTTTAGCTGTGCCCAATGCCTCGTGTTGAACCAAGCATTGTTGGATATTGGTTTGATTACAATCTGTGTCCTCCAATGCTTGGTGTGTACCCATCTTGACCCTTTCCGGTATCCAGTATGCGCCGGCTCGGTCGGGGGCAGCCTGCAGGGCATTGGGGATCCGGACCACCATCCCCAGCTCCATAACAAGGCATTGATCCCGGAAGTGTCCCGGATCCCTGCAACTCCAGCAGGTCGGCCCAGATGCCACAGCCGCACCTGCATCAGAGGGCACTTCCTCATGCCGGTCCTCTGCTTGAGCTCGCAGGATCTCAAAGAACCGGCGATCCTGGTCTTGGCGCAGCTCAGGATTATTGGTGGCTTTGATGTAGGCTGGCGAGGGACTGGAGGATCTCGTCAACTGAGAGGACTCCATGGGGCAGTACTTCCATATCCTGGGTTTCGGCACCAGTGTAAGGAGGAGACAGGGAGCAGTGATGCAGTCAAGTAAGGGTCTTTATTTCTTTGCCTTCAACACTCTGCATGTACTCTTCTCAATGCTTTTTTCAGTTCGATCAGATTAGTGTAACACAAACTTTGTCAACATAAACTTCTCTGAATCTTTAGCTTCATAACAAATGAAACACTCAATAAGACATGGCAGTCACTGGACACTCATGTAGTTCCCTCTCTGTCATCTGGCGGTGGCATGGCCGTATATATATCTCGCTCTCCCCATGCTCACTGGTATTAGACATAATTTAGCTCAGGTGTAAGCGCCCTTACCACTTTCCCTCTCTCCGGAAGGGCGCTCGACCACGCCCTTGCTGCCACAAATAGATTTTACAAATAGACAAATAGACTTGCTGCCACAAATAGATTTTATACCTGCATACTGTCTGTTGTATGCAGGTATAACTGAAACATGACAAGAAATGCAGTTATTTTAATGCCATCCATTGTTAGTATTTTGACAGTCGTCGTACTATGATTGACTATATGTTCCTGTTGGATAGAAAACGTGCTAGTGTTTTGGAAGAATTATTAGATATTGAGTTGGGTTTGCTGTGTTTTGATAGAGTTATTTTTTATTTTTTTTCATTTTGAAATGTAGAGTTGGTATTTAATGAAAAAAATGTGGTTTTGATTATAAAATTAACTATTTGTCTAATTGTGTGATGTAGGTGTTTTGCTGTTTTAAGAGTTTAGAAAAAGTGTCTTAAGTATAGGTAAATGTTTGTTAGCAATTGAAAAAAAACTCTAATAGTTAGAAATACTAATAAATGTTTAACTTTATAAATTAACCTTAACCAAATTAAATAATTATTGTAAATATATTATTCATTGTTAGGTCATGAGCCCTAATATATTTAATAATGTTAATAATACTGTCTATAGTGAAAGATTTGATATAGAACATTTATATAGAAGTATTACCTATGTACTTAATTAATGCTGTAAATTGACAGCACTGGTAGAAACATATAAAATCACTTAATTCTCATATTGTTTTCCATGTGGAATTTGGCTTTATTACTCCTATATGGTACACACACACACACACACACACACACACACACACACACACAGTCATGACTACCAAGGGAGACTTGTCAGGGACTGACATGGCACCCTTGGAGCGACTGCAGAAAGTTGACCCATGACATAACAGTGCAGCATCAGACATTAACCTAGCCCTCTCCCTCTATCCAAACAACAGCTTGCCCTATGGGACAGCCAGCTGGTTACTATCAACAGATATGTGAACAATTTTGTAATGGCTCTCAGTTGAAGATCTAAATCCTTTCTGTGTGATCAGCATTGTATGGCGATTTTCATGTAACCTCATTTAATTACTACAGTTTTTCATTTTATTAGAAGGATAGTTCATCAAAAAAATTGTATTCTGTCAACATCTGCACACCTCCAAGTTATTCCAAAACCAAATTCCTTTCATTCTTCCATGGAACATAAAGTTATTTAGTAGAATGTGCAAAGCTGCTCTTTTCCATTCAATGAAAGTCAATGCTGACATGGCTGTCAAGCAAGAGTTTCAATAAAAGTTTTTCAGTGAAAAACAAAAATCTCCATCTTTAACTTTCATTGGATGGAAAAAAAATTATCTTGGAAATTGTAACAAATCATCTGCTTTTGATTTCCACAGAAGAAAGTCTGTCATACAGGCTTGGAGTAAATGCTGATTTATTTATTTTTAAACTATTCTTTAAATTAAAAGAATGAAAGCAAATCAGAACAATGGGATCTGCTAATACTCTAAAATAACAACTACACCCAGTATCTAACATGACTCATACTGTAGATCAATAATATACTAAGTTAGCAATTTTTGCAAATCGCTGATGTCAGTCATCAACATTTCCTTGAAACTTGGCACTTCTATATCTGTCTAAGCTTTGCGGTATAGCATTGATGTTGTTTTTGAAGAAATAGAACTATTGATAAAGTCATCAGATTAAAAGTTCTTGCAGGAACTTTCAACACACATCAGAATGTGACTTTCCGGAATGATTTACAATCTCCATCAGCATGCAGCCAAAATACACAGAGTTTGGCTCAGGCAGGTGAGTGGGACACCAACAAGCAGAAACACTCTCTGATATCACATAGATAAGAACGAGACAGTTATGCATGTCCCGTCCAGACCTCCTGTCCCTTCCTATAACACACTTGCATGAACAAACTGTCTGAATGTGTCATCTATCACAGTCATTCTCTTTCTTATTCTATTACTATTTACTAGTGCTAGTCAGAGTTTTTGCTGGATAGCATGGACCAGTTAGCCTTTGTAACTGCCCCATTCTGCTACCACAAATACTCTTTCTCCATAGACAGCCATGCAAAGTAGCCATGTATTCTACTGAAATTCAGCACACGTATTCTGCCCAGCAACAGCCATTGAGATGAAAGGGAATGCTAACGAACCACTCTCTCCAGATATTATAGACCTCTGTTATCAAAACCCTCAAATATAACACTTGGTTTTACTTTGATTACTTATTAAGCCGCAGTAGGCATCTAATACATATTGAAGGATAATACATGTGCAAATCAGATGACTAGATGACCCAATAACACAAGAGAGAACAGCTGATGGACAAAGTGTAAAAAGATTGTGGTTAGGTGAACAGGCCTTGTGCCTAGTGCCTATTTGTTCTCATATTACTTATTTTCCAAAATGTACATGCAAACACCCAGGCTCTCTTTTATTTTCAATCTTCAGTTAAAGTTAGCACTAATGTTTCGTGCACCAACCGCGCTACCCGCTGACCAATTCGATAAAGAGGATTAAAATTACAGTCTCGAAGAAGAAAAGAGAACAGAAAAGACTCTACAATGGACATAGTCTTGACCTTTCTGTATAAATAGTGCAGAGATATTTATGTTCAACTGGGCGTAGACTCTCACATTTTAACCTCTCAGAAAAGAAACTCTTGTAGTCTGGGGGAGTATACAGGCTAAGCCATCTTGATTGTGGGACAGGCTTTCCCTCTGACCTGCCAGTCGCCTGGGGGTCAACCCCTCTTTTTCAGGCTCTGGTTCAATCCCTCCATGAACATTGTTCAGTAATGGTGCTCAAGAATGTTTTAAGCCATCGCAGACTCAATCAGATTAATTGAAGGGGGTCTTTGATCAGGAGTGGTATTCATGTATGAAAAATCCAGACAAATCAACAGCGATCAATTAAGGGAACAATGGCGAGGTTGAAGGGCAAAACCTAAATCTTTATTGGAAGCATTTAGAGGAAAGACTAGTTATGACCCCTAGGCACTAATCAGACAAAACAGAACACAGGATTAAGTGAACATTAACTATGATTAATGGGGAAAATGCAGGGGGAACTAAACAAAGGCTCCAGTTGCATGAAACAGCCATGGACTGTTTCTGAGCACAAGACCCAACCAGAAGATTAAGGACCAGTTAATAGGAGTCCAACAAACTGTATCTGGATATAATTTTGAGCATGAATGTTGCATGATGTCCATGGCTTCTTATGCATGATGTGCATGGTAATTAGCTGCTTTACCACCATGTGGCGAATGGTTCTTAGCATGGTACAGAACGGCTACAGTAACATTTCATGATTCTCTGCCTAGAAATATTGGCACAGTTAGCTAACCATACTCAACTATTGTCAACCGTGCTGGTGGAATGGCTTTAGTACTTGGCGACTCATGATTGTCATGATGGTTTCTAGCTCGCTAAGTTCGCTAATATTTTAGGAAAGTAAATCAAAGTTAATAAAAATTGTGTATGTTTAGTGTATCTTCATTATTTTATGATGATGGTTTAACTAGTATTTTATCCTACATTTATTTAGAAACATGCCTTTTTCATCAGGGATGATTTGGATAATTGGATAATTTCAATATTAAAACTCTAAATATATAAACATATTCTCATATACTATTTTTATATAATACGTATACAATAATTTATCAATACATATATTTTTTTAGCCAGTCTGGGAACTTTTACCTTTCTGTGTGTTTGTGTCCTGTGGCATACACAAACCCTCAGCAAATTAAATAAAATAATTTTTCTCTTTGCTTTCCTTTAAGCATTATGGGCTGTGACTTCCCCATGTATTAGCAGAGTACAAATTACGTTCTTAAAATTGGAATATGTGATCATTCTCCATAGTGCACTTGCTCCAATATTTACCTCTCACGCCATTGGCAACACACGTATCTGTTGCATACAAAAAAATGTAAAACATTCTGATTTTCTAAAGTTAGTGGAATATGAACTTCGCCTGTGGTTACTCTGCTAGGACACCTGTGTGAACTTGCGAGGAACTGACTCCCTACATCCACTAAAATTACCTTTAGACTAGCTTGTTAAAAGTAAATGTAAAAATAGCTCAAAAAATGTATTTGTTCTGAGAAATGTCTACTGTGGCATCATTTGTTAGTGTTAGTGTTAGGGGACAGAATCTATAGTATTATGTCTATGGAGAGTCCTCATATGGATAGCTGCACCAACACAGGCAGGATGTTCCCTGGCTGTAGAAGCTGTTTTTTAAATGGAATGCTGCTAAGTCAAACCCACAACACTGACGGAAAGGTACCGTCACTGCACTGAAAAACATACTCCACACTGCTTCTTAAAAGAGGTAGAAAGAGGGCAAGGAGTAAGAGAGATATGCATAAGATAGATACCCTGACATTCAACAAAACCAGACAGGTCTTCTCAGAGAAAAAAAATTACCAGGCCAGGGCTAGCAAGAGACAGAGAGGATGAAAGCTCTCATTTCCTTAAGCCAGACAGCCTGCCAAGCTTCTCTCAATCCCTCAGCCCCCATTTCTCCTTCCTCTCCTCCTCCTTCCCCACTGAGAGCAAGGGATAAAGGGCCCATATGGAAACCATTTAGTCAGACATCTGAGACTCATCGTGCTGGGGAATGTTTTGACGTTTATCGAGATGTGAGCTGTGATGTCACGGACCGGCTGCAGAGCACAGGCGGGCAAAGTGCTGTGTCAGGAGAGAAGGGTGGGCTGCAGGAGGGGAACAGGGATGGGGGGGGGGGGGGGGGGGGGGGTCAAAATGCTGAGCCTCCAGTTTTTCACCACACCGTAATTTAGTGCAATCCATGATGGAAACATATTCATGCAACTTCAGGCCTCGGAACCTACAAACTCTCTTAAAATACCACTTGCGGTTAAGAATGATTTCAATGAAACCCAGAACACAACACCACCATTGAAGTTTCACCCAAAGTCATGGTTCCCTGGAGGAGATGATATGAGGGCTGGAAATTGAGTAGAGTTGGTTTTGATATAAAATAATTATACAAATTATTTTATTTCAAAAGAATCTTTTGAAAAACAGCAAAATTACAGCTGAACACAACAGATTGTGACTTAATGGGTATGTTCAAAAACACAGTGAGCTAACTTGCTGCCTACAGCCAACATAGGGAGCTACCTTTTAAGGAAGCACACTTACAGAGATGGAGCCACATAAGTGACCAATTTAGATCTGTATAGACAGAAAACTTGCACCACACAAAGTGAGTTTGTGTAGTTTGGTGCTAGCATGTTGCTAAGCTAACAGTCAGCTTGCCAGACACAAAACATATTTCTGGAATCGGTGTGATGTATATTTAAATGCATAATAAAAAAATTTATTTCAGCAAAAATTTATTTGCCCCTTCCTCATACTAAATTGTTTTAGATCTTCAAATTAGATATAACATAAAACAAAGGCAAACTGAGTTAAAACAAAATACACTTTTCAAATATATATATAGTTTTATTAAAGCAAAAAAGTTTTCCAACACCTATATCACACGTGTAAAAAACTAACTGCTCCCTTAAACTTAATAGCTGATTGTGCCACCTTTAGCAGCAACAACTGCAACCAAAAGCTTCCGATAACTGGTGATCAGTCTTTCACAAAGCTTTGATGAAATTTTGGCCCACTCTTCTTTGTAGAACTGCTTTATTTCAGCCACATTGGAGGGTTTTCGAGCATGAACTGCTCATTTAAGGTCCAGCCACGGCATCTCAATCTGGTTCAAGTCAGGACTTTGACTAGGCCACTCCAAAACTTTAATTGAGAGCAGAATTCATGTTTCCCTCAATTACTGCAAGTTGCCCCGTCCCTGAAGCAGCAAAGCATACCCACACCATCACAATACCACCACCATGCTTGACGTATGTATGATGTTCTTTTTTGTGGAATTTTGTGTTTGATTTATGCCAGATATAATGGGACCCCTGTCCTACAAACAGTTCCACTTTCAAATGATAAGTCCACAGAACATCCTCCCTAAAAGGTTGAGGATCATCAAAGTGTGTTTTAGCAACATTCAGATGAGCCTTAATGTACTTCTGGATTAGCAGTGGTTTACGCTTCACCACTTCTTCCATGTATGCCATTTTTGACCATTGTCTTTCTTTTTTATTGGTGGGGGGGGGGGGGGGGGGGGGGGGGTGCTAAATTCCCAATGCACTCTAAGTCCTCGTGGTGGCGTAGTGACAAAGTTACAGTTGCCCACACATTGAGCGTGTCGCTGGGGCATCCACACACAACTCACCACATGCCCCACTGAGAGCGAGAACCACATTGAGAGCACTACCCCTACCCACCCTAGCATCTGGGCCAACTGGTTGCTTAGGAAGCCTGACTGGAGTCACTCAGCACTCCCTGGATTCGAACTTGCGACTCCAGGTGTGGTAGTCAGCGTCTTGACTTGCTGAGCTACCTAGGCCCCCGACCAGTGTCTTTCTGATAGCGGAGTCATGAACAACAGTCACCTTTATTCATGCAAGATAAACCTGCTTTTCCCTGGATATTGTCCTTGGCTTTTTTTATGACTTCCTGATTGAGTTGTCGCTGTGCTCGTGGAGGAAATTTGGAATGTCAGCCACTTCTGGGAAGGTTCACTACTTTGTCGAGTTTACTCTCACTGAGGTTTTTTGGAGTCCCAGAGCCTTTGAAATAACTTTGCATCCCTTCCCAGACTGATATATTTCAATCACATTTTTCCTCATCATTTCTGGAATTTATTTTGACCTTGGCATAGTTTGCTACTGGGTGAGACCTTTTAGCCAACTTTATGCTGCTGAAAAAGTTATATTTAGGTGTTTATTTGATTGAACAGGGCTGGCAGTAATCAGGCCTGGGTGTGTCTAGTCACGCTGAACTCCATTATGAATGCAGTTTCAAGATCTGGGGATTTAGATACTAAGAGGGCAAATCATTTTTCACACAGGCCCAGTTGATATTGAATAATTTTTTGCTTCAATAAATAACATTATCATTTAAAATCGGCATTTTTTTTTGTTTACTCAGATTGCCTTTGTTTTATGTTAGATATTGTTTTAATTTTGTAAAACAATTTAGTATGAGATATACAAAAAAAAAAACAAAAAAAAAAAACAGAAATCAGGATGGGGCAAATTTTTCACAGAACTGTGGCACACAAAATATTAGGTAAAATAATAACTGAGAATTAGATTGAACCATTTTGTTGTGATAATTTTTGGTATTGAACAAAATAGCTTTAAGCAGAATATATGTCCCTTTCAAGGCAAGTCACTCTACTTGGGAATCGGCAGCTATTTTCTATGAATGCAAAGAGCTGGTATCTACTTAATGGGGAAAGACAGAAATCTCCAATACATTTGATCACGATAACAATCAAACAACATATTTAAATCAGCAGTAAAATCTGTCAACGATGGTAATCGTAAATTTAGCTTCTTTAGCTAAGATCACGCCAAAAAAAAAAAAAAACCTGCTGTTTTTCAGGCTTGTCCATCTAATGTGCTTGCATGTTCTCAAGTTAACTGACAGGCAATTTCTGTATCTAAAGGTTGTTTGGATCTTTTACCTGTAAAGAGGGAATTCCTTTTCAACACTGGTCATTCCGGTCTCTCCCATTCATTGAAATTCTAATGGTCTTTCTTGGAGTTAAACATTCTCTGTTTATAATCAACATTGGATTTATTTTTACCTGAGTTATAGACAATACATACTAAGATTGTTTTTCTGTGGAGAATTCATACAATGCTGCCTTAGTTTTTGACAAATATAGGTATCTTAGAGGGCAGTTGCCTACCTTTTGGAACAGCCTTTGCTGCCTCTTTAGGAAGCTTTCTGGATTTCTTTAACATGTGCCCATTAAACAAACACGTGAGAATATGAAGACATTTGGCTTCCTGACTGTGTTTTTTACACACAAATGTTTCACCCCTATTTTACACTATTACACCTATCAAAGCTAATCTATAGCAAGATCACAGATGCCAGACTTTTCTCCTCTAGTGGCCCATAACTCTCAGAGAGAGGAAACGGTGCAGAAACAGGACTTGGTCGAGTGGTCACGCTTTATGAGGCTCAATCGCATTGCCCCCAACATACCCCATAAAGGCTCTGTCAAACACACCTAAATTTAAACTATTCCCAGAGCACTCCCTTGAACAAAGGCAACACTGCTGTCGCAAAAGGTCCTGGGACTCTGAGCGAGTCTACAACAACAGGAAACACATGTTGGGTTGTATTATGTCGAACACGGGTCCCAGAGGAACCCAGAGCCATCAGTGGGGCAGGTCGGAGTGAAGCAAGGTTGGCCGAGTGACACAACGGACAGTTGCTCATCCTGAAGCTGTCCTGCTGGGCCAGGTCAGAGGAAAGACTGAGGGGGGGTATCGGCTAAGCAATGGGTAAAAGGCAGGATGCTGGATAACATCCTATCTTAGGGTGGGATGGGAACTGCTGTGACATTGGCATGCTTGTATCAGAAAGAAACAGGCCCTTATTACAGTCTATAAATATGGCTTACATTACCAGTCTGGCTTTCAGGGAATGGAAAGGAATTGTCATAATAATTTTAGGATGCTCAATGTTCACACATGTGTGAGTCAGTGAAGAGAAAATTGATCAACTCTTATTCACAGGCTTGTACATTCATTTCCTTGTATATGGAATGGACAAAATACTTTTTACATTATAAGATGGATTCATTGATTGAATATGTCTTAAACTATTGATATTATTTGTATAATTAAGGCATACTGCCACAAAAGTGAACATCCCTACTGAAAAGGAAAAAAAAAAACACAGCTTAAACCAATCTAAGCAGGTTGGATGATCTAGCTGCTTTACAATGCTGGCAAAGATGGTATTCGGCTAGTTTAGCTGGTCGAGCAGTTGGTCTCCCCAACCAGCTGACAAGGGCGCAAAGCTACTGTCAGGACCCTTTCTTTCAATTTTGAGGCTTTTAATTCATGAATAGATACAAGTGTGTTCAAGTGGCATTTGCCCGAAATTCAATGAAGTCTCCACATCTACGCCTGTTACTCTGAGACTAACCTTGTTGCATCTTTAAAAAACTGTATAAGACAAAATAATGCTGTTTATTTGATGTATATGTAACAGTCTTAAACAACAAATGATTTCTGCTTTGTACATTTAGGAAGAAAACCTAGCCAACGTGATCCTTCTCCTCTATGTTAAATTAGGTGTTTATTTGAACATGTGTTAGCACTCAATCCAGAACAATTGGTTACAAATTCCAAATGCAGAGACAGAGATTAAGAGTTTCATAATGTATGATGGCCTTAAGACCCCGTTTATCCCTGGTATTAAGATGCGTCTTGGGTGATCCAATCACATGTGGTCAGGTGAAACACATCACTGTTTACACTTGGTCACATGCAACTCCTGTGACCAATAGTGATCGGATTTGGAGGGTTTTATGATGACATACAGTACATCAATCATTATGTCAGTGTGTTACTGCATGAAAATAAACCACAACCAAGTCAGAAAATACAAAGAAAGTTTGATAAAAATGGTGCGCTATTTCTCCCTGATGCAGTTGAAATTTAATGTAAGCACAAAAGCAACACTATGTGAACTATGTAAAGGAGAACTATGTAAACATAGCTAGGACAAGCTTTACTTTAATGTTTTGTCATGTGGTTCATGCCGAAACATGCACACAATCAGAAAAAACACAGTGGAGAAAAAGGGTGAGGCCTGTAAGTTATGTGCCCACAGGTGTGATAGGAGACCAAGCATGCTAGCACCAACTTGACTGAGAATGTAAATGCATGGAGGCATTTACAGAGTCCTATAGGCTTTTAGTGGGAAAGTTCATCCAGGAATAGAAGGCAATTCTACAGCTTTAACCACAGACAAATTGAAAAGAGCAACAAAAATTACTCATCAATCATCCATAAAGACATCATCATTAAAAGCCTTCCTCATTTTCAAACTTTTCCATTACCTCTATTAGATGAACAGTGCTTATGTATTATCGTTAATAAAAACTAAAATGGAAACTAAATGAAAGCATTTATGTTAACTGAAAATAAATAAATACAAAAATAACATTAGAATAAACAAATTAATATAATAAACTAAAGTAGATGCAACTTAAATAAAAATGACCACAAATTAAGTTTTTCATACAGAGAATATAATTAAAATGGAAACATTTAGAACACAAATTTCACAAGAAAGTGCCACTAAACACTAAACAGCCCTGAGAAATGTAACATTTAGCATATTATATCAGTAAGCACATTAATTGGGGCAGCAATAAAATACTAAAACTAAATATAAAGATAAATTAAAGTCATATCAACATGATCACAATTGAAGTCCCCTAGGTACCCTAGGATTGGCGACTATATGCTGATGTGCTGACATGCAGCATTCTTATCAGACATGTTTGCAGTGGTTTCAATGTGTTTACTTTTCCACTTGGCATGACTGGTAGTGCGTTTCATCAACTGTGTAGAGACTAGGGTTCAAAGTCAGGCAGTAACCACAATTGAATAATCAATGATGATCATGATTTGGAGGTTTCACTTTTCCCTCTAACATAATTGTTTTTACTCCACTAATGGTTAAGGTAAGGTTTGAGTTGGGGGATAGAATCTATAAATATATGCTTTTCTCTTCATTGTATAATATCTTGTAAAGCTGAAAATAATTTGCTTCAATACTAGCTTTTCCTGGACATAAATGGAGCTCATACGTGCCCATATGCCCTACATCACTTACCGTTTTGGCCACTGAGGGCAGTGTTTTGAAATTTCGGTCAACATACTGTATACCGATTTTGCCAAAAGAAAAGTCGGTCTACTCTTTCCGATTTAACTGTGAGATCAGGCTGGTCATATGGTGAAAACTAATGAAAACAAAACTAAATTGAAAGAACAAATTAAAAATAAAATAAAATTAAAACTAATTAAAATATCCAGTACTATAATAACACTGGGATGGAGAACTCTCCTGCTCATGCAATGCACTTTACTTTTTGTTGCAGATATGTTTCAAAGAGCTTAAAAGAATAAAAGACTGTTGGATTAACTTTATTCTCCTCTTCCCAAAACCTATTCCTGCTCCACAATTTTCACCCCTTTACCCAATCACTGCTTGGATCCGACTACAATGTAACACTATTCTGAGAGCAGAGAAAATAAACACGGGGCTTGGGAATCAACACAATCCAAGAGCAATGATCTATGAAGCAATCTCACCATTATATAAGACCACTTGGTTGTGAAATTCAAATCACCATTTATTTTACTTGATTCCCTGAAATAGGACTTGATTAGGTTGCATATGTCAGCATGGATGGTGATAGTTGCTCTGGTTCAAGACCATCAAGAGTGATACTCAGTCTCTGAGCTCCAGATCATGTGACCAGGGCACAGTTTACTTTTGTGTAAAATAGAACCAAGTCTGGCCTGGGCACTCAATATACAACTTTTCAAATAACTCACAAAGTTGTCAGTTTCCACTTGCATGGACTGCTTTCTGCTGCAACAATGGCAAACACATGGTCAAGATTATAAAAAGAGACATAATTCACAGCCAGGAAGAAATTAGATGCTTCTTATAATTCAAGCCTGTAAGCTAATGACATCATGACAGCATGAACTTCCTGTCGTAGGCCTTGAAATGAAAGTTGTAAGGAGCACACTTGCAATACATCCACAAAGGAGAAGTTTCAAAGCTTCATTTCCTCCAAAGACTTGTTCAAATTACTTCAAGACTCCAAGGAAGTCCTTCCCTTTAAGGCATGTCAGTTCACCCAGCGGCCATATTGGTAAAAAATCTAGGTAGCTATTTCCAGGCATGCAAGTACAGCTCCTGTCTACTTGGTTCAAGGACTACTATCTCAAAAACATAGTCACATCAGAAATAAATCAGAAAGAAATGGTATCATAAATTTCACTTCTTTTGCTTAAATCATGCAAAAAATCTGTATTTTTAGGCTGGCACAGATAATACACATGCACGTTTCAGAGTAAAACAAATTGTGTTTCCATACTTCTGGTACCCTAGGATTGGCCACATTAAGCCGACTTACTGACAGGCTCCATCTTCTAACAGACATGATTGCATCGGCTTAAGATGAGTTTACCTTCACCTGTAGCTCGACTGGATGCGAGACCCAGGTTTGTATACCTCTAACATTTCATTTTTACTCCACTGATTATTAGGTATAGGTTTATAAAACCTATATAAAACCTATATAAAACATGCATTCCTCTTCCACTGTATTGCTACCTGTACAGCTCCCTGTACGCACACAACACATCCCGAGAGTGAGCTAACATTAGCCAGTCATCGAGATAGTTGAGCATGCGAATGCGAAAGCAAGCCACCCCAGCGGCTCCCTTAACGGGGCAAGGGCTGCCTCTGCGATCTTCATGAAGACACTAGGAGACAGAGACAGGCTGAAAGGGGAGACCTTGTACTGGTACGCCTGACCTTCAAACGCAAACCGCAGGAGGGGTCTGTGCCGAGAAAGAATCAAGACATGTAAGTACGCGTTCTTCAAGTCTACCACCGTGAACCAATCTTGATGCCGGACACTCGCTAGAATGCGTCTTTAAATGAGCATCTTAAACAGCAGTCTGTGTAAAGCCCGGTTCAGTACTCACAGGTCCACGATTGGCCGCAACCCACCGCCTTGCTTCGATACAGTGAAGTAGAGTCTGTAAAACCCATTCTTCATGTTGGCTGGAGGGACAGGCTCTATCACACCCTTTCTTAGGAGGGTAGCGATTTCCACGTGCACCAAAGTGAAGTGGACGCCGCTGAACCTGCCGCTGAATCGCGTAGTTGGGTTGGAGAGAGTAAGCCATGCGTCCAAGCTCCGGGTGAGGGGGACCAAGGGGACAATCTCATCATACATACCAGCGGGTGGGGCCTCATGGCAGGGCGGAGCCAGAGAGGCCACATTGACATCAAAAGCACTTACCTGCTTTGATGTCAAGAGACATCAAAGCACTTACCTGACTCCTGATACCCACCAGCAGATCAGTCGAGGAGGGGGGAGGAGGTGCCTCATCTCCACGGTCCGTTGAAACCGTCCGGGCGTGGGCGTGTTTGTGCCACAGGTGCACAGGGGCAGGGGGACCGCCGCTGGAGCGCCGAACCTGCCAAAAGGGGATGGTGGATGGTGGTCGTAATGATGGCTGTACACACCGTTATGGAATGACAAAACTGCTCTTTGGTGTGTTTGGTTACCGCAGCTACTTGAGCATGTGGTAAAAACAAAAATAAAGATTCTGCTCCCCGCCCTCCACTGGGGGACGGAGTGGTCTGTCTAGTAGCTCAGGAGCAAAAGGTCTCATCATCCCTGGGTCGCAGTTCTCAGGGGCGCTTAGAGGTCTTCTTCTTAGCAGGTGGTCGTGAGACGGGCAGCGTCTGTTTCCTGCAGGGGGCTTGACCTCCACCTCGGAGGATGCCCTTGGCGAAATGCAGACGGGGTGCAGGATCTTGAATGGCCTCCGTCTGCTGCTTCACCTCCGAAAACTGCTGGGAAAAGTCCCCGATGGTGTCGCCAAATAGGCCAACCTGGGAAATGGGGGTGTTCAGTAATCACATCTTGACCATGTTGAGCCATAGGTGGTGCTCCTGGACTAACAAAGTGGACATAGTCTGCCTGAGAAACCGCACCCTGACATTGGTCGCCCAGAGGTTGAGGACGGTTGCCGAGCGCAGCTCCTGCATCAATCCTGGGGCGGAACTACACTTGTGCAGTTCTTTCAGTGCCTTGGCTTGGCTTGTACTTGCACCAGAGCCATGGTGTGCAGGGCGGAGGTGGCTTGTCCAATGGCACTGTTGGCCTTGGCAGTCAGGGACGATATGAACCTACAGGCCCTGGACGGGAGCTTCAGGCGCCCACACCAGGTGGTGGTGCTCTGCGGGCATACGTAGATGCACCGCAAGTGCCTTATCCACTGGGGGCATCGCTGAGTAACTCCTGGCCGTCCCACCATCGAGGGTAATGATAGTGGGTTGCTGAAAAATCAGGACCGGGCCGTAAAAGGTGCCTCCCACGACCTTGTCAGCTCCTCATGCACCTCTGGGAAGAAAGGAACTGTGGCGGGGCATGGCTGTGTGCGGCACTGCGAGCCCAGAAACCAATCATCGAGCCGCAAGGGTTCAGGAGAGTGCGAAAGGTTCCACTCTAGCCCACCACTCACGGCTGCCTGGGAAAGCATGTCCGTCATCTCCACAGCCGCCTGTGACTGGGCGACCACGGCCGAAGGGGGAAGCCCAGCGGAGCTTTCTGCACCTGACTGGACAAGACCGCTCTCTTATGCTGCGCTCGAAAGCTCATCACCTTCGCAGGCACCAAAAAAGAGGTCGAACACACCCTCAGATGAGCCAGCGCACTCATCCGGAAGCCTGCGGCAAACGAGACCACGGAGATTTACCCGGAGGAGGTGGTCGCATTAAGGTCACAGAATCCCCCTCAGTGCTAGCCACACTCTCCTCATACCCAGAGGTAGAAGGACCAGGGAGGAGAGCCACTGGGGTGGCGTGCTTTCTTATGAAAGCAAACCATGACTGCAATGCTGCCATGGTCTTGTCCTCGCAATGAGGACATGACACATCCATGAAGGATGACTTTGCGTGGGCAGCACCCAGGCATGAATGACAGCGATGAACACACAAAGAGAAGGGAATCTTTAAAAAGGCGCATCTTTAAAAAGACTTTACGTTGAGTGCCGCTCTTTTAGAATATACTCTTTTAGGTTTGAAAAAATACTCTTTTTGAATATACTCTGGTTCTGCCGAAGCGCCCAGGGGCGATCTCTGCAGTGCACCAGTGCAGAGAGGTGAGAAAGCCACAGAAATGCATCATAAGGATCCAGCAGAGGTGAAATGGAATGGAAGCCTTGGGAAATTCAGCTGTGTGAACATCGACCGATCTGCTCCGAAGAGAAAATCTGAATGAGCGGTATGCACGCCAGCTCCTTTATACCTGTATAAAAAAGATCAGAGGTGTCTCGGGGTCCCAAGAGTGACCCCTAGTGTCACTTCATCGACACAACATCGAGTGATTGACAAATAGGGAACTCTTACTTGGTAAATTTACCAGGCTATATTATGTTTATCTTATTAGTCCTGCACTGCCTATTCTTTCAATTGTTTTTACAATATGTGTATATTGGCTAACATTGATTTTATGAATGCCTGTTTTCTGTTTAAAGTACAAAGATTTCTATCTGGAGCCTTTGCTTTGTATTTTTTCTTTTTAAAGTCACAGAAAGTGTAAGTGTTGGTTTATCGTGATAAACATAAAATGCTTCCATGCATTAACCTGGTGTCTGTGGCTGTTATTTCTTGCTTTTTACAGCAGAATCAAAATAATTAGGATTAGCAAATAATTAGCTAATTTCCTGACTTGTGAACAACCCAGGTTCCAGGATGTGTTTGGGCATCTTGCAGGCAAATGTGGTAACAGCCGGAGGAACTCCATGGTGTTGCTGGGAGATGGAGGGGTCATTAATGTAGGATTAACTAAAGGGACCAAGGGTTTACCCACCAGGCAGCTGTGGACTCAGAGTCCTAACAGTGCAAAAACTGTGAGAACCAGGTTCTTGCCAATTTACTTAATATGGGAAAAAAACTGATTGGTCTAGACTAGAGCTCACAATCAATCGTTAAAATATCATGATCTCGACACCCCCGCAATGTCATTTCTAAATGACAATGATTCTGCAATTGTAAAGGATTCAAGGGAAAGTAGGAGGCGAGAATCGGCTTGACAATGTAAATTATATTTTAATAATAAACTTAAAACAAAGGACACAAACACACACAACGGATATGTCCGTAAATTATCTCTCTCGTCGCACCACCATATGCCATTGGCCTTTATCCCTCTCGGAGGCTTGATTAGCCTAATACGGGACCGGGTGTGTATCATCACGACCCGGCCCCGCCCTCCGCCCTTCCACATTCCTCCCTCGTTCTTTCAGGCTGGGGAGCCCCTGGCCTGACGTACATCCCCCCCTCTTTCCATGGGGAGGGGTGTGCCTTCCGCGCCGTCTGCCGGCAGGTCATCCCTGTCTACCTGCAAGAGGGAAGGGACAAGGGGAGGGAAACAGAAATAATTAACAGTGTAGTACCCCCCCCCCCAAATAACACTACAATTTAAAAGAGAGGGAAAAGGCCAATGCAGAGCGGCAGTGAGCGAGAGAGAGGAGAGAGAGATAAACAAAAATAAAAAAATCAACTCGCCGGTTCTCCTATACACCTTCGCATGGTCCTCGATCACTTCTCCACCCTCTCAGGCGGACAACAGCCACTTCTCCCCGGACGGACCGGAGTTAGACTCATGACCCCCGGCAGTCAGAACGCCCCTCCACATTCTCGGCGACTCGTGGGGACACTCCTCCGCCCCTGGCAGCGGCTCCATCGCTCCAGGCGGTCGGGGAGTCCAGTCCCCACTCGCCTCGCGGACGGCGGCCGTTCACCGCGGATGGGCGGTCGGTCTACTCCCTCCCCCGGTGAATGGCAGCGGCGCTCCCCTGGGTGGATGGCAGTGTCGAGGACTCCACGATGGGTATCCCTCCTCCTTCCTGGGTTTCCGCACCGGATTCAAGGGAAAGGAGGAGCAGAGAACCGGCTTGACAATGTAAATTATATTTTAATAATAAACTTAAAACAAAGGACACAAACACACACGACGGACATGTCTGTATATGATCTCTCTCTCGTTGCACCACCGTCTGCCATCGGCCTTTATCCCTCTCGGAGGCTTGATTAGCCTGATACGGGACCCGGCCCCGCCCTCTGCCCTGCCACAGCAATGTATATTTATGTTCATATATAACATTGGCAAAAATATTGCCTAAAAAATTACACCACTACTAAAATATCAGCATTACCAAGGTCTGACTAAATTTGCTACCCATGGGCTGTTTGATCACAGCCAGCTGCTTTCAAACGCTTACATGCGTGCTTGTGTCTTGTGATGAATGCAGTGCTCCTGTACGAGACTCTGCGCTGTTTTTAATCAAAATACCCCTCTTTAGATGATATTAATGTAAACACAGCTGTTAATGAATTACCAGCAATAAACAAATGGGATCAAATCTGCACTGTCTTAATGAGATATTAAAGCAAACATTAATACAGACAGCATGCAGCTTATATACATTTTTAAATCGCACCAATCTAACATTTTGAAGAATTTGTCCTGTCTGCTTATACTATAGGCATTCAGGCATTCTTAATAATCACACAGAAAAGAGTGTCAAATATTTAAGTACTTTCATGTGCATTAAATTACCCTTTGTAATGTTTATTGTATATTATAATTTGTTTCATGTTTAATTGCTACTGTTGCTAAAAAACTTAAAACACTGTTTACTCTGTTCTCTATTTAATTACTCTCTGGCTCTTGAATAATTCCTTTACAAGCTTGAAGCAAGTTTTACAAGAGAAACACTGAAGGCATCATTGTTTTAAATTGTTAATATTTATAAAAAATTTTTTAAAAAAAACTTATCTTAAATTACAGTGTTCCCTATCTGTCACTCACCCGACATTGTGTCGATGTAGTGGAACTAGGGGTCACCCTTGGGAGCCCCAAACACCTCTGATCTTTGAGAAAAGGCCAATGGGAATTTGCGAGTGGAAATGGCCACTCCCCAGAAATGCAGGTATAAATGGAGCTGTCTCGCTACCACTCATTCCAATTTTTATTTTGGAGCCGAGCGGTTGTGTTCAGCGAGCTGAATTCCTCTGCTGATTCATTCACCTCTACAGAAAGCGATTGGATTTATGGCGCATTACATCTGCTTCTCCCCCTCGTTCACCGGTAGAGTGCAGAGAACGCCCCTGTGTGCTTCGGCAGTCTAAAAGAGTATATTCTTCCTCTAAAAGAGTATATTTCCTTCTACAAGCGTGGCACTTTTAAAGATGCCTTTAAATTTGTGTATAATTCCTGGTTGAGGTCATTACCTTTTCGCTTCCGACAGCCACAATCTCTGCCTCACGTGCTTGAGTGCAGCCCACACGGAGACGGCGTTCATGAATGGGTCATGTTCTCACTGTGAGCATCAGCCACGAACCCTCCGCCCGCCCTGATCCCTCACAGCTTGATGATTGGTTCCTGGACCCGGAGCGCCGCTCACGGCCACACCCAATCTCAGTCCCTTTATTCGGGGAGGTGCTTGAGGAGCTCACAACGTCATGGCGGGCACCTTTTACTGCCCAGACCCGATCTCTGAGCTCCACCACTCACACTACCCTCGACAGTGGGGCTGCCAGGAGGTTCTCACCAATTCCCCAGGTGGATAAGAAAATCACAAGGTGCTGTTTGGTTTATAATGTATTCGTTGTATCCTCTTGAGGACTTAGAAAATGTTAAATGTACATATTTGATATACAGTATAACTTTATTGCTTTTATGCACAGATTGAAGCAGAGAAAATTGTGTCAGAACCTCTAGTAAATTATGATATTTTGTTTTTACCCTAATGTCCAGGTTTTGTAAATCACTGAAAAAAACATTGTTCTACAGAATCGTGAGAGAATTGTGATCTTTATTCTACGCAATGATTTTCAATTTATCCAGCAGCTGTAATCTAGACTAACAAAATTCAGCTAGTGACCCATAAGAGTTGATGGACTACACAACACAAAGTAAGCTCTAAATTAGCTGCTTTATTATTTTAAAGAAGAGGGGATTTTTTATTTTATTTTTTGCACAGAGATGTAAAAGCCTTGTATTCAGAAAGCCTGTCAGACATTAAAAGAGCAGAACAGAACAGTTTATTTTGTTCCAGTGGCCAATCAAATTAATCTCTGTCTAATTGTTGCCGTTTTGATGTCTATGAGGTTGGATAATGTGAAAAGCCTAGTCGAGATGCTCTGGTTGGAGAAATTAATAATAATATCTGCTTGACGTCATATAGAAGATTTTCTCATGCAGTGCATAGGAGACTTCTTTAAATTGCTTTTATTATGGTTGCTAGGTGATCATGGCCAAACATGGGTTATGTGGAACAACTCTGTAAATGCAAATTGATGCAGTTAAGCAAAGGCGCATAAAAACCTTATTGCTCTCAGTACAATATCTCCTCATGTAAGACAGAATCAGCATCTACAAAGTTCTCAAATGCCACATAGAATGCATCGAGACAAAACAAGTGAAATAAACTCACTCTATAGTGGGCTCTTGTAAACTGCTTGGCTGGACACAGGCTTTCAAATATTCTCAGCAGTAGGTTCATTAGTTGACAGATTATAGAATGGTGCTATCAATGGTGTCATCAAACTAATATAATGACTTCTGCTCTAATGTGCCCTTTAACAACAATCTGGCCTCTTCCCTCCAGCCACAGTTCCTAGAAAGCTTTACAGGGCCACAGCACATCCATGGAGCTAGTAGTCATAGTGAGCCAGTTTAACCATTATTCTCCAGCACAATAAGAACAACATGTTTTGGTTCCTATGCCCTAATTATGGGTTTCAGAGGGAAAAATACATTCAAGTGAAGGAAAAGATGCAGGTCCACTGCTTTACCACTAAGTGACCACTCTGAGAGTGCCCTAACCACAACTAGGTAGCCACAAGTGCTTAGAATGTGTTCGGTTTGATTTATAAGAACTGTGTGGTCCTTAATCCTCGGCTTCACCACATCCGGTTGTGCATTTCAACTCTATTCTTCCTCATTTCCTTCTCTACCTCTTTTTTATGCTGTCCCATAGTCAGGGAGAGTATATAGGGGTCTCTGATGGCCGATAACAGAGGCCCCGATGAAAATATGAGGTCACATCACCTATAGGTTTAAGAGACAGGGCAAAGGTTATGCAACCAAGTAAGTGGGCTTTAAATCAGTTTCAGCTTTGTGAGTTTTGTTTGGCTGTAAGATTTATTGCTCTGGTCTGCTTCCACCACTTGCCTATTAAGAGTGGACTGGGAATGGTCTGTGGAGATAAAGCTATATGAATATTTATACCACAGACCTATGTCTCTGTCCCTTAATTTAAATCTGGATTTCATTTAGGTCCTAGTCAATTCCATAGTGCCACTCCCTACAAACAACCAAGTGCTTACACGTATACACCTAAACACAAACATGTTGGTGCGGTTATCCTTATGAGGAGTCTCCATAGACATGCATATTTTTATTCTGTACGAGCTATAGATTCTATCCTCTAACCCTACCCCTAACCTTAACCCTCACAAAAAACATTCTGAATTTTAACATTTTCAAAAAACATTGTTGTGGCACGGTGGAGGGCGGGACCGGCGCGTGATTACGCACGCCCGGTCCCGTATTAGGCTAATTAAGCCGTCAAGAGGGATAAAGGCCACTCGCAGACGGCGATCGAGAGAGAGAGCTCAATTACGGACGTCCGTTATCTTATGTGTTTGTCTTTTGAGATCTTCATTAAACCTTTAGTTTATATGTCAAGCCGGTTTCTCGCCTCTTCCTTGCCCTTGACAATGAACTGTCTTTACAATTGTTTAGTATGATTTTGAAGTGATTTGAATTATGGGACAATAGCAATCTCCTCATAAACCACATTCATAGATAATAATACCTTTTTGTAACCTAACAAAATATCCTCGTAAACCACCCTAACCCACCCACACACACACAGATACACACAAATCTGACTTTTTCTTCTTGCTTGTTTTAGCTAGTCTCCCAATATGGTCAGGCTGGTCTGGTGGCTGGTTTTAGATGGGTTCTGGTCACTTTACATCTGGTCATGCAAGTTTAGATTGATGATTTTCTTACATATTTCAGATGGACAGGCTTGATGGTTTTAGAGCGTTTTATGCACTTTAAGCACTTCAGCTGATCAGGCTGGTATAGTTTGACCATTTTGGAGGGGATTTGGGCACTTTCTAGCTGATCAGGCTGGTCTAGTTTGATGGTTTTAGAGGGGGTTTGAGCACTTTTCAGCTGGTCATTGTCAAGTCAAGTCAATTTTATTTGTATAGCGCCTTTCACAACACACATCGTTTCAAAGCAGCTTTACAGAAGTTCAGCATTAACAGACGATAAAAATGTAATGTCTATAAAGTCGATAAATAATCATCATTGTGCAGGTTGTTGGTTTTTGAGGGGCTTTGGGCATTTTTCAGCTGGTCAGGCTGGGCTTGTCGAGACTTGTGTCTCTGCAGAACAAAAATGGGCATCTACAATCAGAGGGCATTTTTTACCCACTTCATACAATTTGCCTACTACATTTAGATTCCCTACTTTCATTGGATGCCCACAGATTGGGAAGCATCCAATTGTTGTTCCGCAGAGACCAACAAATCATCTAGTTTGATGGTTGTAGAGAGGATTTGAGCACTTTTCAAGCACTTTGAGCTTGTTGGTTTTTATGATTTAGAAGGGTTTTAAGGTTAGTGTAGTTTCATGGTTTTAGAGGGTTTTGGCACTTTCAGCTGGGTAGGCTAGCCTGTTTATTATTTTATTTTTTGCTGGTCAAGCTGGTCTGTTTAATGGTATTAAAGGGGTTTTGAGCACTTTTCAGCTGGTCAGGCTGGTCTTTTGGCTGGCTTTACAGAGGTTTGGGCAATTTAAACTGATCAGGCTAATCTAGTTTGATGTTTTGGAGAAGTTTGGGCACTTTCAGCTGATCAGACTAGTCTAGTTTGATGGTTTTAGAGGGGTTGAGCACTTTTCAGATGGTCAGGCTAGTCTACTTTGTTGGATTTAGAGGGGGTTTATTTACTTTTCTGCTGGACAACCAGCTACACCAGCAGAGCATCAACTTAGCCAGGCTTGGAAAGCAGCTAGACCAGCTGAAGCTCAGTTTGCACAAGCTAAGAAACCACCAGTTTATTTCAGTTAAGACCAGCAAACCATCTTGGGCTGGTTTAATTTAATTTATTTTTTTCAGTAGGGATAAGTACTATTAAGCTAAAATTGCTGTACAAGATTTGGCATGAGTTTGGGGCTGATTTTTGGTGTTCTGGTAAATGCTATTCTGAGAATATTTATTGCATGCAATCCATAAAAAGGCATTACACAACACTACAAGTCAATGCAGAACACTTTGCTTTTTCCAAATCTATGTGTGACTCAGAAAGGGTCCTCTGAAGTACAGTAATCTACACTGGCTTTAAAAAAGGTTTTCTAAATACCTGACTATTTTCAAACAGAATTCCCTAAATCCGCTTGTCTTTCTTTGGTCTAACCCACCACAAGATAGTACCACCACAAATTCATGCCATTGGTTCAGCCAATGTAATTTACTAATATAAAGTTATTTATACATCAACACAAAACCACCAGAAATACACAGTGAGAGAAATTAAAAAATAAATAAAACATTAAATGCAATCTTAAATCATTTAATTGAAATTCGTGGTTAACCGAATATTAAAAACAATAAAATAATTATTTCCTCCCACCATCCAAAGACATGCAGGCTAGGTTAATTGGTGTCTCCAAAAAATTGCCCTAGGTGTGGATGTGAGTGTGAGTGTGTGTCTGTCTATGTGTGGCCCTGTGATGAACTGGCGACCTGTCCAGGGTGTACCCCGCCTTTCGCCCAATGTTAGCTGGGATAGGCTCCAGCCCCCGCGACCCTGTACACAGGATAAGCGGTTGACGATGGATGGATGGATGGATGGATGGATAAAATAATTATTTTGAGTCAGTTCTTTTCAGTGTGCCAAACAGGCTTGCAAAACAGTCTGAATTGATTTGTGATTCAGCACAATTCGTTCAGAGCGCTCTCTCAGTTAATCATTTGAAGCGGTTTCTGTCATGAGCTGGGTTTGTTCTATTTCTCTCTCTCTCTCTATTTCTCTCTCACTTTGGCCCTGCCTGCCTGTTTTCCCACCTGTTCCTCATTACAATTAGTGTTCGCGCTGCTTCTCTGTTACACCTGTTCTCACTTTATTCTCATTACTTTCTCTCTACTTCTAGCGTTTGTTCCCCTTGTTCTTTGTCGGACTATTTCGTGTGTACGTGAGTTATGCCTGTGTGATATGTTGTCTCATGAAGATTTACCTTGTATTATCTTGTCTTGTCTTGTCTAGTCTAGAGGAGTTGTGCTCGTCTTATGTGCTCTCTCTGCCCTGTCATCCTGCTGCTGGTGGTCTTCTACAGTCTTCTCCCTGCAACTATTGTGGCCACTTACAGGGACTGTGTTGCTGCTTTGTGAATTACCAACTCTGCATATTATTACCAACACAGGAGTCTTTTATGTTTTGCTGACCTCCTTTAAAGTACACTATCTTTTGAGTTATTCCAGTTCTGTGTCATTGCTCGACAGACTGCATGTGTTATTTCATAATTAGACTATTGCTAGAACTTGCCTTTGCACTTGGATCCTCTGTTTCTTACACAGTAAAACACTATCGGGATATTTATGAATATAGTGCAAATTGACCTGCAATTACTGAAACAAAATGCTGTCTTTTTGAGAGGTAACTATGAGAAACTTCAGCTAGTGCTGTGTCATGTGAACAAGGGGCTGTTCAAACTGAATGGGTTTTTGCGTCCGCTCACGCTTTTTAAAATAATTTTCCATGTAAACATTGGCTAGATTGATGTCTTTTGACAACTGCTTCATGTTGTCAAGTTAAAAAAAAGTACACATCTCGAGACTGTATTCTGCTCTATTCATTGTGGTGCTTTTTGCACAAAAATGCATCTGTCTAAACGGTTACTGGAAGAAACGCTTTAGCAACTAGTTACACGAATGCTACTCATACTCGAGAAAATAAATAAATGCGTGTGTCAAAGTCACCAGAATTTAATACTTTGTTTTTTGCAACAACAAAAAATCTCACAGGGGAGCATGCCCCCAGACATCCCTATATATAAGGTTTATTAGGCATATTTATAGGTCTGCAAACGGACCCAGGGCCAGGACCTGAGAACCCGACAGGTTTCTGATAGAAAAAATAAACTTGTTTAGCGCACACACTCTCAAACACAAGTGAAGGGACGAGTTAGGGGACATTCACACCGAATGTGTTTTTAAGCACGTCTGCTCTGTTTTCCCATTGTTTAAGTACTTCCTGGACAAATATCTTTGTAGTGATGTCTAGTTAGTGAATGAATCGTTCTTTTTAACCAGTTCTTTTTAGTGAATGAGTTGAACTAGTTCACCAAATCGTTCTGAAACGTTTAAAACTGTTCGCGTCTCGCGTCAACACTGATCCACAAGTTATTCTATATTAACCTGTCTCTCAGATTAATCTAGTTTAATCACTTTTTATGCTTTAAACATGTGTAGAACATCCACATTTGTATATCAGTGTCAGTATTGGGTGCTTTAGGTGCAAAACTTTAATGTTGGATGTATTATAAGATCAATGAATGAAACACTGATGACAATAAACACCCTTATTATTATAACTTAGTGAAATTAAATGTTATCAGTAAAATGCCCTAACATATGGATTTATTGAATGTGTTTGTGCGTGTATTCTACGAAAAGAGATTTTCGTAGAATTTTTCTCTCTATATGTTGTTATTTTATTCAAGTAATGATTTTCAAAAAGTAATTTACTACATTCAGCATTAAACAAGCATGCAGTAGTAGTGAAGGAAGCAGAAAACTCCTAGCTCGTACGTCTTCCCAGTGGTGGACTGTGGGAAATTAACCGCCATCGAGTGTACTTGATATGTACACTTGAAATTATAGTGCGTTGTGGGTAAGAATGAGTGAGCAAAAGTAGGGAAGAAGTGGCTCACTCAGAATTCAGACACTCCTACAAAATAGTTGCCGATTCTTCTCTGCATATTGCTGTCTAGTAAAAAATTACAAATATTAATCTGTTTCTCACCCACACCTATCAAACCACTTCTGAAGACATGGATTAAAGCACTGGAGTCTTATGGATTACTTTTATACTGCCTTAATGTGCGTTTTGGGCATCAACATTTTGGCAAAAAATTTTTTAAAAAAAATCTGAATTTGTGTTCTGCAGAGAAAAGGAAGTCATACACATCTGGGACGGCATGAGGATGAGTAAATGATGAGAGAATGTTCATTTTTGGGTAAACTATCTCTTTAAAGTGATAGCTCAGTCAAAAAGTAATATTGTGTCATAATTACTCTACCCTCATATTGTTCCAAACCAGTGTGAGTCTTTGTAATATGTGGAACACAAAATATGTTACACAGAATGTTAGAGACTCATCGTATATATAAACATTCACTGAAAGTAAAAAATGACTCAGGCAAACATTCTGTCTAATATCTCCTTATTGTGTTGCATGGTAGAAAGAAAGTCATATGGGTTTGGAACAACATGATGTTGAATTATGAATTTACATTAATAATAATAACTGTACTTTTATTTGAGTACAGTTTTTGACTACCCTACTGACCTCTGCACAGCAGCCATTGTGAAACTAGCCACAGTTTACCATTTTCTGTTAATGAATGATTTTCTGTAAAGCTTCTTTGAAACGATGTGTGTTGTGAAAGGTGCTATACAAATAAAAATGACTGTTCATATGGGGTTTTCTGAAAGTTCAGTTCATGTCAAACACATGGTGGTAAATTTTCTTTCCCTCTTTTACTAGACATCTGATGCAATGGGATAAAATTTATGTTTTGAAGTGGCAAAATCACACAGTCAAATTCTTTCCTTGTTTCAATGGGGATTGGACTGTGGTCTCCTATGCAACTGGTGCTGCCCTCTAAGGGGGCTCTGTAGATCTGAGAGCTATGGCAAATGGAAAAATTGTCAGTGAATAACAACTGCACTACTTTTATGGTGCTTATATGTTTTTTTTTGTTGTTGTTTTTGTCATTTTTTAGAGCTCAACAGTGTGGAAAATAATCCATTTTCTTATGGACAAGAGCACTTAGACAGTCAGCCTAACATCTCCTTTTGAGTTTCAAAGAAAACAGATAGACATACAGGTTTGTAACAACATGAAGGTGAGTAAATTATGATGACAGAATGTTCATTCTTGGTTAAACTAACACTTTATAAACATAAAACATTCACAGATAACATATGGTTCCTGTACTCTGTCTTCCTTTTCTTTTCTTTGTCACTTCCTTTTTCATTCTTGCTCTATTGTTTTATGTCTTCCATAAGCCCTGTCGCATATGAGCTATTGTTTTTAAACACAAATTTTCTTCCCGCTGTGGACGGAGCTCTTTGCTGTTTTCCAGCTGTACATATTTTGAGTGTGTGTGATTGCATTTAGAGATTTGACATACTCACATTGCCTCTGCCTTCAATGTCTCCGATTCATCAAAACATCTTAGAAGGGCCTGAGTGCTATATATGCAGGTATATGTGTGAGAGTGTTTATGAATGTGTGCATGTGAGACTGATAAAAGTGTAAACACATAAATCCACCCATATAAAGTAGGGATTATTAAGCATATGCAAATGCACACACACATACACTTAGCCCTAGAGTAACCTGTAATTCCCATAAATGAGGGTGTGGGTTCAACGCATAAGGTCTTCAAGTTTAGATTTGGACATTACATGAGTTAAACAGCCTGACTCATCATCTAATCAAAGGCTGAATTCTCTGTAAATCACATAATAATTCTTCTCAATGCCCTCTTTGGCTCTTTTATAAACAACACATTATAACATTTCAAACACAGCTGAAACATTTTATTCCAGCTGAAATCTATTATTGCATTCACTGATAGACTTCCTGTGGGTGTATATACAGCACACATGAACAATGGAATGAACACAACACCTGCACGCCAAGAATTACAATTCAGTCTTCATAATGAAATGTGTAAGTTAAGAAATGTTTGGCCATAATGACCATCGTTATGTTTGGAGGAAAAAGGGTGAGGCTTACGAGTGAGCATGGGGGTGGCAGCATGATGGTGTGGGGGTGCTTTGCTGCAAGTGGGACTTGTGCACTTCACAAAATAGATGGCATCATGATGAAGATTATGTGGAAATATTGAAGCAACATACTGTATCATGACATCAGCCAGGAAGTTAAAGCTCGGTCGCAAATGGGTCTTCCAAATGGACAATGACACCAAGCATACCTCCAAATTTGTGGCAAAATTGCTCAAGGACAACACAGTCAAGTGGCCATCACAAAGCCCTGACCTCAATCCGATTTTTGAGTCCGAATTTGTGGGCAGAACTGAAGAAGCATGTGTGAGCAAGGAGGCCTACAAACCTAACTCAGTTACACCAGTTCTGTCTGGAGGAATGGGCCGAAATTCCAGAAACTTATTGTTAGAAGTATGTGGAAGGCTACCCAAAACCTTTGAGTTAAACAATTTACATTTAAATTTTACATTTATGCATTTGTCAGATTCTTTGAACCAAGGAGACATTTATTAAAGGAAAAATCCCCCTGGAGCAACCTGGAGTAAAGTGCCTTGCTCAAGGACACTGACACAATGGTACACAATTTAAAGTCTATGCTACTAAATACTAACAAAGTGTATGTAAACTTCTGACCCACTGGGAACAGTAGTGTTTCTAGGACTTGAGGAGGTTCGGGGCTTAGCCCAGCCCCATTTAAGTGTGGCTTTAGGTGCCAACCCCCCCCCCACCCCCCATCTATTTTACATAAACACGCTCTACTGTTATGTTTTTTTTCTACACTCTGGCACCTTACTTACAATGAAAGTACAGTGATTCCCAAAGGATTTTGTGAGACTATGGGGGTGGACCTCTGATCGTCTTGGGGGGTTGGGGGGCATGCTCCACCGTAAGTAAATTTCGTACATTTTAAAGTTAAATAATTCCATCTAGTGCACTTTGAGAGCAAAATTAAGAGTCTAGTGTTGTGCTCTTGTAAACAATTTTGTGCTCTTAAAGCTGCAGTAAACAACTTCAAATAAATTGAATTGTGAGAAACAGCGCCCCCAATTCTTCCCCATATATCAAAATCAAATAAAAAAATCTAATCACTTTATTGTCACACTACTTTGTACACGAGTGCAACAGTAGGTGAAAGTCTTGTGTGCAGTTCCGAGCAACATTGCAGTCTTGACAGTGACGAGACATATAACAATTACAATAAACAACATATTTACAGAACACAATTTACATATCAAATGTACACATAATTACACGACATAGTACTAATATAAAATGTACAGTAAATAATACACAACATATTACACAACACAATTTACATATCAAATGTACACATAATTACACAACATAGTACTAATATACAATGTACAGTAAACAATACACACAATATAGAATACACATACAATAAAAAAAATTTAAATAAGGGTATATATATATATATATATATATATATATATATATATACACTAGTTGAATTGGGGAGAATATATTTGACAGTCCAGTGTGTGATATAAGATGATGATTAATAAAGTGCAGTGCTGATTGTTGATCGTGAGAGATCATTTGTTCAAAAGTCTTATTGCTTGGGGGAAGAAGCTGTCATGTAGTCAGCTGGTGCGGGTCCTGATGCTGCGATACCGCCTGCCTGATGGTAGCAGTGAGAGCAGACCATGACTCGGGTGGCTGGAGTCTCTGATGATCCTCCGAGCTTTTTTCACACACCACCTGTTATAGATGTCCTGGAGGGAGGGAAGCTCACCTCCGATGATGTTTCTGGCAGTTCGCACCACCCTTTGCAGTCCTTTGCAGTTGTGGGCGGTGCTATTGCCGTACCAGGCGGTGATGCAGCCAGTCAGGATGCTCTCTACAGTGCTGGTGTAGAACCGTGTGAAGATGTGGTGGTTCATTCCGAACTTCCTCAGCCATCTCAGGAAGAAGAGGTGCTGGTGAGCCTTCTTCACAACGACCTCAGTGTGGACGGATCATGTGAGTTCCTCAGTAATGTGGACACCGAGGAACTTGAAGCTGCTGACTCTCTCCACCGGTGCTCCATTAATGGTGATGGGGTTGTGTTCTCTGTCTTTCTTCCTGAAGTCCACTACAAGCTCCTTGGTTTTACTGACGTTGAGGGAGAGGTGTGCTCCTGACACCAGCGTGTCAGAGTGTGCACCTCCTCTCTGTAGGCTGTTTCATCATTGTCAGTGATCAGACCTACCAATGTTGTATTGTCAGCAAACTTAATGATGGCATTGGAGCTATGTGTTTCCACACAGTCCTGTGTGTACAGGGAATACAGGAGTGGGCTGAGAACACAGCCCTGTGGGGCTCCAGTGTTGAGAGTCAGTGATGAGGAGATGTTGCTGCCCATTCTAACCACCAGACGTCTGCCTGACAGGAAATCCAGGATCCAGCTGCACAGCGAGCTGTTTAAGCCCAGAGCCCGGAGTTTCTCATCAAGCTTGGAGGGCACTATGGTGTTGAATGCTGAGCTGTAGTCTACAAACAGCATTCTCACATATGTGTTCCTTTTTTCCAGGTGGGAGAGAGCAGTGTGTATTGTAGATGCAATGGCATCATCAGTGGAGCCATTGTTGCGGTAGGCAAACTGTAATGGGTCCAAAGAGGTGGGCAGAACAGAGCAGATGTAATCTCTGATTAGCCTCTCAAAGCATTTGCTGATGATGGGGGTCAGAGCAACAGGACCCCAGTCATTTAAGCAAGTGATTTTGGCTTGCTTCGGTACAGGCACAATGGTTGATATTTTGAAGCATGTGGGGACTACAGACAGGTAGAGGGACAGGTTGAAAATGTCCGTAAAAACACCAGCCAATTGGTTCGCGCACGCTCTGATGACGCTGCCCGGAATGCCGTCTGGACCTGTGGCTTTATGGATGTTCACCCATCGGAAGGATCAGGTTACATCCGCAACAGAGACGGAGAGTGAACCATCCTCTGCAGTGTCGGCCACGAATACTCTCTCCGCAAGGGCGGTGTTGTTGTCCTCGAAACGAGCATAAAATGTGTTAAGCTCGTCCGGGAGAGAGGCAGCGATGTTCACGGCAGAGTTTTTATTCCGTTTGTAGTCCGTGATGATATTAATTCCCTGCCACATACTTCTAGAGTCTGTGGTGTTGAACTGTCCTTCAATTTTGTGCCTATAATGGCATTTGGCTGCACTGATAGAGTTACTGAGGCCATAACTGGCTTGCTTATGCTCCTCCGCATTTCCGGAATTAAAAGCGGATGTCAGTGCACTAAGTGCCGTGCGTACATTGCCATTAACCCATGGTTTCTGGTTGGGGTAGATTCATATTGTTTTGGTTGGAACAATGTCCTCTACGCACTTCCTGATGAAACACGTTACACTATCAGTGTAAACCTTGATGTCGTCATCAGAGGTGGACCGAAACATCTCCCAGTCCGCGTGATCAAAACAGTCTTGTAGCATCTGGTCTGATTGATCTGACCAGCACTGGATTGTTCTGAGGGTGGGTGCTTCCCGTTTCAGTTTCTGCCTGTAAGTGGGCAGAAGCAGAACAGAAGAGTGGTCTGATCCAAATGGTGGGCCGGGGAGGGATTCGGGATTGTAGCCATCCCGAAAAGGAGAATAGCAATGATCCAAAACCCGGTTCCCTCGTGTGTTGAAGCTAATGTTGTTGGTATTTTGGTGCTATTGTTTTAAAATTGGCTTTGTTGAAGTCCCTGGCAACAATGAGCGCGGCCTCAGGGTGCGCAGTTTCCTGCACACTTAAACTCCCTTACAGTTCCCTGAGTACCCGGTCTGTGTCGGCTTGTGGGGGGGTGTACACAGCTTTGATAATGACTGCTGTGAATTTCCTCGGTAGCCAGAATGGTCACACAGAAGCATGAGATATTCTAGATCAGGAGAGCAGAAAGACTTGACAAAATGTACGTTCCTCTGATCACACCAGGATTTGTTGATCATAAAACATACACCACCACCTCTGCTTTTACCTGAGAGGTCTTTCGCTCTGTCTGCTCGGTGCACGGAGAACCCCGCGAGTTCGATGGCCGAGTCTGGAATCTCCGCAGACATCCAGGTTTCTGTAAGACAGATAACACAGCAATCTCTCGTCTCTCGTTGGTAAGAGATCCGCGCTCTCAGCTCACAGAGCTTGTTGTCCAGGGACTGAACGTTTGCAAGTATAATACTGGGTAGCGGGGGACGATTTGCACGACGTCTTACTCTGATGAGAACGCCGGCTCTTTTTCCCCTTTTCCTTCTGCGTTTCCGCGGCTGGGCAGCCCAGACAAAGGGCTCCGCTGGCTTGCTTGTAAACAGAGGGTCGGCACTGAGGAATTTGAAGTCCGGTTTTCGGTGTGTAATTGCCGAACCAATGTCCAAAAGTGTTTGTCTGTCATACACAATAAGGCAGACAACATCCAAGACAAAAAAACACAAAACTGTAAACAAAACAAACAATAAACTGCAGTGTTTTGACGGAGCCTGCGATGCAGCAGCCATACTCGGCACCATCTTGAGACATATACACGATGCTCTTCACCCCAGCCAGGGTTTAATTGACAGAGCCAAGGCCTGCCTCGCCTAAAGAGATTGGCTACAATTAGCTAGATTGACACTACCCGATCCACAATTTTAACTCAGAGCTAGAGTCTGTGGTGCTAAGTAATATCTCACAGGGCCTCATTTAACTTAGACACCATGTCTCTTCCTCAACTGGGGTTTGACATCTCTTAAAATACTTTTGTATCCTCATTCTGAAAAGCAGGGTAAAAACTAGGGATGTCAGTTTCAGCTTTTTATCTTTTAATGTTACTTTAGACTGCTAACGATAGCTAGCTAGTGAAGCCATAAGTAGTGTTACGTCATGCCAATTAACCTAGTAAGACTAACGTTAATTTACGTTAATCATCATGATTGTAACTTTGGCAGAAATATTATCTGTTTATTCTTTTACACTGACGATAAATTGTGTGTGGTGTAGTGTAATAAATGCAGTGGATACATTTAATGTTAGTTAATGTTAATTACTTCAAAGATTACCTCCTCAACCAAATAACGTTAGACGGATCCAGGAATACTCCAGTGCATATATCTACGAATGTGTGTGAACGCGTGAGTTTACAGCAGCGGGTGAGGAGCTGAAACACAACCTTTTATTTTATGTTATTATGAGACTGAGAAGTGCAAAAATATTTTAAATGAGAAGTGTAAAAATTTTTTTTTTTTGTTATGAGACCGTGGCATTGGAAATGAGATTGTGGTGGGCCACCAGAGTCTAGTCAATTAATGGAAAACACTGAAGTGCATGTGCTGTTTATAGGAAATTTAATGTGTACCTCAAAAATGGCTAATTTCCTGATGTATCATAACAGGGTTCAAAACAGTGCTACTATGAATGCAAATGTTAACACAGTGAAAAAGATACTATTAGCATAACATATATATATAAATAAATATAAATGTCCAACATTCTTTTCAATGTGCATATACTAAAATAACATATTTGATTCCATGAGTGTACATTCATTTACTATTATTTTGAATGGCTGTGGAAAATTAAGAAATGTGATAACAATTTTACCTGCTCACAAAATGTAGTCCGTTAATTTACTTGATGAAATTTCACCTTTTGCTGACCCTTTATGCATCGCATCTGTTTCATTCAGGATTTTTCTGAGGAGCCGACAATGTTCGGTCGCAACAGTGGCTCGGTTCAGCGACGTGGCCGGGAGGACACAACGTCTTGTTCCCTCCATCAGGGAATGGAGGTTAAATCCGTAACCTAGACGTTCCCCATCTGTCCCTCACTTCGACATTGTGTCGTAGAAGCGACACCAGGGGTCCAATTTAAATCAAGCCATGCGCTGAGCCGTGTACGTGTACTGCTGACACAGGAGCGGGCAGGTATTTTACTTGCTAAAGCGTCCGGCTGTGTCAGGCTGCAAGTTCCCTTCCCCAACGCCCCATAAAATCATCAAAGCCTTCTGGTTCTTTACCCCCAACAGGGGGGGAACAAGGCGATGTGCCAAGCACGGGAGCAGGCCACGCCAGCCGCGCCTTTTCTCTCTCTGTTTCTCGCATAGAGTTAAAGCGGCTGGGGCCATCTTAACGCTATCATATGCATCAGGGAAGGCGATCTTACCCAGTTTTTCTATTCTTTCAGGGGGGAAAGACCCTGCGGAGACCACACCTGCCCAGACTGGGGGAAGTAAAGAGTGATGAAATACATCACATGGGCTTTTAGGACACATGTAGAGAATGGCACAGTGGTAGATCCTACCTCATTGGGAGGGAGGATTTGCAAAAGACACGGCGACCAGGGGCCAGTGGGATCTGCCCAAGGGAGACGCGGATCCGCTCACAAGGGGACCGTACCACGGAAAATACACAGGGGGGAAGTCCATGTAGGAGCCCGACCTGTGGAGCACCTATTCCAGTACAGGGTAGATTGAGTACCCGCACTGGATTTGGTCGGCGAATTCCTCTGCTGAATTCGCGAACCAGAGGGCTAGGGAGTCATCATCCAGGGAGCTGAGTTAGTGGGATCTCCTGGGATAAGAGTGCACAATTTTACCTCAGCAGAGGGAAAGGGTGCTAGGTGCAAGCGATCCACCCGGACAGTTTGTCAGCGTGTTACCGAGTTCTACCGGCTTGGTCCTGAGAAAACACTGGATGAAACCGACTCAACCCTGAGATTGTAAAATCTCACAAAGCTATTGGGTGTTGCCCAACCCGCTGCTCTGCATATGTCTGCTAGGGAGGTGCCCCTTCTCGTTGAGTGTGCTCGGACCCGCAAGGGGGGGGGCACGTCCTGGGTGTGATAGGCCAATGTAATGGCGTCCACTACCAAGTGGGAAAGCCTCTGTTTGGAGACAGCATTCCCTTTGACTGTTGGAGAAGGGTGTCCTCCTCGAACTCGTCAGCTCATCATGCACTTCCGGGAAGAAAGGGACCGGGGGGGCGTGGCTGTGAGCGGAGGAACCAATCATCCAGCCGCGAAGGCTATGGGGAGGTCCAGTCCAGCCCCACACTGACGGCGGCCCAGGCAAGCATGTCAGACATCTGGGTGTCAGCCTCAGACTGGGCATGCTGGCCCGAAGGCGGCAGTTCAGTCGAGTCATCCCCGTCAGACACACGACCGCTCGCCGATGCAGTGGCGAGCTCATCCGGCTTGGGGGTTCAAGAGGATAGGCAGGCTGGCTGCGAGCCGCTGTTGCCTCGAGCCCGGACAGAAGTCAACGAACATGCTGGGGGGTGGGTGGTTTGCGGGGATGTACCCGGTGAAACCGAGCCCGCTGCCATTCCCAAATCGCCTCCATCGTCAGCCGCATTGTCCTCAATCCTGTGGGAAGAAGGAGCGATGCGGGGGGTGGCTGGAGTGGCGTTTCTTCTGAGGAAGGAAAGCCGCAACCGCAATGTTGCCATGGTCATGTTCTCACGGTGAGAACATGACCCATCCACAAATGCTGCCTCGGTGTGATCGCTGCCCAGACACACAAGACAGTGCCTGTGGCCATCAGGAGTGGAGAGCACTCTACCGCATCAGGAACTACACAGGGGCGGAAGGGCATTTTTATAACGACGTGTCCTGAAAAGGACTTTCAACGTCAACTCTGTATTTGCTCTTTTAGAGAAATAAACTCTTTTAACTGCACAGTTGAAGCGCCCAGAGGCAAAGCTGCACTGCCGTGCAGAGAAGGGAGAAAGCCGCTGATATGCGCCATAGATCCAACAGCAATCGCACTCAGAGATGGGAGGAACAGTGTGTGACTCGCAGCTCGCTGCATACACAACCAGTCGACTCCGAAGGAAATTTCCCTCCCTTTGTACCCGTATGTCTGGGGGCAGGACATACAAATTCTGTCTGCCAATTTCTCATTGGCCTTTTCTCATAGATCAGAGATGCAAAAGGCACTCGAGAGACCCCTAGTGTTGCTTCTTCGACACAACGTCGAAGTGAGCGACAGACGGGGAACGAATGTTCAGTGAACCGGTTCACTCAGCTGCAGCGTGCGTGCAAACAAATTACTTTCATTTCAATGTCTTAGCAAAAAATACTCCACAAAACTAACCCCAGCCAACAGGAGAAATAAGCACAAAGAGCATGTAGATTCATCCACAAAACTGTCCCAAAGGTGTGCCACTCTACAAAATAAACTCCAGCCGCTTGGTGGAACCAGCACAAAAAAAAAACACGCCGATGATGACTTGCACACTCAATTGACTTTATGAATGACATCACTTGCTGTGGGCATGTGAATGTTTTACACCCATCCTTAGCATCTTTCTCAATTTGGCCGGGAATATCAGTGCAAAAGCGACCTTCCCTTGGTGTAAAAGTTTCTTGCATTCCTTGAAGTGTGGGAACAAGAAAATGATGTGGTTCTTCCAAGAAAGCCTTCATTTACTCCTCGCCTCGCGTAACACAAAATCTATATTGGATGATCTCAGAAATTTGGCCAGAATTGATCAGGGGCTGTCTCCCTCTGTGGATAGATGAGCATGAACCCTTTGAGCTCACTTGATTTCAAGTTTATGGCCTGCTAAATTGAGCAGATTTGAAAAGAGCCGATCCAGTAATTTCACCGCATCCTGTCCCTCTACTCCCTCAGTGATTACAATGGATGTTATTCTGCTGGCTACGGTTCTCCATGTCCTCCAACCTCTCCCAGACATGCTCCAAATCCACCTTGGTCACTAGCGGATTAGCAGATAATTCCATCTCCGATGACTCCAGATAATCGAACCATTTCCGACATTTCGACATCCCCCACTCTTGTAACCACCTCTGTGAACTTCGCCTCCATGACAGTGATCGATCGACATATCACAGTAAGATCCTCCAAGTCAGCAACAACCTTTGTCAGCATTGCCGATGCTGCATCAGCATCTTCAACATCTCTCGCCGCACGTAAGTGTTTTCTCTCCAGAGCCTGAGGATTTTGAATTCTCTGACATATTTTCCTCCTAGTACAGTTATGGAACAGAGTGTATCGAATCTCACCGGTTTATGTTATTAAAAGTGTTAAAACTACCATAGTGCGCAGAGCTCGCCATTCACACGTCCAAACCTCGCATGGCATCACGGGACACTCCCAAAAGCTATAATTACATAATGTTAACACAAATCAATATGTTATGTCCATGTATTTATTTATTTGGTTAGTAGCTGTGTAATAAGCAGGATAATGTACAGTAAAACGGTTGTTATCGCAAAATAAATCGGGCCAAGAAATATGATTTGACAACATGAGCTAAACGGAAGTTTTTCCTATACACTCACATCAACATATTTCTGACGAATTACTGACAAGCGGTATCTGCTATCAGACATATTTATATCAATTCAATGTGTTTACCTTTTCCTGTTGCACTACTGATAGCGAGTTGCGTCAGAAGCCTAGGAGAAATGGGTTCTGGTACCGTGTGGAAACCAGGAAGTCATTATTTACAAAATCACACTTGTACAACTTGCTTTAGTCACACCTATATGGACATATCACCTGGAAGCTGGAGCTCACATGTGTCAATTCATTCAACACTTCCCGCTTCTGCCACTGGGGGCAGTAGTTTGACTTTCAGTAAGGACAGATTTTAGCTGAACAAATTTTGACCTACTTTCTCCAAAATAACAGTAAGATAAGTCTTGATATCTATGGGCAGTTGTATTTTCTATCCAACAATTAATGACATGTCATGTTGTAATGCATAGGTGGTTGGAGTTATAAGTGGAATTAAAGGGGGAAACCCAGAGACTGAAGGCCTAAATCAGATAGCAAACCACATAAAGTTCATCCTGCTGGGAATTTTCCTGTGGTAGGAGGGTATTCCGCAGGTCTATTACTGCGTACTTTCATGTAATTGAGGTTTTGATACAGGGATAAACTTCAGAAGCCTAGCCTCTAATCTGCAAGAGAATTTAATTTCGAACCCACCTGAAGCACAGAACAAAAAGCCAACCCCTCTCCTTAATTTGCAACCTCATAAAATACAAACTAAAATAAAAGGAGCTACACCCACTTCCTCAACATTCCTGAAAGTTTTTCCATGCAAAGTGTGGTAAACAAGGCCCGGCAGTTAATGTTATTTCCTTTACATATTAATTCATAGTAGGCAAGGGAGGTGTTCTTTGGAAGTCTATTTACTGGTCACAGCACAGAAGAAAACAAAGGAGCCAATACAGTTAAAAAATAAAGGTTTTCAAAAGGGAATTTCAGCTTGATGCCAGAGGAGGTCCTTTATACACTGTACATTCTGGTAAAGGTGTTTGTTCTAAATCCTTAAAACTAAGCACTTAACTTTGCGATTTTTTTTTTCTGACTAAGCCACTTAATTTTCAGGTCCCTTTCAAAAACATTGTTTTGTAGATAATTTCACACTCGTGTTCTATTATCATCATGCATTATTATTATTTTTGTAAACTATATACATTAACCCTAACTCTAAGCCTAAAATATGTCTGACAGGAATGTTGTTTCAGGACAGAAAGGATCAATATCCTGAAACATACTTCCAAACCAGCTTGGCAAATTCATATTAAGAGACTGGACACAAAACATAACACTACACATTTTTCACTATTGGAACTCTGAACCTATGTTCACCTGCTTGTGTTGAAAACTGGATCTAATGTTAGAAGAAGAGAAGACATGGACAGCGGTAGAAAACCACACCATCACACACAGATGCAGGTGAGTGTGGAACAGGAGCCAGGGGTGAGTGACAAGGGCCCTGTGAGTGTCTGTGAACAAAATGAGAGTGTTGAGCTGAGCCTAACTGCGACTGGGGCCAAGACAGATATGTGGAGTGATAAGGATGGTAGTGGAATTTTCCACAGCAGCATAGCTAGAGGAAGTTGGGAAGGCAGGACTTCCTGCTGACACCAGCTGTTTGCACTTAAAGAACAGTATTTTACAGTTGTATGCAATTTCCTGGTGTCAGCTTCATAGATATGCACTGTCTCTTGTGAAAACTCCTGTGAAGTCTTCAAGTTAAAAAGAAGAATTCCATCCTGCCTGGTGTTATTTAGAATACAAAAACAAATGGAATGACAGACATTAAAGACAAAGTATGTAATTTCTGAGGGACTAGCATCACTAAATGGAATTGCAAAAATAATGACTTTTCAAAAAGCATTCCTAAACACCACCTCATGTTCCATTGGTCAAACAATCAGTTAGTCCCGCATGAAACTCATGCCATTGGTTGAGCCAATGTTGCTGTGTCTGGCCAGTCAGGTCCTCATACATGTTTTGAAAGCGCCACAGAGCCACAGCGTTTACAGTTTTCGGGGAAGCAACCTACAAATGGCTTACTTACAGTTGACTAATTTTGATACTGTAGTACAGTGGACATAGAGTCCAAATGCTCTTTTGTGCATTAACTGCATCCTTGTTGAATGTCAGGAATATTTCTATGACAATGATGTGCTCCTTTTATATACACGGAAAATGCATTCTCATCGGAATTTGGATGTAGTCTCTTTTAAAGTAGTAATCTTTCAGGTTAGGCTGTGGATCGACGGATGTTTTTTTGGCACTCACTTTGCATCTAACAGTCGAGTTTGCTGTCAAATTAAATTTATTTACTGAACAATGAAAAAAATATTTCTACATTTAAAAAAATTAAACAAAAATATAATTAAAATAACAAAGTGGTCAAAAAAATGTCTATAATAACCTGCCTAAATCCAACAGATAGCATAAATACCCACAGATAGCTCAAACACACCAACCAATGCCGATTAGTGATATGTGCTGGTACGAAAATTGTGCTTAGAATTAGCACTCTCACGTAAATTTCATAAGACATAGTGCACAGTCCTTGGCTGGGTTTCCAAAAATGTTGCAACTTAACCTTTAACAATCATCTTAACTAATATTGCACGTTATCTTACGATGGTGTAACACCTGTTTCCAAAACCAGCATGTGCATTCTCTTTATAAAGTTGAACTTCAGTGCTTCAATATGGGAGCCATACAGCCCAAAGGTGCTAATCATTTTGGCCAGTATGTCCAGGTCTTTGTCTTCTCAAACTGAAAATAAGGTGGAAATACTTACAAACATGGAAGTTGTTTGTAACCTTGTTGAGGGGCCGAAATGTATTACCTAAAAATTACAGAATTTAATTAAATAAATAAATATGACTTTAGTAAGACAATATTTCTGATGTATTGATGCTCAATTGTAGAGATTAATGAAAGTGACGCAATAAATGCGTGTAAGGTGAATGTATGCGATGTGAATCATAAGGGGCTCTCATTTTGTCTGGAAACTGAACAAATACACACAGAACAGGATTAAAATGACGGGCATCAGTATTGAACTACACACTGACCAGTTTAAATATTAATAGATCATCTGGATAGAGTTCAAGGTACCGTGTACATGTAGCCTTACTGACATAATGCATCGTGCAATTTGTTACTACCTTGTAAAAAGACTATAGGCAAGCCGATTTGAACCAGCCATTGGAGGAAGAAAGAAGAGGAAGAGAGAGAGAGGGAATCTCTCACTCTAATCTCCTCTGTTAACCATATTTGAATTATTTATTAAGGCTTACTTATTTATTTTAAGTTTTAAACTGCGTAGTCACATTATGTCATCTTAAATAATCTGTTTAATTAGAACATGTTGTCTTTCTATTCCCATTACAATTATTCTTATCAATGAAGGCTAATATAACTGAATTAGGGTTCCGCATATTCATCCAGTGGTTTCCATAACCCAACAATAGGGTTGAGAAATGAGAGAAATTAGATTCTTATTCAGAGCAGTTTTTTAAGCTAAATTTAGAAACTGAATGATATCCATGACACTCATTTTAGTTACTGTTTCTGGAATGTCTGTATTATTCTGCTTATGTGGAATGATTGTTGACTCATTGTTTCCCATGATTAAAATATACACGCAGTATACACGCACTTTTATTGGTACAGTTTTATGGTATACAGTACAGTATCCTATAGGTATATAGTATATGCTGCTTATTCTAAGGCATGGGTTTAGTAGAGATAACAAAGCTTGCTTAATGTAATAAATGTTATTTGTTAATACTAGGGCAAAGTGGATATTCAGGGACAGTGCCCAGACCTCTGTGAATACAGGGCCATCCTTAGATTACATATTAAATATAACAAAGTTATTATAAAAATTTTAAATGTAACTTTAGTGAAGTAGGAACTAAATCTTGTAATATTGCTGAAACTTCAGTTAGAGTCCATGACAGGTCTCAAGTCTTTCAAGGCCAAGTATAAGTCAAGTCTTAAGTCTATGGTCACAAGTCCAAGTCAAGTTATTTGTCGGCAACTGTTCAGCTGTACTTACTCCAAAAAAAACTGATCTGCAAGAATGAGTCAGACTAGCTCTTACAGGGAGAGTGAGCGTTGCCTCATCACTCACAGATATTTTTCATGTTCAATGAATATGTAATAAAAAAAATTAAACATGCTAAAGATTTTTGTTTTTCAAAATTCTCTGATCTCGAGCCCAAGTCAAGTCTCAAGTCATTTGTTTATGAGGCTGACTCGAGTCGCGAGTCATTTTTTTTGTGACTTTAGTGTGACTCAAGTTTCCATCTCTATGCTTAAAGATAAAAATAGCATCATATCTTAACAGAATTTATCAAAAAGTGCTAATGTCTTAAAGTTTGGAAATTCTTTGCTTTGAGAATTATGCATTTAAATATATTGTACTTATTGCATCTGGATGGACCAAGTCAACACAGATTCCAATATGCAATATTTGAACAGCTGCAATCGTGAGTCACAAGCACCCTTCTTACATGCGTGCAAAACTGCATACAGCAAGTGCTGGATAGAAGGCACCAGTCAGCTTGATCCCAAAGTACTGGTACTTTTATCATTCCATCAAGATAATGCAAATTTTTATTATCAAGCTTTACTAAAACCATTCAGAACTTAATCCCCAGAAGCCCACCCCTAGCGTCACCCATGGTCATTTTTATTATTATTTTTTTCTTCTTCATCTTTTCACAACAGGTGGCTGATGGTAGTAAATTAAAAAAAAAATGGTTTTCCAAACACTGTCAATTCATTGTAACTTCAAATTACAAACAAATTATTTAAAGAACTGGAATTGTTAAGTGGAAATGGAATCAGAACCAGAATTGTTAAATTCCTTTCAATTCACATCCCTAACCAATAACCAGTTGGTAGTGCACCACTTTCAATCCCATGAGGACTTTCTGCTTTACATAAGATTAAATTGCTATAACTAGCTTTTATCAACCCTTCACCTGTCTCCTCATTTATACCATTCTGAGCGCAGAGTAAAATCAGTCTATTTCTTTGGGGTGCCCCACAGGAAACTGTGATTCAGTGGCTGATATACTTGTTTTCAGTACCTTTTGGGATCGTTCTTCCTCGGGCAATACAGCATGACTAAAATGTGTAATAATTAAAGACCTTTACATCTGTCAAACTATAAACATCTGCACAATATTGAATGACACAAAAAACTAAGTGGCAAAATATGTCAGACTCACGCATACAGCACTTCAGCTGCAGCATATTGTAAGAACGTTTCTATATCTATTTGTTTTTTTTTTTTTTTTTTTTTTTTTTGCTTTCTTTTTACTGCCTACAATTTCAGAAATAAATATAAAATGTGACTCTGTTTGCATTAAAAAAAAAAACAGTTCAGTGTTTTTTTTTTTTTACCAATCAATTGACCACTTCACAGAGTCTGAGCTCTGTGGCTCTGTTCTTTTCTGCTCTCCACTCAAGTAGAACAGTGAGTTAGGTAACAGCATTCAATCAAAAAGGAAAATGACTTGAGATGAAATAAGATAAACAAGGGCACTGTAAGACTGAGGCAACACATGAAAGATGCTGAACCAGGAAGCTGAAGAAATGGTTTCAACATTTACAGAGATTCACCCATTTTTGTCATGTATTCATAAATTTATATTCCTTCATTTTTTCACCTTTTGTCATATTGCAGCCTTTAAATAGTTTTTTTTTTCCACATCAATCTACAATCCATAACCCATAATGACAAAGCAAAAGCCAGATTTTTCATAACTTTACCATTTTATTAAAATGAAAAGAAATTAAATATCACATTGACATTAAGTATTCAGACACTTAATTCAATACTTAGTTGAAGCACCCTTGGCAGCAATTACAGCCTCAAGTCTTTTTAGGTTTTTGCAACAAGCTTTGCACACCTGTATTTGGGGATTTTCTGCCATTCTTCTCTGCAGATCCTCTCAAGCTCTGTCAGGTTGGATGGGGACAGTCAATGGACAGCCATTTTCAGGTCTCTCCTGAGATGTTCGATTGGGTTCAAGTCCGGGCTCTGGCTGGTCCTCTCAAGGACACTCACACATTTGCATTGTCTTGGCTGTGTGCTTATGGTCATTGTCCTGTTGGAAGGTGAACCTTCGGCCCAGTCTGCGGTCCTGAGCACTCTGGATCAGGTTTTCATTAAGGATATCTCTGTATTTTAATGTGTTCAGCTTTCCTCCAACCCTGACCAGTCCTCCAGTCTCTGCCACTGACAAACACTCCTACAGCATGATGCTACCAACACCATGCTTCACAGTTGGGATGGTATTGTGCAGGTGATGAGCTATGCTTGTTTTTCTCTAGACATGATGCTTGGAATTGCCAAACAGTTAAATCTTTGTTTCATCACTGCATGTCTTGCACTGAAGAGAGGCTTCCGTCTGACCAATCTGCCATAATGCCCAGATCGGTGGAGTGTTGCAGTGATGGTTGTTCTTCTGCAAGTTTCTCCCATCTCAACACATGATTTCTAGAGCTCAACCAGAGTGACAATCTGGTTCTTGGTCACCTCTCATACCAAGGCCCTTCTCCCCCTACTGCTCAGTTTGGCTTGGCGGACAGCTCTAGGAAGAGACCTGGTAGTTCCAAACTTCTTCCATTTAAGAGTTATGGAGGCCACTATGCTCTTGGGAACCTTCAATGCAGCCTAAATATTTGTGTACCCTATCCCAGCTCTGCAGGGAGTTCCTTTGACCTCATGGCTTGGTTTTTGCTTTGATGTGCATTTTCAGTTGTGAGACCTTAAATAGACAGTTGTGTGCCTTTCAAAATCATGTCCAAGCAATCAACTATGGCAGGAATGTTTAAATGTGGTCTGTCCAACTGTGCAACCTTCTGCAACTTCAAAAATCTGTCATAATCTACTTACCCTCATGTATCTCAAAACTGATATGGACAGAAGAATGGAATAGTACAAATGTCAAAGACAATCTTTTCCATGCTTGACTGGCCGTCAAGTTCAGTTCCCATTTTGATTGGTTTATTAAAAAACAAAAACTATATATTTTGTCCAGAGTTGAACCTGGGTCCCTTTGCATGTTAAATTAAAACTATACAATTAGACTAATGCATTTACACTTACTTTAAGAACTAATTATTTGTAAAAAATAAAACCTTTTTCCTTTGGCCATATACAGGGCACCAAGCAGGCCAGGACTACCACTGGACGCCCCTCAAAAAAAGTAAAGGTGCATTAGTGCATATTTTATTTGTTTATGTGTGTGGTTATGTGTGTTTATGTGCATTGGCAGGTTTATATCCATGTGTTGTGAGTGGCTCTTGCAAAGAAAGGCACATGAGTTCAGCTGAGTCTCGCTTACTGGGATTAAACTGGATCGAACTCTGTACAAACCAACCATTTGAGCCAAACCAACAGTCAACCTTGCACCCAAGCTGCAGCACAATAGGTACTGGTGTGTGTTGGTTTTGCTGCTCTGAAGAAAACACATAGCTATTGGTTCCCTAAGGGACCTTTGGCAACAAAACCACAGGGAGAGAAACATTAAGCCCTGGGATGCAAAGGTTACTGTCATAGCTTCCTTTGACAAGGCTAACTCATGTTAGCAGACTGAGCTATGTGTGTACATGAACAAAGGAATGTGAGGGATGGGGCCAGAGGTGCGAGTAGCCCCTATAAAGCTCTCTGCTAATCTTGGCCGCGAGTATTGAGTACACAGAGCTCCAGACAGACAACACTGGAGCAGTTTGAAGAGATGGGGGTGCACACTGATGCATCTTTCCTGCATCACTGAGTAATGTGTACATGTTTCACTGGTTTCCAGTCATCCCTACTGCTTTTAACTGATCTATCAGCCATTCCATCAGTAGGCCTTTTACTCTGCATCAGTTCAGAGCCAGTGAAAAGATATCTGAGATGCCATTTGAGGTTATTCATGCAGCTTAAAAAACAGCTTATCTGGTCATCAGCATGTGTTGTGGATGCTGGTTTTTGGGAGAAAAGTGTCCTGGGGTCCTTGACATGGTTCTTAAGTAGCTTAACCAGAAAGTCAACCTGTTTTACCAGATAGACCATGCTCGGGACCTAAGTGCTACACCAGCACCAAATCAACATTAATTAGTAAAATACCAGTCTGGACTAGCATCATGCTTTCAGCAAGCAGATAGCCACATTGGCAGAACCCTATGTAGAACCTCAAAGCACCCTTTCAAAATGTGCAGTTTTCTGAGGAACTTACAAAATTGAGACTGTAAATTCATGGAAAAACTCTTAAGACTACCAATGATACTCACAGTGTTGCCAGATCTTGAAAGAGAAACCTGGTCTGGAAAAACAAGCCCAAAATAAGCATACTCTGGGGGTAGTGTCAATTTCAGTACAGAAAGCATAAAACTCAAAGGATACACAGTAAAATTATGTCTGTCAATAAATATAGTCTTAATTATGTAAATATATCGGACAAAATTATTAAAGTGCTTAACATATACAACTTACCATCTAATCTCAATGAATATCTTCTCATGCGTGAACACACTGCATCATTGGGACAGGAGAAATATATATATATATTTATAATTTCAAGCACTGTATAGACTTCATATCTCAAAACAATGATTGACTGATGAGTTTCTAGGGAAAGCTGTTTCTTTTTTTGCCATTTTAACCTAATATAGACAAGCAGGTCTACTGCATACTGTAGCAACTCAAAAACAAACACAAAGACAATGTTAAGATTCATTTAACGAACCAAATAGCTTTCAACCGTGTTTGATATAATGCAAGTGATTTTCTAGTACCAAATTAGCAATTTAGCATGATTACTTAAGGATAAGGTGTTGGAATGATGGCTGCTGGAAATTTGGCCTGTCTAGATTTGATCAAAAAGAAATGTATTCAAATAGTGATGGTGCTGTAAAATTCAGTTGAATTTTTCAGTTGAATGTCACTTTGGTAAAAAAAAGTACTAATTTCCTTCTGAAACAGCAAAATCTGAACATTATCCAAACTTTTGGCCACCAGTGTATATACACTGATCAGCCAAACATTAAAACCACCTGCATAATATTGTATAGGTCCCCTTTGTGCTGCCAAAATGGCCCCAACCTGCATCTTTGCTATTCTTCTCACCACAATTGTACAGAGCAGTTATATTAGTTACTAGTGTTGTCAAAAATACCGGTACTCTGGTACCAAGTCTGTACTCAAACAAAAAAAAATATACGATACCAGAATTTCTGAAGGTACTAGAGTACCGAGTACTGGGTCTACCTGGTTCCCATGCAGAGTCGGGAACTTTCGAACGCTCACAACAAGCAAAAGATTACAAGCAAAGCTGCTGCGGAGTCTCAACTGAATCTTGTCAAAAAGAAAAGTGGAAAAATCCAGGTTTGGAAATTCTTTGGATTTGAGGCTGATGAAAAGGGAAACATCATAGATCATCAAAAACCTATTTGTAAACGCTGCTTTCACAATTTTCTGACGAAAGGAGGAAACACATCAAACTTAATAAAGCACCTGAAATACAGACACCCGGATTTAATCAAGCAAATAAAGCAGATGAGTTTAAAAGCATATTATCATTTGTATTACGGCTGAAACATTTAGTCGACATTATCGGCAACGTTAAAAAATAAAAAAATTGTTGAGACAAATGTTCGGTGTCTAATAGTCGTTTGATCTCATTTAACGTAATATGAAATCACATTAAACTGTAATGATGAAGCACGAGAGCAGCACTGCAGTTCACGGCTGACGGAGGAGAGGAAGAATTACACAGATCACAGTCCAGATGCACTCTAAACTTTCACAGCTTCATCTTATGTAGATCCCAAAGTATAAGGGAATTATAAAAAAAAAAAAGGGTAAATTCAGAAGCACTCTCGTTGTGGAAAAAGCGGAGCTCTTTAAAGGAAAAACCCCGGCGTTACATTTTAAATGCAGTTATATTTAATGCGTTATAGCTTTATTAAAGTTGAAATAATACAGAAGCAGATCATGTTAATAACTATAAACTCAGAAACTGGCATTTCTCTGTGTGGTCGGTGCCTCTTCTTTGAGTTGCGCAAATGTCCCGATCTAAGGGGGAGAGAATGAAACTGCACCCGGCTGAGAGAGACTCTGCCTTGGGGACGGTCATCCCTCGAGCGAGCAAACTTAATGCAGCTAGATTAGAATGCGATGGCTTGTGATTTATTTAATCATAATTGGCAATATGCAGATTTATTAATATGAGAGAACTTTGCACATTAGTTTGGAAACTGTTTTTTTTTTCATTCTATTGTTTGCTTGTTTATTTTGTTGTTTTTTTTAGTACTTGGTAAAAACTTAAAGTAAAAGTTGCAAAAGTTGAAGCAAATCTTATATAAGTGTTCAAAAATACTTTAAGCATACATTGTACAGTTTTGTTATAATTCAAAAATAATATATTTAACTTAGTGTTGCTCAATGGTATATTTTTGTTCTTAGTTCTGCTGCTAATGTTGTTCAGTAACCTGTTTTTGTGTTTTACTTTGGTACTGAAAATGGTATCGAGTACCGTGAAATTTCACTGGTATTGGTACAGACTACTGAAATTTTGGTACCGTGACAACACTATTAGTTACCTTAAACTTTGTCAGTTCAAACCATTCTACGTTGAACTTTCTCATCAACAAGGCATTTCCATCCACAGAACTGCCGCTCACAGGATGTTTTTTTACATTTAAATTCTAGAGACTGTTGTGTGTGGAAATCCCAGGAGATCAGCAGTTACAGAAATAATCAATCATCCATGTGATTATCTAATCAGTCAATCATGTGGCAGCAGTGCAGTACATAAAATTTCACACAAATAATTTTAATTTCAGGTCTGCTTCTCCGTCTAACTCCAGTCAAATCAAATCTTTATTAATGCATTATATATGTAATTAATGAATCAGTGACTTAAAAACTTCCTGTATTCTCCTTGTATATGTCCCTGTCATCATTACTGATCAAGGACATGAACTGGGCTGTCCAGTCACAGACCGAGTTTCAGATGAAAAGCATGTAAACATGTGTATTCATGATTCAGCTATTGTTGAATCCCACCACCTAGCCGTCTTCCACTGGCTGTGTGTTTGACACCACTGATGAAGAGTGCGGCTCCAACAGCAGATGAGGTTATCTGGCAGCTGCTATTAGGGGGGTGGCTGTTTATCGTGCTAAGGGAGTCCAAGCATCAACAAGCCCAAAAGCACGACGGAACTCGCAAAAAAAAAGCAACCTGCAACTTCCAATAAGTGGACATGGCAACATTGTCCTGTAGGGCTGCACAATATGAAGGAAAAATGTGATTTGCAATAAGTTGTTGTGATATACGATATTCAATATGCGATACAATATTCCTATGCTAATGTAACTGGTGAGCGTGGAACGTCAGAACCCACACTGTTAAATAAACAGAATGTTTATTGGAATAAAAAAAATTACTTGTCTATCCCAGTGATCATTAACACAGTTGTCTTTTGTTCCAAATTGCATATATAAGTTATATGTAAATTGCTGTGTATAATATATGTATATATATAATATATGTATATATTATACATAGTTTTACCATTAGCTATGTAGGAGATATTAAAATTCACATTTCAATAGTTGTATTTTTAAGTTAATTTCACCATATTGTAGGATATCTTAAAATAGTCTGTGTGGTGAAATATTTAATTTTTACACTGTAACTCATATTCTTATTTATTTCCATATTATTTCATTCAATGTGGGACCTCTATTATGAAAAATAGTGGCCAGAAGCACTTGCCATAGATATTCACCTTGGTTTAGTACCTGCTCTGTCTGTATTAAACTTGAGACTGAAAGGAATGATTCATGAAACAACCATGAATATATTGAGATAGTATACATAGATTGTATACTGCTGTCTGGCCTCATAAATATCTGCAAAGGACTGAGCCAGTTACAGCTACATATGCACAAATTTGGCACGCTCCATCATTTGAGTCAGAAGTAGTTTTTGGAGAAACATGATTTTTATTTCGATGGCTTTAAAATTGTCACTTTATCATGAAATTCAAACCATAAATGTTGTATTCATGGTCTTTAAAGGTGCGTGTGACAGATTGTGGTAGCTGACCATTCAAACAGAGCAATGAAAAATGCTCTCTGTCTTACTCTTATTTACAGCTCAAAAAACAAAACAAAACAAAACAAAACATGAATGAACATATGAGGGTATTTTGAAAGATTAACTAGGTAGCAAAATACACTTGGGCCAGTTCCATTTAGAATCTCACCTGCCAGAGCTTATCCTTTTGGCCTACCTCTGTCTCCTGTATTCGGCCAGAATCACACCCTGATTCTGGCCTGAATCAATCAGCCCAGATGTGGCAGCCGGGGATGCGCCAAAGCTGCCGGAGTTAACACGGAATCGGCCCAAATCTATAAATGACAATGCGCCATAGCTTATGTATCTATGTACGGTTAATAAATGTTACCTTTTAAAATTGTGATTCATTCTAAAAGTTCTCTTGCATTTTAATTAGTTTATAATACATAAATAATACATTTCTACAAATCTATATAACCATCTCATTATAATAAATGTACAAGAACTCACTTGACTGCATGCACAGCATTTACTGAGAACATTTAACAATAAGTGTGTTTACATGTGCTTGAAAACAATTAAATTAAAAAAATGTTACAAACAGCAATTAGGCCCATATACATATATATGAAAGACAATTTTTCAACTCACATTGTTGTGATTAAGTAATCTCTAAGTTAAGTAATAATTAAATCAATTCACTGAATTGCGTAATCTTATAAAGTAATATTATGAGAACTAAATACATGTGAATTGTTTAATTAAACTTCGAGGAGTATGACCTTAAAAAAGGTAGTAGGTCAAAACAAACATGTTTCAAACAATACAGTTTGATAAAAGGCAAAGCAGCTATTGTCTTTGGTATTAAATTACCTAATTTAATACTGAGCAAACTTAAACATATATAATAATGTAAACCATTTGTTTGAATTATACTGATCAGGAATACTTTTTTAAGTAAATTACTGTGCATTGGCCTATTCTCATTTTCTCCTTTCACCACCTCTATCAGGAGCTTTTCACAGTCGTTGTGCAACATGTCTTTCCACATCTTCATCCCTTGTTTTTACTTTACTGTGCCTGTAAAGAGTAAATAATGAAGTACAATAAACTCTTAATAAAAGCAACATGATAAAGATGCTGACTAACAAACCTGGCGTCGTGAGTTTGAATTCAGGGCTTGCTGAGTGACTCCAGCAAGGTCTCCTAAGCAACCAAATTTGCCCGGTTACTAGTGAGGGTAGAGTCACATGTGGTAACCTCCTCGTGGTCTCTATAATGTGGTTCGCTCTCAGTGGGGTGCGTGGTGTGTTGTGCGTGGATGCCACAGAGAATAGCGCAAAGCCTTCTCTGTGGTAACGCGCTCAACAAGCAACGTGATAAGATGCGCAAATTGACAGTCTCAGGAGGCAACTGAGATTCATGCTCTGCCACACGGATTGAGGCACTACACCACCACAAAGACTTAGAGCGCATTGCGAATTGGGCATTCCAAACTGGGTACAAAAAGGTGAAAATAAAAAAAAATATTAAAAAATAAAAGCAACATGGTCTAAGTGAATGCAGACTTAATAAAATCAAATATATTTAAAGGTATGCCCATTTTTCATGTGTTGCCAACACCTCCATGTTGTTTGACACTATTCACAATGCAAAGTCCAGCGATTTTACAATAAGTCGCTGTTTCCATCATAAGTAATATTGAAATGTGTGCAACATTAAGTTAAACTAGTAAATATACTTTTCCCCTGATCATCATGGTTCAGAAACAATAATAGTGAAACAATAGTAACACTTTACAATAAGGTTCCAATTGTTAACATTAGTTAACAACATAAGTTAACATGAATTAACAATGAACAATACTTCCGTATCTGTCACTCACTTGACGTTGTGTCGATGAGTTGACACTAGGGGTCGCTCCTGCGGAGCCCAGACATCTCTGATCTTGAGAAAAGGCCAATGGAAATTGGCGTGTGGAATTTGCATGCCACTCCCCCAGACATACGGGTAAAAAAGGAGTGCCGCTGCAAACACACATCAGATATCTTCTTTGGAGCCGAGAGAGCAAGTCACAGAGCTGAATTCCTCTCCTGCCTCCATTCATCTCTACACAACACTGTTGGATCTACAGTGCTTCCCAGTGGTTCTCCCCCTCGCACACTATGTTGTGCTGAGCACACACCCCTGGGCGCTTCAGCAGCAGAGAAAAAAGTTTACGGAGTGAATAACTTTGTTTATATATATATATATCAGTGGCGGCTGCTGGTCTTTCAAAGAGGGGAAGCTCATTTTCGGCCTACATTATAAACATGTCCATTTATTTAAAAGTAAATTCTGCCATACGTTACTTTTCGAGAAAATGCACTGTGACCATGTCGTACCAACTAGGCCAGTGTCTTCTAAATGGCAAGCAGAGCTATAAATAATCTCTTACATTGATCATCTTGCATTTTATTTAAACATAGTTGTGACATATTAACTCGAGCGAATCAAACGACAAATTCTCAAAGTGCAAAAGTATAACGAAGAAGCGTGTTCTTCAGTGCAAAATGAATGCAACATAAAAGCATCAATGATTATGTATTCATAAACAGAGTAAATTATATTAATAAACCAAGAAAGAAGGATGTGTTCAACCAAACAATGTTAGAATCTCAAATAACCACTTGGATGTTCCTCTAAGCTCAGATGTCGTTTAGTTGCATTTAATTTGATGTGACAATCAATGTAAAAATGGACTAACAAACAGTATACATGATGATTTGTTTCAATGTTGTTTTTGTACATGAATTTCAAATAAATGTTTTCCCCTAAACTACATCGTTCATAAATACATTTTTACGTAAAAAATTTACAAACAAGAGAAATTCGTTCTTCTTGCATTTCATGAATGAATGAACAAACGATCTAAAAAAAAATATTAAACTTGGTAAAACTGAAACAAGTAATGTGGTGTATAATTGTGTGAAATGTATTATGCAAATTGACTAGCAATTTCGCCAAACAAATATCAAGAAATAGGTTGCAACAGTTTGTCTTTCGACTACACTTGAGAAATCCGCGATGGGACTGAGTGCGAATAGCTTCAGCGACTTCTTATAGTACAGATTCGCTGTCAGTCAAAAGGAGATGCAGTCTTTCGACAGATCCTCCAATCATTACGTGGAAGCCCGGAGTCCGGGCCAGCCCACTCCTCATTCACCCCCAGAGACGCTGAGCGTCCGTGGGCGGGACATAATCGCAGCATTTATCCAATGACCGTCTAGTTTCGGAGCACTGAAAAAAACTGTTCAAAGCAGCCCCATTGAAGTCAATGGACGCTCGGCTTCAACAGGGAAATGCACTGTGACGCTACGGGAATGTATGAGAATGAAATTGAGTCAGCCGACCTGCTATATGTAGCTGATTCTGAACGAACTCGTTTTCGAGATGAACATGTTCTAACGCATTTTTAGTCAATAAATTGTTTACACAATAGTACATATTTGACCATTATTTTTTTGACATTATAAGGGAAGCCGAGCTTCCCTTGTAGTCTTAAAGAAATCCCCACTGATATATATATATATATATATATATATATATATATATATATACAGTATATATATATAATACACAAAAGAGTATATTTCTCTAAAAGAGTGGCGCAAACGGAAAGCGTCTTTTTCAAGATGTCTTTTCGTTTGTGTTTATTTCCTGGTTGCGGTCGATGTCTCTCCCCGTCTGATGGCCACAATCGCTTCCTTTTGTGCTTGGGTGCCACCCACATGGAGTCAGCGTTCGTGGATGGTTCATGTCCTCACTGCGAGGACATGACCATGTCTACGTTGCGGTCACGGCTCACCCTTGTAAGAGCGCAAGCCACCCCAGCCGCTCCCCGACTCGGTCCTTCTACCTACGGGTATGAGGCGGGGTCGGTTAGCACTGGGGGTGCTTGGTTTAGTACCTGCTCTGTCTGCACTAATCTTGAGACTGAGAGGAATGATTCATGGAACAACCATGGATATATTGAGATTGTATACAGAGATTGTGAGCTTTAGATTGTATACTGCTGTCTGGCCTCATTAATATCTGCAAAGAACTGAGCCAGTTACAGCTATTTTATTTTATTTTAATCTATATAACCATCTCATTATAATAAATGTACAAGAACTCACTTGACTGCATGCAGAGCATTTACTAAGAACATTTAACAATAAGTATGTTTACATGTGCTCTGCCCCCGTTCCTTTCTTTCCAGAGGTGCATGATGAGCTCACGCGCTCGTGGCAGGCACCTTTTACTGCCCGCACGCGATCCGTGAGCTTCTCCGCTCTCACTACCCTCGATGGCGGGGTGGCAAGGGGCTACTTGACGATTCCCCAGGTGGATCAAGCAGTCGCGCAGTTGCACTTATGCCTGCAAAAGAACTCCATCTGGTGGAATCGCCTGCGGCTCACGTCCAGGGCCTGTAGGCTGACGTCGTCCCTGACGGCTAAGGCCTACAGTGCCGCTGGACACGCCGCCTCCGCCTTGCACGCCAAGCACTCCTGCAAGTGCACCAAGCCAAGGCACTTAGAGAACTACATGAGGGTAGTCCTGACCCAGGTCTAATGCAGGAGCTGCGCTCGGCGACCGACTTCACCCGCCGGGCAAAGAAGTTCACGGCGCGGGCTCTCGGGCAGGCGATGTCCACCCTGGTGGTCCAGGATACCACCTCTGGCTCAAACTGGTCGAGTCGTGAGAGGCTGACAAGGTGCGTTTCCTTGACGCCCCCATCTCCCAGGTTGGGCTGTTTGGCGACACAGATGGAGACTTCGCCCGGCAGTTCTCAACGGTGAGGAAGCAGACGGAGGCCATACAGCACATCCTGCCCAGGCGGAGCCACAGACTGCCCCTCGGTTGATCAGGACTGTCCAGAAGACCGCCCTCCTGACGGCACTCACCTCCATCAAGAGGGTAGGGGACCTGCAGGTGTTCTCTGTCAGCCAACTGTGCCTAGAGTCCGGTCCGGCTTCCTCTCACATTATCCTGAGACCCCGACCGGGCTACGTGCTCAAGGTTCCCACGACCCCTTTCAGGGATCAGGTGGTGAACCTGCATGCACTGCCCGAGGATAGGCAAACCAAGCCATAGTGTTGCTGTGTCCGGCGCACGCTCTTCACATCTACTTGGATTGCACGCAGAGCTTTAGAAGCTCCAAGCAGCTCTTTGTCTGCATCGGTGGACAGCGGAAGGAAAGTGCTGTCTCCAAACAGAGGATCGCCCACTGGGTTGTCGATGCTGCCCCCTGCTGGCCTACGAGCCATTCTACCAGAGGTGTTGTGGCTTCTTGGGCATTGTCCCATGACGCCTCTCTAGCAGATATATGTAGAGCCACGGGCTGGGCAATACCTAACACCTTTGCAAGGTTCTATAACCTCAGGGTTGAGCCAGTATTTTTAGGCAAAGATGTGCGCTCTTTCCTCAGTTGCGTTCGCAAGAAGTGTGGACCCTGGACGTACTTCCTCCCTAACCTAGCATCCGTCGAGTCTTCGGAGAGGCTCACTGCTGCCCCAGTGCGGGCGTCACCAGGCCCCCGTACTGAGGTAAGTGCTCCACATGTGCTGGTTGTTCCCCTAGGCAACCCTGTGTGATGATGGCTGGGCCAGCCAGCCTACTTCTGAGCAGTTAGCCATTCCCCTAGGTGCAGGGGACTGCTTCATGCCTACCAGTGTGTTGGGGGTAGTTATGCGACGGCTTGTTGCGCTGGCTACGAGGCACACAGAGGTCTGCCCATCTCTCACCGCAAGTCTGGTTCAGCATAACTTTGTTCAGCTCTTGTGGCGTTTTCCATTGGGACCCCTAGTGTCAACTCATCGACACAACGTTGAGTGAGTGACAGATAGGGAACGTCTCGGAAACAAATGTAACCTCCGTTCCCTGATGGAGGGAATGAGACTTTGTGTCCCTCCTGCCACAACACTGAACCAACCGCTGAAATGGCCGGGTCTTTGGTCTTTACCTGATGTGTGTTTGCAGTGGCACTCCTTTTATACCCGTATGTCCGGGGGAGTGGCCAATTTCCATTGGCCTTTTCTCAAGATCAGAAGTGTCAATTCATCGACACAACGTCTTGTTGCCTCGGAGGTTACATTTGTAACCGAGACGTTTGACAGCATTTATTCATCTTAATGTTGATTAAAACATATTTTAATACATTAGTAAACATTAGTTAATGTACTATGAACTAACTTGTACCTGAACTAACAATGAACAATTGTATTTTAATTAACTAACATAAATATATTGTTAATTGTTAGTTCATTTTAACTAATGTTGTGTATGTCTCGGTTACGTATGTAACCTCCATTCCCTGATGGAGGGAACGAGACGTCGTGTCGAAGAAGCGACACTAGGGGTCTCTCTAGAGTGCCGAATATGCCTCTGGTCTATGAACAAAGGCCAATGAGAAGTTGGCAGACAGTTTTTGCATACCCGGGAAGAACACCAATTCATGAACAGACGCCATTTCAGGGCGTAAAGTTGCCTGGGAGAGGGGGCTCTGGCTTGGTTGATCGTGGCTACGACTGTGGGTGGTAGACCAGCTAGATCTTCCGCGTCCCGTCCAGGGGCTAGACGTGGAGGTTCCAAAGGTCTGGTTGTGGATGCAGAGCGTGCCCCGTCCCTGAGAAAGAAGGTCCTTCCTCAGGGGAATTCGACAGGGAGGGGCTGTTGCGAGGAGTACAAGGTCCGAGAACCAGGCCTGGGTGGGCCAATAAGGAGCCACAAGAGTGACTTGTTCCTCGTCCTCCCTGACATTGCACAGCACCTGTGCAAGAAGGCTCACTGGGGGAAATGCGTACTTGCGCAGCCCCGTAACTTGACTTGAGTCGCTCCGTCTGCTGGCTCCAAAGGAGGAGACGACGGGTGAGTCGTGACATGTGGCAGGAGTGTACGCCAGCTTGGCGATTTATGTACGCTACCACAGTGGTGCTGTCTGACCTGACCAGGACATGTTTGTCTCGAACTAACGGAAGAAACTTCCGCAGGGAAAAAAGACAGTCAACAACTCCAGGCAGTTGATGTGCCAATGCAGTGGGGCCCATTTCCTATGGCCTGCTACTGCGTGCCCATTGCACACGGTGCCCCAACCCGATCTGGAGACGTCAGTCGTGACCAGGACGTGTCGGGACACCTGCTGTAAGGGTACTCCTGCCCGTAGAAAACAGAGGTCTGTCCAGGGTTTGAGTGTTTGGCGGCAGGCGGGGGTGATCGTCACACGGTCCGCGCCGCGGTGCCATGCTCGTCTCGGGACTCAAGTCTGAAGCCATTGCCAGTGCTACTGCCACGGCGGATGCCATATGTCCCAGGAGCCTCTGGAAAAGTTTTAAGGGGGCCGTTGTGCCTGGCCTGAAAGTGGCAAGGCACCTCAACACTGACTGCGCACGCTCGTTGGTGAGACATGCTGATATTGAGACAGAGTCTAACTCCATGCCGAGAAAAGAGATGCTCTGAACCAGAGTGAGCTTTCTCTTTTCCCAGTTGACCTGAACATTTCTTAGGTGTTAAGAGTGTTTGAGTGTTAACCATTTTAATTTTGTCACTGTTTGTTATTTTCTTGTACTGAATTAGGTCCTTTTTGAAACATATAATTTACTATAGAAGAAAATAAATTACTAATTGTTAAAATAAATTTTGTGAACTTACCTTGGGGTAGGGGCGTCTCACTTACACTATTGAGGTTAGGTGGGTGGGGTGTGAATTTGAGTTTTCACTATATGCACTTCAGGAAACCACCGTATAGACATAGTCGCCTGAAGCCTACACTACTTATTCCTCCAGTATATCCTAAAATAGTGCAAGATAAAACATATATACATAACGTGTATACAGAGACTCAAAGCACTGGAGTGGGGACTAAGATCATTTCGCTCTTTAAGTCTTCCAGGGTAACGTTTTAATTTTCCCCTATGAGGCGAGACTTACAGTCCCGTTACACAGAGTGCTGACTAGAACCAAGGACTATGATCATATTAGCCCCATTTTATCATTGTTACATTGGCTACCTGTTAAATTTCATAATAATTAAAAAATTCTGTTAACTACATACAAAGCTTTGAATGGTCTAGCTGCACAGTAATTAAGTGACCTTCTACCATGCTATATTCCATCACGTTCATTACGCAAAACTCTGGCATTTTAATTGTTCCAGGAATATCATACTCCACAAAAGGAGATAGATGCTTTACCTATTTGGCTCCTAAACTATGGAATAGTCTCCCTAACACTGTTCGGAACGCAGACACACTCACTGAGTTTAAGTCTAGACTAAAGACTCATCTATTTAGCAAGGCATACACCTAATATATTCTTCACCACACAATTAGGCTGCTTTAGTTAGGTCTGCCAAAACCTGAAACATTAATCATGATCTATAACTCTGCTATTATTCTCCTGGTTTCCACATCTCAACCTCGGATCTCCTATCCTGAGGTCACCAGAACCGGACAGATCCAGCTCTGTGCCTGCTCGGTATCGGACTCCGTTGCTACGTGTCTTTGAGTGATGATGACAAAATGCAGCTGGTGCTAGCCAGACATCACTTCAGTCTATTACAATGGACCTCAGATTATGAACTCATGCTATCTCCAACCATAAGACATGGGATAATACCTGAACCTTGGACTTAAGATAGACCTTACTGAAATTACCTGTCGGTTGAACTGCGAAGCACCTCACTGATCTCGGCCTGAATCACCTTGGTCTAATGATGGACTGCATTCTTAAAATTTAAAAAAAATAGACTATCAATAAATTGCCAACAAAAGCCTTCATCAGCCAACTAACAAAGGACAATGCATCAATATGAACTTCTGCAGTTAATCCAGTATGGTCTTCAAAGATATTAGTCATTAATCTTACCGTTCTTACAAAATCTTTGTTTAAACACTCGCCCTTAACACTTACTTAGTTTACTCATTTTAAACCATGACTTGCACTATACATAATTAATATTGTCATTATATTCATGATGTTAGCCAGAGGGGAACTGGCCCCCACAGTGAGTCAGGTTTCTCCCAAGGTTATTTTTCTCCATTAACCAAAAGAGTTTTGTGTGCCTTGCCACAGTTGCCTTCGGCTTAATAACATGGTTTCTAAATACAATTATTATTCAATAAGTTATTTTTATACACACTTCATAATCGTATTTAATCAAACTACACAATTATGACTCTAAGACTTTATAGATATTACGGTTTCATTTTCTGTTAATGCATGATTTTCTGTAAAGCTGCTTTGAAGCATTGTGTGTTGTGAAATGAGCTATACAAATAAAAATGACATATGACGTTACACTAACTGCTGTCTCATATACTACGCAAACATGTAAATGTATAGTTCATTAACTTCTGGAGTACTGTATAAAAATACTTTGGGCCAGTTCATCTTTAGCCAAGGTGCTGCAAAAACGTCTAGGTTACGTATGTAACCTCCGATCCCTGATGGAGGGAACGAGACTTCGTGTCGAAGAAGCGACACTAGGGGTCTCTCTTGAGCGCCGAAAGATACCTCTGATCTATGAAAAAAGGCCAATGAGAGTTGGCGAACAGTATTTGCATACTCCGCCTCCGGATACGGATATAAAGGCGAGAGAAATACGCTCGTTCATTCAGGATTTTTCTGAGGAGCCGGGAGTGTACCGGGCACCTCAGCGGCTCGGCTCAGTGACATGGCCGGGAAGACACGAAGTCTCGTTCCCTCCATCAGGGAACGGAGGTTACATACGTAACCTAGACGTTCCCCGTCTGTCGCTCACTTCGACGTCGTGTCGAAGAAGCGACACTAGGGGTCCACTTCAAAACTCGCCATGCGCTGAGACGTGTACGTGTAATGCTTACACAGAAGCGGGCAGGTATTTCTACGTGCACAGCGACCAACTGTGTTCAGACTGCACGTACTCTTCCCCAATGCCCCAAAAGAGTCGTCAGAATCCTTTTGGTCACCCTAGGGGGGAACAAGGTGACGCTCCCAACTAGGGAACGGGCCAAGCCTGGCTGGGCCTCTTTTCTCTCTATGTTTTCTCGGCATAGAGCAAGAGCAGCCGGGGCCCTTACCGCATCGAGGGAAGGGGGTCTTACCCGAATTCCTATTCTTTCAGGGGGAAAAGACCCTGCGGAGGCCACACCCACCCAGCAGGGGAGGTAAAGGTGGCAAAATACATCACATGGCCACTTTGGGCATGTGGGAGGAAATGGCGCGGTGGTAGATCCAACCTCGAGGAGGGGGGAGTTGCTACAACACGGCGACCGGAGGGCAGCGAAGGACTGCCTAAGGGAGACGCGGGTCAGCTCGCAAGGTGACCGTACCGCGGAAATACACACAGGAGGAGTCCCGTAGGACGCCTGATTTGTGGAGCACCTATTCCAGTAGGGGTAGCCAGAGGTACCCGTAGTGGACTGGGCTGGCAAGTTCCTCCACTGAACTGTTGCAGGCCCGAGAGGGCTAGGGAGGAATCAACCAGGGACCTAAGCCCTCTGGGAAAGAAGCGCACTGTTCTGGCTCGGAGAGGGAAACGGCGCTGGAAACAAGCGATTCACCCGGTCAGATCGTCGGCGTGTACCGAGTTCTACGGGCTCGGACCTGAGAGAACACGGGATGAGACTGACTCAACCCTGAGATTGTAAAACCTCGTAAAGGTGTTAGGTGTTGCCCAGCCCGCAGCTCTACAGATGTCTGCTAGCGAGGTGCCTCTAGCCAGTGCCCATGAGGATGCCACACTCCTGGTTGAGTGGGCTCGAACCCGGAAAGGGGGTGGCACGGCCTGGGTGTGATAGGCCAACTGAATGGCCTCCACCACCCAGTGAGACAGCCTCTGTTTGGAGACAGCGTTCCCTTTCTGCTGTCCTCCAAAGCAGACAAAGAGCTGCTCAGAGCGCCTAAAGCTCTGGGTGCGTTCCAGGTAGGCATGCAAGGCACGTACCGGACACAGGAGTGAGAGGGCTGGGTCTGCCTCCTCCTGGGGCAGCGCTTGTAGGTTCACTACCTGATCTCTGAAGGGCGTGGTAGGAACCTTGGGCACATAGCCCGGTCGAGGTCTTAGGATCACATGAGTGTCTGCTGGACCGAACTCCAGGCAAGTGTCGTTGGTAGAGAATGCTTGCAGGTCCCCGACCCTCTTGATGGAGGCGAGCGCGATCAACAGGGCCGTCTTTAAAGAGAGAGCCCTGAGTCCAGCTGATCCTAGCGGCTCGAAAGGGGATCTCTGAAGACCACCGAGAGATCCCAGGAGGGGAACAGGTTTGGCCGGGAGGGATTTAACCTCCGGGCACCTCTTAGGAACCTGACGATTAAGTCATGCTTACCCAGGGACTTTCTGTCTACTGGGTCGTGGTGAGCTGCGATAGCGGCAACATACACCTTCAAGGTGGACGGGGACAGCCTCCCCTCCAACCTCTCCTGTAGGAACAGGAGCACAGACCTAACTGCGCACCTCTGTGGGTCTTCTGCCTGGGAAGAACACCAATTCACGAACAGACGCAATTTCAGGGCGTAGAGTTGCCTGGTAGAAGGGGCTCTGGCTTGGTTGATCATGGCTACGACAGTCAACAACTCGAGGCAGTTAATGTGCCAACGCAGCTGGGCCCTTTTCCAATGGCCTGAGGCAGCGTGCCCGTTGCAAACGGCGCCCCAACCCGATCTGGAGGCGTCGGTCGTGACCAGGACGCGTCTGGACACCTGCTGTAGGGGTACTCCAGCCCATAAGAAACAGAGGTCTGTCCAGGGGTTGAATGCTTTGCGGCAGGCGGGGGTGATCGTTACCCGGTGCGTGCCGTGGCGCCATGCTCGTCTCGGGACTCGGGTCTGAAGCCAGTGTTGAAGCGGTCTCATATGCATCAACCCCAGCGGCGCAACCGCTGCGGAGGATGCCATATGCCCCAGGAGCCTCTGGAAAAGTTTTAAAGGGACCGCTGTGCCCGGCCTGAAGGCGGCGAGGCAGTTCAACACTGACTGGGCGCGCTCGTTGGTGAGACGCGCCGTCATTAAGACCGAGTCTAACTCCATCCCGAGAAAAGAGATGCTCTGAACTGGAGTGAGCTTGCTCTTTTCCCTGTTGACCTGAAGCCCCAAGTGGCTGAGGTGCCTGAGCACCTGGTCTCTGTGAGCGCATAGTGATTCTCGCCAGTGGTCCAGAATGAGCCAGTCGTCGAGGTAGTTGAGTATGCGGATACCGGCTACTCGGAGCGGGGCAAGAGCTGCCTCTGCGACTTTCGTGAAGACGCGAGGGGACAGAGACAGGCCGAAGGGGAGGACTTTGTACTGATACGCCTGACTATCGAATGCAAACCGCAGGAAGGGGTGGTGTCGAGGCAGGATGGAGACGTGAAAGTACGCGTCCTTCAGGTCTACCGCTGCGAACCAATCTAGATGCCGGATGCAGGTTAGAATGTACTTCTGCGTGAGCATTTTGAACGGGAGTTTGTGCAACGCTTGTTTGAGAACTCGCAGATCCAAGATTGGTCGTAAGCCGCCGCCTTTCTTGGGCACAATGAAGTACGGGCTGTAGAAACCCTCCTTCATCTCGGTTGGAGGGACAGGCTCTATCGCGTCTTTGGCCAGAAGAGTCGCGATTTCCGCGCGCAGGGACTGGGCGTGTTCGCCGTGTACTGCGGAGAAGCGGACACCCATGAAGGGGGGCGGGGGCCTGGCAAACTGAATTGCGAACCCAAGTCGGATGGTCCGGGCCTGCCAGCGAGACGGGTTGGGAAGTGAAAGCCACGCATCCAACCTCTGCGCTAGGGGCACCAAGGGGACGATTAATTTTGACGTGCCCGGCGGGGCTTTGCAGCGGGGTGGAGCAGGTAGGGCAGTGTTGGGAGGTGACAGGGCGACCCGCGGCTGAGGTGCTGAGAAAAGACTCAAAGCACTTACCTTGCTCTGCACGCCCGGCAGGGGGCGGGTTAGCGACTGAGGAGGAGGTCCTGGTTAGGCGTCCTCTGGACTCGTCGGAACCGGCCAGCCGGGGAACAGTCGTGGGGCTGAAGACAGTGGTCCGTGTCCAGGGGGCCAGGACTGTTGAGATCTGTGGGCAGAGCGCCGTGAGAACGGCGTTTGCGGGCCAGGTGACCCAGAGACACAGGAAATAGCTCTGTTATTGAGAATGTGGGTACCGCAACCCCATCTAAGGGGGGGCGGCAAATAAAATTGTTTAACAACAAAAGATTCTCCTCCCGGCCCTCCACCAGGGGACGGAGTGGTCTTACCACCTCCGGAGCTAACGTCTGTGTCGCTGGGTCGTCCATCTCAGGACCACCTGGGAGCCTTCCGGGTCCTCGAGGGAGTCCAAGAGACGGGGGGCGTCGGCTTCCTGCGGTGTGCTCGACGCAGGGGCTGAGAGCTGGGCCCGGGTTGAGGTGGAGCAGGTTTCTTAGCCGCAGGGGGACGCCCTCGGCAAGCAGATGGGGCAGTGGCCTTGGCGGCAGGTTTGCGGCGAGGCAGGATGTGTGATATGGCCTCCGTCTGCTTCCTCACCGTGGAGAACTGCTGGGCGAAGTCCTCGACGGTGTCGCCGAAGAGGCCAAGCTGGGAGACAGGGGCGTTGAGGAAGCAAACTTTGTCGGCCTCGCGCATCTCGACCAGGTTGAGCCAAAGGTGACGTTCCTGGACCACTAGGGTGGCCATCGCCTGCCCGAGTGCCTGCGCGGTGACCTTCGTGGCTCTGAGGGCGAGGTTGGTCGCTGAGCGCAGTTCCTGCAGCACATCGGGGTCAGGGCTACCCTCGTGCAGATCTCTGAGCGCCTTGGCCTGGTGGACTTGCAGGAGGGCCATGGCGTGCAAGGCGGAGGCGTCCTGTCCCACGGCACTGTAGGCTTTGTGGTTGAACGAGGACGCAGTCCCACAGGCCTTGGAAGGGGGTACAGGGCGCCCGCGCCAGGTGGTAGGGTCACCGGGACAGAGATGGATCGCAACCACCCTATCCACCTGGGGAATCGCCGTGTACCCGTGGGCCTCTCCGCCGTCGAGGGTAGCGAGAGCGGACAAGCAGGGCTTTTGACGGACGGAGAGCGGGGCTCTCCATGACGACGTCAGCTCGGCGTGCCTGTGAGCGGCGCCCAGATCCCAGGAACCAGTCGTCCAACCGTGACGGGTGTGGGGAGGGTGGAGGTTTCCAGTCCAACCCCACCCCGACGGTGGCCCGGGCAAGCATGTCGGACATCTGCGCATCCGCCTCAACCTGGGCGTGCTGGCCCGAAGGCGGCAGCCCAGGGGAGGAGTCAGCGTCAGACACTGCGCTCTCCGATGGGGCGGCGAGCTCATCGGCTTCGAGCTCTAGAGGATAGGCCAACCGGCCCGGAGGCGAGTCACCGTTACCTCGAGACTGAACGGAGGTCAGCAAGCGTGTCGGGGGGCGTGTGGTCCGAGGGGGTGTACCCGGCGGAGCTGCACCCGCTGCCCTCCCCAAATCGCCTCCAGCGCCAACCGCATCGTCCTCAATCCCGTGGGAAGAAGGAGCGATACGGGGGGCAGCAGGAGTGGCGTGCTTTCTGTTGAAAGCGAGCCGCGACCGCAACGCTGCCGCGGTCATATTCTCGCAATGAGAACATGAACCGTCCACAAACGCTGCCTCGGTGTGATCGGCACCCAGACACACGAGACAGCACCTGTGGCCGTCAGAAGCGGAGAGCACTCTACCGCATCCAGGAACTACACAGGGTTTGAATGACATCTTTATAAAGACGCGCCCTGAAAAGGGCGTTCAACACCACTGTGTATTGCTCTTTTAGAGAAATAAACTCTTTACGAGAAAATTGCTCTTTATAAACTCTTTTAGACACTGCGCTGTCGAATCGCTCAGGGGCAAACTGCACGCCGGCAGAGAAGAGAAAAGCCACTGAAGGTGCGCCGTAAATCCAACAGCAGCAGCGCGTCAGAGGATCAGAAGCAGGGTAAGTTGTGTGTAGCACAGCAGACAGCATTCACACGACCATCGGCTCCGAAGAAAATTACTGAATGAACGAGTGTATTTCTCTCACCTTTATATCCGTATCCGGAGGCGGAGTATGCAAATACTGTTCGCCAACTCTCATTGGCCTTTTTTCATAGATCAGAGGTATCTTTCGGCGCTCAAGAGAGACCCCTAGTGTCGCTTCTTCGACACGACGTCGAAGTGGGTGACAGACGGGGAACCTCACAATGATCCACTACACATCTCTGTTGATATTTCCCTGAGCCTGTTATTCCATATACTTCCTGAAACAAAAACATGATATAAAACATTGTATTAACATGTTACAGGCATGCTGACATTTACTGCCTCTAAGTTACATTTACATACACGTTCACAACATACTAGTTCAGTCAAAGTAGACTGAGGATGATGTTCAGTCTTAATTCTTCAGGGTTTGGAGAAAAGCAGTGTTAGGTTTTCACAGGTGTTTGAAGATTTACAGTTGCCATTTCTTCAGGGTCTTTAGTGATGATTTCTTGATTATTGAATATAAAAACAAGCACACAACATCAGCCATGACATTAGCCTCTTATCTTTATCAGTTTGTAGCATGTTAAGAGAAACAGTAGCAGTAATTTATGTCTCTACATGTAGAGTGAAAAGCAAAAGAATAAAGTGACAAAATGTGATACTGATAAGAGTTGTAGTCGAGTACATTACACTTCTTGAAAGCAAATCAGAGCTATTGAAGAGCATCACTCATGTACTGATACATACTAATTTAATTGAAATTATTTTTGATAAAACTATACTGGAACTACTGAAAAAAAGCTTTTTAATTAGTCAAATATGAGGTTATATAAAAGAGACTCTTTTTCTAATACTTGCCAAAACAAAAAACAAATCCTCTTCAATATTATTGGCCTTTTAGTGCCTTGAAAAAAAAAGAAAAACATTGTATATATAAAAAAAACATTGTTTAAAACATAGTATTTATATTATTAAAATATGATGACATTTACTGCCTTTAACTTACATTTACATACCTATTTACAACTTTGAGTTCAGTCAGAGAATTTTAGGTTATTTTGAAAACAATATATAAAAGCCTTGATGACATAAGGAGATTGACTGTGGTACAGATGGCAGAAACAAAAAAATATATAAATATAAACAAACATGCTGGGAGGAGGGGGTTCTGATATGCTGCACCATCGACTTCATACTCGTTCTCATCCTCGTCATCGGAGAGTTCATCATCCTCCTCATCAGATTGTTCATTGTCAAAGTTAGTTTCAGTGCAGCATAGAGTGCTCAAAACACATCACTTTCAACAACTCATATATTAAAAATGAAAAATACATTGTTTATTGGTTGTAGGTACAGTAGTACAGAAACTAGTCGCTAAACTAAGCTAAGCTTATCGGTCGAGGTAGTCTTCCCTTTAAGAGTGTCTGCTAAATAAATACACCAAATGCATCAATGATTACCCAAGTTGTTTTCTTCTTAAGTTAGCACATTTTTATATTATTTCATATATAGTCCATTGTTTTGCCTACGTCCAAACAGCTCAAACATGGCGTTCATCCCCCCACTATCACCGGTACAATGAGACTCCTCCCTGAATGCACAAAATGAAACACATTTTACAAAGTGCACTTTTACAAAGCAAATTGCAGAAAAAAATCCATTACTCTTTTTCTAATACTTGCCAAAACAAAAAACAAATCCTCTTCAATATTACTGGCCTTTTAGTGCCTTGAAAAAAAAAGAAAAACATTGTATAAAAAAAACATTATTTAAAACATAGTATTTATATTATTAAAACACGATGACATTTACTGCCTTTAACTTACTGCCTTTAACTACTCTTGTGCAGTCACGTCACCATGTCCGTCTTACTATTTATAAATATTTGTGAATTTCCATTACAGTAGTATTTATTTATATTTTAGAAGTAATAGACATATTTAATGTTTTGATTCACCGCAAATATTTGCCATAAGTTTGCAGCTCTTCGCCGGTAGTGGTTAACCTTCAGCAAATCTTTGGCAACAATGGACAATTTTCCACAAGTTTGCTGCAAAGCTCATTTGCATGTGAAAATGATCAGTGGCGAATTTGCGGCAAGTTTGCCATGAACTCTCGATTTATGTAAGGGGAATCATTTTCAGAAGTGGCCCAGACCAAGTGGCCTGATCTAGCCCAGCTGTGTTGAGTCAGAATCGGCCCAGTGATTTAAGACCATTACTAAAACACATGTGAAGCGGCCAGCTGCGGGTATCGCTCGGCCCGGATCATACCTGCCAATGCCGAGTCTGAGAGGGTCAGGCGCCGCTTGGCTACCACTTACTGAAATTTGTCTTCTCTCAATCACCCTGTCTGTTAATATTGAAATGACAGCAGAGAAATTTAATGGGTAAAATTTCAAGCACCGGAGCACACACGGGATCGGCGCATATGCACACTACACGTGCATCCGGTTCTATTGTCTGCTATCAGTGTTGCCTTGAACGTTACTTTTTGAACATATTAAAATCTCTCTGTTATCGCAAGCCCTTAAAATATGCATATCACAATCTGTACATTTGTGATATTTCAATAAATTCTACATATTGTGCAGCCCTACTGTCAAGACACCTCATCATAAACGAGGCTCTGAGGCACTTTGAGAAAGCTCCTCGTGTACACAATAGGATATATGAGGTTCCTTCTTAAAGTGCTTAAGAAAGAGGTGCATCAAAGTATTCTCCCAGTGTGGCAATTTGAGGAACCCCGAATAGTGTCACAAGTATCTATTCATTTCTACAGTATAGCAACATGATGCACTTTTACATTCACCAGAGTGACACCAGTATTGAAGAAAGCTAATATGTATGAAATTGATATTAATGCTATTTGAGAGCCCTGAAGCTGGCCTGGCCCTTGACCAAACATTTACTGTACTATAGATGCCTAAGTCTGCAGAAGTTATATGGATAACCATTATGTATTATTCAGCCACTACCTTATGGATGTGCAGCTTAAGACCTCATACAACGCTTGCACTTATTGGTTTCTTGTAGGATCGAAATGTAATAGTGTAAACAGCCAATCACCATTCTATATAATTAGAGAAGTCACAAGTCCCTTCACTCAACAGCTTACCAGCACTACCCTATTGCAACACTTTGCTGTCTGAATGACAGGGACCTTGTGATGTCTTCCAAGATGTTTGCTCAGCCCAAGCAAAGAGTTCTGGAATGGCAGCAATAACAAGCTTTAACATCTGGAGGAAATGATATCAACCCCCTAGTTCTGGATCAGAGTCTGGCACAGATCGAGGGAGCAAGGGGAGGGGAACGCCTCACCCACTGTCAAAATTACATACATTTGGATTGCTCCCCTGCAACGTTAAAATATAGGTGAGCACACTGAATGGGCCACTCATGACTTTTCCCCTTAAGCACACCATTAAAAACACAACATTGTTTATGTTTGAAAAATGGACACTGATTACAATACAGTTTGCTGAACAGAGATATGCAAGTGAATATTAAGGGTTTCTGACAGTGATGAGAATACTAACATTGACTTGCATGGACTAACATCTGCAACTAGTCATTGCAGACATGCAATCAGAAGTTGTTGTTTTTTTAATGTGAAATTAGTGGAAAAACTCAACAACGTCATCCACTCTACTGAAATTCGTATTCTTTGGATTTGAAATGATAAAGGGTTCATGTTGAAGGACGAAACATGCCACAGCAGGACATTTTCTAAAGGTGTGTCTTGTTCTACAAGTCTTAGTTCAGAATGGAAGTTTGTCAGCTTTGCTCCGGCAATCTTTCATTGCCAAGATCTCCCTTATGATGTCTTTGAACTGAAGGGTATTGTCAACACCTTCAAAGAGATCAGACATACTGGCCTTGACATATCCATGGGGAGTGATAACCAGGATTCTGAAAGATCCAACCTGTTCAGCTCATAAGGCAACCGCTGTCTACCTTATTTAAAGTACTTTCAAATGCATACCCTTCATGTAGACCACAGTCTAATCCTTTATTTTCTTGGGAACACCATTGCTCATCACCTCCATGGCTTCAATAAACAGGGGGTGGTATGGTCCCCAATTCTGTTATCCAAGCAGGTTATTCCAGTGTTATCCCTTTAATTTCTCAAAATCTTCAAACAGATTACAGTATGTTGTGGTATACATTTCTTGTGAGAATACTCTAGTAGCAGACTGTAAAATGATGCAACAAAGTAGGCACGTGTGAATAAGCCAGTTACCATAAAAAAACAACTTACATTTAAGTCAGAAGTCAGTGAATTTGGCAACAGTAGGTCAAAAGTTCTGCACCTGAAATCAGTCTGTGCTTACCCAAATTCAAAACACTGCTCCCTAGTGGCCGAAGATGGAAGTATTGTTGAACGTGTGGTCATGTGTGAGATCCAGTTTCCATGTGAGATGTCCGTGAAGTGTCGCCAAAAGTGTTATAATTTTGGTTGTGAATAAAGTCAACAGGAATGCATATTTTAATAAATCTACCCCTACACCAAATCCTAAACCTAACCGACAATGGAGTATAGGGCTTAAACGATTAGTCGACGTTATCGGCAACGTCAACAATAAAAAATTGTTGACAAAAAATAAATTGTTGAATAGCCGTTTGATGTCATTTAACATAACATGAGATCACATTAAACTCTAATGATGATGCACGAGTGCAGCACTGCAGCTCGCAGTTGACTGAGGAGAGGAAGAATTACACAGATCACAGTCCAGATGCACTCTAAACTTTCCAAACAGCTTCAGGTGATGTAGATTGCAAAGTATGAGGGAATTATACAAAAATACCAAATAAGTAAATACAGAAGCACTCTCATTGTGGAATAAGTAGAGTCGGAGCTCTTTAAAGGAAACACCCCAGTTTTACATCTTAAATGCAGTTTTAAGGAATTATAGCTTTATTAAAGTTCAAATAATATGGAAGCAGATCATGTATATAACGACAAACTCCGACCCTGGCATTCTCTGTGCGGTCAGCGCCTCTTCTATGATAAACACTCTGTTGCGGGGACGCTCATCCCTCAAGCGCACACTTGCTGCAGCTAGATTATAATGCGATGCTTGTGACTTATTGAATCATAATATATGTGTCACTGTGCATTTCTTATCGAGAAGAAAATTGGCAATACGCAGCTTTATTAATAAAAGAGTTTATTTTTTGTGAGTTAAAGATGGATTGAAGTGAACAGAAAGGTGAGAGAAGGTACACTCCAAAAAAATGCTGGGTTATTTATTTTACCCAATAGCTGGGTTAAACTTATTGGGTCGTTCTGTTGGGTTATTCCTAACGTTTAATAGGTTGTTTCTATAATAACGCACCCAGTTGGGTTAAAACTGGTCTCACGAGGACATATTGAATTTCAACGGTCGACCAGTGCCACTGCCAAAAGAAGATACAGAGGTAAGTTAATAATATCACGTTATATGAACGCTTATCGTTTTCTGTATCAACATACAATAATAGCTGATTAATTAAATAATTTCCCCTTAATTTTGGGTCTGCTGTATTGCTGTTCACTATCTACTGACATAACACTTGCTATAAAGCCAGCCTATTTTAAACTGTGGCATAGAAACTATTAATTGGTATGCTCCCCCTCACTTTCTGTGTTCGGCCCAACACTGTTTTTTTTTGGAAATCATACATAATATTTAATATATTTGACTGACGCACGCAGAAATTGTAAGATGCCTCGGCTTTAAGACTCATTATCCGGTGTTGCAGACATGGCAGTTTTTCATCAACTGAAAGAAAAGTACATTGTCATTTTTACAGTGTAACATTAAAATACTTCAAAGTGGAAATATTAAACATTTTATCTAGAAAGTTATATCTGAAAGGCACTAAATTAAATAATACACAAATTGGACTCAACAAGATATTACACCAGGGATCGGCAACCTTTTTGACATGGAGTGCCATTTTTTATTTTCCTTGTCAATGGCTGTGCCGTTAAAGGATTAACAGTGTTGTTCCCCGTCTGTCGCTCACTTCGATGTAGGGGTCTCTCTTGAGAGCCGAATGTGCCTCTGATCTATGAAAAAAGACCAATGAGAAGTTGGCAGCCAGTATTTGCATACCCCGCCCCCGGACATACGGGTATAAATGCGGGGAAAAATGAGTTCATTCAGAAATTTTCTTCGGAGCCCGTTCCTTTTCCTCTGAAGCTCTCTGCTGTTGGATCTACAGCGCACTACAACGGCTTTCTCCTTCCTTGCATGGCAGTGCAGTTTGCCCCATGGGTACTTTGACAGCACAGAGCATATTAAAAGAGTGATATTTCTTTTAAAAGAGTGTTTTTCCTCTATTAGAGCAATACACAGTGGCATTGAACGTCCTTTTCAGGACGTGTCTTTATAAAGATGCCATTCCGCCCCTGTGTAGTTCCTGGAGTGCTTTCCACTTCAGACGGCCAAAGGTGTTGTCTCGTGTGCCGCATTGCTCCTTCTTCCCACGGGATTGAGGACGATGCGGCTGGCGATGGAGGCGATCTGGGGATGGCAGCGGGTGCCGCTCCGCCGGGTACGCCCCCTCGGACCACCCGCCCACCAGCACGCTCGTTGACTCCTGTCCGTGCTCGAGGCAATAGTGGCTCGCCTCACAGCCAGCCTGCTTATCCTGTAGAGTCTGACGCGGATGTCTCCCCTGGGCTGCCGCCTTCGGGCCAGCATGCCCAGGCTGAGGCTGACACTCAGATGACTGACGTGCTTTCCCCGGCCGCTGCCAGTGTGGGCTTGGACTAGAACCCTCCGTCCTCCCCACAGCCATCGCGGTTGGATGACTGGTTCCTGGGGTCCGGGCGCCGCTCACAGCGGAGGTGTATGATGAGCTGACATCTGCATGGAGAGCACCTCTCTCCACTCATCACAAAGCTACTCGCTCATCCGCTCTCGCTACCCTCGACGGCGGAGCGGCCCACAGGTACACGGCGATTCCCCAGGTGGATAGGGCTGTTGTGATCCACTTATGTCACCCTGTGCTCCCCTCTAAGGCCTGTAGGACATCTCGCTGACCGCGAAGGCCTACACCGCCACCGGACATGCCGCTTCTGCCCTGCACGCCATTGCCCTCCTGCAAGTCCACCAGGCTAAGGCGCTCGAAGATCTGCACGGGGGTCGCCCTGATCGCAGTCACTTGGGTAGGGGATGGTCACGCTCGTGGTCCAGGAACGTCATCTGTGGCTGAACTTGGTTGAAATGCGTGAGACCGACAAGGTTCGCTTTCTCAACACCCCTGTTTCCCAGTTCAGCCTCTTCGGTGACACCGTCGAGGACTTCGCACAGCAGTTCTCCACGGTGAAGAAGCAGACGGAGGCCATATCTCACATCCTGCCCTGCCGTAAGCCATGCCCTGTCTGCTCACCGAGGGCGTCCTCCTGCGGCCAAGAAACACCCTGCTCCGCCTCAACCTGGGCCCAGTTCTCAGCCCCAGCATCGAGTACTCCGCAGGAATCTTCACTGTTGACAACCATCATAATCATTGTGTGAAGGAAATCAGTTCTTCTAAAATGTCAAATTCTGATTTTTTTTTTTCAGTTCCTCAGTAAAACCTACTTTATTTAGAAAGCAAACTCACGAGAGCTTTGCAAGAAGTTAGCAGTCTTGGCTATTGACGTTGCCTGAGGAAAGGTTTATGAGTAATGAACTCATAAATTTAAAAAAGTAGTGAAGCATTTCAAACGGGAGGATATCAAGTGTTTAAGAAAAAAAGCGGATTGATTTTTACAAGAAAATGTTTATACATTAATTTTGAACATTTAAAAATCCATACGAGGCAAATTGTCAGAATTTTACTGAAAACTGGAGCAACAAAAATGACATCTAACCCTAGGTGGCGACAAAAATGTATTTAGAAAAAAGAATATGATGCACAAGCTGTACAGACTACTTTTATGAAATATGTGGTTCCTTTTTTATCTTTAAAATGAAGCAATTTCCACTGTCATTGTTTTGAAAACGCAGCCTGTGATATTCATTAACCCATCTTTCTCTCAAATAACTGCAAGATAAAAAAGTCTCTTTGTGAGAAAAGAAAAGTAACCAGATCTGTTGTCTTGCATGACAAAAAAGGTGACATCACTTCCCCTTGGCAGGCTTACAAACACTCAATCATCAACCTGCCTGGAGGAAAATGGTGCGTGGAAAAAAAAAACAGCCACAGCCATGTCCTGTCACAACATACAGCTAACAATCATGGCTAACCAGAGACATATGTGAGTTATAACCCTATATATATATTTATCTGTCGTTAGCCCTACATAGGTGAGATTTATTCAAGCGACTGGTACAGAGGAGCACTTTCAAAGCGATATTAGAGTTAGAAATGGCTATGTTTATGAAAGTTTCACACAGTCGATAAAATAATTGTGGTTGTCTTTGCATTGATACAGAGGGTACCACACTTTGCACTTTTTGGCCTCTTATAAATCCTACTTAAGAATTGTTTTTTTTACACAGACATTGTGTGCCAGCTAAAATATAAAAAAATATGCTTGTGTAGACCAAATTCCAATGTTCCACACTTAAATCTTCAAGACCCTTGGGTAGACACCATATTTATTTTTTTCGCAATTGAAAAAGAGGCTGTGAGGGTCATTCAATCATTAGGTAGAACTGGATAGTTCACCCCAAAATGAAAATTCAGTCATTGTTTAATAACCCATATATTGTTATAACACATTTTACTTTTTTTCTTTTTCTTAACACAAAGGGAGAAATTGTGAATACATTTTGTGCTAAGTGATGTCTCACAATGGCAGTTTATTGTGACCAACTCACCAAGCTTCAAAAGGATGCAAAATAATAATTATAATAAATTATTCCATGAGACTCATGGAACATACAAAAAAAAAATAACAATGAGCTTTGGTGAGAAACAAACTGAAATCAAATGTATTATGTAGTGAAACCATTACTCTCATCTGCGCATTCTGAGACTGCACGACAGAAACTATTTACGCAGCCCTCTTGTGTCATTCAAGAGAAGTCATGGTTATTGTTGTAACCTCCGTTCCCCGATGGAAGGAACGAGACGTTGTGTATATTTCAGTGACACAAGGGGTCTCTTCTGAGAGCCTCGCGTACCTCTGAACTTGAGAAAAGGCCAATGTCAAGTTGGCAGACAGAATTTGCATGCCCCACCCCGGGACATACGGTATAAAGGGGAGCGGGCAAGCGAATGTCAGACAGGTTTTCACTGAGGAGCTGAGAATAAGGTTACTGCGCATTAGAGTGGTAGGGATAGTGACGTGGCAAGGTGAACACAACGTCTATTTCCTTCCATCAGGGAACAGAGGTTACAACAGTAACCATGACGTTCCCCTTCTGTCACTCACTTGACCTTGTGTCGATTGTAGTGACGCAAGGGGTCCCACTTCAAAACGACATGCACTACCCATGTTACATGACTGCAGAGCCAGGTACAAGCAGGCTACTGCTTGCTAGAAGCAGCTGGGACGGCTGCAAGTAACCCTCCCCAACACCTCCAATAAAAGGTGTCATATACGACTCTTAGGTTCCCAGCACCCGTATGGGAACAGGCAACATGACTTGTATGGGAGCCAGCCAGAAAGCCACACCTTTTCTCTCTCTATGTTATTCGTCATGGAGTTAAAAATAGGCTGGGGCTATCTTAATGCTATAGACGCATCGGGGAAGGCATCCTTTTCCGTTCCTATTCTTTCAGGGGGGAAAAAGGCCCTGCAGAGACCACAACCTGCCCAGACTGGGGGGAGGTAACTTGTGGCTAATACACACAAAGGGGTTGTCAAGCCACCCGTTGGCATGGTGCAATGGTAGATCCTCCCTGACAAGGGAGGAGTTGCTACAGCCACGGCGACCGGGGGCAGCGAGGACTGCCCAAGGGAGACATGGGTCCTGCCAGCAAGGGGACCATATCGTGGAAAATACATCACAGGGAGTTGCCTGAAGCGGGAACTATGCCTGTGGAGCCCAAGCCCAACACAGAGCACTCGACTCGTGGTGGGTTTGGCGGCGAATTCCTCCGCTGAATTCACCGGCCAGAGGGCTAATGAGGAAGAGCATCCAGATAGCGAGAGCTTAGTGGCTAACATGGGAAAGAAGGCGCACTGGATCAACTTGGTGAAGGGCGCAAGGTGCAAGCGGAACATCTGGTCAGCAGTTTCGCTTGCAGGTTCTAAGCACTGAAGGGGATCGTAGGAACCTAGGGCACGTAGCCCAGTCGCGGTCTTAGAATGTAGTGAGCATCTGCCGGACCGAACTCCAGGCAAGTGTCACTGAAGAGAATGCTTCCAGGTCCCCAATCCTCTTGATGGAAGTGAGGCTTTAAGCTCAACTGAATCAAGCGGCTCGAAGGGGGGGCTCTGAAGGCCTGAGAGGACCACTGAGAGATCCCGGGAGGGGAACAAGCTTGGCTGTGAAGGGTTCAACCTCTGGGCGCCTCTTAAAGAACCTGATAATCAAGTCGTGCTTACCAAGGGACTTGCCGTCCAATGCGCCATGGTGGGCTTGATAGCAGCAACATACACCTTCAAGGTGGAGGGTGACAGCCTCCCTTCCAACCTCTCCTGCAGGAATGAAAGCACTGACCGTACTGCGCAACTCTGCGGGTCTTCAGATCTGGAAGTGCACCAGTTTGTGAACAGACACCACCTGAGGGCGTAAAGCTGGTTTTTGAAAACATACTGAAAGCATAACATCACAACATACTGTAAACAAGTGTTGTCAAAAATACCGGTACTCCGGTACCAAGATTGTACTCAAACAAAAAAATTTTTATGATACCAGAATTTCTGAAGGTAACAGAGTACCGAGTACCGGGTCTACCCAGTTCCCATGCAGAGCCGAGAACTTTCGAACACTCACAACAAGCAAAAGATTGCGACAAGCAAAGTAGCTGCTGCTGCGAAGTCTCAACTGAATCTTGTCAAAAAGAAAAGTGGAAAAAGCCAGGTTTGGAAATTCTTTGGATTTGATGAAAAGGGAAACATCATAGATCAGCAAAAACCTATTTGTAAATGCTGTTTTCACAATTTTCTGACGAAAGGAGGAAACACATCAAACTTAATAAAGTACCTGATAGATAGACACCAGGATTAATTCAAGCAACTAAAGCAGGTGAGTTTAAAAGCATATTATCATTTGCATTAGGGCTGAAATGTTTAGACGACATTATCAACAATGTCGAAAATAATAAATTGTCGAGAAAAATTTTCGTTGTCGAATAGTCGTTTGATCTCATTTAACTTAACACGAAATCACATTAAACTGTAATGATGAAGCACGAGAGCTGCACTGCAGTTCACGCCTGACGGAGGAGAGGAAGAATTAAACAGATCAGTCCAGATGCAGTCTAAACTTTCACGGCTTCATCTTATGTAGATCCCAAAGTATTTGCGAATTATTTATAAAAAAAATAAATAAAAAAAGGGGTAAATTCAGAAGCACTCTCGTTGTGGAATAAGCAGAGGTGGAGCTCTTTAAAGGAAACGCCCCAGCGTTACATTTTAAATGCAGTTATATTTAATGCGTTATAGCTTTATTAAAGTTCAAATAATACAGAAGCAGATCATGTTAATAACTATAAACTCAGAAACTGGCATTTCTCTGTGTGGTCGGTGCCTCTTCTTTGAGTTGCGCAAATGTCCCGATCTAAGGGGGAGAGATTGAAACTGCACCCGACTGAGAGAGACTCTGCCTTGGGGACGGTCATCCCTCGAGCGTGGACACTTAATGCAGCTAGATTAGAATGCGATGGCTCGCAATTTATTTAATCATAATATATGTCACTGTGTATTTCTTATCATGAAGAAAATTGGCAATATGCAGCTTTATTAATATGAGAGCACTTTGCACATTAGTTTGGAATTTTTTTTTTATTCATTCTATTGTATGCTTGTTTATTTTGTTGTTTTTTTTAGTACTTGGTAAAAACTTAAAGTAAAAGTTGCACAAGTTGAAACAAATCTTATATAAGTGTTCAAAAATACTTTAAGCATACATTGTACAGTTTTGTTATAATTCAAAAATAATATATTTAACTTAGTGTTGCTCAATGGTATATTTTGTTCTTAGTTCTACTGCTAAAGTTTTGCTTTGTTAATAAAAGAGTTGTTGTTCAGTAACCTGTTTTTGTGTTTTGCTTTGGTACCAAAATGGTATCGAGTACCGTGAAATTTCACTGGTTTTAGTACCGACTACTGAAATTTTGGTACCGTGTCAACACTACTGTAAACTACACGTACATTGCTGCCTGTGTGTATGTCTCTCTCTCTCCCTGACGTCCCTGGATCCTCCTTTGTCTCTCTCGCTGATTGGGCAACTCCGCGCCGCCAGGCATGCATCCTCATAGCCTGGCCATACCCTCCTCCTCACCACTCTTGACTCTCACATCCAACACATGTGGCAGGTACCCCAGCAGCTTATTGAAAATAAACTATATACCAAGGCAGAGAAGTGTGAGTTTCATCAAGATACAGTTTTGTTTCTAGGGTACATTCTAACCCCACAAACTGAAACTATGGACAACATAAATGTGCAAGCAGTACAGAACTGGCCTGTACCTAAGTTTACTAAAGAGCTGCAACACTTTGCTAATTTTTTACAGATGTTTTATCTGCAACTTTAGCTCTTTTGCAGCGCCTCTCACATCTCTGTTAAAGGGCCAACCCAAGTAATTAAAATGGTCAGAAACTGCCTAGGATCTGCCCGCCTGAAAAGGTCTATGTTTCTGAGCAGGTATGCAAACATTTGATTTAGTGGGTTCATTCCTCAAACCCAGGTCACACTGGTATTCAAAGAATGGTAGCACTAGTGAAAAACAAATTCTTGTGACCAACTCTAATATCAGATGTAACTGTGCTTGTGAAAGGCTGTTACACTTGTGCTCAATCCAAGCCAGATAAGCAGTCCCCGACTGCCCATCCTTGGTTGCACATTGCAATTTGTTTCCTCATGGACATCCCCCCTCAAGGTAACAGCTATTCTGGTGGTGGTGGATCAGTTCTCTAAGGCTTGCCCCTTGACGAAACTGCCTTCTGCCATGGAGACTGCTGAAACCATTTTTAATTATGCCCTTCGTTTGTATGGATGACGTATCAGACTGAGGACCACAATTAATTTCCAGAATCTGGAAAGCCATTTGTTACCACCTAAACAGTAATGTTAAATTGTTTGCACTTATATAGTGCCTTTTTTAACCTTAGAGGTTACCAAAGTGATTTACACTGTGCCCCATTCACCCATTCACACACACACATTCACTTATACACTTATACACCAATGGTGGCAGAGCTGCCATGCAAGGCGCTAGCCTGCCATTGGGAGTAACTTAGGGTTCAGTGTCTTTCATGTGGAGTTGTGTGGGCCAGGAATCGAACCACCAACCCTGCGATTAGTGGCCGACCTGTTCTACCACCTGTGCCACAGCCACCACAGCTAGTCTAATGGGGCTTTTCCACTGCACGGTAAAACTCGACTCAACTCTGCATGCTTTTTGGGGGTTTTCCACTGTGGATAGTACCTGGTAACTGGTACTTTTTTTAGTACCACCTCAGTCAGGGTTCCAAGCTGCTGAGCCAATACTAAATGTGATGTCAATACCCTGCAGATCACTGATTGGTCAGAGAGAATCGTCACTACCAGTATCACAGGATTTGCGACATGAGACATCAACCCGCTAGATTTAAAGTTAGTAACAGCTATAGCAGTATTATTTGTCCACACATCTTTTGAATTGCAAAAAGAAATGGCTGTGCGCAAAACCACACCGTAGTCAATAAACAAGGTGCCGACATTCCTCTCGTTAGCGACGAATGAAATGACACGAAGCGAAAAAGTCTTTCAGGAAATGTCTCAGCTTTTGTCCGCATATGTCTATGACTGGACCTACCAACAGTGTAGGGAAAAGTTAAAAGAAAAACTTAAAAGTGACTACAGAACCATCAAGGAAAAGTGGAAGTGGTTCGACCAAATGGACACTATCACTGGACACAGCCATGACATTGTTGGAGTCCAAGCAGAGAGGCTCAATCAGGTGATTGGAAGCTATCTATGTTAATACTGCAGCATCAACCAACAAGACTGGAGCTGATATCTATCATGGGCAAAATATGCCCAGAATTCTCTGGTCAATGCCTCCACCAAGATGACTCCATTTCAATGTAATGATTGGATAAGAAGTGAACAGACCTAGGATTTTGATCACATTCATCTTCAGAGTGCTGTCAGACGTCAAAAGATTCAGGCTGACCACCACCGCAGACCCACCCCCATCCTGCACCCTTGCCAGAGACTTTGGTTATCCACCCAGGACCTATGATTAAAACTACCATGCAGGAAGCTTAGTCCCAGGTATGTGGGTCAGTTTAAAATCCTCAAACAAATCAATCCTGCCTCCAACAATATTCAGATGCCTGCTAATTATCATATTTCTCCCACCTTTCATGTGTCTCTACTCAAACCTGTGGCTCAGGAGAGCCTCGACACAGGCCAGGATTCCTCGCCACAACCCCCACTAATGATTAGCGTAGACACTGCCTACTTGGTCAGAGCCTTGTTGGACTCTCACTAGAGGGGGCGCAGAATGCAATACTTAGTGGACTGGGAGGGGTATGGACCAGAGGGACATTCTTGGGTTCCAAAAGAGAACATCCATGACCCCTCCCTCATCTCCGACTTTCACAGAGATAACCCAGGTTGACCATCACGAAGACATCCTGGTAGACCCCGATCTTGGGGGCCATCTGGAGCCGCCTTTAGGAAGGGGGATTCTATCATCAGTCACATGATGACTTCATTCAAAACACCTGTTGCTCATTCTCTAATCAGTGTTAGCTTGTGTATAAATACCCAGTTCTCACTAGCATTCATTGCAATTCAAGTTACTTTTGTAACCTCCGTTCCCTGATGGAGGGAACGAGACATTGTGTCAAAGAAGCGACACTAGGGGTCTCTCTTGAGAGCCTTTTGCATCTCTGAACTTTGATAAAAGGCCAATGAGAAATTGGCAGTCCCGCCCCCGGACATACGGGTATAAAAGGAGGGAAATGCATCTGTTTCATTCAGGATTTGTCTGTGGAGCTGACGATTGCCGCAACAGTGGTTCGGTTCAGCGATGTAGCCGGGAGGACACAACGTCTCGTTCCCTCCATCAGGGAATGGAGGTTACAACAGTAACCTAGACGTTCCCCGTCTGTCGCTCACTTCGATGTTGTGTCGAAGAAGCGACACTAGGGGTCCAATTTAAATCACGCCATGCGCTGAACTGTGTACGTGCGCTGCTGACACAGGTAGCTTGCGTGCCAAAACGACAGGCTGTGCCAGACTGCATGTACCCTTCCCCAACGCCCCATAAAATTGTCAAAAACTTCTGTTTCATTTACACCCCGATAAGGGGAACAAGGCGACGTGCCAAGCATGGGAACAAGCTGCACCAGCCGCGCCTTTTCTCTCTCTATGTTTCTACGTTTAGTTTTTACGAAGTGAGCGACAAACGGGGAACTGCATTTTCTGAGCGATTTCCTCTTTTACTCAATATTCGACTGGTTGTGGATTATTTCTGCCTGTTGCCATGAAATTAGCTCTTGTCTCATGTATTGGATTTGTTTGCACTTCCTTTGGACTGGTGCTTGGTGTTTTGACCATTTGCTCTGTATTTGAATTACATCTCTGTTTTTGGATTTACTGTTTTGGTAATAAAATACTCTGCACATGGATCCAACCCCTTCACCTTCATTGTCTAACTTACACCTGACTAACACCTTGTGTCTGAAGCATATCAAGTTTAAAGATTTAAAAAGATTTTATGTTAGATAAGCAGTCATTAGAGTGAAATTGAGTTAAGAGATAAGGCAGTAAAGCCCTGCCCTGGAAAAGTTTGCATACAGCTTACATATGCTCAAACATTCCGAACACTCAGATTTCAGCAGATTTTCAAGTAACATTTGGTATTTTAAAAAACAATTATTTATAATACATCCAAATCAACAGTGGCTATCCAGGAGAAAATGAGTTGACCCATGCATTCTTTTGGGAAATTTACATGTTCTGCAGTGTGACAAGCAATACTCCATCTCAAACTATTTTTATTTATTTTTTCTGTATATGAAAGTCATAAATTCCCACCACAGCATAATTTCCACCACATCTAAAATTCTATATTGTGTTTTAATTGCTGTGACGATATTATACTGATGGGAATGACATGTTTACAGTTTCTTTTTTCCTTTTATAAAATGGCCAACTCCTTTGTCTTGCTGAGACTAATTTCACAGTAAAAAAATGATGTACCCTAAATACACACAATTAATATTATTTTCACACTTTTTATATAACTGACAAAAGCTTGATTGGAAGTTAACACCAATAAATAGCTTTATATTCCGCTCACAAGTGACATTTGCATTTTTTGTTTTTTACAACATCACTTGTGGGACAAATGTGGCACAGTTGTAAATTTTTAAAAACTTACAGAAATAGTTTTCGCACAATACATATTGAAATTGTTTCTTTGTTTTCACTATTTGTTACTCTTACGCTCTAGTGAATTTTCATTGTTCAACATTAAATGTCTGAGTCTTAGCCAATGGAAAAACGATATATAAAATAAATTTTAATAGTGGCAAAAATTAATTTTGAAAGCATGGCAAAATGTTTTCAACACAGATTTAACGTGAACTTCATGTCACAAAAAAAAAAAAAAAACATTTTGAAATCTATTCTTTTATTACAAATTCACCCCCATAAACATGAAATTGCCTGAAGTTGAAGAAACACCCATAACCTAAAATCTTGATGTTGGTTAAAATAAAAAAAACGTTAGTTATCCTTTAACAATGAAATGTGTGCAGTATTAAAAAGCATAGCAAACCAACAAAATCACAAGCAAAGAATACAGGGTGCCTTGCTCTACACTTTATAATTGTAAAGCAGCAACTGTTCACAAAAAAAAAAAAAAAAAAAGACCTGTTCAAACAGCCATGTTAGGCAGGTGTTTTACAAATGAAATTTTTGGTCAAAGAAAGAAAGCGTAAAACATTCTTGCCAATGTTTGGATAGTGAAGTGCATTGTGGTGATGACTGTGTGTTTGGCCTCTTCAATGTTCCTAAAACTATTTGGTATATGCTTCAACGGGACACACCGCAAGTGCAGACAGAATAGGGTGATGACAGATTCTGCTGACTTTCCACTGACATGGGACTTGTATGGGCAAATAACTTTTTTTTTTTTTTTTTTTTAAGAAATATGCCTGCAGTGCCTTACGTAGAGCTGTCTGTGTCTATTACCTAGATAACAGGGTAACAGTTTACTTATTGTCCTTGTTTGGTTTGATAGTCTAAAAAGAAGACACTGTACCCATCTGACAGTAAACGTTCCAGAAATATTTGGCTTTGTAAATGTTGTATAAATGTGATTTACATCTTAAAATTGTGTTAAAGTTGCACTAAGTAAGATATTAGCTGGCTCTTTCTCATCCCATCAGTCCCAGTGGTACTTGTGGTTTTGAACTCTATACTGACACCCATCGTCCTGGATACTGGAAGTTTGTTTACTAATTGCTGCCACTTTACACCACATATATTTGTTTATCTTCTTGTTTTGTTACTTTTTGTCTTTTTATAATCTCATAATACACAATCCAAATAATGGAAATTCTTGTATTCATTCAATCCAATGAATTTTTCTAGACTGTGACTGTGCAGCTTGTGAGTTCTCTGCTCCGGCTGAACACCTCCTTGTGCTCTTGCTTGCCGTTTGATGTTGTGCCGCTTATCAGTGAGAACCGCAGGTTGTAGCCATTTGTATTATGACCAGGGACCTCTTGTTTGGGCATTTTATCTTTCCTTTTGCACTCATTCTGTTCGGACTGTTTGGTGGATCACATTCCTTTTAATCAATATCATTGATAATTGTTTTGTTTACAAGTACTTTTGTGTTTTAGAATTAGCTGAAAGTTGTTATTATTTGTCTGTATGTTATTATTAATGCCATTATTAGTGGTAGTATCTCTGTCAATTGCATGGAACACGTTGTCATTTGCTGTCAACATGGCAGCGCCCAGAGGGGGGTGACCCGCTCCATGTAAAAATAAACAGCTTTTATTAGGTTTCTGATATGACTGGAGTCTTCAACTATTGTGAGTGTACATCATTTTCAACATATTTAAAAAAAAATCTATTCATGTCTTCATGTGTAAAACCTTATTAAACAGCAAAAACTTATACATAAAGAATTACATATACTTAATACATAAACTTATTACATATTCTCATAATGTTATTAGCATTGATAAGGGTTCTCACAACGTTAAAATTACGTTAAGAAACGTTAACTTTTTCAAAGACTTTGTTCAGACTTTTTTTTTCTCAAACCCGATTTTTTTTAGACTGATCAAATTGTGTCTTTTGCTAGCACATCCAAAATAGTCTTGTGTATGTTCACCATGCGTGACAGTTTAGAAATAGGTGTTTTGACATTGTTTATGTTTTTCATGAGGGCAGAATCCAAATATTAACACATTCATCAATGACAATAGTTGAAAAAACAGCAGAGGTGGCATATGCAATGTTTGTTGCTGCTAGTGTTTACATCTGTCCCGTTTTGGTCGGTACATTCCGTATTTGTGGCTGAAATTACAATATCCCATTGTCCTTGTAATGACCAAAATGCTCAAGTGTCCGGTATTGAAATGAGGCATTCAATACATTATCGCATTATGGTGGCTCGTAGTCAGATTGTGTAACCGTACCTAAGCGTATCTCTTTGGGTGAGTAAAGCCAATGTCTGTATTTTTTAAAGATGTTTGCTCTGCTTTGGCTGCCCTATAACACGCATGACATATGTGTGCGTTCCATTCAGAAGAAATCATCCTTAGGTCCTATTGCCCTCTGAGACTTTACTTCCTATTGTGATCATTTTGGAGGGCAGAAAGGTGTAATAAAATTGTCATTTTGAATTCACTTTTTAAATAATTTTTATTGAAAAAAAAAAACTTTTAACAACCCTGCAGCCTGGCCATCATTTATAGGGCTGTTCAGCCATGACTTAAATTTGTAGGCAAACCCAGAAGACTAATTCTCCATGGGTTCACTCAAGAATTTCCTAGAGTTTTGGATTTATGAGTAAAATAAGGTCTGTGGTAAATATTACATAAAGGTTTGATAGACGTTTTGATTCACAACATAAATTACACACTTTCATACCTCATACTTATATTTTTAAGCCATCATGTGTTTTTGTAAAAAGAAATATGCTTTAATAAGGCTTCAAAATTCATGTTTGAGGTATGACTGTGTGTAATTTATGTAGTAGAACAAAACGTCCACATACATAGACTGTATTTTACATACAGTATAAATCACAAATAAATCAAAATCTGCCATTATAAAAACAAATTAACCAGGAAATTAGAGAGGGAACCCATGGTGAATACTCTTTGTGGACAACAACCAGAAAAGCACTATTGATTTCCATTCTAAGTGCCCTGCATAATTAATGCCAAAATCAGACATAACTACCCATCGTACACAAGGAATGCTGGAGGAAAAACAAAAAAAACAAAAAAAACGTCTGTCACTCACTCAATGTTGTGTCGATGAGTTGACACTATGGGTCCCAATGGAAAACGCCACAAGAGCTGAACCGAGTTACGCAGACTGGCCCAGCAAGCTGTCGCATAACTACCCCCAACACACTGGCAGGCATGAAGCGGTCCCCTGCTCCTAGGGGAACGGCTAACTGCTCAGAAGTATAAGGACTGGCTGGCCCAGCCAAGGCCTTCTCTCTATTATTCTCCCCTGTAAAAGGAATTAAATTGTTCGGCTGGTGGCCAAATATATGGTCCAAGCTGGGGGGGTGTCCCTCCAAAGAGGAGGACACCGTGGAGACCACACCCGGGGGGGTAGGTGGAATACACACACGGCCTTACCGGTTAGGAGCGGAAGCACATCGTGTGGAGCGGCGTCATGGTAGATCCTACCCAAGGGGGGAGGAGTTACTACAAACACGGCGACCCAAGGAAGACGTGGTTTACCGGCAGGGAAACCATTTTGCGGGATATATATTACATGGGGTTGCCGAAGGGGACAACCAGCACATGTGGAGAACTTACCTCAGTACAGGGGCCTAGTGATGCCCATACTGGGGTGGCAGCGAGCCTTTCCGAAGGCACAGTTTGCTAACAGAGAACACCTACAGGTCCCCTACCCTCTTGATGGAGGTGAGTGCCGTCAGGAGGGCGGTCTTCAGAGAGAGCGCATTTAGCTCTGCTGACTCAAGGGACTAGAAGGGAGCTCCCCGATGGCCTTACCATCGGACAGTTCCCACGAGGGAACCAGGCACGGCCTGGGAGGGTTTAACCTCCTCGCGTCGCTCAGGAACCTGATGAACAAATCGTGCTTCCCTAAATACTTCCACTGCATCGTGATGTGCCAATATACTGTAGCGGCTACATACACCTTCAAGGTGGAGGGGGACAGCCGGCCCACCAACTTTTCCTGCAGAAAGGAAAGCACTCCAACTGCGCATCTCTGGGGGTCTTCGCCATGGGAAGAACACCACTAAGCGAACAGACGCCACTTCAGGCCGTAAAGGCGCCTTGTTGAGGGGGCTCTCGCCTGAGTGATCGTGTCTACGACCGCGGGTGGTAGGCCACCTAAGTCTACCATGTCCTGTCCAAGGACCAGACATGGAGATTCCAGAGGTCTGGTCACGGGTGCCAGAAGGTGCCCCCGTCCCTGAGAAAGAAGGTCCTTCCTCAGGGGAATTCACCGGGGGGGGGGGGGGGGGGCTGTCACAAGGAGCACTAAGAGGACCTGCTCCCCATCCTCCCTGACTTTGCACAACGTCTGTGCAAGTAGGTTCACTGGGGGAAATGCATACTTGCGAAGCCCTGAGGGCCAGCTGTGTGCCAAGGCATCTGTGCCAAGGGGGGTCTCGGTCAGAGAGTACCATAGTGGGTAATGGGAGGATTCCGGGGAAGTGAACAGGTCTACCTGCGCTTGGCCGAACTGACTCCAGATCGGCTGAACCACCTGGGGGTGGAGCCTCCACTCTCCCCTGGATGTATCCTGCCACGACAGCACGTCCGCTGTGCTGTTGAGGTAGCCTGGGATGTGAGTGGCTCGCAGCGACTTGAGTCGGTGCTGACTCCAAAGGAGGAGACGGCAGGCGAGTTGTGACATGCGGCGAGAGCATAGGCGGTTGATATACACCACAGCGGCTGTGTTGTCCATCCAGAGCAAAAGGCAAAAGCCTCCTCAGGGCAAGTAGTACTCCCAGCAACTCGAGGCAGTTGATGTGCCAACGCAGTCGCAGGCCAGTCCCGTTGGGAGGCATCTGTAGTAACCACGACGTGCCTGGATACCTGGCCTAGGGGAACTCCTGCCTGTAAGAACACTCGGTCTGACCAGGGGCTGAGAGAGCGGCAACAAGCCTGCGTGACGAGGATGCGGTGTGTGCCATGGCGCCATGCTCGTCTCTCGACTCGGGTCTGTAGCCAGTGCTGGAGTGGTCTCATATGCATCAACCCAAGCGGTGTGACCGTCGCTGAGGATGTCATATGCCCCAGGAGCCTCTGAAAGGATTTAAGTGGGACCAACATGTTCCATCTGAACGTATGCAGACTGCTCAGCACTGACTGTGCACGCTCGCTGGTGAGACACGCCATCATTGAGACTGATTCCAACTCCATACCGAGAAAAGAGATTCTCTGAACTGGGACATGCTTGCTCTTTTCCCAGTTGACCTGAAGCCCCAAGCGGCTGAGGTGCCTGAGCACCAGGTCCCTGAGAGCACACAACATGTCTCGCAAGTGAGCTAAGATTAGCCAGTTGTCGAGACAGTTGAGGATGCGGACGCCCGCTTCCCTCAGTGGGGCGAGGGGACAGGGACAGGTCGAGGATTGGCCGCAACCGCAGGGGGACGTGCTGGGCGACGAGCAGACGGGGTGTGGGGTCTGTGGTTCCGCCTGGGCAGGATGTGCTGTATAGCCTCCATCTGCTTCCTCACCATTGAGAACTGCCGGGTGAAGTCTCCAAATGTGTCACTAAACAGCCCAACCTGGGAGATGGGGGCGTCAAGGAAACGTACCTTGTCAGCCTCTCGCGACTCGACCAGGTTGAGCCAGAGGTGGCGCTCCTGGACCACCAAGGTGGACATCGCCTGCCTGAGAGCCCGCGCCGTGACCTTCGTTGCCCGGAGGTCAAAGTTGGTTGCCAAGCACAGCTCCTGCATTAGACCCGGGTCAGGACTACCTTTGTGTAGTTCTCTAAGTGCCTTGGCTTGTTGCACCTGCAGGAGTGCCAGGGCATGCAAGGCGGAGGCGGTGTGCCCAGCAGCGCTGTAGACTTTAGCTGTCAGAGACGACGTCAGCCTACAGGCCCTGGACGGTAGCCTCGGGCGGTTCCGCCAGGTGGAGGCGTTTTGCGGGCATATGTGCACGGCGACCGTTTGGTCCACCTGGGGAATGATCGCGTAGCCCCTTGCCGCCCCGCCGTCGAGGGTAATGAGAGCGGAGGAGCTCACGGCTCGCGTGCGGGCAGTAAAAGGTGCCTGCCACGAGCATGAGAACTCCTCATGCACCTCCGGGAAGAAAGGAATGGGGGTGGAGCGTGGCCATGAGCGGTGCTCTGGCCCCCGGAACCAATCGTCGAGCCGTGAGGGTTCGGGTGGAGGTGGAGGATTCCATTCCAGCCCAACACTCGTGGCTGCCCAGGACTGTGACTGAGCCGCCGCACCCAAGGGTGGGAGTCCAGCCGAGTCCTCAGCAACAGACATGATGAACCCGCTCTCCGATGCCACGATCGAGATCTCATCATCGTCAGGCGCTCCGAACGAGATCGCATGTCCGCCGTGAAACGAACCGGCAACCCCGCTCCAGCGCTCAGTTGGAGCATACGAGCGTGACGGGGAGTGGGAGGTCCGTGGGGTTATACACGGCAGAGAGGCTCCCACTGAGGTACCCATATTGCCCCCAGTGCTAGCTGACACTGCCTCATACCCGCAGGTAGAAGGACCGAGTCGAGGAGAGGCTGGGTAGGCTTGCGCTCTTATGAGGGCGAGCCGTGACCGCAACGTAGCCATGCAGTGAGGGCATGAACAATCCACAGTAGCACCCAGACACGAGAGGCAGCAATCGTGGCCATCAGACGGTGAGAGACAACGACCGCAACCAGGAAACACACACAAACGGAAAGACATCTTGAAAAAGACGCTTCGCCGTTTGCACCACTCTTTTAGAGAAATATACTCTTTTATTGGTGTTTATATATATAATGTGTGTATATATATATATATATATATAAGTATATATAAGTATATATAAGTTATTCACTCTGAGAGCTCTTTTTCTGCTGCTGAAGCGCCCAGGGGTGTGTGCTCAGCACAACGTAGTGTGCAAGGGGGAGAACCGCTGGAAAGTGCCGTAGAACCAACAGCTTGGAGAGATGAATGAGATGGCAGAGGAATTCAGCTCTGTGACTGCTCTCTCGGCTCCAAAGAAGATATCTGATGTGTATTTGCAGCATCAATCATTTTATACCCGTATGTCTGGGGGAGTGGCATGAAAATTCCACATGCCAATTCTCATTGGGGGTTCGTTGTTCATGCCTGAAAAGGGTTTTCATGCGGGGGTCACCAAACTAGATCACGCAGCCTTAAAGCCCAGGGCACCCCCAGGCAGTCAAGGGTCCCCTGGTAGTCAAGGGCCCCTGGGCACTGGCCCCATTGGTAATCTGTCCCAGAGTTTGGGATGCACCTTAGGTATAGCAGTATACATATTTAATATTAGAATATTAGAAATTAACGTTCCTACACTGGCATGTTGTTAATCCAAATTACAGTCAATTAAGATGTTTTAATAATGTTCCACTCACATTAAGGCTGTAATCTAAAATTGGCTAATTCATTATAAATGTCATTTCTAAATTTAGTAATTAATTTGGTAATTTATAATTCATTGTAACGTAGTGTTTTATTTCAAACAAGAGTAGTAGCAATACTTAAAACAGTTAAAAATGTTTTACAATAGTTTTCCCTTGTTGTATTTGCTTTACAGTGAGTATTTGTTCATGAATGTTATTTGTTCAATGTCCCATTAATTCGGGGTGCATTTCCCCTGTGGGAGGAAAAAAAGGTTGGGAGTGGACTGCGCTTGCGCGTGAGTCGGGCTCTCTTCTTGTATGTGCACCGAGCGCACAGGTGCTGCTGTTAGTGCTGTTTGGCCGGTACTTCTAATAAAGAAGATAAGTTGAATTACACCGTTGTAACCCGTGTTTATTTTATGTCATTCACGCCTACGGAGACTGGAGTGTTCGCCGACAGAGTCACAAAATAAGGGTTACAAGGCCATAGCCACGTTTGAAAATGCATACATTTTGTTACGCTTACACCTTTACAAAAAAATCTAAACTAGACGCAAACTTGCTGCAAATTTTCCGCTCGTTATTGTCACATACAAATGAGTTTGTGATTGCTAGAAGTTTACAGCTCTTCACCGGTAGTGGCGAACCTTCAGAAAACCTTTGATAATGATGGGCAATTTGCTGCAAGTTTGCAGTGAACTCTCAAATTTTGTAAGGGCCCTCATCCACCCTAAAACAGCATTTTCCTCCATCGAAAACACTGTCCATTACCACGTACTTTGGAAAACAGAGTTTTCAAACAAAAAAAGGATTTGTGTGGATGTGGTCTAAGAAAACTGAATATTAACATGCACAACCAAAATGCAATGTTGGAGAAACATTTTTAGAACATAGGTTTGTTAGATGGGCAGTAATTCAACCTTTAAAATAAACTAGAATAGAACTATTCTTTCATAATTGTTTTTCATGGACATGAGTGTCATTAAAATCAAATGATCAGTGCTTCATTACATTAAATGTAACTTTTTCATGCCTAATAGCCTATAAAAATTACATTTTATACAGTTGAATGACCTCTAATGAAGAATGATCTTTCCTTCTGGTGTAAAAATGTTCTGTTACAGCCCTTCCTGATAAACTGCAAAACTAAAATGCATGGAAAAAGCTCACCAGTGAATTGCATCCACTGCTCATTCCAGAGAGGGAGTTCATCACACTGACCAAGCTGTATGTCTCCTCTGTGAGGCCACAGAAAAGCTCCTTCTTTCCCTGTGTTGACCTTATTTTCAACTGATCTCATGCTAATTGTTTCTGGCCTCTAGTGCTGCTTATTGGGTTGCTAAACAAAAGGAGGCTAAATCCCTCAATGTCATTAGGCATCAGCTCGGTTCTGTCATTTCCAAGATAACAGTATGAATTATAGTCATTTCATTGTCATGATACCAAATCTGAGGTTGAGTGTGGGGAGTGTATATGTTTACATCGCATGAGTGGATGTGTGTTGATGGATGTGTGGCTGGGGGGAGTAAGTTAAAGAGAGGTTTATGGTCAACTGTCTGCGGCTGCCTCTCCAGACTAGATTTGCTGACTCATTCTCTCATGGGGGGATCTTATTTGATGCATATAGCAGGATTTCCTCTGAGCTGCACCTCAAGAAAGCTTGATAGGCGCTTACTCACTGGCACCAGTTTACAGTTTTTGTTTTTTTTTTGTCTTGGATGTTGTCTGCCTTATTGTATACAACAGACAAACTCTTTTGGACCTTGGTTCTACAATTACACACCGAAAACCGGACTTTAAATTCCTCAATGCCGACCCGCTGTTTACAAACACGCCAGCGGAGCCCTCTGTCTGGGCTGCCCGGCCGTGGAAACGCAGAAGGTAAAGGGGAAAATGAGCCGGCATTCTCATCAGAGTAAGCGTTTGATTTGCATTGCGCAAATCAACCTCCCCTAACCAGTATACTACTGGCAAATGTTCTGTCTCTGGACAACAAGCTCTGCGAGCTGAGAGTGCAGATCTCTTTCCAACGAGAGACACAACCCGATATCACGCCAAGGCGTGAAATAGACACGCTGGTCCACTAGCGGATGCGTGTCGGTGTCACGCTTTGCCTCCTCTAGGCGTGTGCATGACACGCGCGCGTCTAGGTAGAATACCGGCAGGGGGCAATCATTTCCTCAATGCCAACAACTCTCCGCGCACCAAAGAGAAAGCGATATATCGCGTTCTCCAATTCCGGTTAGCAGGATATATATTTTTTTTATATAAATATATTTTTTAAATATATATATATATATATATATTTACATCAGCATAAGATACTCGACAGCCCACACACACATATAACAACGTAAGGCTACAGCAACGTTAGGATTTCTTCATGAAAGCAGCACTATAATGAACAAATATGTCCTGAACTAGTATGTGTAGTAACCCTTTATTGTCACATAGTCACAAGTGAAAGTAAGCAGCGAAATTGGCCATCATCCTGCCCGTGCGAATGTACAATACGACAACGGTATCGCTTACTCTTTGGTGCGCGGAGAGTTGTTGGCGTTGAGGAAATGATTGCCCCCTGCCGGTATTGCAACAACACGCGCGCGTGTCATGCACACGCCTAGAGGAGGCAAAGCGTGACACCGACACGCATCCGCTAGTGGACCAGCGTGTCTATTTCACGCCTTGGCGTGATACCGGGTTGAGAGACAAGGGATTGCTGTGTTATCTGCCTTACAGAAACCTGGCTGGCTGCGGAGATTCCAGACTCGGCCATCGAACTCGCAGGGTTCTCCGTGCACCGACTGGACAGAGCGAAAGATATCTCAGGTAAAAGCAGAGGTGGTGGTGTATGTTTTATGATCAACAAATCATGGTGTGATCAGAGGAACATACATTTTATCAAGTCTTTCTGCTCTCCTGATCTGGAATATCTCATGCTTCTGTGTCGACCATTCTGGCTACCAAGGGAATTCACAGCGGTCATTATTAGAGGTTGACCGATAGTGGATTTTACCGATAACGATAACTAGGTTGGGCCGTACTTGCCGATAACCGATTAATCAACCGATAGTTAAATAATTTAAACATTAAAATATGATATGTCAAATGTGTGTTTCTTTAGCTATAACACTTTGCAAGTCCAATTTGTTAACAAGGATTTATTAGCTAGCTTACATGAACTATGTGCATTATGCAATATAAATTTTTACAGCATGTATTAATATTTGAGCAATACAATCATTCATGTTAGTTCATAGTGTATTACTATTAACAAATAAAAACCTTAATTTAAAAATGTATTAGTACATGTTAATAACAAACAAACAATGAACAGCAGTTATTAACCTTAGTTAATGTTACATATGGAATTTTATTGTAGGTGTCATCATTTCATATAAATCCAAACAGTCATGCTTAAAAATGGCCAACTTTAAATATCTACAACGCCAGAGCATTGAAAGGACAAAAATATTAGGCCTACATGTATAGTCTCACACTTTTGCTTCTATTTTATAACACTTGATGATTATCTAATCAAAATAACAAAATACGTATTAAAGTGATGATGAAAAAAGAACCGAAATCAAATGGTTTTCTGATTTTGTTTATATGTTCCTGTCAGCTGTATGAACATATCAGTTTGCTATCTTACGTCTCTAGCTTTAAATATGCAACTTCGCTGCATAATGAATGCATAAAAGTGACCCGCTGGATATAAACTAATGCAAATATATGGTAACAATTGTGATATTAAACATTCGGGTCGGACTTAGGTTTATTTTTGTCAGTGTTTTAACCACTTGAGGTAACGTTACTACTAATGTTAGCGTCCTCTCAGCCTCGAAGGCAAACAAACATACTGTTGTGCTGTTCTTTCTCTATTAATGCAGCATCCAGTCAACAAATTAATCAATTTATAATGATATGACATCATTAAATGTACTGTATACATACCTTTTCACTGTCTGTGCTTTAAACGCGCATCTGATGTCAGCGCTCTCCACCGTGTGCTCTCAGTGCAGAGCGCAGCATCACGTGTCGAAATAAACAACACGAGGCATCAGTGATAGTTTCACACCTCTAGAGGCCGCTCTTGTACTGCATGATGCCAGCAGACCCTTCTCAGCTCTCTCGTACTGTGTAATGAATGACAGCGCGCACTTCTCAGCCACTCCAGCAACGGACGCAAACAGGAAAAACTATCAGTATGGATTTTTGCCGATAACGATAGTTCCACCAATCAACTATCGCTGACGATTAATCGGCAAAACCTATGAATCGGTCGACCTCTAGTCATTATTACAGATGTGTACATCCCCCCACAAGCCGACACAGACCAGGCACTCAAGGAACTGTATGGGAGCATAAGTGTGCAGAAAACCACACACCCTGAGGTCACGTTCATTTTTATCGGGGACTTTAACAAAGCCAATTTTAAAACAATCGCTCCAAAATACCATCAACACATCAACTTCAACACATAAGGGGACCGGGTTTTGGATCATTGCTATTCTCCTTTTCGGGATGGCTACAAATCCCTCCCCCACCATTTGGCAAATCAGACCACTCTTCCGTTCTGCTTCTGCCTGCTTACAGGCAAAAACTGAAACGGGAAGCACCCACCCTCAGAACGATCCAGTGCTGGTCGGACCATTCAGACTCTGCACTAAAAGACTGTTTTAATCACGTGAACTTGGAGATGTTCCGGTCCGCCTCTGATGACGACATCAAGGTTTACGCTGATAGCATAACGTGTTTCATCAGGAAGTGCGTAGAGGACATTGTGCCAACCAAAACAATACGGATCTACTCCAACCAGAAACCATGGGTTAAAGGCAATGTTCGCGCGGCACTTAATGCGTGGACCTCCGCTTTTAATTCCGGGAATGCGAAGGGCATAAACAAGCCAGTTATGCCCTCCGTAACTCTATCAGTGCAATCAAACACCGTACAGGCACAAAATTGAAGGACAATTCAACACCACCGACTCTAGAAGTATGTGGCAGGGAATTAACATCATCACGGACTACAAATGGAATAAAAACTCAGCCGTGAACACAGCTGCATCTCTCCCGAATCAGCTTAATACATTTTATGTTCGTTTCGAGGACAACAACACCGACCTCGTGGAGAGAGCACTCACGGCCAACGCTACAGAGGTTAGTTCACTCTCCGTCTCTGTTGCGGCTGTAACCCGATCCTTCTGACGGGTGAACATCCATAAAGCCGCAGGTCAAGACGGCATTCCGTGTTTTTAAGAACATTTTCAACCTGTCCCTCTCCCTGTCTGTAATCCCCACATGCTTCAAAACGTCATCCATTGTGCCTGAACCGAAGCAAGCCAAAATCACATTACATCTGCTCTGTTCTGCCTATCTCTTTGAACCCATTGCAGTTTGCCTACCGCAACAACCGCTCCACTGATGATGCCATTGCATCTACAATACACACTGCTCTCTCCCATCTGGAGGAACAAGGAACACATATATGAGAATGCTGTTTGTAGACTACAGCTCAGCATTTAACACCATAGTACCCTCCAAGCTTGATGTGAAACTCCGGGCTCTGGGCTTAAACAGCTCGCTGTGCAGCTGGATCCTGGACTTCCTGTCAGGCAGATGTCAGGTGGTTAGAATGGGCAGCAACATCTCCTCATCACTGACCCTCAACACTGGAGCCCCACAGGGCTGTGTTCTCAGCCCACTCCTGTATTCCCTATACACACATGACTGTGTGGCAACACATAGCTCCAATGCCATCATTAAGTTTGCTGATGATATGACGGTGGTAGGTCTGATCACTGACAATGATGCACACTAGTGTAAGGAGCACAACCTTTCCCTCAGCGTCAGTAAAACCAAGGAGCTTGTAGTGGAATTCAGGAAGAAAGACAGAGAACACATCCCCATCACCATTACTGGAGCACCGGTGGAGAGAGTCAGCAGCTTCAAGTTCCTCGGTGTCCACATTACTGAGGAACTCACATGATCCGTCCACACTGAGGCCGTTGTGAAGAAGGCTCAACTGTGCCTCTTCTTCCTGAGACGGCTGAGGAAGTTTGGAATGAACCACCACATCCTCACACGGTTCTACACCAGTACTGTAGAGAGCATCCTGACTGGCTGCATCACCGCCTGGTACAGCAATAGCACCGCCCACAACCGCAAAGCCCTGCAAAGGGTGGTGCGAACTGCCAGACACATCATCGGAGGTGAGCTTCCCTCCCTCCAGGACATCTATAACAGGCGGTGTGTGAAGAAAGCTCGGAGGATCATCAGAGACTCCAGCCAGCCGAGTCATGGGCTGCTCTCACTGCTACCATCAGGCAGGCTGTATCGCAGCACTAGCCGCCTACATGACAGCTTCTTCCCCCAAGCAATCAGACTTTTGAACACTTGATCTCTCATGATCAATAATTAACACTGCACTTTATTAATCTATAATCTATTATCTCACACTGGACTGGCAAATATATTCTCCTCAATACAACTACTGTATATATATATATATATATATATATATATATATATATATATATATATATATATATTTATGTACTCTATTTTATTTTTTTATTGTATGTGTATTCTATATTGTGTTTATTGTTTACTGTACATTGTATATTAGTATTGTGTAAGTATGTGTACATTTGATATGTAAATTGTGTTGGGTAAATAGGTTGTTTATTGTAATTGTTATATGTCTCGTCACTGTCATGATTGCTATGTTGCTCGGAACTGCACACAAGACTTTCACCTACTGTTGCACTTGTGTACATGGTAGTGTGACAATAAATTGATTTGATTTTTGGATTTTACCAGTTGCGTTTGAATCTCATTATCTATTTCTGTAATCACAAATGCCCAAATCAGAGTTCAAAGTGCATGCCCAGTCAACTGAGTAAGAATCTTCCTACAGAAAGCAATGAAGCTATTACAACGTTGGTTCAACATTGCCTCTGTTCTGTCCTCACTAGATGTTTCACTTCTCTATCCAGCTAGACAGACAGTGAACAGGCGAGATGTTGATTCATGACTTTTAATCTTCCAATAGCTTTCATGAATCTTTTCTCGTTAAACTTTAACATTGTAAAACTGTAAACAAACATAGAAAATACAGACATTATAATTGTACATATTCAAAGTGCATAGCTGACTGAACAGAATTTACTGCCTAAATAAAGCACTTAATTGAAACATTAAATCAACATATTAAGCATTAAACGTTACATTGTCATAACAAAAGATCGCTAGCATTCGGCGCTAACTAATGCTTACGTATTGCACAATCACATCACGGTTATAGCACATTTGCATCTCTAGATTAATGAATTTACTGACAAACATGTTAAACTTACTAAACATCATATTTATATGACAAATAATAGCAACTTACAGCTTTATGCAAGCCACAACTTCACCGTAGGAGCAGCTCTTCAGCCATGACACTTTACAATGAACTCAACTTGACGCGAGTCGTACGGAAGTTACCATACATAATCCTCGCCACAATAGGGCGCTTAAAGGTTGACATATAACCAAATCAACCTGTCTTTACAGGTGCTGGTCATATAATTAGAATATTATCAAAAAGTTGATTTATTTCAGTAATTCCATTCAAAAAGTGAAACTTGGATATTATATTCATTCATTACACACAGACTGATATATTTCAAATGTTTATTTCATTTAATTTTGATGATTAAAACTGACAACTAATGAAAATCCCAAATTCAGTATCTCCGAAAATTAGAATATTACTTAAGACCAATACAAAAAAAAAGGATTTTTAGAAATGTTGGCCAACTGAAAAGTATGAACATGAAAAGTATGAGCATGTACAGCACTCAATACTTAGTCGGGGCTCCTACTGCAGCAATGGGGCGTGGCATGGAGTCGATCAGTCTGTGGCACTGCTCAGGTGTTATGAGAGCCCAGGTTGCTCTGATAGTGGCCTTCAGCTCTTCTGCATTGTTGGGTCTGGCGTATCGCATCTTCCTCTTCACAATACCCCATAGATTTTCTAGGGTTAAGGTCAGGCGAGTTTGCTGGCCAATTAAGAACAGGGATACCATGGTCCTTAAACCAGGTACTGGTAGCTTTGGCACTGTGTGCATGTGCCAAGTCCTGTTGGAAAATGAAATCTGCATCTCCATAAAATTGGTCAGCAGCAGGAAGCATGAAGTGCTCTAAAACTTCCTGGTAGACGGCTGCGTTGACCTTGGACCTCAGAAAACACAGTGGACCAACACCAGCAGATGACATGGCACCCCAAACCATCACTGACTGTGGAAACTTTACACTGGACTTCAAGCAACGTGGATTCTGTGCCTCTCCTCTCTTCCTCCAGACTCTGGGACCTTGATTTCCAAAGGAAATGCCAAATTTACTTTCATCAGAGAACATAACTTTGGACCACTCAGCAGCAGTCCAGTCATTTTTGTCTTTAGCCCAGGCGAGACGCTTTTGACGCTGTGTCTTGTTCAAGAGTGGCTTGACGCAAGGAATGCGACAGCTGAAACCCATGTCTTGTATACGTCTGTGCATGGTGGTTCTTGAAGCACTGACTCCAGCTGCAGTCCACTCTTTGTGAATCTCCCCCACATTTTTGAATGGGTTTTGTTTCACAATCCTCTCCAGGGTGCGGTTATCTCTATTGCTTGTACACTATTTTCTACCACATCTTTTTCTTCCCTTCGCCTCTCTATTAATGTGCTTGGACACAGAGCTCTGTGAACAGCCAGCCTCTTTAGCAATGAACTTTTGTGTCTTGCCCTCCTTGTGCAAGATGTCAATGGTCGTCTTTTGGACAGCTGTCAAGTCAGCAGTCTTCCCCATGATTGTGTAGCCTACAGAACTAGACTGAGAGACCATTTAAAGGCCTTTGCAGGTGTTTTGAGTTAATTAGCTGATTAGAGTGTGGCACCAGGTGTCTTCAATATTGAACCTTTTCACAGTATTCTAATTTTCTGAGATACTGATTTTGGGGTTTTCATTAGTTGTCAGTTATAATCATCAAAATTAAAAGGAATGAACACTTGAAATATATCAGTCTGTGTGGAATGAATGTATACATTATACAAGTTTCACTTTTTTAATGGAATTACTGAAATAAATCAACTTTTGATGATATTCTAATTATATGACCAGCACCTGTATAATTAAACTGAACCATTACAGCCTCTCTTAAGAAATCAGATCTGATCTGGCTCAGAGCCAAGGTACAGGCATTATGAATATGTTGTTGATGCTCTCCAAGATAAATGTTACTGTCAGGCCAAAGACTTATACATAATTTCAAGAACAAGTGTGGAATGAAGTAAATCTGACACATTTAACACACCATTTGTCTTGACAACATCTTACCCAGAAGAGCCCCAGAGGGTAAAACAAAAATAAATAAATAAATAGATTTGAGGGCAAAGATTCTGATTCAGAGAAAGAAGAGTCTGTTTACCATGAAGTAAGGAATGAGGAAATGATAAACAAAGTATTGGTCAAGTATTTAGACTTACAATGAAACTTGCACTGTTTTCATGGTTAAAGTCACAGTTTCTCTAATGGTAAGAAAATATGATAAGATTATTATAAAAAGAATAATAATAATAAACTATCTGTAAATGAGAGGGAAATGATGTTCATGTTTTAGCAGTATAACGCTGTACATAAACAAAAAAAGGCCTTTAAGATTATCTTAGCGCACCACCTGCTGTTAGTGGGAGGTACTGTAGTGAATTACACTGAACACCTAACATCACAATGCCAGTTTTGAAATCTATGGAAATGTTAGCAAATACGGAAGGGGAACCCCGCTCATACTACATAGGAAAAAGCCTTAAACTAGACTAGTTTATTCGTAATGTATTAAATTATAATTATAAAATATTACAAAATTCACATAAGCACAAGTGCAAATCATTTAGAAAAATCATTAGACTCCCCACTTATTAATATTCCACTATATTATAGTACAAGTCAACAGTAGTTGACCATTTTCATCTTGAAAATTGCACCGACTCATTATTTTGTATCGATTTGCAAAAACACTGCTCCAGGTGAGGCTCGAACTCACAACCTCGGCATTGCTCTGCATTGTACTGCCTTATAAGTACCGCGCGCTAACCGATTGCGCCACTGGAGCTCCGCTCACATTGGCTGCAGTTGGATATATCAACACAATACTCTTTTATTACTTCGTTTATTAGCTGAAAAAAAAACAGGCTACTAAAACTCCCAAAAACCTAATTATCCAGGTTGTACCTACCATGAAATTGTTGCTTGACTACACTTGGTCAAGATCTATAAACTACTAAAAAAAAATAAGCTTGTTTGTAGCTTGCTAGCCTTCTTAGCATTGCTTATTCCTCTACGCACATCATTTTATCCTTTGCCATTTCACAGCTTGATTCATTTGTTTTTTTTTTTTTTTTTTCAATTTTCTACTGTTTCAACTGCATGTATATTACCCATGCACCCATTTTCTTTTTCCCGCTTGCCTACATCTTTCTTTTCGACTGCGTGCATTAGTTTTCTTCTCTATGTTTTACATGGATTATTGCATCAATCTCAAACATATGCTCTGGCTCCCTCCCTGCTCGTCGTGTTGATGAGGTTTATAGAAGATTGGTGTCACTGAATGGCTGGATGTGAGTGGTGTCCGGAGAATAGCATAGGTATTCTCTAGTATTTTAGCATTCACTAATTGGGGCCCAGGACAGGAAGCAGACAAACTGGCTAACTTGAACATGTTCAAAATGCAACTGCAAGACTGTTGACTGGGTCTAGAAAGAGGGATCATATTTCGCCTGTTTCGGCATCCCTTCACATTAAGTTTCGAGTTGATTTTAAGATCCTTATGTTTGCTTATAAGGCGTTGTCTGGCTGTGCACCAAGGTATATTTGTGATCTTATTGTGCCATACTGTCCTGCTAGGGCACTTAGATCTTCAAATCACTTACTTTTAAATATGTCACGATGTCGCTACAAATTAAAGGGTGATCGGGCCTTTTCTGTGGCTGGGCCCAAGCTTTGGAACGCTCTCCCTTATCATGTGAGGTCTGCTCATTCATTGAACATTTTTAAATCTACTCTGAAAACACATTTTTATTCTTTAGCTTTTGGAAACTTGTAATTGTTGTTTTTTTATAGTGTAGTCCTACTAGGCACTATGTACAGCACTTTGGATCAATTTGTATAGTGTTAAATGTGCTTTATAAATAAAGGTTGTTGTTGTTGTTGTTATCTGCTAGCTACATTGTGACATCACACAGATCACATAAACAACAACATTTAGAGACTGTATCACCTAGATTGTGTTATCAGCATGCTCACGTTTTTTTTTTTTTTTTTAGGAATGTGTCTGCATCACGCTCTCCTTCTCCAGCACCATGCAGAGGAGCACACAGGTGTCGTTCAGTTCTCAGTGCGATCGAGAATCATGTACAGGTACCGGTTCCAGGAGCTGAGCTGACATCAGAAGGCAGGGATGTTGCCACAGTTGGTCACCGCAATTGTGTGCATTGCACAACAGTGCGTGGTAAAAGGCAATTGACACCATGGAAATGCCAGGCATGCAATGTTCACTTATGTCTTCAGTTGAATAGGAACTGTTTTCAACAGTGGCATAACGATGTATGACTGTCCATATGTACACAGGCTTCTTTACCACCACATGTTGTTTCTTGTGTAAATTCAAGTACATGTCTTAAGTTTTATGCAAAGTATTTTTGTAAAGTATAAATCAGTTGACTTGTATATGTAGCACTGTGGTCTTGTGAGACACAACATTTAGTTCCTTCACATAGAGGAATTACAATAAAACAGATTGAAAAACAAAACCATTGCATCTCATGTCATTCTCAGTTCAGGCTGCCTCACAGCACCTTGATGGGGCATTAGCCTTTGGGGGAGTGTCTTTTGTCTCCCCTGGTGTGAATCTCATTAATATTCATGTCCATCAACACTCCCATGCATACAGCAGTGCTGACACAAAAACTGACTTACAAATTTTAAATTGTTATATTGTTGTTTGTGAAAGAGTGGTCAGAATGATTTTCACATCATTTTGTAGTAAAAATTCTAGCCTACAAGAATGGTGACTGAAAAGTCTTGTGGACAACTGTTCAGTATGTGTTATATGGCCTTATTGCGGTGACAATTTTTTTTCCCAAACTTACTAACCACGCATAATATTTTTTTTTCTATAAAATGCAAACATGTACATCTATTTTGCTTACATATTATTGTAGCAGAGTTTGTGCTGAATACAGCAAAATTACATGTTGGCCAGTGGTATGTTGTAAGTTGCTGAAATAAGCACAAATGTCTGGGCATGTTAAAACATCTCAAGGGCCCCAAAAACACCTCAGACCCCAGAGGGTTAAAATGCCATTTATATCTGTGATGTTAAGCTGAATTTTTAGCATCATTACTCCAGTCTTCAGTGTCGGGATCCTTCAGAAATCATTCTAATATGCTAGTTTGCTGCTCAAGAAACATTTATTATTATTATTATCAATGTTGACAACAGTTGTGTACAATTTTTTTCAGGATTCTTTGATGAATAGAAAGTTAAAAATAACAGCATTTATCTGAAATAGAAAGCTATTTGTGCTGAATAGTGTTATCAGACAGTTCAAAATTGATAGACAGATTGATAGATAGATAGATAGATAGATAGATTGATTGATTCTCTGAATGGTGATTCATGTGAGTGTCACCACATTTAGACAACATTATGCCAAGAAATCGAAGATACTAAATTGCAAACAGATTTTTAAATATCGAATGGTGTTGCCATAGCGATTCACTAACTTATGGACAAAAATAAGGAAACAGGAAATGTATCATATCTTCTGCCTGCATGGTGTGATTTAGATCAAAATAGAGTTGTATTTTTTTCTTGGGGGTTAATCTCATGGATGTGGCTATTGTGGGTCACTGGCAGCAGGAAGTGTGACACTTATAACAGACTTTGAAATAGTCCTCTTATTTTTACCCAAATTACTTCAAAATTGTTTAGACACTGCTAATGGAAAATTTTGAAGGGATGCTTGATAGCTTTAATAGTGTTGTCATGGCAGTGGATTAAATTATCATCAAGTTGTAGTCAAACTGGAATGGTGGAATATATCTATTTCACATTGTATGTTTAGAGTCCAAGTTTACATTAATGTTGAGTTGTTGCTGTGTCCATCATGTTTGTTTTCCGAAAGCCGTCTTGGCCCATGGTGCTTGGGCCCATTATCGCTGCTTGCAGCTATATTTCTCTTTGTTTCCCTGTCTCAACCTCGGGATTCATACAAAAAAATAACACTATCAAGCTTCAAAAGTTGGTGCCACTTCTAGTGGTTCTAGCAAATGTCTCAGTTTTCATTTATGTGGTTTTAGGGTCTTTCTGCATGTACTTAGTTTTTAAAGTCCCCCCATAGCCCCTATGAGAGACTTATGATCTAAGCATTGACATGGCTCTTCACAACTCTCCATTTCTTGTTTAGGGATATTATCTTCTTGTATTTTTCTGTAAGTGACAGATGACTGGCAAACTGAAAAACCAATATGATCTCTGCAAGTGTTCTATGGTACAATCAGGAAATCACGTACCAGAGTGAAATGGGAACATACCACTTCCTCTCTGTATCTCATGTCATAACTTCACTTTTAGTCAGGTATGTTTTTTAATTGTTTATATTTCATACATTACATATTATTTTGACACTGCTGTGCTAAGGAACATAATCTGTTAACACATTTATAATGTAATGTTTGCTTGTACTTTTGAATATACAATTGTGTATTTCAAGAATATAGTAAAAAGTAGGGAGCAACAAAAAAAAATATTTTGTTGTATTGTCACCTACTGCATGTCTGATAGTGGTAACATGTGATTGTATTTACAAAAGCTACTAAAATTCCTTTGTGTTTGCTTTGATTGTATTGAGTAAAATGTGTAATATTTAGTTTCTGTTTGAAAGGTTATGTTTGATTAGGGATGTTCTGGTGGTAAACATTAAGCTAAAATATTTCCTGCTCAGAGGTTTCACTTTCCCCTTATTTCTCAACAATTTTGGAAGTTTAATTTCTTCATTGAGGATTATATATTTAAATAGGTAGTTTAATGTCATCCTTATTTCAAAATTGTGTACGGTGTGATTGTGTATTGCATGGTGTGTTGGTATGAGTGTCTCAATTATAATCTGACGATTCTCTGGAAAAATTCAGGAGAGAAGAGAAAGAGATTAGAAGCTTTTTTCACAGGTATACTTTTTTTTACATTTTACACTATATTGTACATGTTAAGAAAAATACAATTATTTTTCTTTTCTTTTTTTGGCCTCTTTTCTCCAAAACAAAAATGTGTTGTAAAGCTACTGGCATGCAGGGTTGGGAGGGTTACTTTTGAAATGTATTCCACTACAAATTACAGAGTAAGTGCTGTAAACTGTAATTTGTAACGTATCCCGTTAGATTACTCAAGGTCAGTAACGTATTCTAAATACTTTGGATTACTTCTTCAGCACTGGTAGATTTTATCACTTGTTTTAAATCTGCAATGCAGTAAGACAAAATACACAAAAATACATTCTCTGAAAAAACAAAATATCATATGCAGTGTTGTTTCTAAAACAAGATTAATCAAATTGATCTTGTTTTAAGGATTTTTAGATATTTTTACAGGAAAACAATACAAAAAATATTATGAAGAATCTTGATAAAAATATGATCGTGCCTGATAACACGTGCATGTAAAATGGTAGAAATAGCATTTTAGCTTAGCGTAATGCTGACAATTTACACAAGGTTTATTTCTATTTCTTCTGCTCCAAACTTACTTCAAAATTACTTCTCTGCCTGCTCGTATGAATATAACACAAAATAAGAAAGTGTTTCATCACTGTTCATCACATGCACTTTGGATCAATCTGACCATCTGCAAGTCAATGTTCTTTGTATTGAAATGCATGTTTCTACTGCTGCGTAAACATGGATTTCAACCTCGTGTACACGTACTTATGAGCGCCGCCCCCATTGTACATTAACTCACAGGTAGTCTGTCCCAAATTCAAGCACTAGTGAATAAAACCACAGAGCACAAAGTGGGTGCCAACACAGACAGATTATTTCATTAATTTTGCTGTATTCCTAGACTGAAAAGAAAATGACCAACCAATCTCTTCATGTCAACATTGACAATTGGATTGCACAGAATGAAAGATCTTTTCTACCACCAGTGTGCAACAAATTAATGTAAGTGAGTTCAGGTTGTCTTTCATGAACAAAGAACAAAATATTCTGTAACATATTCACATTTACAACTCATAATTGACTTCATTACATGGTGTTGTTTAGGTTCTTTTATCAGTTGAATATTATGTATGTTGGTGGTCCAAACACGAGGAAGGATTATCACATTGAGGAGGGTGAAGAGGTGAGGAGCTATTCGTATGATTCAGAATAATGTACAAATTTATATGAGATACTTGCTAACTCCTTTTTTGATTAAGTGCACTCCTTTTGGGGAATCAGACTGTACCTAGCAGGCTAGCAGGTGATAAGACTGGAATTACCACTGCGCTTTACTAAAGGTCAATATTTGAACTCTGAACAGCTGTGATAGTAGATTTCCCCAGGGAATGGAAATAAATGATTCACAGGTAATAACTAAAGATGATTTGACATTTACAGAACAATCTTGGCAGAGTTTTCAACAAATGCTTCAAAACCCACCATTTGTTAATTATTACCAGTCGAGATTTACAGTACACCACAGAACAAATGACTTGCATTGCATTACATGCATTTGTCTGCTTTAAACTGCAATAATTTTACTAATACACTTTGTTAATTGTTTTCTGGTTAATTGGGACAAGGTTTCTGTGATGGTGCAATTGTCTAATGCTTACCTGGTAAATGTTTACATCAAATATGTATTCAGTGCTCCTTACACTTTATTGGCCTTCATGATTTTACAATTATTTGCTATCAAAACCAATAAGTGGTTTATTTTGCCTAGATTCAAGACATCACAGGCATCATCATAAAGCTCAATCAAGTTTTAGAATGCCTTTACAGTGTTAATATACATTATGACCTCTCTTGACATGATTTGATATTTTGTCAATTAAAGTAAGTGTGACATGTCAAGATAACGCCACCATAAATCCTAAACAAGTAAATGACAATAATATCACAATACTAAGATCGTTTATCATCATTACAGTGTTGTAGTATGTCTCTGTGTAATAATGTGACTTTAACATTAAGGGGTGAATTCACTAAACAGGTATTTCAGTGCAAAAACTAGCGTCTAATTCTGATCTCACCGAAAATTCGGCAAGAGTAGAGAAGGAGCTGTGTAGGTTGAAATTTCTTCATCTTAACTGGGTCTTAAGGATGGGCGGATCGATACTAAAAGTATCGATTCTTCCAATACTGATGTTGTATCGAAAATATTGATCCTCATACAAAAATATTGATTCTAAATATTTATTTTTTTAACAAGGGGTATTATTATTTGGTTATCACGAACAATAATGATAAGCTTCAAAGTGAAATTTACATTTATGCATTTGGCAGACGCTTTTATCCAAAGCGACTTACAGAGCCCTTATTACAGGGACAATCTCCCCGGAGCAACCTGGAGTTAAGTGCCTTGCTCAAGGGCGGTGGCCGTGGGGTTCAAACCAGCAACCTTCTGATTAGTAGCCCTGTGCTCTAGCCACCACCCGAAATAAATTAACAACAAATTCAAAGAACATGCTGTTCAAAAACACAGTCATATAAGATCCATTAGACAATTCCGCTTGTATTAAGTATAATTTTGATTATTTTGGTTTGAGAATAACCAGACTTTTTTTTATTTATTTTTTAGAGAAAACGTGTGTTTCTGAGTCAAACGTTCACCACTCTCAAAGCTCATCATCTAGAAGTCAAGCGTCCAGATACTCACAAACTTTCAGGGCAAAAAGAATAATATCCCACATTTTTATTGATCACCTCTCAGTTGCCCAATGTAACGCCCAACTTATCCCACCTGTAGACAGGGCCGTAGCTAGTGGGGAGAAAGTTGGTAATGATTTTAGGGGCCCACAGGTCCAGTGGGGCCCCACATCAAATTCTAAACTGTATTTTTTAATAGGAAAGGGGCCCAGAGCAATATACAGTAATGGGGCCCTCCATACTTTGCTATGGCCCTGCCCATAGATACGGACCTGTTTCCAAATAAAATGACAACAGCAAGTGAATAGAACTGAATCTGAGGAGCACATAAAATTACAAAATTGAAAAAAAAAAAAAAAAAGATGTAACATTCACCTCATGTAAGTGTCAAAACACAATATTTAAATTTTGGCCACTAGAGGTCAGTGCAAACCATACAGATGAATTAAGTTACGAATATTTGCTTGCTCTAGATGTTCTACACAGTTGTTTTGAGTATGTTACATAAGTTTGCTGTTGAGTGTAGTTGAAGTGTATGCTTTGAATGTTTAACAGCAAAGGTTTTACATCAGATAAAGTTTATAGGGTGGAAAGATTTTCTCAGCAGTCACTGAGCACTCTGGCTTTTGAAGTGGAGGTCCTGGTTTTTGCACACCATCTACTGCAAAAGCCATTTCATGGTCTGTAAAGTAAATCGCACTTGTAAAGTAAGAGCTTCTGTCACACTTGCACAACTTGTACTACATTTGTAATACAAGTCACAGACTGTTATTCAAAAACGAAACATTTCAAAGGTATAAAAGATTTTTTATCCATAGTTCACAAAACACTAGTTCTAACATTGTTCTCACTGACTTTCAAATGTCTTTGTGTTGCAGCTCTTTTACCAGGTCAGGGGTGACATGGTTCTGAAAGTGATAGAGAATGGCAAGCATAAAGATGTACATATCCGAGAAGGAGAGGTGAGAATCATGACAATGGTCTGGCTTAGCTGCCCTCTATTTGTGCTGTCATTAAAATTATGTGAATTGAAATTCACATTGGATCATAATTTCTTTTTTTCTAATAGGACCTTTGATATTAGAGCAAAAATCATATTCTTGATATTGATATTTAAAAAAAAAAAAAAAAAAATGTTCCTGTAAAAATGTCTACAAATCCTTAAAACAAGATCAATTTGATTTATCATGTTTTAGAAACAACACTGCATATGATATTTAGGTTTTCAGAGAATGTGTTTTTAACATGTTTATTTTGTCTTACTCTACTGGCAGTTTTTATAGTCAAAACAAGTGAAAGAATCTACCAGTGCTGAAGAAGTAATCCAACGTATTTAGAATACGTTACTGACCATGAGTAATCTAACGGAATACGTTACAAATAACATCTTACAGCATGTAATCTGTAGTGGAATTAATTTCAAAAGTAACCCTCCCAACCCTGCTAACCATATAGTTATGTATACATAGGAGAGCAAAGTAAATAGGCTTATAACATTTTTTTAGGTGCTATATAAAATACATTTACTGTTTGAAGCATACAATTATCATAATATGTTATTAGAGATTTAGGAAACATGCCAAGTTGGCATGCCAAGTACTATTTCCCAATAGTATTTCGACACCCCGGGTTGCCTGCATTGAAACAAGTGGGCAAATACAACATGCTACAGCCATTTAAGCCAGCAATACATCTAGCTAACTTTGACAGAGTTATAATAAAAATCCTTATGAGATGGTTTATAAATTGCAAACAATAAAGAAATTGCAAACGTATACATTAGGTGATCAACTTTCAGTGTAAGGCCCGTCGCTTGCCATTGTGAGTTTGTTCGTTCCGTTTGTGTGTCCTCAACCTGGCAACCTGCGTGATCTTCGAGTCTGGTGAGGAGGGGGTGGGGGAGACATCTAGGTTGCCACCCGTCATGTTTTTTTAAAAGCATATAGGAAAGGATAAACAATTAATTATTGATTTATTAATAATTAATAACACATATTAACTCAACGCATGTATTGCTAAAACTGTGGAAGATGTGGTTATGGGCCATGATCAGAATATGACATAAGGTAAACACACTGGTGCCAAAGCAAAATTGTCTGATGTGAGATGCCGCTTGTCAGTGTGTTGGTATAATGTGGCCGATCTTAGGGTTCCGGAACTCTCAGCAACAATATGCTGACTTCGTGTGACCATGTTGAAAAGAAAATACAACCCTGACAACAATTTAACAAATTTGTAAATTGTTTTTTACAGCAGACCTACATTTGTTCCATAGCGGCTTTGCAGAAAATGGAATAAAATTAAAATAAATATATAGGAAAAACAAAAAGCAGTGCAATAAAAAAATTAATTGGTTATTTACTGTATAAGAAACCATACAATGTGCAGTTAGATGTATGACTGCATTAAACATGTATTAATTTACAACTAGGTTAAAAGCTGTTTTTTTTTTTTTGGGCAGTTACTTCTGTAAAATAAAGTAAAAATAAATTTAAGGCATGTAGCAGATGCACTTTTGTAGCTTGTAAGTGATTAAGCTTTACATATGATATGACTGTTGAGATCAATAGATGGCAAGCATGCTTTTGTCATGGTCCCGGTGAGTTCACCGGTTTGTTCTGTTTTTTCTCTCCCTCTTGTGTCTTGGTGCTGCCAGCATGTGATCGGTGTTTCCATGGGAACACTGATTGTTCCCATGGGAATGCTGATCATGCCACTAATTTGCATGCTGACAGCATATGTTCTCCATTGATTCTCTGCCTACTTAAACTCTTCATTGTGTCGTGATATTTGCTAGATTGTTGTTGTGTTTGAGTAACTCAACTTACTCTCTCTGCCTCAGTTGCTCCTGTCTCGTATTTTCTGTGTTGGTTGCCAGTCTCTGCCTGTGTGTTTGGATTTCAGTTACCATCCAGCCTGCATCTTCGCTCGCCATTTTCTCCATGGACTCTTCATGGAGGATCCCTCACAAATTTGCTCTTTACACTGCCACTACGCACACTCCTATGAACACACCCATTGCATTCCCGTTGCAGTTTGCCAACCCTGCTGTATTTTTGAATTCCTATTAATAAATAAAACTGTTCCTATGCTCTTGGGTCTCTTGCTTGCCTTCAACAGAACAATCTAGCCAGGATGGACCCAGCAGAGGAATCCAGTCTTCTGTCCACCCTTTCTCAGCAGGGAGCTTTCCTGGGATGTTAGCAGAATCAGATCTTCGCTTTTAACTGGGCTCTGATAATGATAATGGCAGGGAGACAGTGGTGGCAGTCATTAACCATGTCATCTGCATTCACTGCCTCCCTGTCGATGTGGTTTCTGACAGAGGCGCCCAATTTGTGTCACGTTTTAGGGCAGAATTCTGTCGACATGGGGGCTATTGTGAGTTTGTCCTCTGGGTTCCATCCCTAGACAAATGGGCAGGTGGAGCAGGCTAATCGAGAACTTGAGAAGACCCTGCGCTGTATGGGCTACCGCAATCCATCTTCTTGGAGCTCTCATTTAGTCTGGGTCGAGTATGCCCACAAGTATGCCATCATCTTCTACTGGGTTATCACCTTTCCAGTGTAGCCTCAGTTACCAGCCCCCTTTGTTATCCACCCAGGAGCCCGACATTCAGGTCCCTTCCGGATATGCACCTGGGAAACCGCCAGAGAAGCCCTCATATGTACTGGCACCTGTGTTAAGAAGTTGTAGGACCGGCACCGGTCTAAGCCCCCAGCTTCCTCCAAGGATATTCCGCTCCGACTCTCCTCAAGTAAGCTGGGCCCCAAGTTATTGGGCCGTTTCTCATCATCAAGATTATTACTCTTAACAAAGTTCCGTCTCAAATTACGGAGGGATTCTGCACGAATCTGCACTCTACACTGCCACGTTGCATACACACCTACGGACACACTCTTCATGGAGGATTCCTCACGGATCTGCACTCTACACTGCCACGACTACAAACACACCCATCGCGTTCCCGCTGCAGTTGGTGCCGGGTCCCTCACTTTTTTGTCAGTTAATTTCTGATAATAAATTGTGTGAACTGTTTCTCTGCTCTTGGGCCTATTGCTTACTTTCTGACAGGTTTTTGGAATGCTTTCTGCTAGAAAATATGTTCTTCCTGTGCAAATTTAAATTTGAAAAACTATAAATATAAAATGTAATACTAAATATAAAATCTGTGTTCTGAATGAAAACATTTGAGAACCATTGCAATACATATTTAATTGTGTCAAATAGCCTCATATTTGCTTCTGTTTTCAGATGTTCCTGCTTCCAGCACGGATTCCCCACTCCCCCCAGAGACAGGCGAACACAGTGGGGCTGGTGGTGGAGAGGAGGAGGCTTCACTCAGAGACGGATTGCCTGAGGTACTTGAGTGAACTCCCAGTCAAATACATCTTCCATCATTTCTACTGTTACCCAACCACACTCACAAGTCACTTCTCATCTCAAACACACATTGGAATCAATTTACTAGACTTGCCTGTAATTTATGACTTTAATAAGATCAATTTTGATTATAAGCATAATTGTGACCTTTATCATCTGGTCCATGACACTATTACCTAAAATGTGTTGTTTATTTAGTGTCATATTGTTTCTCCCCTAATTTATATAATGAATGCTCCCGAATGCGTGATTCCAGCTGGATAGTTTGGTTTTTAGGGCTGTGTGTGTAGTTACTCAGTTAAAAGATGGTCTTTCCGTGTGTTTAAGATTTTAAGAATGTGGTTTTTGATAATGGACTGTGTGTATATAGTTTTGGGAAATTGGTATATATCTGTGAAATGTGTGTATCCCGTTAAAATATGCTGCAGTTCTATCAAATGGAACACCATTTGGAAAACAAGATAAGAGAAATGCCTCTATGATATGTGGTTTTATTTTCACTTTAGGTACTTTGTGGATAATAGTACTGATGTCTTGTTTGAACGTTGGTTCTACTGTGAGAATCTTGGAACCCAGCTTGTTCCCATCATCAAAGAGTAAGTCAATTGTGTTTTTGCTATTTACACAGTTCTATGTGCGTGCATTTGCATATGTGCACAAGTAAATGGATTGCTTTTGTGTGTGTCAGATTTATGGATTCCAAGCAGAAAAAAACAGGAAAACCAGACACAGGTATACGCATCCTCATGTTTGCTTTCCATTGCACTCTTTATAGTGAATCATGCATGATGAAACTAGGTGAAATACCTTTACATGTAACATGTTATCACTGTGTGGTCTTTTGTATATCTTCTGTTCTTCTCTATCAGGGGTGTAAAATAATGAATTACAAATTCTCACGTTACTGTAATTAACTACTTTTTCCCAAGAATTTAACTTTTTTAAGTAGTTTAAAAATTGTAAACATTTACTTTTACTTCAGTAAATTTTAAGTGCTGTAACTGTACTTATACTGCGCTATTTTCCCACCGTCTGTTTTCGCTACTTCCCTGTCCTGATTTTATTTTTATCTATCAACATGATTGGCTAGGGAGACTCTCAAAGCACAATTAAAAATCTTGAATGGCAGCTGCAGATCAGCACCAACTGTGGAGAATTCCTCAAGCATAGTTTACAGCTGAACATAACCGGCCACACCTGAAGTGGATTTTCGCAGTGAAAAAGGCCAATTGCTTGATCTTGTCATGTGAGTTTAACTGCTCAAGCCAGATATCTGCATTAATCCTGCCTCTAATTTGAAGAAACATATCGAGGTAACTGTCATATTTCTGCTTACTAGATTCTGTGTGTCTATAACTATATTTATAGTCTGTAATTTAACTATCTATCACTGAGATTATTGGGCTGCTGTGAGACATTAATGCAATGTTATCAATAGGGCTGGGCAATAAAAGGATTTTTTTTATAAAGGTTTATCGGAAAAAAGCGAGATGTCCTTGATCAAACTTTTCAGTAGTTTACTATATTTAGCCTATGCTCTACATCTAGAACAGGGGCGTTGATTACATCACTCGAGATAGCAAGAGCACCACTGGTTGATTGATCTAGATGAAATATAAAAGATGGACTTTTTATTTCCTGACGTCTGTCGCTGCACGCTGTTTGATTGACAGGCGGCTAATGTGTGTGCGCTAATGCGGTTACACGCCTAAATAATCAAATACACTTTATAATTCTGCCAATGCCCATCTCGATGAGGCATTAGTATAAACGCAGTCGTTTATGTCTAAAGTGAATTTAAACAGTGGGACAAAAAGCGACTTGAAGTGTACATGTAACCGAGTTGAGCACAGTCTAGTGTCATAAAAAGGCTATTAATCAAACAACAATAACAAGGAAATGAGAAAACCACTCACTAATTTTGGCTGAATAACTTGAGTAGCTTTAAAAATATTAATGTAATTGAACAAAAAAATTTTGTTTTTTTTTTATATTGTTTTGTTTTTTTTAATAATACTGACCCCTGATATAGAGTGTGTGTTGATTGGTATAATACATTTCCAGGAAATTAGAGATGATAAAATAATTTAGAATTATGCTTAGCCTTTATAAAGATCAAAAGTATCAACATTTGCAGAGCAATAATTCAGCAGAACATTCCATCAGTCACAAACTTCAGGAAATTGTGCATTAGAATGAGAACACTATTGCCCGGTAACACTAACTATTGCCAGGCTTAAAAGATACAAGAACTTAATCAATGTATCTCAAAAGGAGGATAATGTGGGCCCCCCATGTGCTTAAAGAAAACTTTTATTACATTTCCTCATCATTTACTCACCCTCATGCCAATCTGCCTATGACTTTCTTTCTTCAGAACACAAATTGCAATTTTTAGAAGAATGTTTCAGCTCTGTAGGTCCATTCAATGCAAGTGAAGGGGTGTCAAAATTGTGACGCTCCAAAAAGCACATAAAAGCAGCATAAAAGTAATACATACAACTCCAGTGGTTTAATCCATGACTTCAGAATTGATATGACAGGTGTGGATGTGAAACAGATCAATATTTAAGTCAATTTTTGCTAGAAATTCTTCTCTCTGCCCAGTAGGTGGCGATATACATGAATAATGTGAATCACCAAAAACACAAGAAGAAAGTGAAAGTTAAAGAGTAAGAGATTGACTGAGCAGGGAGGAGAATTAATTGCTAAAAAGGAATTAAACATTGATCTGTTTCTCACTGTAAAGATCTCATCTTTGGGTTGCTGTTTCCCTCCTGACAAGCAGGGGATGCTTTCCTTGAGCCTTCTATGCCATGCTCCCTCAAGGCCTGCAGATGGCCCTTATACCTTGAGTTCTGTTCTCTCCACTCATGAAGATGGCACCAACGTCCCTAACCTTGTTCAGCACTCCTCATTAACTCTCATTCCCTTCACCTGCATCTAGACCTTTATAAGACTGTTTGTTCTTTATTAGTTACTTCGTTACCTTTTGACCCTTATGTCTATTTGTTTCTCTGTTTTCTGGAAGCTCTGCTTTCCCTGCTTATTTGTACTTTGCATTTTTTCTTCAAGTAAAGATTATATTTTTGGAAAGAAGCACAAGTATCCTGGCTCATTGCTCTTCTGCTCTTGGGTTTAACTATTGGGAGTTAGCTCAGTGGTAAACACCTTACACCTGGGCACTGCAGACCTGATCCCTGCCAAAGGCAGCCTCGATATAGCAAGACTGAACCATGGAAGTGAGCCCAGCAGAAGGGTTTCTCACCACCCTTAAACGTATAACGGATTCTGTCAGCCCTTTCGGATCAAGCTGCAAACATTCAGAATCATGACCAGGCTTTGTCAGAGGTCCTTCACCTTCTGAGACACCAGTCTCAACCCTCCACATCCCGAGTCCCACCTCCTGACCTTCCACCCAGATCTATGTTTGCTTTACCATCAGAGCCCAGACTACCAGCCCCTGAACGATTTGATGGCAATCCTGAGAGATCTAGAGGATTCATTACCCAGTGTACCCTGGCCTTTCCGCTCCAGCAGCTTTCCCGCTGAAAGTAGTAAAGTGGATTACATCATTACCCTTCTCACTGGCAAGGCATTGAACTGGGCCTCGGCCTTGTGGGACCAGAATTCTCCACTTACAGCCAACATAAAGTCAGGACTTCATTTCTGAGATGAAGAGAGTTTTCCAAAATCCAGCTAGTAGGGAAGATGTGGATCAACGCTTGCTTCATCTCTCTCAAGGTACCCGGAGTGCAGCAGAGTTTGATATTGAGTTTCACACTCTCGCCACGGAGAGTGGATGGGATCAACGAGCCCTGAGAGCTACCTTTCACCATGCCTTCTCTCCTGAGCTCAAGGACGAGATAGTGTTCCGAAAACCTGCACCTGATCTCGAATCCCTCATTGACGTGGCCATCCGGGTAGACCATCGCCTCAGGGAATGCCAACATGAGGGACATCAGGAGATCAGATTGCTTGAGTCCACCAGCCCTATTAAACTGCCTTCATCGCCTAGTGACCCTGAGGAACCCATGCAGCTAGGAGGAACCAGGATATCCCAAGCTGAATGCAACTGATGGATGAGGTACAGATGCGGTCTCTATTGTGGCAAGCCAAGCCACTTTCGCTTTGCATGTACTGAGTTGTCTGGAAAAGCCAACTCTCATCCAGGAGGATGGGGGCCAGAGCAAGAATAGTAACCATCCCCTGCTTGGCTACCTCTGGTTTGACCATCCATGCCATTTACCCAGTGCTTTCAACATCATCAAGTTTGTGCCTTTGTAGACTCTGGGGCTGCCGGGAGTTTTATGGACTTTGAGTTGGCCGAAAGACTTTTTATTTAGCCTGCGATCATTCAGAAACCCCTTAATATCTTGGCAGTTGATGGCAGTCCTCTGGGTTTGGGACAGGTTAGTCAATGTACCCTACCTCTCCAGCTAAAGGTGGGGCAACACCAGGAACAGATATGGTTCTTTTTGATTCATTCTCCTACAATCCCTCTAATCCTTGGCTTCCCATGGCTGACCGCTCACAACCCATACATTGACTGGTCCAGAGGGGTTGTTAGAACCTGGGGAACTAACTGCCAGGTCTCAGACATTGCCTTCTGCCGTTCGCCTACTAGAATCTTTCCCAGAACCTTCACCAGATATCTCCAGGTGGAGCTCTGCGTCTGTTCCCGAGACCCAGTCCATGGAAATCAGGGCTGTTCTCAAGATAGAGCCAGCTAAACTCAAGTCTCTAACTAATCTTCCCAAGTTCCCCCGGAGTATGTGGACCTCCATGATGTCTTCAGTAAAGACAGAGCTGCCTCACTGCCCCCTCATAAATCTTATGATTGCACTATTGAACTGGTTCCTGGTACCTGCCCACCTCATGGAAGGCTGTACTCTCTCTCCTGAAAGATTAGCCATGGACAAATACCTCAAAGAAGCTCTTGACTGTGGATTCATCTGGCCTTCCACCTCACCTGCAGGACCCATTTTTTTCTTTGTTGAAAAGGATGGCAGCCTCAGACCCTGCATAGACTACTGAGGTTTAAACCATATTACCATCAAGAACCGGTACCCTCTTCCCCTCATGACCACGTCTTTTGAGATCCTGCAGGGTGCCACCATCTTTACTAAACTAGACCTTTGTAATGCATATCATCTAGTTAGAATCTGTGAGGGAGACGAATGTAAGACTGCATTAAACACCCCGACGGGCCACTACAAATACCAGGTAATACCATTCGGCCTGGTAAACGCCCCAGCCGTCTTCCAGGCCTTCATTAATTGCTCTCAGAGAGATACTGAATACATTTGTATTTGTTTATCTGGATGACATACTCATATTCTCCAAGAACATGTTCAGCATGTCCGGCAGGTCCTGGTCCAGCTGCTGAAGCAAAAAAGTCTTTGTGAAGCTGGAGAAGAGTGAGTTTCATGTTCCAGCAGTCTCATTCCTCGGCTTCTGTGATTGATTCTGGCAAGATTCGGGCAGTCTTTCATTGTCCCTGTCCAACTTCGGTTAAACGGTACATCATTTTCTAGGCTTTTCCAATTTTTATATGAGGTTCATTAGAAACTTCAGTTCTGTTGCAGATCCTCTCTCTGCAAAGTCAGCCTAACCGTTTGTGTCGACCAGCAGAGCTAACCAAGCCTTCAATAGATTGAAGTGACTCCACATCTGCCCTAATCCTAACTCTCCCTGATCCAGTGATGCCCTTTGTGTTGGAGGTGGATGCTTCAGATGTGTGGGTAGGAGCTGTCCTGTCAGAGAGGAGTAAGAGTGATAACAAGCTTCACCTGCGTGCGTTCTCTCATCGGCTTACCCCAACTCAGAGGAATTATGATATTGAGAACAGGGAGCTGCTGGCCATTAAAATGGCATTGGAAGACTGGAGGCATTGGTTGGAGGGGGCCAAATACCCTTTTCTCATATGGACGGACCACAGAAACTTCACTTACATTCAGGAGGTGAAGAGATTGAATTCTCGACAAGCCCGTTGGGCTCTCTTTTTTTAACCAAGTTAATTTCACTCTTTCCTATCTCCCAGGTTCCAAGAATCTCAAGCCAGATGCACTCTCGAGACAGTTTGAGCCACCAGAGGGAGAGTCCTGTCCAGAACTCATTCTCCCCACTTCTAGGCCCCCATCCAGTGGGATATTGGGATGGCTGTCAATAGGGCCCAATTGCAGCAGCCAGGACCAGGTAGTGGCCCTCCTGGGCGCCTCTTTGTCCCTAACTGTCTGCGTTCTAAGGTTTTGCAGTGGGCTCATGCTTCCCTCCCTTCTGGACACCCGGAAACCACTAGAACTTGCAAGCTTGTCCTGAGGAAGGTCTGGATAGATTTTCAAAGACTTGTTATCTCTTAGCTTTGCACAAGCTCCCCACAGCAAACCAAACAGCAGAACTGTTGATGAGGCATGTGTTTAGGATCCACGGCTTCTTGCAGGATATGGTTTCCGACCAGAGCCCACAGTTTACCTCCTGGTTCTGGAAGGCATTTGGCCGACTCATCGGATCTTCCATCAGCCAGTCTTCTGGCTTCCACCCCCAGAACAGTCAGACAGAGTAAATCAAGACATTGAAAGGACACCATGTTGCCTGGTTGCCAACAATCAATCATCATGGAGCTCTCGATTAATCTGCTATGTTCTCTCCACTCCTGCAGATGGCGCTAACGTCCCTAACCTTGTTCAGTACTCTGCTCGTTAACACCTTTTATAAGTCTGTTTGTTCCCTGCTTTTGTTTTCAGTCTTGAGCCTATGTGCTCTGTGCCTCCTGTGACCAGTTCTCAACCTAAGTTTGTTCTTTATTATACCTTTTGATCCTTGTGTCCTTTTCCAAAATCCTTTTGTTTTGTTGAAGCTCGGCTTTCCTTGTTTATTTGTACTTTGCATTTTTCTTCAAGTAAAGATTATATTTTTTGGAAAGAAGCAGCCTGGCTCATTGCTGTAATGCTCTTGGGTTTAACTGTTGTGGATTTAGCTCAGTGGTAAACACCTTACACCTGGGCACTGCAGACTCAGGTTCAATCCCCACCAAAGGCAGCCTCGTTATACTCACCACATCTATCATATCTTGTCTGAAGACATGGATTAAACCACTGGAGGCACATGGATTAGATTATCTTTTATGCTGATTTAATTGATTTGTGGAGCTTCAATTTTTTTTTTTTACCACCGATTCACTCTCATTGTATGGACCAAAAGAGCTGAGATATTCTTCTAAAAATCTTAATTTGTGTTCAGCAGAAGAAAGTCATGTACATCCAGGATGGCATGAGGGTGAGTAAATGATGAGAGAATTTAAATTTTTGGGTGAATTATTCCTTTTATGCATGATATAGCCCCTGTACCAAACAACTTTTCCCATGCCTGCTCTACCTCCTTTATTGTGCAGGACATTACGTGCCAAATTATCCTGATTATTTAGCATTTTTTGCATTCTTTGCATTGTTTGAACAAGTTTTATGCACACTAATATGGCTCTGTCGGAATTTAGGGAAATTTAGACCCTACACATAAACCGATTTTAATGTAATTGTTTCATGCATTATGATTTAAAATGGTGATCAGTGTATTGAAAATAACTTTTTAGTATTTTCATTTCTGTTATGTCTCATCAGATTCATGTAGTGTTTATCATAGATAACTAGTTCTGCTTGAGTATGATTTTTCAGTACTCTTTCCACATAATGTCAGTGGGATTTTTGACTCATTTAAATTTCATAACAAAATTCCATAAAACTGAATCGAGTAAGCTGTAACAACATTAAATATATAATATAACAAAATAGATTTAAGTTTTATTAGTTTAATTTTGTTAAAGATAAATATATAAAATAAGTAAAAACTTATTATTATTTTTTTAGTGCATGCATCTCTTTTGATAGTAAACTACCTGCAAACAGCTTGCATTTCTCTTATGGGAACATTTCTCTTAATGGCAGTAACTGCAAGTTTACATTTTTGCAGCTGAACCAATCACACCAGCCCCATACCCACTCAACACCATGAATGTGATGACACCATTCTGCTTCAGAGAGTGGGTGGAGAAGCAGAAGCCTGAGCTGTCTAATGGTCAGCCAGTGGACATGTTTGGAGCACAGTTTGAGACTGAGGTGAGGAAGAAGAGGCATATAAACCAATCATTTCCTGCAGGAGTCAATCAGATGAGATCCTGGCCATAAATCACTGGTCTGGCTGTAAGCGAATCCCATCAGCAAAGTATTGACGTTGGCATGAGGTAGAGAGAAACAGCGCATGTTTGTCAAATACTGAGAGTTCATTGCAAGAACAGAAAACTTATGGAACCTGTAACCCATTTTTGTATCCGTAAAGTAAAATACTTTTTTTGCAAAGAAAAACGTATAAACTAGAGTCATTAGAGTTAAAAACAAAGTCAGACTGTGTGTAGACTATTCGACTGTGATGTGTTCTGTGACTTATTCAGCAAAAAAAACATTGAGACTATTTTACAACCACAAGTTGCTGTACTGTTGTGTATTTTGGTGCTGATTGTTCAACAGATAAATCATACATCTTTCCAAATAATTCTTCAGAAAACACAGGTTTTGAACAACAGACATGCTAAAACCTCGAAATTGCACAAATTACTGTATGAAACAGACTGTATGTCTATCCTCCATTGCTATATAATCATATTAGATATGGTGTCTAGTATGACTGAGGGTCCATTTCCACCATGTATTGAGAGTTGGTATTTCTTCCTTTCGTTTTTCAATGCATGGCACGACTCAACTAATGCTGTCATTGATGAGGTATAATTTTGGAAATTACCCAAATAAAAAATGTGGATTTAGCAATAAAGGTAGTGAATTACAGGAAGCTGGTATCATTGTGATTCTGGCAATGGCAGTTATGCATATGCTGATATTTATGTTCTGACCGTTAGACTGTGCTCTTTGGTCCTGGGACGTCTGAAACTTCAAGAAGACAGACCGATGGCTGGATCTGGCAGCTGGTAACTTTCTGACTCATCACCAGGCCCACACAGAATCTCTGCGCTTAGAATGCCACAACAAAAGCATTTTTTAAGATTTCCTCAGAATTGGAATCCCCCACCACTTTCAAGTGTTTTAGCAATTTGATTTAAGTTGTAGGACTCTCTGCACCATTAAAAACAATTAGTCATGTTTAAATACATTCAGCAGACTTCCACAGGTCTGTACCCCAAATCTGTCCAGAAAACAAGAAAACAAATCAGCAGATTTCATCAGAGCCTGTTCATCAACACTGTTACAGCTTTTCCTTATTCAGTTTTAATTTTTTTTTTAATATTCCTAGAAACTAATACTTGATTTTCCTTTCACTTTTTATTGGGTTTGATCTTCAGGAGGGTTCATCCAATGTATTCATGAATAACATGGAATACAAACTCTCTGGAGGAGATTGTCTTCTGATTCTTGAAGAGACAGAGTGAGTGTGCTTTTAATCAGTGCTTGAATGCATGTTTGTGTTAATATTCTAACCAATGCTGCTTGACAGAACTGTCCTTGGACCAGCAATACATAGAATGGGAAAACACAGAATGGGAAATTGCAGCGACAAGAAACCTAATACTGTTTTTTTCATGTCAGTGTGAAAGAAGACAGTTGTTTGGTTAACACCTCTGTATTTATTTGGCTTCTTTAGGTATCAGTGGAAACGATCAAAGGATTGTGTTGCTTTGTTTGTTGCTCAAGACCCAGAGCGGAAGAGACCTTATTGAGACATACAAACACATTGAGAAGTACAAAAATCTCAAAAAGTACAAATTAACAATGTACAAATACTGTACTTACGTCTACACCAAAATTTCATATTCATAATGACCTCATACAGGCGGGAAGAGCAGTTACATAACAGGATAGAAGAGCAGTTAAGAAATGCTTTAAAAAATATTTCACAATGTGCCAAGAAACTGTCATGATTCATGCTTTTATCATTATAAGATGCTCTAAGCAGATAATAAACTCTCCAGAAAGTGTATTTTCTTGTCAGATTATTTGTTCAGTAATAATTATAATGAGTAGTTCCCCGTCTGTCGCTCACTTCGACGTTGTGTCGAAGAAGTGACACTAGGGGTCTCTCTTGAGCGCCGAATATGCCTCTGATCTATGAAAAAAGGCCAATGAGAGTTGGTGAACAGTATTTGCATACCCCGCCCCCAGATATGGATATAAAGGTGAGGGAAATACGCTTGTTCATTCAGTAATTTTCTTCAGAGCCGATGGTCGTGTATGCAGCCAGCTGCGAGTGACACACCAGTTTCCTGCTTCTATCCTCTGACGCTCTGCTTTGCTGTTGGATATACGGCGCACTTCAGCTGCTTTTCTCTTCTGCACGGTGTGCAGTTTGCCCCTGGGCGCTTCGACAGCGCAGAGTTAAAAGAGTTTTCCTATAAAGAGTCATTTTCTCTGTAAAAGAGTTTATTTCTCTGCAAGAGCAATACACAGCGGCGTTGAACGTCCTTTTCAGGATCCATCTTTATAAAGATGCCATTCAACCCCTGTGTAGTTCCTGGATGCGGTAGAGTGCTCTCCGCTTCAGACGGCCACAGGCGCTGTCTCGTGTGTCTGGGCGCCGATTACACCAAGGCAGCGTTTGTGGATGGTTCATGCTCTCACTGCGAGAGCATGACCATGGCAACGTTGCGGTCGTGGCGCGCTTTCAATAGAAAGCACGCCACTCCATCCACCCCCCCCGTGTCACTCCTTTCCACGGGATTGTGGATGATGCGGCTGGCGATGGAGGCGATTTGGGAAGGGCAGCGGGTGCAGCTCCGCCGGATACGCCCCTTCGGACCACCCGCCCCCCGACACGCTCGATGACCCCCGTCCGTGCTCGAGGCAACGGCGACTCGCCTTCGGGCCTGTCTGCCTATCCTCTGGATCTCGAGGTGGATGAGCTCACCACTCCATCGGAGAGCGCGCCGTCTGGCACGGCTGGGCAACACCTAACACCTTTGCGAGATTTTACAATCTCAGGGTTGAGTCAGTCTTGTCCCGTGTTTTCTCAGGTCCGAGCCCGTAGAATTCGGTACACGTCGACGGTCTGACCAGGTGAATCGCTTGCGTCCAGCGCCCTTTCCCTCTGCTGAGGTAAAACAGTACGCCTTCTTCCCAGGAGACCCCTTTTAGGTTCCTGGTCGATTCCTCCCTAGCCCTCTTGGGTCCGCAGTTCAGCGGAGGAACTCGCTGACCCAGTTCACTACGGGTACCCCAGGCTACCCCTACTGGAATAGGTGCTCCACAGATCAGGCCTCCTACGCGGACTCCTCCTGTGTGTACTTCCGTGGTATGGTCACCTTACGAGCTGACCCGCGTCTCCCTTAGGCAGTCCTTCGCTGCCCTCCGGTTGCCATGTTGTAGCAACTCCCCCCTCCTCGAGGCTGGATCTACCACCATGCCATTCTTCCCACATGTGACCGAAGAGGCCATGTGATGTATTTTGCCACATCGACCTCCCCTTTCGGGCAGGTGTGGCCTCCGCAGATCCTTTTCCCCCTGAAAGAATAGGAATTCAGGTAAGACCCCCTTTCCACGATGCAAGTAAGGGCCCCGGCTGCTCTTGCTCTATGCGGAGAAAACATAGAGAGAAAAGAGGCCCGGCCAGGCTTGGCCCATTCCCTAGTTTGAATCGTCGCCTTGTTCCCCTCTAGGGTAACCAAAAGGATTCTGACGACTTTTTTGGGGCATTGGGGAAGAGTACGTGCAGCCTGAACACAGTTGTTCACTTGTGCACGTGAAATACCTGCCCGCTTCTGTGTCAACAGCACACATACATGGCTCAGCGCATGGTGTGCTTTGAAGTGAACCTCTAGTGTCACTTCTTTGACACGACGTTGAAGTGAGCGATGGAGGGACCGAGACGTTGTGTCTTCCCGGCCACGTCGCTGAGCCGAGCCGCTGAGGTGGCCAGAACACTCCCAGCTCCTCATAAAAATCCTGAATGAACGAGTGTATTTCCCTCGCCTTTATATACGTATCAGGGGGCAGGGTATGCAAATACTGTTCACCAACTCTCATTGGCCTTTTTTCATAGATCAGAGGCATGTTCGGCACTCAAGAGAGACCCCTAGTGTCGCTTCTTCAACACGACGTCTCGTTCCCTCCATCAGAGAACGGAGGTTACATACGTAACATACGTCCACAGAAGGGCACCAAAAGAAAGTTGTTTTCAGCTGTACAGGCTGTAATACCAAACACCAAACCTAATACCATATGTGGAGTAAAATTTAAACTTAGAGGGAAAAATGGAACTTCCAAATCACGCTTGTCACTGATTATCTGAAGCCAGATCTCCAACACTGCTGATGCAATGCAATTCCAGTTGCACCACAGGGGAACATAAACCCACTGTAGCTGATGCACAAATGTCTGATAAAACATGGCGCTTGTTGGTGAGTCGGCATAATGTGGCTGATCGTTGGGTATTGGAACTCTCAGAAAGTGTACTTTCCAAAGTGTAAAATGTTAAATCCCTCTTGATCAGTGCATAATATCTTTATTATTTAATCAATTCAATTTTAAAATCTTACATAAGATCACTTGTAGTGTAAGGTTACGCAATATACCAGTATGAAAAAGATACAGTGATACTATTACCATTTCACTAAATTCAGTACATGAGGACAATGTGCTCCATTTGAGCCCAGTGTTACTTAAAGAGTAAAAGCCCAAGTAAAATTATTTAATAAGCACTATTTGGCATATTTCCCTGCAGCAAAGACCAGATTTGACGAGCATGAATGTCCAGTCTGGTTTTTGTTGGTTTTATACTGCTCTAGTAGGTGGACCAACGCAGCCATGATGCTTACAATTTTATATATATATAAATTAAATATGACATACTTTGCATACAGAGGAAACAAAAAGGTGAACCTGTAGATCTAACATTTTCCTTTCACCACTGAGACAATTTATTTGTTGCCTTAATATACTTCTACTGAAGAATGAACTGGTGTGATGCCATTTCAAACAAAATCTGCTGTTTTTGAGTTTGTTGCTGTGGTTGTCTGCCCATTAACATGTCTGTACATCTTGTGTATTTTTCTAACAGTTTTTCACAAAATGTATCTAGAAATATAATAATATAATATAACAGTGGGTAACCGGTGCATATTAATGCCACGCTTAATATGTTAGCATTAGCGGCCTTAATGCAGAATGTAATTTACTGCATATATATCTAATTTTCACCATCATCTAATGGTTAAAATATCTCATGTGGATTGTTTTCATAGAATGAGCCATGAAGTCACTGAAAACACATAAAATTCAGATTTTTAATGTCACATTGATTTATGTTTTACATGTCTGTTAACAGGACAGCATGCGTTTCATACAGTATTTAAATGCTTCTCTAAAAACCGGTGGTGACCAAATGTTCATAAATGGTATACAGTTGCTAGACTGTTTCGACCCTCTTTCTAGCACAGAATGAAGAAAAACTTTGCAGTGAATGTATTTGAGCATTAAGATATCACTTTAGTGTCAATACAGAAGTACCAGAGTAGGTTTTAAAGCTAAATAGTGGTGATATGGAACCTTGAATAGTGTGTCCAGTATTTCATATTTACAGTGTTAGTGGCAGTCTACATACAAAATACATATATATATATATATATATATATATATATATATATATATTAGTAATTTGTTTAAGTTTAACATCCCAACTGAACAAATGTGCTTTCATCTACCATTGCAGTCTTTATCACATGTACCATAGCACATCTTATATAATTAAAACACAATCACAATACAAATACAAAATTATTATAATTTTTCAGTAATGTTATCTAACTATGTTCATAACTTATCTAGACGTATCTTCAAAGTGTTCCTGATAACATGTTTTTCAGCTATAAGTCCCGCCAGGGCCCAGGGAAGGGCATACTCAAGCGTTATCAGACCCATGAAGTTATACCTGAATTCTGAGTAGTCCCATGGGCAGGCCCTGAACAGCCTCAATAGAAACCCCCAGCTAAACTCCCATAGGTAAATGAAGAGGGCATATACAATCAATCTGACAGGTAGGGGGCAGTGTTTGTTCTGTAGCTTGGCACTTAGATCTTCCATGACGAATATGGCCGAACTGTAGATAAGAAGTGCCCAAAGGCTCGTATGGCCTGCTAGTCTTTGGTCATGGGTGTAGTATAAGTCCCAGGCTGCTGTGAACACCACCTCACAAAGACAGCCATGCAAACCATAAATGTACAGTCGGGAAAGAGGTGAGAGGGAAGAGAGTGCAATCTGTTCTGTGTAATCAGCCGGGGCCTCTGCATCAACACCAGTGTCTGCTATAGGCAAACAAACAAAAACAAAAAAAGAGTATTTTGTTAAAACAATTGAACTTACCTTTTCTATTTTTTTATTTTTATTTTTTTATTTTTTTATTGATTTGACTTTGAAATATTAACCAGTAAGTAAATATTTGATAAGCTTAAAGTTTAGAGGAGGTGCTCCTTTATTTGGCAAGGCTGTATTACACAAATTAATAAAGAACACTACTCTTATCTTCTCATTTACTAACAGTATGTATCTATCAACTAGCAGATGTTCCTTCGCAATATCTTTATCCATCCGTTACAGTAATTAATCATTAATCAAAGTTTTACTACAAGTCCAAACCATCTTAACAATACAGGAAAAACAAAACTATGGTAATAAAAGTACTGTAGTTATTAACAATACAATTAACCATAGTTAATCTGTGGTACATGTAACTGGTTAAAAAAAAAACAAAAAAAACATGGTTCTTCACACAAAATAAAATGGTTACTAAAATCATACTACAGGTATGCTTGGCAGTAAAATCAGTAAAATCATGGTAATTGTTCATAAGGGCGTGATTTCTGGTGGAAACCGTGATTTATTTATTTTTTTGGTATTATTCCCATGGTTTTACCAAAAAATGTCATGGTTTAAATATGGTTACTGCAATAAAACCACAGTAGATTTTGTGGTCACTATGGTTTTACTACAAGTACCACAGTTGAACTATGGTTACTGTAGTAACACCATGGTTCATTTTCAAAAGGACTGGATAAAGCTATTGCAAGGTAACCCAAATCTATTGCAAGGAAATGCAAAATTATTTGTGAAAGAATGCAAAACTTTTTAAAAAACTAAATTCCCTCCCTGTCCTCTATGGGGTTCCATAATAATTGAGATATACTGTATAATATAGTTCTTATTATATACATTTAATATTGCACAATTTCTTTGAGCTATTTATTTATTTATTTTATTTTTGCTTATTGCATTATTAGCTTAGCTACATTCCATCTAGTTTAGTATATCTATCAGTGATTTAGAATAAGTCATCAAAACCTTGCTTCTCTGATCAACAGTTTACTAGTATTAAGATGCTCATTGACCCCACCCATGGGTTTGACTTTACTTTGCTTAAATTATTTCACATTTACTATGCATGCATCAACAGTGTGAAAAGCTTGTTAAGGGGAAACCTTTTCTAACACGTATAAACCATAGTAGGCTACAGATAAAGCCTGAGATAAGATGAGCACATACACGTGCAATCAGGTTGCATTCTGAGCTATAAACACATCTGCTCATCAACATAGCACATGAAAGTCAGATAAGAATCTTCAGTGTTCTGTATGAGTCTGCTGCGTCAGATAACTGTTAACAAGTAATGCACTCTTGCTCGTGTTTCTTACACTTGTTCCCCATACAGTATGTGTCATGTCAGATGTTATGCTAGCATCAGCAGTCCAGTGGCATTTTAGGCTATATCCAACTAACCCACTTATATTTTTCATATTACATGTCTCACTTGATTCTGATTGGTCAATCACAGCATTCTTTGGTCAGTTATTTATTTATTTATTATTATTACTGATTATTACCACTACTACATATTAACTGCTGTCCCAAGCAAAATAAATTAATACATTTGTATCCCTCCTCTGACTCTGTCTTCTCACATTATAGTAATATTTTAATAAAAAAAAAAAAAAAAAAATTTCATGTCCATTCATTTTATTTATTTGTTAAATAGATGTATAATGAGCTGGACAATGTACAGTCGGTTGTAATCTTAAAATAAACCTCTTCACAGTTATAAAAGACCTCTCTGCTGTGCTCGGGGTCCTTTTTATTCTGTCCTTGTAATAGTGACCATCTTAGTTGCATGTTTAATCTGTCTGTTTTATCGATCAACAATAACAATACAGTTCTATCTACAATAAAATGTGTACATGGGTGCTAGGCCCATTTAAATAGACAAGGTTACACTTCACATGTTACTGTCATTCTAACCACCTCACCTATTATGCATTCAATTATCAGCCTTGCACATGTCTACTCAACATAAAATGTTTATTGGAAACAATTAACCACCTTAACTCACCATTACTCTTAGGGCCCTGCCTTTTCACCAGCAACTTTTTAGACATCATATCCAGCTTGTCCAACTCAATAGCCACAGCAACTTCTATGCCATTTCCCTGTTAGTGCATAAGTTCTCTAGACCTGATAGCACAATGGCTAAATATTAAGCCAGTGCTATCAGTGACATCCCTACTTTGTACAGAAATAAAGAGGCTAAAGGGCGGGACACTAAGCATACTACATCTTAGAGTATATGAAATAGAGAGACATAAAAGACAAATTGTGTATTGATATGTGTGCTCATTTTTGTTTGCAGGGGTTTGCATTGGGCTGGAATGATCTGGAATAATTAAAAAAGCTTAAAAATACCAAAACAATTGGCCCCATTCACTTCCATTGTAAGTGCCTCACTGTAACCTCATTTTTAGCTTCTTTTGTTTTTTAAGAAAAGGTGGGACAAGTCGGAATTTTTTTTTTTTTTTTTTTTTTTTTTTTTTTGTGGTAATCAATATAATGCCATGAATGCTGATGATTGAGCTTGACTTGTATTGAACCTAGAATATTCCTTTAAAAACATGGCCTCTGGCATACCACCATGTTGCATAGGCTCACCTTGGTAGAAGGGCTCTGGCCAAACTTCATTGAAATTAATTTGTTTGTCATGTTTTCTGTTCCCTTCACTTGAGGAGTGCCTTTTATATGCTCTATGGTTGCTGCCTATGTAGAGCATGGTAAATTGGTCACTTATGAGGCTCCATTTCAATTCAAGCAACTGTCTATGTTGGCAGTAGACAGCAAAGCAGCTCACTAAGTTTTGGAACAGCGCCACTGATTTGAATATGTAATTTCAGATATATATCACATTAAACAGACAAACACAACACACATCATACAAACAATGATATATTAGCATTTAAAATTTGTTCTCAGCTCCATACTACATACTTTTCTTTTTTTTTTATCCTGTCAAAATTCTGTATAAACAATTTTGTGTGATGGGCTAATGATACAAAGTAGCTTTTACCCAAAATAGGATGCAGTCAAGGACATCAGTATGAAAAATAGCTTTGGGTTCATGGAGGGGAAGGCACTTTCCTCCATGACAAACAAAAGCTGTCATGGCGCCATTACTATATCTCTCATGTTTGCTTTTCTCTACATAGTAATAAAAAGTCAAATGACTGATCTGTGGGAACAGAGTCCAGTAGAAAATATGTCTGGCTCTTGCACATGCAATCACATAAACAGAATAAAAAAGTGGTAGGGGAGTAATTAAACTTAACACATTCTGAAAAGTGTGAATAACCACACAGTCAAGACATTCAACATGAAACTACACATTTTGAGTTTTTACATTAGCCTCACGGAAAGTGTGTTATTGTTGTACTTCTATAGCAGCAGACTTCCTGATTTCTTAAGAAGTCACACTTTGTGTTCACATGTTATTCTAGATATAGATTCTTTCTTTAAAGCAACTGATGGTGGCGCACTATACATGACATGATATGACATGATCAGACATTTTAAATCCCTATAAATGTTTCTGGTTAATTCTAGGGAATGCTCAGTGTTGGTAAAGAGTGTACAGTACAGTTAAGAAATAAATTTAGAAAGACATTTAGAAAGAAAGAAATACATTTATAAATTAAAGCTGCAAGCTGCAATGAATGGGCCCTCGCTCCCTGGTGCACATTGGGGCTGCTGTGCCAAGGGAATGTCACAAATTTTTAACACTAAAATGTTGTTAAGAGTGTATCACAGTGTAAAACATGTCATTTCCTGTTGCCAGTACGTGGCGCTATGACTATAACTGAATATTGGCATATAGGAGTGTTCAGGATGGGACTATTATAAAACATGTGAAGTTTGGGGCAGATTGGAAATTGTATGTATGAGTTCTAACAACTTCCTTTTTCATTACGAAACATCAAATTTTGTCAGACCGTCATGACCACGCTGTGCAGTGAAAACTCAAAAGCTTCACAGATTTTAGATTAGAATAATCAAATATGAAGTAGATCTGATGAACTCTCTAGGAGGAGTTCATTAAAGTATGAGGCCTGGAAATGGCAAAAACCGAGCAAAAATTTAAGAGAAAAATCTAAATGGTTAGGGCATGGGTCCAAGACTTTTTTTGCAGGTATTGGCAGGTTACACATGCGTACTGATTTTTGTACGTGAAGGTGAAATATAGCGTAAAGCGCACATTGTTGAAAGTTTGCAGGTGGCGCTATTAGGCCATTTTGCCAAACCAAATTCTGAAACCCATATCAGATGGACATTTTTGCCACTTCTGATGCATGTGCAAAGTTTCATGAGTTTTCGAGTATGTTTAGGCCCTCAAAATGTGATTCAGTTGGGAAAAGAATACGTAATTAAAGCTGCAAGCAGCGATGAACGGGCCCTTGCACACTGGTACACGTTTTGGCTGCTGTGACAGGGGAATGTCACTCCAATTTTTTATAGCATTTTTTAGCACTTAAATGTTGTTAAGAGTGTATCACAGTGTAAAACATGTAATTTCCTGTTGCCAGTAGGTGGTGCTATGAATATAACTGAATATTGGCATATAGAAGTGTTCAGTCCGGGACTCTTATAAAACATGTGAAGTTTGGGGCAGATTGGACATTGTATGTTTGAGTTACAACAACTTCCTCTTTCATGGCAAAACATCGAAATATGCCAGGCCGCCACAGACACGCCGTTCAAAGAAAACTCAAAAGCTTCATAATTTTGCATCGCTAAGGCCTTTAGATTAGACTGACCAAATATGACGTTGATCTGATATAATCTCTAGGAGCAGTTTGATAAAGTACAAGGCCTGGAAATGGCAAAAACTAAGCAAAAATTTAAGAGAAAAATCAGAATGGCTGACTTCCGTTGGGTTGAGGATAAGGTTCTAAGATACTTTTTTGTACGCATTGACATGTTACATATGCCTACCGATTTTCTTATGTGTAGGTAAAATGTGGCATGAGGGCTGCTTTGTTGAAATGTTTTAGGTGCCGCTATTGAGTAATTTTGCCACAATTAATTGTAAAACTATCATCAGATGTAAATTTTCCCCACTTTTGAGATGTGTGCAAAGTTTCATGAGTTTTTGAGCATGTTTAGGCCTCAGAAATGTGACTTGTTTTGTATCAAACTTTGTCAGGCCACCACGGACACACCCTTCAACAAAAACTCAAAATTTCACAATTTAACATCACCAAGGCCTTTAGATTAAGACTGACTAAATATAATGTTGATCTGATTAAATATCTTGGAGGAATTTGTTAAAGTACAAGACCTGGAATTGACTGTTGCCAGTAGGTGGCACTATGACTATAACTGAATATTGGCACGTAGATGTATTCAAGCTGGGACTATGATCAAACATGTGAAGTTTGGTGCAGATTGGACTTTGTATGTATAAGATATAACAACTTCCTGTTTCATGGCAAAACATCGAACTTTGTCAGATCATCATGGCCACACCGTGCAGTGAAAACGTCTCGGTTACATATGTAACCTCCATTCCCTGATGGAGGGAACGAGACGTCGTGTCGAAGAAGCGACACCAGGGGTCTGTCTCTCTTGAGCGCCGAATATGCCTCTGATCTATGAAAAAAGGCCAATGAGAGTTGGCGAACAGTATTTGCATACCCTGCCCCTGGACATACGGGTACAAAGGCGAGGGAAATACGCACGTTCATTCAGGATTTTTCTGAGGAGCCGGGAGTGTCCGGCCACATCAGCGGCTCGGCTCAGCGACGTGGCCAGGAGGACACGACGTCTCGTTCCCTTCATCAGGGAACGGAGGTTACATACGTAACCGAGACATCCCAGTCTGTTGCTCACTTCGACGTTGTGTCGAAGAAGCGACACTAGGGGTCCACTTCAAATCACACTATGCGCTGAGCCGTGTACGTGTACTGCTGACACAGGAGAGGGCCTCTTTTCTCTCTATGTTTCTCAGCATAGAGCAAGAGCAGCCGGGGCCCTTACCGCATTGTGGGAAGGGGGTCTTACCCGGATTACCATTCCTTCAGGGGGAAAAGACCCTACGGAGGCCACAGCCGCCCAAAAGGGGAGGTAAAGGTGGCAAAATACATCACATGGCCTCCTCGGCCACACGTGGGAAAGAATGTTGTGGTGATAGATCCAACCTCGACGAGGGGGAAGTTGCTACAGCACAGTGACTGGAGGGCAGCGAAGGACTGCCTAAGGGAGACGCGGGTCAGCTCGTAAAGTGACCGTACCGCGGAAGTACACACAGGAGGAGTCTGCATAGTTGGCCTGACCAGTGGAGCACCTATTCCAGTAGGGGTAGCCTGGGGTACCCGTAGTGGACTGGGTTGGCGAGTTCCTCCGCTGAACTGCGGACCCAAGAGGGCTAGGGAGGAATCAACCAGGGACCTATAGGGGTCTCCTGGGAAAGAAGGCACACTGTTTTACCTCGGCAGAGGGAAAGGGCGCTGGATGCAAGCGATTCACCCGGTCAGACCATCAACGTGTACCGAGTTCTACCGGCTCGGACCTGAGAAAAGACGGGACGAGACTGACTAAACCCTGAGATTGTAAAATCTCGCAAAGGTGTTAGGTGTTGCCCAACCCGCTGCTCTACAAATGTCTGCTAGGGAGGTGCCCGTAGCTAGTGCCCACGAGGATGCAATACTCCTTGTTGAGTGCGCTCGGACCCGCAAGGGGGGGGGGGCGGGGGGCACGGCCTGGGTGCGATAGGCCAGTGGAGAAGCCTCTGTTTGGAGACAGCGATCCTTTTCCGCTGTCCCAGAGCAGACAAAGAGCTGCTCATTGCACCTAAAGCTTCTGAGTGCGGTCCAGAAAGGCACGCAAGGCACATACTGGACACAGCAATGAAGGGGCTGGGTCTGCCTCCTCCCGGAGCAGTGCTTGCAGGTTCACAACCTGGTCTCTGAAGAGAGTGGTAGGGACCTTGGGCACATAGCCTGGTCGTGGTCTTAGGATCACATGTGTGTCTGCCAGACCGAACTCCAGGCAAGTTTCGCTAACAGAGAACGCTTGCAGGTTCCTGACCCTCTTGAAGGAAGCGAGCACGATCAGCAGGGCCGTCTTTTTAAAGAGAGGGCCCTGAGCCAACTGATTCTAGCGGCTCGAAGGGGGATCTCTGAAGACCGGTGAGGACCACCGAGAGATCCCAGGAGGGGAACAGGCCTTGTCGGGAGGGATTTAACCTCCGGGCGTCTCTTAGGAACCTGATAATTAAGTCATGCCTAACCAGAGACTTGCCGTCTACTGGGAGCGGATGCCAGAGCGTGCCCCGTCCCTGAGAAAGAACGTCCTTCCGCGTCCAGGATGCCGGGACTTTTGAGATCTGGTGGCAGAGTGCCATGAGAATGGCATTTGCGGGCCAGGTGACCCAGAGACAAAAGGAAATAGCTCTGTTACTGAGAATATGAGAATGTGAAAACTAATTCAACAAAAAATTCTCCTCCTGGCCCTCCACCGGGGACGGAGCGGTCTTACAATCTCCGGAGCTAATATCTTGGTCCCTGGGTCAAGCGTCTACGGAGTGCCTGGGAGCCTTCCGGGTCCTCGAGGGGGTCCGTGAGACGGGGGCGTCTGCTTCCTGTGGAGTGCTTGACACTGGGGCTGAGAGCTGGGCCCGGGTTGGGGCGGAGCAGGGTTCATAGCCACAGGAGGACACCCTCGGCGAGCAGATGGGGCATGGCCCATGGCGGCAGATTTGCGGCGGGGCAGGATGTGAGATGGCCTCCGTCTGCTTCACCGCTGAGGACTGCTGGGCAGAGTCATCAATGGTGGCGCCGAATGGACGGAACTGGGAGACAGGGGTGTGGGAGAAGGTGTGTCTTGTCTACCTACCTGGCCCGGGGGCACGGTTGGCCATCCAGCGCAGTTCCTGCAGCACATCAAGAACAGGACTACACAAGTGCAAGTTTTGAAGTGCCTTGGCCTGGCGTTGATTGCAGGAAGGGCCGTGGCGTGCAGGGCGGAATCGGTCTGGGACTGTTCCACTGCGAGGGTAGTGAGAGCGGAGGAGCGAAGAAGCCGTGGCTTTGCTCAACTCGTCATGCACGTCCGAGAAGAAAGGAATGGGGGGGGGGGGGCGCGGCTGTGAGCGGCGGACCGATCAAGTAGCCCGGGAAAGCATAGCGGACCTCCGTGCATCAGGCTCAGGCTGGGCGACCAGACCCGAAGGTGGCGGCCCAGGCGAGTCATCAGTATCATATGCTGCTGTAACGCTCTCTAATCCAGCGGTGATGTCATCCAATTCTGAAGCAAGCAAGCGTGCTGGGTGGTTCGCGGGGGTTTACCCGGCGAACAGAGCCCGTCATTGTCCCCAAATCGCCTTCATCACCTGCGGCACCTGCGTCAGACCTGTAGGAAGGAGGCGAGGCGCGTGGGGCAGTTGAAGTGGCTTTCTCTCATGACAAAAGAAAGCCGCGACCGCAATGCTATAACGGCCATGTTCTCACACTGAGAAGATGAACCATTGGAGAGAATCGCTCATCCCGAGTTCAGACGGAAGCAAGCAAGCGTGCCGGGGAGGCGGGTGGTTTGAGGGGGTTTACCTGGCGAACAGAGCCCGTCATAGTCTCCAAATCGCCTTCATTGCCCGCAGCGCCTGCGTCAATCCCATAGAAAGGAGGCGAGGTGCGGGGGGTGGCTGAAGTGGCTTTCTCTCATGACAAAAGAAAGCCGCAACCGCAATGCTGCCATGGCTATGTTCTCGCACTGAGAACATGAACCATTCATAAAACGCTGCCTGCATGTGATTGCAGCCCAGGCACGCGAGGCAGCTTTTATGACCTTGAGAGGTGGGGAGAAATCACTGCATCCAGAAACTACACAGGGGCTGAAATGACATCTTTATAAAGACGCGTCCTGAAAAGGACGTTCAATGCCGCTGTGTAATGCTCTTTCAGAGAAGTAAAATCTTTTACAGAGAAAATCACTCTTTCAATGTAACTCTTTCAATTCTCTGCGCTGTCAAAGCGCCCAGGGGCAAACTGCACTGCCGTGCAAAGAAGGAGAAAGCCGCTGAAGTGCGCCATAGATCCAACAGCAAACAGAGCGTCAGAGGAACAGAAGCAGGAATCTGGTGTGTGTGACTCGCAGCTGGCTGCATACACGACCATCGGTGCCAAAGAAAATTTCTGAATGAACGTGCGTATTTCCCTCGCATTTGTACCCGTATGTCCGGGGGCGGGGTATGGAAATACTGTTCGCCAACTCTCATTGGCCTTTTTTCATAGATCAGAGGCATATTCGGTGCTCAAGAGAGACCCCTAGTGTCGCTTCTTCGACACAATGTCGAAGTGAGCGACAGACGGTGAACTCAAAAGCTTTGCAATTTAGCATCGCCAAGGCCTTTTGATTAGAATAACCAAATATGAAGTAAATCTCTAGGAGGATTTTGTTAAAGAATGAGGCCTGGAAATAGCAAAAACTGAGCAAAAATTAAAGAGAAAAATCAAAAATGCCTTAGGGCATGGGTTCAAGATCAGTTTTTGTAGGTATTGGCATGTTACACTTGTACCGATTTTCATATGTGTAGATGAAATGTAGCATAAAGTGCACACTGTTGAAAGTTTGTAGGTGGCGTTATCAAGCATTTTGCTGCACCTAATTCTGAAACCCACATCAGATGTAAATTTTCGCCACTTCTGAAGCGCGTGCAAACTTTCATATGTTTTCAAGTATGTTTAGGCCTTCAAATATGCAATTAATTAGGGAAAACAATACAGAATAATAATAAATGGAGCAGATACAATAGGGTCATCGCACCTCGGTGCTTGGGCCCTAATAAATGAAGGACTGGAGAAAGAAAGTAAGAAAGAAAGACTGAAACCACTGTGTCAAAACACTTACAGCTTGGTCTGTTCCTCAAATTTGACAGTCAGCATTCTAAATGGTGCTGCTACAGCCAAATTGTTTTGCATACTTATAATCAATGATAACTATTGTCCCACATGGTCTGAAGATCATTTGAGCTAAATTTGGTGACAGCTAGACAACATCTGGAAAAACATTATCGATGATGCCTGCCAGATTTTGTTTCAGTCTATCATAGCATTGTGAAGATTTGCAATAATAGTTACAATTATTGATAGCCAATATAGCCAACCTTGAAGAAATTGGAATTGTTGTATTCTGCATGGAAATTACAAGGTTACAAAATAAGATTTCTTCCTTTCTGAATAGTAGATGGTGCTGTCACCAAACTTGGCACACATGCTTAGATCATAATTTCATCAAGTCATACCATGTTTTATGTCAATTGGACAAAGCGTTTTATGTTTTATCCAGTGTTTGTGTGGAAAGTCATTGTCACTGTTCAGTCTCACAATATGAGAGAGAGAGCAAAAGTGAGAGAGAGAGAGATATAAATTAATGAATTGGCAAAACTACTAGAACAATCAGCAGCACCTGGCCTCGCGTTGTATGACTTTGACATTAAATTCATTCTGTTCGCAGATGATCTGCTCCTGCTGTCTCTGACAGAAGAGGATCTACAGCTGAACTATATTAACCTTAACAAAACAAAAATACTAACATTCTATAAAAGAGCCATATGTCAGGGTAACAGACAATTTCACCCTTGGTATGACCAAAATTGAACATGCCACAAACTGCACATATCTCGGGTTGAAATTAAGTGCAACTGGAAACCTCAGTTTGGCCATCTTTACAATTTGAAATACCAATTAGAATCTGGCTCAAAATATTCCAATCATTTACAAAACCTATTGCATTATGTTGCAGCAAAATGTTGGGTCCACTTCTGAATCATGAATTTGACAAATGAGCCCCCACGTAAACATCTAAAAAAGAGCTACCCCAACTCCGCACACTCACACAAACACATACAGCTATCATTATGAGGACTCTCCATAGACATAATGATTTTTTTACTGTACGAACTATAGATTCTATCCCCTTACCCTACCCCTAAACCTAATCCTCACAAAAAACTTTCTGCATTTTTACATTTTGAATAAAACATAATTTAGTATTTTATTAAACAATTTAAATTATGGGGACACTAGAAATGTCTCCATAAACCACATTTATAGCATATAGTCCTAGTAATTACCAGTTCGTAACCTAAAAAAAGACCCCGCGAACCACTTAAACCTGACCCATACCCATCCCCCCCCCCCCACACACACACACACTATTCTACATTATACAGTGTTAATATATCTTTTATTTAGTCACTTTATAACTTGTTCTCATCCATTCATTGAATTCATTGCAAAGACTTGCCAATAAAGGAATGAAAATGTTTCAGAACTGGCTAAAACTCGTTCCCCTTATGACACCATAGTTATGAAAGAGGAAGCTTGCTTTGAGGCAGTTTCTGGGCAGATGTATTTTTCAGACCAGAACATTGAGCTGAGGCAACTTTCTTCACACTCTCTATGAGCTCGAATCACCAGTAGGCAACACTGGTAAGTCAAGAGAAAGTTTTGTTATAGAGATGTCTTGAACAATTTTATGCTTGCTGTATAGAAAACCTTGGTTGGTGTGTTTGCTAAACATGAACACCTTTACATATTTTATAATTATGTTTTTGCCATAATTGCTTAAAAACTTTGCATCCTGCTTATCTATTCCCCAATCTACCAATAGAGCACACATCTACAAGTGCAAAATCTGAAGTTGGTCTTATTTTGCTTATAGTGTTGATGTTTGCTCTTATGTTATTTTGAGGTTAACTCTACTGTATGTATGTTTAGTTTGACATAGACCCAATGACGCATGAGTAGAAAAAAAAAAATTGAAATTAGATTTGTAATGAAATTATTTTAATGTAAATATACTTTTTTCATAAATGTCACTGGTCATTCTAGAAATTATATAGTGGAGGAAGTAATGGATGTAGATAAATACAGTGCAATAATAGAAATCAATATAACATCTGGTAGTTGTGGATCTTTACAGTCTACACATGCCAGAATGTTCTACATGTAAAAAAATAAAAAGTAAATATATAATTTTTTTCATATCTGAACAGAACAGAAGTAATGTGAATTTTTATTTATTTATTTTTGGCTTAGGTGTGTAATCAAGTTTGGACATTTTAGACTGATTTTGAGACAACTCAATTGAACTGCACAATGTGCCTTAATTTGTATGACACATTGAGTAGGTCTGTTTACTTGCAAATTGGAATAATGCGACGTGGACCAGTTTCACTGTGTCGTGAAAACAACAAAACCTGTCCGACATAAAGTAAAGTGTGGTGCAACCCATTTCTAGATCTAACTCTACCCATAATTCTCTATTTCAAATACCTGAATTTAACTTGTTAAAGTCCATCTTAATCAGCCCTGATGTTGTAAACAGCACTGAAGAATTGACTATGCTCAAACAGCAATTAAAAGGCTATTCATTCTAGACATCAAGTTCAAAGTGGAATCAGTGAAAGCCTGGGCCTCCATGAATTATAGACCAAACTATCCACATTTTTCCTGAACATGGAAGTGTTCCATGATTTGCCAGTCTCCAATTTACACTCTCCAGTGTTTTCACTCGCATCAGTGTATATTCTTAGCAGGTAATGTGATGTTTAAAGTAGTACATTTGTATGTTGCTCTAGTCCAGATGACCGTTTTTTATTTACAGTGCATCACCTGTGTGTAGATGTAATGAAGCGATGGTCCGAGGTTAGTTAAACTATTTTGAGTTATGATAGCCAACAACTGCATCTTGTTTCTGTAATTTTTTTACAGTGCTTCTCAGACCTGAAACAGAAAACAGACAATTAAAATCATAATGGTGCCCCCCAGTGGTTGCTCAGGAAAACTGTGGATGAGTTATACTCAGTGTAAAATCTGCTCTTTTCTAACACTTTTTGTAAAGAGAAAAAATGTTTTGCTTAGAGCTGTACTTCAATCAGAGCTTGGCGGAAGGAAACCTATTATCTGTTAAAGGAGCAGGAATCAAACATTTTGATGGTTGATAGAAACTCAGTAACTTAATGACTTGTTTACTCAATAACTTAATAATTAATGACTCAATAAATCAATAACTCTGTAACATAATGACCATAAGTTTGAACTGAACGGTTTGCCATTTGAGTTGTTTGAATTCCCATACACTTCAAACAGAGAATTATGGGTACACATCAAATGGGTTGCACCAGTTGCAACAGTCTATGCTGCGTTTTCCCTTTGAGTTCCCCAATTAAACGGATCCACTAAAGGCTTGGTTACATTTACCTTCACATGTCAAAATTACATTGGCAAAAAAGGCATGGGCAGATGTTAATCAACATTGGCAAAAAAGTCATGGGCAGATGTTAATCAAGTGTTAAACCAGCAAAAACTGCTTGCCAAGAAGCCTCTTTTTTATGCTGCACTTTATAGTCTGGTAAAGTCAAGTCTAAAGAAACTCACAGCTGAAAATATTTCCTGTTCTTTGTCAATATGTGGCTACAGTACATAAAAAGCAGTACAAAGTGGTCACTCCCAAACAAGCAACATCCTATTGGTCAATGCTACAAACTTGAACTCCCACTGGAAAATTCATGTTGGAACTATTCTTTGTCCACCGAGGCAATTGAGTCCATCAAACAATTGAGATGACTGTATTTCAGCCACAGAATTTTGCAGTGCATTGGTTAATGTGAGATTAGAGCATTGAGTGGGTCTGTTTAATTGCAGAACCCAATGGGAAAATGCAGCACAGACTAGTTTTGGCCACACTGTAAACACTTAAGTAAAAACTCAAAACTGGTGCAACCCAACTGAGAATTCTCTGTTTGAAGCATATGGGAAGCGCTATTCAGCAGATTATGCAGAAATTTGGTCCATTCTTTGCAGTTTAGTTGGATACTGCTGTTACTCTACTTTTTGTCTTTCCATAATTCGCTCAGCAAAACTAGATGGAAAGCAAGGTACATTTTTCCTTAGTAGGTACATTAGCCCGTTAACCATTAACCCTTTATTACAGGTTAAATGGTCATTAACGGCCATGCAGATTCCTATTGAGACTGAGATTGCAGCATTTCCCCATGCAATGGTTGTAACTGAGCCTTTAGTACAATAGGTCCATTCTGTGCAGTTTAGTTGGGTACTAGAATAATATTTGTCATGTCCAAATAAGATGAATCTTATCCTTCATAGCAACTTTAACCCTTTGACCATTTAAACTTGTTGAAATCACTAAATGTCCACTGTAGTGGATGTCAAGCATCAGAAGGTTTCCTATTACTACTTCAACAAGTTGAAATTACTGTTAGCTAGAAATTGTTACTTCAACAAATCGACTGAAAAGTAAGAATGCTTCCTTATATACTGAACAAATTATTGCACATCAACTGTTGTTGCTGCAAATGGTATTTCTGTGTGCCACTTTTCTTTCTGCTGCAGAAAAAAAGAGGAAACAGCAATTGTGTGTTAACACTGAACTTTTAACTATGTTTTCAGAAACTGCGCAGCAGCTTTGTCTGATCTACAATGACACACAATGATACCCATCACTGTGGTGCCTCAACCCACAACATGGTGGCCTCTGTCCTTACTCCTGTGCTCATAATCCAGCTGTTACTCGGTCTGCCAGGTAACATCATGGCACTAACAATCTTTTGCCAAAAATTGCAGTCTTGGAGAGCCAACGTCACATTCCTCTTCAACCTGGTTTTATCAGATTTTTTGCTTCTCCTGAGCCTACCCTTCCGTATCGACAACTTCGTGCGTGGTGAGATGTGGATATTTGGAGATGCATGGTGTCGGATCAACCTATTCATGCTGGCGGTAAACCGTTCTGCTAGCATTGCCTTTATGACCGCTGTGGCTGTGGACCGCTACTTTAAAGTGGTCCATCCACATCACAAAATCAATCACATGCGCTCAAAACAAGCAGCTTGGGTCGCCTGCCTCATCTGGGCAGTTGTGATATCTCTGAGGATGCCTTTGCTGGCCAACAATCTTCTGAGCATAAATCACAACATCTCTCTTTGTAGGAGTTTCAGCAACTATGATAATCCACCACTAGGAATCAAACTGCATTATGCGGTTTTTATCTTTGAGTTCTTTTTTCCTTTGGTGCTCCTGGTCTTCTGCTCCATGCGAATTGCCTGTATCCTACGTTCTCGCCAGATGAACAAGGACAGGAGAGGGCAAAGGGCTATTCGGACCGTCCTAGTGATCGTTGGGGTTTTTGTCCTCTGTTTCTTTCCTGGAGTTTTCTCTGGGCTGATTGCACTCTATTTCAAAAACCTTGGAATGGAGTACTGCAAAGCTTACACTCTGACCAGTCAGTTATTTGCAATGTCCATAGGCTTCACCTATCTGAACAGTGCTCTGGATCCAGTCATCTACTGCTTCTCCAGTTCTATATTCCGCAATTATTTGAGACAAGTGCTAAACAGAACTGGAATCATGGAGCTACAGCTCAGTCGACGGGGCAGCATGAACAGCGGAAGTGATTGAGAATGGATTGGGAATTGGACAGAAGGGAAATTAACTATTAAGTGTACAGTGCATACTTATTAAAAGTGAAGAGTGTAATTTTTTTCTTTGCTAAAATACAGTTTCCTATCCCAACTTAATATGCTTAATGAGCATCCTGACCAGCCTGACATTGCAACATTGGCTCAACCAATGGCATGAGTTTGAGGCAGGTCAGGAGAGTCTTTATTTTTGCATTTTTCATTTGGTGATACTAGTGGCACATATATTGCACACTTCACCTTTCATTTACATTAACTTTATTCAAAGTTTTTTGTAAATATCCAAAAACATATTTTAATTTTGTATTTCTGATGCATAAAAAATATATTTTTTAAATAAGTACATAATTTCAAATACATTGTCTGCATTTATTGTTATACATGATAAAATATGAATAAATACAATATATGCCACATAATAATAAATATGAAAAAAAGAATTTTATGGATATTGTGATTAAAAATATATATTTATGGACATTTTAAGAATAAAGAATTTATAGAAGTGCACAAAATATTTTATTAACATATGGGGTAAATGTACATTATAATTTATTTCATGTCTCAACATACAGTATATTTTAACATAATCAATGTAGCTGGACCAAAATGTACCATCTGCTTGAACATTTTTAATCCCAATTTCCATTTATTTGCAACATCAATGCTGACAACATTAAGATATCACAATAACTCCTTTACACCTCTAAGTGTGCTGTACTCAAAATAAATTACTCTTAAGGTGTGGTCAGACTACACTTTTCACTAAATTCACTTCCAGTCAAATGCATTTGAACGTGGGAGACAAGAAACGCAAGCTCATGTGAAGACATTTTGCATTCCGTTGCGGACAAAAGTTCAAGTTTGGTAAACTCTGAACTTCGAATTCAGACGACAAGAAAATATGTGACCAATAGAAGTTAAAAATGCCAAACACTAACCTCTTGGCTCAATACTAAGAATACATATTTCAAAGTGTAATTGCTGTAGAAAAGTGAGAAGATGGTATTTTTAAATATTTTGAATATAACAGTATTTGTTATTTGTGATATATTATTTATTAAAACCAGCGGCCATTGTGTGACATCATACCCTGTTTTTTGCACTGTCCAAAATAATTTTGCATGTTTAAAACCAAGTTAGGAGGCCCCTCTATACCATCTGTACTACTATTAACCTAAAATTGAATAAAATCTGACTGAATGTTGGATAAGCTTGAAATGTAATGTCTAGGTTACTGTTGTAACCCCCATTCCCTGATGGAGGGAATAAGACATTGTCGATTGCAGTGACACTAGGGATCTCTCTTGAGAGCCTCGGTTGCCTCTGAACTTGAGAAAAGGCCAATGAAAAATTGGCGAACAGAATTTGAATGCCCCTTCCTTGGACATACGGGTATAAAGGAGGGCGCAGTATGGCTGTTCATTCAGGTTTTGCACTGAGGAGCCGAAATAAGGTTTGGCTGTTACAGCAGTTGGTACAGTGTTGTGTCAAGAGGGACACAATGTCCTGTTCCCTCAATCAGGGAACAGGGGTTACAACAGTAACCTAGACGTTCCCCTTCTGTCACTCACTTGTCATTGTGGTGAATGTAGTGACACTAGCGATCCCTATCCAATAACGGCACGACACTGAACTGTGTTACATGAACTGCTGATGCAGGTGCAAGCAAGCTGTTGTGTGCCAAAGGAGCAGATCACATCATGCTGCACGTAACCATTCCCAACACCCCATAAGATGTCATATACATTTTAGGTTCCCGGCATCCCTGAGGGAACAGGCATGGCCTGGGAGGATTCAACCTCCAGGCACCTCTAAGGAACCTGATGATCAGGTTGTGCTTCCCTAACGACTTACCGTCCACTGCGTCATGGTGAGCCGATATAGTGGCTACATACACCTTCAAGATGGAGGGGGACAGCTGCCCCTGCGGGTCTTATGATCGGGAAGAGCACCGGTTGGCAAACAGATGCCACTTTAGGGTGTAAAGCTGCCTGATAGAGGGAGCTCTGGCTTGGTTGATCGTGTCTACGACAGCTGGTGGTAGGCCACTCGGATCTTCCATGTCCCGTCCAAGGGCCAGACGTGGAGATTCCAGAGGTCTGGGCGCGGATGCCAGAGGGTACCCATCCCGGAGAAAGAAGGTCCTTCCTCAGGGGAATCCGCCAGGAAGGTGCTGTCGCGAGGAGTGTGAGATCTGAGATCCAAGTCCGAGTGGGCCAATAAGGAGCCACTAAAATTAGTTGTTCCTCATCCTCCCTGACCTTGCACAGCACCTGTGCAAGTAGGCTCACTGGGGGAAACGCGTATTTGCACAGCCCCCCGGGGCAAGATGTGCCAGTGCGTCTGTCCCGAAGGGAGCCTCCGACAGTCAAGTTCTCAAAGTGAGAACAAGAACAATCCACAAACGCTGTCTCGGTGTGATCGCGGCTCAGACACACGAGAGAGATATCTGCAGCATCCAGGAACTACACAAAGACAGAAAGGAATCTTTAATAAGATGCATCTTTAAAAAGAAGTTCAATGCCAATGTGTATTGCTCTTTTAGACAAAATAATCTTTTAGAGGTTATTGCTCTTTTAGAAGTGCTGTCGAAGTGCCCAGGGGCGTAGATTGCAATGGGGTGCAGAGAAGAGAAAAGTCGCTGGTAACGCGCCGTAAGATACATCAGCAAAGCTCTGCAGAGGTGAGTGGAACCTTAGTTAAAGATCAGCTTGAATCTGAATGAACAGCCGTATTGCACCCTCCTTTTTACCCATATGTCCGGGGAGGGGCATGTAAATTCTGTTCAACAATTTTTCATTGGCCTTTTCTCAAGTTCAGAGGCAACCGAGGGTCTCAAGAGAGACCCCTAGTGTCACTACAATCGACATAACATTGAGTGAGTGAGAGAAGGGGAACAACAAGGTCACTGGCTCTTTCCCTGTAATTAAGTCCCTTGGGCTTTGCAAGCTATATGAACAGAAATCTTATACACAGGTCTCAATTATCAATTAGAAATATCAATATAACCCAAGTAGCACACTAGCAACATTTTACATTTTCTTGTTGTTTATGCATAATTCACAACCTCTGCAACTGTAGATACTAATGGTCATATTACATAACCAAAAACTGTGTTATTTGATTGGTAAA